>OY720684.1:39610245-40297622 GCA_963170755.1 Amphimallon solstitiale | reverse complement strand
CACAGGAAATTAATGGAGTAAAATAAGCATAATGTAATGTTTTACCGGCACTCTGTTCAAGATAGTTAATACCTAACGGAAATAACAAATCGAAGCTTTCTGGATAGAAAATATAAAGTCACGGCATTTATAAATAAATTTGATGTCCCACGTTGATATATTTAAGTGATTAATTAATAATAATAATTAAATATCACGGTTTTACTATTTCTACAGCATAGACCGTTTTAAAAACGTTAAAAATTTAAATTGACCTATTTCTCATAGTATGACCAATATAAATACACTCATTCATTATAATAGTAACATACTCCGTTAATTAAGTTCTGTATAAATGTAATTATAGAAGATGAGGACGGTTCTTACTTAGTTCTCATGTTTATTGTACAATATTAAAAGGAAACATTTAAAAATTAGTGGGAATTAGGTAACAATAGACTCTCTGAGAGTTCTCTTGTCTCTTTTATCACAGTGACTCTCTATATATAATTCATCTTTGTTAATATTTAAATTATTTGAAATACAAAGACACTTAATATTAAATGTAATTGGGATGATTTATTATTTATTTTCACTTTGTAAATTTCACAACATCTGAAAATTAATAAATACTAAACTTAAATTACTACACTTTCTGCTTCCTGTTCATGGCATTTCACATGTATAATCCGTTTTGGTTTTTGAACAGTATGTACTTCTTTCAACAATTTTTAAAGAATTGTTGAAAGAAGTACATAGGTGAATATTTGTATGGAAATAGTATAGTGATTTTATTATTGCAAAAATTATCTGTCTGATAAATTTTACACTATCGATTGTAGAGATATGTCTTCTAGATTGGACTGGCGTGAGCTGTTATTTGCAGATGATCTGAAAACTCAAACTGTTACGGATTGCTTGATTGTGCAGCGGCAGATGTTTTGCGAGCTTGCTGTATTGCGAATAATTTACCCGCATTGTGAATGTCTCTAAATGTAATGTACTCACTATTTGTCGAAAATAGCATCCGCTTTATTTTAATTATACCTTTGATGAAGTCCCTTCCGTTTTGATTCTAAATGAACATTCTCTGGACACATTAATAGCACTATTCCATCTGCATTGGAAACCTTAGGTTTTGTTAATTATTAGAAACAGTTTGCGTCGATAGAAGCCGAAACTTAATCAGAAGCCATTGAGAAAATTCAAATGCGTTTTCTAAAATAGCTATATTTCATGAAGACTGGTTCAAATTTAGTATTCAATTTTTGGAGTTGCGAAGACATATAGAACAGTTCATTGATATTCCAACTTTAATAGAAAAAATGTTGTTCCTAATCCTTCTCGCTCTCTAGAAGTTGTTATTATTTCCGAGGGTGAATTAGATATTAATTTATCTGCGCTGTCGTTACTAATGAGTAAATGTTTAGTTTATTCATCATGTTTTTTCTTTTAATTCAAGATTTATCTTATCTTAGTCTTATATTCAATTCAACAGATTGGCTCATGGCCAAATAGTTACTTTTGCTACTTTTGAGTACGTTTATTCTGAATCGGCAGGATTTTCAACACCTCAAGACATTCCACTCATATGTGGACATTACTAATTATTATTTTTATATTTTCTTATATATTATTATATATTTCATGTAAGTATAAATTTATACATAGGTATATAAGTATCTTTACTAATAATTTGTATTGGGTACTACATATTCTATTTAACGTTGCTTGGCTTCGCGAATAGGGTATATTTTTATCTTCAATTTTATAATAATTCTTATTTTTATTTATATATATATAATATTACACTGGTTTTATAATATGAATATCGTCAATTTTAAACAATGCATGCTAAAAGTATATTATTACTTTACAATGTCAAATGTTGAGAAAAATGGAAAAGAAGGAAAACATCGTGTAATTCGAAACAAGAATTTGAAAAATATGAAGACCCAGGAAAAATGGAAGGGGAAGGCCACAAGAAGAATGAAAGAGAAGACCCATATGGCACATGTAGAGTAAATAAATACATACTTCAATGTGATTAAATTAATAAAAAGTAAATTGATCTCCTTTAAGTAATAATAAAATAAAAAAGTTAATATCATTCGGTTAATTTTCTTAAAACACTAGATTAATATCACTTTTTATCCAGCTTTCTAGATTTTGCTTTCATATCGTTTTTATTCGAAATTTTTAATTGTTAACATATAAAGAATTTTGTCATTATAAAAAATAATATAAACGATTTGTTAATGAAATCACATCGAAGTAATACAATTTTATTGGTATGAAGAAGTAAGTACTCCAATTATTGTTTTTATTATTGATATATTTAATTTTCTATTATTAGCATAGTATTAAGGGCAAATTCTTGTTAGTGTAGGTTCATTTTTTCTTTTAGTTTATTTTTCCTCTTTTATTTTAGCATCCACTGACAAAATTACCCAATTTATCTTCTTGAAGTGGTTCCCTATCAAATCATTGACTCTATAAATAAATCTCTGACATCTTCTTTCTATAATTTGTAAGTAAAAATCCCCCTCCCCGCCCTTTATTTTTATTATATTCAACAAATTATTTGTACTTTTCTTTTCTTCTTTATTTCTTTCAGAATTTCGACTACACTTTGTCATTATTGTATATTCTCAAGAAAGCCATTTAATATTTACATCAACAAAATTTAACTCGATCATTCCCAATCTTTTCTGACACCATTTACTTCAATTTTTTCAATATTTTTCTTTGTAAATTTCCCTTCGAAAAAATTATCTTACAATAAATCTTCTCTTTAGTCTGTTTCTTCAATTTAATACTTTCATTTCGAATTAGCTTAAGTTATATTAGATTAGATTAATTTAATTTCATTTAGTTTGATAAGTTCTGACTGTATTATCATTTTTGGGAACAGTCTGTATTACATGTAGATTTTGTATTAATATACTTTTAATACATAAGTATTCTTTATATGTTTCAGGTACATCACTCCAACCCTTGATTTTCTACACTTTTTTTTTAAATATTTGTTGTTGAATAATTTTAATCTTTTGTTTTTTGTTATAGATTTTATTTTCATTTCCCATTCCGTACTTTTCGTCAAAACCCTAACTTTCATTGGTGGGCTTTATGATGAACCATTAAAAGTCTGATGTACTGATGACTTTTAACGATAGCTTAAACTCAGTGTTTCACTAAGTTTCTGCTTTCAAATATATATTCTGAAAGCTCATCGATATATTTCAAAATTTTTAATAGTATAATAGTAGTATATTTTAATATCAAAGAAATATCCCGTAAGCAAAAATCCTCCAAATCCCAGTTTTTTTTCAATTTCATAGTTTTATTTTTGAACAATGCCATTTCCATTAGGGCCATTTGCAAAAAAGCCAATGTGGTTCCTGGAGGACTGCCGAAGTACTGAGATCTCGTCTTCCATGTTGGAGGTTAAGCTGTGGATTAACAACTCATTTCTGAAAAGAAGTATCAGAATCCGGACATATAGCAACACACGACGGAAGAATTCGCAACTGGAAGAAGGAAACGAGGAATAGAAGATCAGCAGGAACAGATTACTACTTTCCTCGAATTAAAATCATCTCTTCATATGTGTTAAATATTGTTATCAAAAAGAGAACAATATCATTGAAATTATATATGTAAATCAAAAGAAGTACCTTTTCATGTAATAGTGTTTAGAAACTTATGCACATTTTATAAATTTATTTGTAACTTGATTTGGTTCTTCTTGCTTATTGTCTTGATTATTATATTGTTCTTAAATTTTTATATTGTTTTATTTAATTGAAGATTTTCAAACTATTGATTTATATTTTAACTCCTAATATTTTTCAAAAAATACTTGAGTTAACCGTTTCCCTTTAATGTTGATGTATTGAATTCCAAATATTATATATACCGGGTGTCTGTTTAAGCTCGGCCACCGGCCATATCTTGGCAACTGTTTATCGTACAACCTGGCGGAAAAAATCTTGATAATAAAATGGACCACGGGAATTTCAACAAAAATATTTTTAACTTTCCAAAATGATCGCAAGGGGATGCAATTCTCAAGATCAATTAAAAATTCGATAATTTTTCATTAAAATCTATAAGATAGATTAAAATTTTTACTAGCAACATTTCCAGACGTTTTTATACAATTTTCTTTTGAAACTTTTTGTTCTAACTTCCATACGAAGGGGAGGATGGAGGAGGCTATGTCTGCGTACAGAAGTAGATATAATTTCAGTTTGCTTTAACGGATTTTAATGTTTCTTGGCTCATTAGATGGGAATTTTTCAAAGAATTGAATGATATGTAGTACAAAATTACGTGGTTGTCAAGAAAAATAACAGGGGACGCTGTTCTCAATTTATGTATATTGCTTGTGTTTTCTTTAAAATTTTAAATGGAACGGTATATTTTTAATATCGTAACATTGAAGCACATAAAAAACTGAAGAGACTGTAGAAAACCGGAAGTTGCTACCTTTTTTCTTGACGAAGATAAAGTCATACGAAGTCAATCCAGAAAAATATATTTTTTTTAATATAAATATACATATATGTATTGCGAGTAATAATATTATTTTAATTTTAAGAGAGTTACTAGACAGTCTATAGTTCGCTTTCACTTGAATTTTCTTCATACTCTTCCATAAATGTATTCATTTCAATCGTCTCCCGATTTTTTACCTCATTGCATATGTTACGTTAAATTCTCCTTTTAAATGTTTTCAAATCCTCAAGCAATTTTTAAATTTCATGTCTTGTCTTTTTAGACATTGAAATAAAATAATAACAATAATATATCTTTATTACCCAACAGATATACATCTAATTATAGGAAAACATCAAAAATAATTTCTATAACTCATGACCTAAGTAGACAATAACGAGAAAAAAAACAATATAATGCATTAGTTATAACCAAATCATTTACTCATTAGTAACGAAAGGGTATAAAAATTGATATCTAATTAATCCCCGCCGAAAACATGAAAGTAAGTAAAAGAACCTATTTTTATACCTAAACATAAATAAGAAAATATATTAACCAAATAATACAAAGGAAAAGAAAAATATATTTAAATCAGAAAGTACAAAAAATAAAACAAAAAAACTTCAACTTAACAAATGTTCAAAGTGTTCACCATTATTTGCAATACACATGTTTACTTGTCGATTAGTAGAGAGCGTAGTTACTTCAATTTCGAAGGCAGCAGTTGTTGAAATCGGCTTTTTGTGATAAACTATGTCTTTGATTCTGCCCCATAAATAAAAATCAAGAACATCTGACAAGGCGAATAAAAACTCAATAATGTCTTCTTTTGGGATAATTTAGGGAATATTGCCGCAAAGCAAGAATGAATTTTCAAAGCACTGAAAATATATACTGATCATCTCATAAGCTTCAACGTCAGAATATGACATTTTACAAACTTAGTGATTATGAGCAGGTGTTCAAAGAGGCTAAATTTGGTAAATACGTAAAAAATTTTTAACTACAAGTGACACTAATATTTTTACATTTCGATTTTCATAGCCCACCTTGGAAATCTCATAATAATGTAATTTAGTATCACTGTGCATGCCATGTGTATGTTGGAAATGTAAAAAAAAAAACGCAAACTACACTGTTCAGTATTATTATTTTATTTCAATGTTGGAAAGGACAAGAAATGATATTCAAAAATAACAGCTAGAGAATTTGAAAACATTTAAAAGCATAATCTAACGTAACATATGCAATGAATTAGAAAATCGATAAAAAGATTGAAATGAATACATTTATGGAAGAGTATGTTTATTATACAGGCTGTCCAGAAACTCTCCTGACAAACGAAGACCGGAGATTCCTCAGATAATTTTAAGACAATTTAACCCAATTCACCTTAGGCCGAAAATGCTTCCTAAGGGAGCTAGAGCTCTTTGAAGATGGCGCCTTGTAATTAGCTTTTTTTTTAATATCTCCCGAACGCTTCTATTTAGAAAAACAAAAACTTGTATGCTTATTTATCCTCCAGAGATGAATCGATTCCATCAATTGCGAATTTCTAGTACCGGTCATAGGCGTCCGTTTTGGGTAGGTTAACGGTTATTTTAGCGCATAACTTTTTTGTCTTTAACTTTTAAGCATTTGGACACTAGATTATTAAATTTTCAGGTATTCTAGTACTAAAAGGTACTCTTACTTTAAGTCGGTAGGATACACCGTTTTCTAGAAAAATCGATTTGAAAATTTTTCGTTTTTTCGACATTAAAATTCAATTTATTATTTTTTGCACTAGTTCGCTCTGAACTGCCAACAGAAATAAAACCTACGTTTTTAATTGTCCAATTGTTGTCAGTTCGCGAAGTTTGTCTTTTAATTTTTTACTTTGCCGGATTTGAATCCTTGCGATTATTGTGTTTGGGGATACATAACAGCATTTGTTTATTCCGTTCCCATACAAAATCGTGCACAACTGTGGCTAAGGATACAAGATGCTTGCAACGAATTTAGAAATAACTTTGGATTTTTTGCAAGAATTCGGCGTTCTCTAAGCAAAAGGGTAAATTTATGCATAGAGACTAATGGTCATCACATCGAGCATCTTTTGTAACTATCTACCTTTGGTACTTGTTCTTTTTTTGTTAATTTCGTTCCATTGTAATAAATACTTTGTTTTTAAAAACCTTCAGCTAAAATTTTGTTTCAAATTGATTTTTGCTTCTTTTCCCAAACTTTTTTTTACGAATTGTGTGCTGCATTTATTGAAACAAAAGATGATTTATTAAATTAATTTTCATCCATGCCTTGATAGTCCTAGCCAACTTCGTCGCTAAAAATAAGAAGGTACATAATAAATTGAATTTTAATGACGAAAAAACGAAAAATTTTCAAATCGATTTTTCTAGAAAACGGTGTATCCTACCGACTTAAAGTAAGAGTACCTTTTAGTACTAGAATACCTGAAAATTTAATAATCTAGTGTCACAAATGCTTAAAAGTTAAATACAAAAAAGTTATGCGTTAAAATAACCGTTTACCTACCCAAAACGGACGCCTATGACCGGTACTAGAAATTCGCAATTGATGGAATCGATTCATCTCTGGAGGATAAATAAGCATACCAGTTTTTGTTTTTCTAAATAGAAGCGTTCGGGAGATATTAAAAAAAATAATTACAAGGCGCCATCTTCAAAGAGCTCTAGCTCCTTAGGAAGCATTTTCGGACTAGGGTGAATTGGGTTAAATTGTCTTAAAATTATCTGAGGAATCTCCAGTCTTCGTTTGTCAGGAGCGTTTCTGGACACCCTGTATATATGAATGTATTTTCTCTGATAATTAAAATCTCTAAGAACTGGTGAAATATTCATTGACATACAATTGATTACTAAAGATGGACGAATACCAAACAATTTTAAGGAAGTGTCTTGTCTAAAAACAATTATATAGAGATAGGGTTTATGCCAAATGCCTATGTCTTACTTAGTGTATTTGTGGTGAATTATATATAAATCATCTGTTTTGTGCGACAAAGTTTTCAGTGTGTACTGATTATATCAAGTTTCTCAATGTTTATTTACTCTAAGAACTCTGGTAAAATTTACCGCACTACAATAATTTACCTTTAAATATATTATTATAGCTTCAGGAGTTGGAAATATTAGTTATGTTTACTATATTGTGAGATTCTGCATCTATTTTTTGGTATTTCTCTTTAATTTTATGCAAAAGAAAATAGTAGAATTAGTTAAGTTGGTATATTAGTTTTGGATATTTTATGCTTATTAATTTGAAGAATGTAGTTTTGATAAAAATACAACTTCAGCTAATGAAGAAGTCTTATAAAGATCCTACAAAAAAGTTGTCCTGTTTAGATATTTGTGTCTATGGCTTTTTTGAAAAATAGATTTTTTAGTAATCGTATAGTGAGTTTCTGCTATAATTTCCAGATTTGACAATCACGGATTATTTCCTATATCCCCGTCTAAAAATTAAAAATATTTATACCTCGTCTTTATACAATAGAAGCACCCCAAAAATCTGTGAGATAATAGAATACCAAAATTTCAAAACAACTCTTCGCTTGGTGTTATATACCGAATATGAAAAAGCGCTTTGAGCAATTAATTATTATAGCTGTTTTTATCTTATTAAAATTTTTATTTTATAAACAGAAACTTTTCTATTTTGGTTCTATATGGTTCACTTAATGAACCCGGTTTGTTTATAAAATGTCTTAAATTTTATAAACAAAGCCAAAATGTCTCAATTTTTTCTAGTTCGATTTTTAAATGTTCAAAAAGATGACATGTTTCATTTGAAGACTATAGAAATCTGGTTTATTGACGTTGGCCTCACTTTTAACTTGAACATTTTAAACATATGCCATATCATGGTCATGATGTCATTTTGAATTTAAAGTTTACACTGACTTAAGTAATGTATTATTTCAAATAATCATTAATATCTCACTTTTATTCATTCAAAAATTTTCACTTCACAGTTTTGTTATGGTGAGATATTTATATTTCAAATTTAAAATGAAATGGTTTCCCATTATTCTTATATTTCAAACATTTGTGAGCTCGAAACTTTCTTTTCAGGGCAATGTGAAGTATGAAGATTTTTTACACAAAGTTTATGTCCGATTAAATACTATTATAGTATATTATGCAATCAGCATTTAATGATAGCTATTAAGACACGAGAATGAAAATTACAATACGAGCCGAAGGCGAGTATTGTAATGAATACGAGAGTCTTAATAGCCATTAAATGCGAGTTGCATACACTATTTTTTCTACGACCACATAATAAAACATTATTTTTTGAACATTCTATTTCATAAATTGAGCGTAAAGTTTTCCCTACGTTTTTGCGACTTTAGCGGGTAATAAATTGTTCGTGGCTACTAAGGCTTGTTCCATAATTTCTGCTGGTGTCAAATTTTACATTTCACTGTCATTATCCCTCATTTTTACCGTTTATATTTTCAAAAAAGCACAAATATTAACTACTTACTTGTAAATTGCAGACAACTGTCACATTTAATTAATTTTTATATCTGTCAGATATGCAGTCGCCATATTGAGTATTGTTTGAATATTGGAATGTCGCATTCCTATTGGATATAAACTTGTATTATAATGAAAATCTCTATTGTAATGGACACCATTAATAAAGTACAGGTTCAGCATATCTAATAATACAATTAAAGTATGGGAGTAGAAAAACTATTTTAAAATACATTTCATTAAAGTTAATAAATTTATAGTATTAAAATAAATGTGTTGACATTTGTCCTTTTTTTTTACATTCTGGGTTGAAATCGTGTCGTTATCTCTTCTGCTGCTGAGACATCTACAGGGCTGCTGTTGCTTCTGTAATTATAACAATCCTGAAGATGTGGACGAAACTCTAGTTGTTTAAGCCCATAAACGAAGCAGTGATTTCTTTCTCTGCATACCGGACATTAAGTGTATTAGTGTTGTCGACTTGATTACTTTCTTTTGAAATGACCGCTCTGCATTTAAAAACGCTGCGCATATCTGTCGATAGTCACATTCTAATTGTATGGATGTTTGGTCGCCACACACCAAATATAGAAAATAATATCTCCAGAATATTTATATTTGTTTGAATGCTGTTCATTGTATAATTTTTTTATTTAAATTCCTTTCCTGGACTTACATATTATTTCTTAAAATATGTATGTATATGTAAAACGAACTAGTTTAGCTTACTGAAATAATTTAAATAACAAGTTGAGAGGGTTTTACACAACTTATTTTTATTTCCTTAGTACAACAGATAATCTACATAAATGTTTTTGAAAAATGTCATTAGTTTTACTATATTTATTACAATACATACCCTATTTTTAAATTATTTCAAATTAAAAAAATTATTGAGTTTAACATCCTGTCCTGCGGTTATTAATTAAAACAATATTTGCATTTTACTTTCTCATACGTAGTATAAGAAAGTATTGTGTTGAAAATTTTCGACCTCGAGATTTTTGCAGATGTCCACGTGTTGAAGTGTTCTGATACCGAAAAGTGGTTTTTAAAAAATGTCTGTGTGCCGTTATAGCTATCAATTCTAAATTTTGTATATACGAGTATAATCTCCCTCTTGAGATCTGATTAGATTTTCAATAAAATCGGCAGACCGGAAGAAAAAATCGAATTTTGCCAATATTTCGTCAACTACTAAGTTTAAGCAAAAATATAAAGAATTCATATGTACTCAAAATTAAATTTGAGAAGAATTTTATTAAGAACATTTTTCGAAATTCCTACGCGAAGAGGTCTTTTACTCTTATCGAAAATCAGTTTTTTGTGAATATCTCGCATGCCATGCTTTCTAGGCCGATACATTATGAGTACAAATGTATTTAAAACATAAGTTTCAATACCTTTTGTATAAAAAAATTCAAAATTCCGACCGGAAATAACACTTTTGCTCTAATAGAATAGCACCTTTTTTCGAATGTCTTGCAGAGTATGCATTCTATAGAGATATATTAAGAGAATAGAAGTACTTAGAACAGGATTTTGAATAATTTTTGTATAAAAAATTCCTAAAATTGTTATTTTGAAACAATCATACGTATAAAAAAGTTGTGTGATGGCCACACCTCATTTTTTACTTTCTTACTGTGTACTGTGATGATGAATATTTTCGACCTCAAGATTTTTGCAGATATCTACGTTTTAAAGTCCGCTGATACCGAAAAAATGGTTTTTGCAAACATCTCTCTCTCTCTCTCTCTCTCTCACTCTCCCCCGCCCCCTCTCTCTCTGACCATGATAGTGCCCAAACGGCTACAGCTATCAATACCAAACCTTATATTTACGAGTATAATCTTCCTCTTGAGATTTTGAGTAAAATCGGTAGACCGGAAGTAGTAATTTACTTCAGTAAAAAATCAAAATTTATTAATACGTTGTCAACTACTAAGTTTAGGCGAATTTCTAAAGAATACAAAAGTACTAAAATGTTAAAAGAATTTTTAGCAAATATCTTACAAATTACAGATTTATCTAGAATACAAAATATTTAGAGCCCGAATGGAACAATTTTTGTATAAAAGAAATTTTGAAAATTCGGACCGGAAGTAAGACTTTACTCTTATCGAATAGCAGTTTTTTTTATGCATTCTACATAAATGTATTATAAGTGCAAAAGTATTTAGAGCTACATTTGGACAAATTTCTGAATAAAAGAAATTTTAAAATTTGGACCGGAAGTAATGCTTCTACTCACCAAATAGCAGTTTCTTGGAAAATCTCACAAATACTGCATTCTATTCAGATTTATTAAGAACATAAAATTGTTTAGAGCCGCATTTGGAATAATTTTTATATACAAATTTTTTCAAAATTCTTGACCTGAAATAACACTTTTACTTTTATTGAATAGCAGTTTTTTGCAAATGTTTTTGAAATTATGCATTCTATAGAGATTTATTAAGATAATAAAAATATGTTTACATTTTATAAGAAAACAGGGATTGTTATAACAACAAATTGCTTTAGTCTTATTTTAGTTTTCTGTTAAACGTTGTTATTACGATTAAAAAGCTCATCTAAAATAAATACAAGTCACTCCCAGAAATAATAGTAACAAGTCCGAGAATTCCAAAAAACCGAGATTTGAATAAAACAGTGGATCTCCATGTTGAAATTAAAATAAAGCCCTAAAGAATAAAATAAAAGCCAGAAAGACATTCAGGAAAATAAAAATAATTTTTTCCAAGGAAGTAGCATGAATGTTATGAGTGAGGCAATTCTTTTACAAAGCAACGTAATACATAATGTAATACAGTCTTTTTAATATAAACCAATTTGATATTAAGTACAGTGGCTTATTCATGCTATATATGATTTACGACGCCTGTTTTTTGCTTGTCCCGTTCTTGACTTTGGAGTAAACAAATCGAACATTAGAATGTGACGATGTTGTATTTGCGACTCGATTTTCAATTTAGACCGGCCATTTCAAAAGAAAGCAATTGTACATCAACGTACTTGAATATATCATTGTTCTCCTACAAATAAACGCTTTACTACCATATATGAGTAAAAATATTTTTTTGCATGACATTTGGTTTTTAAACTAAGATTAATGCAGAAGCTTACCTTTTAATGTTATCATCTATTAAAATAGAAGAAGACGCTGCCTGCCTGTTTATTTAAAAATGCGGAATTTATCATTGAAGGAAGTCATTGAATGCTTAGAATTAACATTGAGAAAATTTGCATTTTATAACATTCCTGCATGTTTCAGCTTTGGCGCTGATTACATTATAAATAGAAGAAATGTAGGTTTTAACTCGATTTTCTCATTTAACTATAGTGATTACATCTTTTCAAATAACTAATGCATCATGATTACTCACCGGAACTGACACCTACATTTTCGCAAAACAAGAAAGGCAGGATTTTAATCTGTTTAATTTCACTAACAATAAGTATGTAACCTTGAATTATTTAATTAACTGAAATAACACCATTAAATGTCACCCACAAAATGGTAATTGATTATGATCAAGTATGTGTGTATTGTTATTCGTTCATATGCGCTTTCTATTTTCAAAAACATTTAATTTTGGTAAGTAATCTGTAAAGAAAAAACAACTTTCCACGTATTAAAATAAACTATGACCTCTTACTTTCAAAAGGACTTTCACTTTCTGTTCAATTTTGAATAAATGTATAAATATACACAAATATAGCTCCAAGAATATTTATATGTAAGTTTATAATAGTAGCTACTAGAATACAACCAATTATATATAATTTATACTTTAGATAATTACGTAATGTAATTTTCTAACGAAATCTCTTAATAATTAGTAACAGGTTGCGGTGTTGTGTCACATTTTGTATTTAATTTTTTTTTTTTGATGCAGCACAAAAAAAGAACTCTAATAACAGCCACTGGATTTAAAATTGATATTTGTCAATATTCCTATTATTAAATATGTGTTCCAATTTATGTAATTAGTTATTTCGAAATTTCGCTCATAGGAAATAAGTATTTGAATAGAAAATTTGAAGAATGTGTTATTAATTTTGGCATAATTGTTAATAACGCATAAATTCAGTAGCGTAATGATTGGCGTGGGCCACCGTTGAAGGAGAACCCTCACGAATACTAAAATAATAAATTATTTAAGAGTATGCCATTTCAAATGTGTTGTAGAACATACTTTCTCTAACAAATTATTAGACGTTATATTAAAAAAAAACAAATTGAGCTTGAACGGGTTGTTTTCATTTTGATAGGGCGTGTATCATTAAAACTAAAACAATACAGATTAGAGTATTTGAACATTAAGAAAGAAGTTGTAGACAAATACAACAAATGGATGATGTATAAGGCTCATTTTGACTAAATATCTGATAATATGGTTTTCAAAATAGTTCAAAATAAATTAATTTTTCCATCGGCTTTTTGAATATTCACTTAGTGCCTTTCATGCTAGATTGCATTCCTGGTGCAGGCTCTAAAAATATGACAAATAAACATCCTAGTTCCTTTTTCATTAAAAATAGGTATTGTAAAGGTTTTTTTATCATAGCTTTCTTGTTTATTCATGTTCCTGTTTTCTATCTTTCCATAATTTTTTCTTCCTTGTCTGTCAGTACTACTCCTTCCTTGATATTTTGAACAACTTGCTCTTAGGTGTATAGTAGTTCTATAACCTTAAAATCACCATCTTTAGGTTTATTAAGCACTCTTCATTTTTACTTTTATATACGCAGTATAAGGAAGTATTGAGATAACAAAAATTTTCGACCTTGAGATTTTTGCAGATGTCCACTTTTTGAAGCTCCTGATATATATATATATATTGAAATATCTCTCTCCCTCTCTCTCTCCCTCTCTCTCCCTCTCTCTCTCTCGCTCTCTCTCTCGCTCTCCTCCTCTTTCCCCCCCTTGAATTTAAGAACAAGTCAACAATTCGGCATACAGTACCTACGAATTCCTAGATTGTTATTTAGAACTGTTTAAAATTTTTGTTTGATATTATCAGCAGCAGCTCCAGATAATTGGGAAGGGAATTGATCATACAATATTCATGGTGTTAGTTTTAGTTTATAGAATATTGTGGGTTGTTCGGAGTAAGTTCTAGGTGGCAGATGACATCAGGTGTTCTCGAATAATTCTCATGAATATGAATAGGCTACATCTACCTGGGAAACATGTAATAGGCGTCATACTACTGTATATTTGTTGTAAGAGCCGACTAGCCGCCTTCATATAGCATATAGCTGCATCTGTTACCAAATAACAACACCTTTTCTTTATTTTTATCGTGCTTGTCACCCCATAGCGTTTTCAAACACCAACTTACGTAATGTGATATAGATTCTGCATTAGTTCTTTCCGAGATGCAAGTAGGTGTGCAGATATATCGTGTCCGTTGTCCATTATCCCAACCAACACAATTGCACTACTGCGTTTGTTTTTCCAGCAGTTTCATTTACTGACACTCAAATATGATATCGTTTATGTCATTGACAATTGAAGACTTCATTTTAATAATAATAATGTCAAAATTATATTTTCTTTTTGTTGATACGCGTGTACACGCACCGTTACCACAGTTTTGTAAAAAAAATGAATACACTCAGGATGATTACGGTATTCTCTACTAGCACTTCAAGTACATCCGAATTAAATGCGTTCTGTCGTTCATAAGCAGTTGCAGAGCCAGCAATATGTTTTATGCGTATCCGACGATTCATGTCGCTGGATTTTACTTACCACGACACGACAACAACAACAACAACAAATTTTGCATCGGAATTAAATACCGTCGAATTCTAGCGCAGGCTGTTCTCTTATCCACTTTTCAACAGTATCTCGCGAGGGTTATGAATGGGACATACTTACATGATCGAACACATGTAACTAATAAAAGTGAAAATAGATCGGTTCGCTACACACAGCGTTTACGATTTAACTAAAATACTTTTGGCGCAAAAGCTCACCCTTCAACGTCATCTATATTCGCCGCGATAGCTATAACTACTTTTATACATACATATCACAACTTGTAAACATCGTTATTGAAGGCGAGAGGTTGCCAGCTGTGTCTCGTTAACGAGCCCGAAAAATTCGAATATGTGCATTAGAACATTACATATATAATGTACAACTTGTCACGTATTATTGTATTACTACTATTATTGTGCCCAATTTCAAATTACATTATTTATTAAGTCCAGTCCTGCATGTACTCCTGACTGCCGATCCCTACTATTATAAATGATAATCATCTCATCTGAAACCCGAGCATATGATAATCTTAAAATTAGTATCATAGTAACTTCCTAATTCCAGAAGTTTTTAATTGTATATTTAAATATCACAGTTAAATAAATCAATCAATAGCAAGGTAGAAAGAACAGATCTTTAAATAAAAGCTTTGCAGTTTAGGTGTGTACATTTATTTGTATAAATTCTGTAGTATAAACTGTTTGTTTAACTTTTTTTTTCTTTTTCTTTTTCAGACGATAACTAAGATGCCTATAAAAAAGTAAATTGTGTTCATTCTTGAACACCTGCAACTATTAATAGCCGCCATGTCGATATTATGGACCTTCAAGGCATTATATTTCGTACAGTCCAAGTTCGTCATTCTCCTTCTTGTACTGCTGATATATTTGACAATAAGCTGTCACGGCTGGATGCCAGATACTTACACGAAACTAGTGAATGGAATCGGTAAAATAAGGACGACGAAATTCATTGGGAACTCAACGCATCCTGATCATTTCCTTGTCCTGTATCAGGACAATACGACCGTTCTATTGGGCGGCAGAAATTTTGTATATAACCTGAGCGTTTTTGACTTCAGCGAAAGGAAAGATAATAAAATAGAATGGACTTCGACGGATCCAGATTCGGAAATATGTTTATTGAAAGGGAAGACGGAAGACGACTGCCAAAATTATATAAGAATTCTTGTGCCATTACCTGAAAATAAAATACTTATTTGTGGAACAAATTCGTATAAACCACTCTGTAGATATTACGCTAGTAAGGTAAGTGTAATTAGCTTCTTTTATACATTATTTTTGCTACAAAACTCTTTAGTGTCATTGATAACCTCATTCAAAAGGAGGTAGTATTTTTTATTGGTAAAATCACTTTTGTGATAACTTTTTTAAAATGTCTACAGTATGATAAATTTTGAGAGCTAAAAGCTTTTGCGTTTTAAGCAAAAATTATTATAGGAACATAAGTTCTATTCCACTGCGTTAAAGATATAGGATATATAGACCAACAAGTACGAGGTATCTATGTTTTCTATATAAGTTTTAACGAGCGTGCTTTAGTAGTTTAATGAATAATGCATTTAAAGCTAAATTTTACAAAATTAATTTAAATTCTGAAACAAAAACTAATTTTTAAATATAATTAAAGTAAGGAATTCACATTAAGCCTCTTTTTGATGTATTGCAAAAATTCCTATGGTTCCATTGTAAATTCTTCGTTTGGTTTAACCCTCAACTGGTATCGTGGTTTTATAGTCACACAATTGGTATCGTGGGGTGTTTAAGCACCCCATTTCGAAATTATGAAATTTGTAGGAAAAATTAAAAAATTGTTTATTATTTTTAATTCGATAATCAACATTCAAAATAACATTTTACAAAAACATATATACTAAATATCAATCTTAGGTCTAGAATTAAACTCAAACGGTAATTGCTAAGAAAAATTTGACTGAAAAATAAGTAATTCTTAAAACTAGAAAAACGAAACATCAGAATATCCCAGCTGTATTCCCACTTGGAACCGTGTTGATAAGACTCCATTATTGCATTTTGTAACGAAAAAACAATGATTAGTAAATAAATAAAAATTTTGACACACAACATTTACTTACGTTTTGTCGCAATCCTGACATACACATTTGTTAACTGAATGGTCTTTACAAACCGCTGCTTGGCATTTTTGGCAAAATGTTTTCACTTTTCTATCTTTTGTCCGTGGACAGAAGTTACATCTTCTCTGTTTTGGTGCAGGACCGCCCATATTTGTATTTCTTTGGTCTGTATTATCACTGGTATTTTCGCCAAGTACCTTTTGAATTGTTGCTTTTAGTTCCCTATGTTTCATATTCATACTTCTTTTCAAGTGGTCATTTATAAGACTTTTGCCTAACAATATAGTAAAACTTGTACGAGACATCTTATTATCAACATTAGCACATTTGAAAAGAACATATGCATTAACTCTTGAAATGTCAAGCATTGCATAGAATACCGCCAGTGGCCATCTACGTGTTGTACGCTGACAAGAATAAGTAGTGCATTTCTGATCAAGGGAGTCGACCAGTGGCGGCCCGTGATTTTTTGGGACGGGAGGGCACCGGGGGTCTGAGTGTTTAATATCAAAAATTAAGTACAGACAAAAAATAAACTCAATACTCTATTTAATTAACTTGTTTGAAAATAAAATCCATCCGCCGTTCCTTATGATCACCAAAATAATTAATAACTCATTCATTGAAGTTTGGTGTTGATGTCAGTAATTGTTTTTCAATGGAACACATTGCTAAGGCACATAGTCTGCTTTCCCGCATGGTTTTTCTAGAAAATGTTTTTATTCTCTTCAAAGTAGAAAAACACCGTTCACATGATTTTTTCTATTTTGCTTATTAAAAGTTCAAAAAAGCTTAAAATGAGAGACATGTTTCGTTCGAACATTTTAAATATTTGAATATATGCGGTGTTTATGTAATTATGATTAAAACGTCTATGGAAATTGTAACTTCGTACGTGTTCAGACGTCTTCGGAATGTCAGTAAAGGCCTTCCCTTGGCTTCGGCAAACTTCGCTTGTGTTCGGAATATCGGTGAAGACCTTGCCTTGCTTTCGGCCAACTTCGTTTGTGTTCGGACGTCTTCGGAATATCGGTGAAGGCCTTGGCTTGTCTTCGGCCAACTTCGTTTGTGCTAGGACGTCTTCGGAATGTCAGTAGTGGCCTTGCTTTGACTTCGGCCAACTTCGTATGGGTTCGGACGTCTTCGGAATGTCAATGAAGGCTTTGCCCTGGATTCGGCAAGCTTCGTATGTGTTCGGACGTCTTCGGAATATCGGTGAAGGCCTTGCCTTGTCTTCGGCTAACTTCGTTTGTATTCGGACATCTTCGGAATGTCGATGAAGGCTTTGCCTTGTCTTCGGCCAACTTCGTGAACATTTTAAATATTTGAATATAGGCGGTGTTATATGTAATTATCATTAAAATTCAGACTGATTTATGCAATAAATTATTTCAAATTATCAACAAAAAGGACGAAATAAATAATTACACGCCCCCAGAGATTCGCAAGACAATTTACAAAATCTTTCGCCAACATAGTCTCGACATATTATCAAAAACAAACTTTTATAACAGTTGTACTATTCAACCTTGGAAGTAAATTACAACAGCCGCATCAGAAAGCTTATCATCCAACTCTGCTTAACAATTTATATTGTTAATTAGTAAATAATAATAGGGAGACCTAGATTTTTTAATTCTGTCTGAATGTTACTAACGCAATTCATAGTTGCATTTGCACCGATAGAAATTACAACATACACTCATCGCTGTATATTACATACTGGACCGCCACCCGGACCCGGCAGCATAGAGTAATGCCCCGCCGCCTACATATATACGCGCGCTACCCGCGCCAGTTTCATCGCTCGATTTCTTAATACAGACGGGGCAGTCGCGCGAGATGCCCCGGAGCCTACGTCAGACTGCGATTTTTAAACTACTTACGTACTTCCGAAAACATATTATTTGTTATCAAACAAATCAGAAAAATTACATACAAATTAGGTATTTATAATTAATGTATCTGTTAAAAGAAATTTGTCACGGGGGGCGGGGCAGTGTCCCGTTGCCCTCCCTGCAGCAGCCGCCACTGGAGTCGACTCCTGATTTAGTCGAATTGTATAACTCGATTATCTCTGGCTTGCCGCTCTCAGCAATAGTTCTACTGTGATGCATGGAGGAGACTAAAATTACACTTCTATTTTTTTTAGGTACGAACGAAACTAAAGTTAGGTTTCTAGTAAATCCAAATTCTGATGAACTGTCCATTCTATTCCTATTTGGCAAAAACTGGTGGGGTATCTCACCTTTGTTTTTTCGGACAGTGCCGACATAAGTCAAATCATTTTGGAGCAGTTTATTTACTAGCTCGATAGATGAGAACCAGTTGTCCCCTGTAATGTTTCGGTTTGTTTTCAGTATGGGCTGAACCAATCTTAGGACGCTGAGGGTAGGTACAGATAATTTTTCAGGGTTTTGTTGTTGTGATTCTTTTCCTACATATACGAAAGCATTAAGCAAATAATGATTTTTAGAGTCACAGAGGCACATGATCTTGATACCATATTTACGAGGCTTACTTTTGATATACTGTCTAAAAGAACACCTGCCACGGAAACCCACCAGCATCTCATCCACTGTAGCATATTCACTGCAAGTGTAATTTGCTCTAGCATTATTTATAAATATGTTGAAAATTTCGGAAATTGCAGCCAACTTGTCTCCATCATGTACACGCTGTTCCCTACTGTTTTATTCATCGAAACGAACTGCTAATAATAAAAAAAGAAACCTTTTTAGACTCATAGTTGCACGAAAAACATCGCGTCCCGTTCCATCTGCTGCAAATAACCCTGCAGCATCTTCACGGCCTGACTTATATACTCCAGATAATAATAGCAGACCAAGAAATGCCTTTAGTTCAGTTTTATCAATATGGTCTACAAAAGTGGCGGTATTACCATAATTGGTACTCAATTCAGTGATCTTAGCGTTGGTGTACTCCAATATTATTTCAAGAATATCGTCAGTAAATAGTAAAGACCAGGCTTTGAAAGGTATCTCCGGCTTATTCGTTGCTGCTGGACCTTTTAGTCCTGATAGGTCGGTGACTATATTTTGTAAACGGGTTCGCGAAAAGGCCGGCTCGGTTTTTGCCCATTTGAACCTATTTTTGCCGTAGAAATAATTACCTGGTGGCAGGTCTGTCATTTCATCATCTGTTTCTACCTCTTCTTCACTGTCCGAAGCTTCAATTTCAGATTCAGAGAGGTGACCACTGTGCATACTCGCAGCATCGCTCAAATCCACATCTTCTTCTGCATTCATATGCTGATTTACTTCTTCATCACTACTCAGTTCACTTAAATGTTCTATATAGTATTCCAGTTCGTTTTGGGTCAATCTATGTTGCGCCATTTTAATTCTCGCACACGGATTTAAAGTCACGTAAGTGGTATTGTGGGGTGGTTCGGCACCCCAAACTGTTCCAGCACTAACTGGTTTGAACAAAAAATTATCTACTTTCTTTCACTTACTCTAAATCACCTTCCAATAGATTACCTAAAATAAGAAGAAAAAATAATGTTTAGTTTATTCGTAGTAATAGAAAATATTTACCGTGGGGTGTCGCAATACCCCACGATACCAGTTCAGGGTTAAAGCTGTCATCAACTGACTCATTTCCGCTCACACAAGAAGTTTCTGAAGTTCTTCTCGTGTTAACCACTGGTGAATCAGAGCGATTTTTAACGTATGCTCTCGAAGAATAAAAGCCATTTTAAAATAAAATCTGTCTAAACAAAATTTTTTAGCACATATTATTACCTAAAAATGGTTTTATTTATTCGCACCAGAGACTGTCTTAAAAATCTCCAGTTTTCGCCAGTAATGACGACTTAGGAGGATACTAAATGCTGATCCCTTCTTTAGTATATATTGTAATACAATGGATTGGTGGCTACGAAAATTAATATTTTGAATTTCTCAAAAAATTGTACGTGATGGCTTTTTTGACTATTTTTCCTGAAATCAGCATCCAAAATTCTATCAGAACCAGAGATTGATTTCTAAACACTTTTTTGATTGCAGACCTGTGTTATCATTTAAATACTTCTCATTATGTTTAGAATGAAGAGTACAGTTTCATGAAAGAAAGTGATGGTAGAGGAAAGTGCCCTTATGATCCAGAACACAACAGTACAGCTGTTTTCAGTAATGGCCAGTTATATTCAGCAACTGTAGCAGATTTTTCGGGCGGAGATCCATTAATTTATAGAGAACCCCAACGAACTGAATTATCAAATTTGAAACAACTAAATGGTAAGCAAAGAAGCAACTGTATAACTATTTAACGTCAGAATATTTTCTACAAGTCATCATAGATTGTACATTTTTATATAAAAATCCAAACCTTTATTAAAACCCTTTCTTTTTCAGGTCCAAATTTTGTTAGCTCCATTCCATATGGTGATTACGTTTTCTTTTTCTTCCGAGAAACTGCCGTAGAGTACATAAACTGTGGAAAGGTGTGTTTTATTTAAATATGACCCCAATTCAGTTCATATTTCTTTATTCTGAATATTTTTTACAGGTAATATATTCAAGGGTAGCGCGTGTTTGTAAAGAGGACAAAGGTGGACCATACCAGTTCAGAGATAGATGGACATCATTTCTAAAAACCAGATTAAATTGTTCGGTGCCTGGGGAGTATCCATTTTACTTCGATGAAATTCGTAAGTACATACTTTGTAGCTCCATATATAAAAACAATTAGTCATTGCCAATAAAGCTATTGGGAGATGCATTTAAAACTTAAGCATTAAATTATTTTGTCTAACAAACAATAAACTGTCTATCGAATACATTTATTAATAATATTATTTAAAAAAAATAACTAGAAAATCTCTTTTAGAATCTACAACCGATATTATTAGCGGGAAATACGATTTAGAAGGTGAAATGAAGATAATTTATGGAACTCTGACGACTCCTAGCAATGCAATTGGTGGATCAGCGATTTGTGCTTATAGTATGAAGGATATTCTAGCTGCTTTTGATGGTACCTTCAAACATCAAGAGACGATGAACTCCAATTGGTTACCTATACCGGAAGATAAGGTATTATAATTCAAGGCTATAAAAATTTCTAATTTTTGTATGTTACAATGTTTGTTCTAGATGAATTATGGTACCCTAATTTCAATATTTATAATTATTTTTTCAGCTTCCAGAAGAGAGACCAGGACAATGTGTAAGAGACAGCAGAGTACTCCCAGAAAATATCGTCAATTTCGTTAAAACTCACTCATTGATGGAAAATGCAGTTCCCGCTCTTTTTGGCAGACCTATCATCATCAGAGTTAGTCAGGAATATCGTTTTACCGCTATAACTGTCGAACCTCAAGTAGAAACACTGAATGGTGACAAGTATGACATCCTTTATGTTGGAACTGGTAAGTTAAATACAATTATTGATGATAGTTTAAATTACTTAATTAATAATGATAATACGGAAACGTTTAGTAGAGAATCTCGGTGATAATATTTAAAAATTTCTATTATCTTTTTTGATATTGGGCTGAAATATTTCATTATTAATATTCTGTTAAGGATTTGCACTTCTTTTAATTTGAAAAAAAATGTTTTGTTAGGGATTTTTACTGTTTTTGATTTTGGAAGAAACGCTTTGTTTGAGAATATTCACTTCTTTTAATTCTGACAAATACTTTTTTTAAAGGATTTTCATTGCTTTTGATTGTGCAAGAATTGTTTTATTAAGGATTTCACTGTTCTTAAGTCTAGAAGAAACTTTTGTTAAAGATTTGCTCTTCTTTTAATTCGGGAAGAAAGATTTTGTTTAATTCTGAAAAAAAGTTTGTTTATGATTTTCACTCTTCTTGACTTGGAAGGAAACGTTAAGGATATTCACGTTTTACTTTATTATACTACGTAGTATAGGGAAGTAATGTGATGACGAAAATTTTTAACCTCGAGGTTTTTGCAGATGTTCACATGGAAAGAAAGAATTTTCTGGGTCAATTGCATATTTGTCGAATGAAACATATATGTGCAAACAAGTATTTGCTAACCACAACCAAGAAAAGTGTCAGAGTTTCATGTTTATTTTCTTGCTTCCAGCAAGTAAAACGTTAAAATCGAATAAGATTTTGCTTGATTCAAAGACTTAAATAAGTATATTTGTTTGTGTCAACAAACCCTTTCTTTCCGGAAAGAAAGTTCTTGAAACAAGAAAATAAACATGAAACTCTGATATTTTTCTTGCTTGTGGTTAGTCAAGACTTGTTTGCGCATATATGTTTCATTCGACAAATATGCTATTGACCCACCAAAGTATTTCTTTAGGTGCACATTTCGAAGTCCCCTGATACCGAAAAAGTGGCTTTTGCAAACATTTCTCTCTGTGTGTGGGGCTACGATAGCGGCCGAACGGCTTAAGCTGTCAATACCAAACTTAACATTTACAAGTATAATCTTCCTTTCAAGATATGATTAGAATTTAAGTAAAATCGGTAGACCGGAAGTAGTTGTTTACTTCGTAAAAAAATCAAAATTTACTAATATATCTTAGCTACTAAGTGTAGACAAGTTTCAAAAGAAACGTTTTAAGAATACTCACATTTAATTCGACAAGAAACATTTTGTTACGAATTCTCAGTAGAAATATGTTGCTTTTATTTTCAATTCGGAAAACACGTTTTGATTCTCATTATTCATAATTAGTGAAAAGACGTGTTTGTTGTTAAGGCTTTTTTACATCTTTTAATCTCGGATTAAACGCTTTCACACTTCTTTCAATGTGTGAGAAAGCGTTTTTTTAAGAATTTTCACTATTCATGTTTTAATTGTTATCACTGAATAAATCATTACTTCAGGATTTTCACTTAGTTGTAGTTCGAGAGAAATATGCGAATGTTCACTGCTTTTAATTCGCTGAAAAATGATTTGCTAAGGATTGTCACTGTCCTCATTTTTTGAAGAAACGATTTCTTAAAGAGTTTTGATGTTCTTAATTCGGAGTAAAACGATATGGAAAATACTTCCACAGTTCTTACGTTTGTCAATATGTTATTTTACTTTCAGATGATGGTAGGGTACTAAAAGTAGTAAATATTGTAACATCTTTACAAGTAAAAGCTGTGGTGCTTTCCGAAAACGCAATCCTCCCTAATAACGCACCCGTCAAACAGCTAAAGATCGTACCAGGTAGTGGCAATATTATCGTAGTGGGAAGAGACGAAGTACGCTTGGCAAATTTGAATCACTGCTCACAAATGCTGACTTGCAAGTACGTTCACTTTACAACACAGTATATTTATAAATTATTTACTTGCTTTCTTCCATCTCTAGTGATTGTATAGCATTACAAGATCCACATTGTGCCTGGGATTACCACAATTCTGTTTGTGAAAATATCGATAATATAACATCGAGGCTCACATTCATCCAAGATATTAAACATGGTGACGTCGAACGATGTAGAACATCACCTAATGGTAAGTTTTTAAGTTTAAATTATTTAACCATCTCACTCTTAATATCTATTGGTTGAAGTGTCTAGTGTGGGATTTCAAAACAACTTCCATATCGTCTGCCTTTTCTCAAATTTTCCATCTCCATCCATATAGTCATATCATCAGCTTCTACTACTTTTTTTCATTCTTCTTTTGTTTCATATACAGTTTTAGTCATTCCATAGTCATTATATCAACTGAAATTATGTATCACAACCAATAAAAAAAAAAGAAACAATAATAATACCATCCCTATTTAATATAACAAATCAAAACAAAACCAATATGTATCAAAATGAACAACTTTAACAATACTTCATTACTGAAATGCTGATTTTAAATTTGTCCCTTCAACTAAACTGAAATGAAATATCTAAAAGAAAAATGTCCAGCTGTAGAAAATAATTTTTATATTACATAGCATATAAAACAGAAATTATACCGACATAGATCAAAAGGAATTAGATATGCGAGGTAAAGAGCATGTCAAAGATTCCACTTCTTAAAAAAAGGAATAATTAACCCCTCATATATGCAATATTATAGGAAAAGACCTCATGCTGTGCAGGGGTGGGGTAATGAAATGTCGGTGATGAACATTCGCATTATGAACATTTAGATCTAAATATATTTATTTCTATTTGTTGAATATGGCGGAATCCTATGCATAAGAATATTGTAGTAGAAGCAATTTGATGCAAATTCCGTCTGTTGTCTATGTTTAACCAATGCAAACCATTTAGCAGATGAAATACGCTATTTACTACGCAATTTATAAATAAATCTAAAACAACTATTCTGTATTGTTTGAATTTTGTAACATGTAGCTTTGTCTAAGCATGTTCTATAAATAACATCGCAAATATTTAAAGGCAATAAGGCGAGAGTGTTGCTCAACAACATTTTTTTGGCTTTATTTTAAATATGATAATCGTTATAAAGTAATTTTAGATTAGCCACGTCTAGGGCAAAGAGTCTTCCTTAAAACGCAAACCAGCATCAATATCACAGATGATATCAGTTATCTCAATATGAAAGTTACCAATATTAATATTTATTAACATTTTTACCGCGTTTACAATTTTTGGTTTGCCAAATAAAATAGCTTTTGATTTAGTAACCAATCTCGCCAGATTCATAGCAGCTGTGTATGCTTCATCCAGCCGAAATGAAAAGTAGACCTGTATGCAGATGACACGCATATCATATGATCAGATGCGTAATTCAGTGCTTTGTATAAATTGCATGTGTATATTGTAAATAATAATGGACCCAAAAGAGACCCTTACGGTATGCCTGCAGAGAATCAGCTCTGATGCATTATCACCATAACCAACAAAATGCAGAATTGCATGGAACAACTTATGACTTATGGTATCGAAATCCTTGGAGTAGTCATGTAAAATCAAGTACGTGATCTTATTATCATCACATACATCATCTATTATATTGAAACCTGACTGATATTCAAGCAAAATGTTAAATTGATCTAAATGAACCTTAACCTGTTTAAGAATTATTTTTTCAATTATTTTAGAAAGTTTTGACAGGATACTAATTGGGCTGCTTATTTTTGGTAATGGAAATTCTCAAGCAGTCTTCCAAAAATAGCAAACACATTTTTAAGCAAACAAAAGTTATAAATATGGCACAATATGGGAATAATTGTAGGACAGCATAATTTCAGGAGTGTTATATTAATGTTGTCTGCACCAATAGATTTTGAAGTGTTTGTGTTAATAATACCAAAAATTTCATCATTTGTAGTAGTAGAGGTAACGGACGTCATAATATTAGTTTGATAAAAGCTAAGGATCAACTGAATCTGCACGCGCTCCCTCCCGTTTGTGCAAAATGTCTGTTAATTAAATTAACATTCTGGAATATTAAATGATCTTTCAGAACTTGCAGGATCTCAGTTCCTTCTGAATAGACTTAGAATTAGTATTTTAAATGTGAAATTCCATATATGCTTTCTTGTGTGCTCGAATCTAGTTAGTCGTCAAATTACGAAATGTTTTATATGTTCGTATGTCTTACAAAAGGAGCATGCTGATCAAAAACAACATTTAAAATATTAGTAAATATATTCACTTTATCCTCAATGCTGTTATAATCATAGACCATAACAAATGGAGCATTAACTCGATCTGCTTGAAATGCACTAAATTGAAAGTCCCAAAATCTTCTATAGATTCTCTCAAGTAGCTTCACATTTTGACGTCCAAAGTTAAATTTCGCAAAATGAACGAATGATTGGAGTAACCATGAAACTCTACCACACTAGCGTGCACGCGATCTACCTGCGGATGAATATACTAGACAAGCTGGTCGACTATAAGTGGGAGAATAAGGGGGGCCTCTGTTAGTAACATTAGAGCAACGTTAAAGTTGACACCGCAGAAATCGTTATTACGTTAGTCAGTGAAAATTGCTACTGTTACTGTTAATAACAAATTCTTTAACTAAAAATAAAGTAATTTACTGTACTGCTTTAGAGAAGATGGAAATGATATTAAACAATAACAAGCAGTACCTAGATAATTTATAAGTAGAGACTTGAAGCATCAAATAATCGCACTAAATAATTTTAGTAACGGATTTCATTACAGCTTCCCAAATTGTATGTGTAAATAAAAGAAATGATCATTTCTAAAAACTTAAAAATAATATTTTGTTTCTTAAAATATCAAAGATAAGAAATAAAGCTGATGTAAAAAAACGAAAACGTAACAATAGCAAAACTCTTATTAAGATAAAAAGTAAATAATTCCGAAGTATTATAAAATAGAAAAGGAAACTCTAAAATTCTGAAAGTAAACAATAAATTTGTATGAAACTAAACAAAATGTTTCAGTAAATATAATTTAATTAGAAGTTAAGAATGGAATTATTAAAGAAAAATGAATTTCTACAAGTACTTAATTATTTATTAAATGCTCAAATAAGTCTCCCTCTTGAGCTGAGCAGTAACCCAGCCAATTATAAAAATTTCAACGGACATTTGTTAACATTTCCGGGGTAACATGATTCGAAAATACAATAATTTTGGCGCGTAATTGTTCTAAATTAGATGGACGAAACGCGATTTAAAAATGTACTAGTCGACTAGAGATCGAGCGTGAACAAAATTCAAATGAAATGCGCAAGTACAGCTGCTATCCTTGTTGCACTGATTAATGGAGAGTCAGTCTAGCCTCAGCGTAAATGTACTCGATCCCCTCTTTTCCAACACTACACTCGACCAAAAAACAGTTTGTATATTGCTTTCTCGTACTAACTCATAGAAACTCTCGGTGTCGTCGTTTTATCACACAGTAAAATGCATCCGCAACTTGCAGGCAAGCACTTGGTATATATATGTATAATTTTTATAATAGGAGAAATAGAAAATAATAGTTTGACAAAACTGAGATGTTGCAATGTCAAAGAAATAATTTATAATTCCGCTCCAAACGCAAATGTGAGCACACTATATAAAAATAATACTCTGTAACCAATAGATTTATGCATTTAATCCGCAAATCAATATGTAGTATATGAACGTTTTTTGATATTTTGCAATTTTTTGTTTTACTTAGGAGAAGTTTTATGTTTCAGGTAACAAGAAAATTCCAATATACAAAAATGACGCGGTAAATCAAATAACGGCAAATACAATATCTGATGATTCTAATGGACTAGAACAGGATACATCGGACACGGCAAAAGAATGCGAGAACAACGTCGAAAGCAACGAAATCCCTACTGGTTGCGCTGTACAACAAAGGCTTGTTATAGCCGGCACCCTTCACTTCGTATTGTTCATAGCTTGTTCATTATGTTTGGTATTCGGTTTCGGCGCTGGATATTTCATCTCTAGGAAATTTCAACCCCAACCGCAATATCCTAATTCGCCCTTTATAGAACAACACAATCACCTAGACAGGTATTTCATTTATTTTTCTATTTTATTATTTTATATTTCTTTACTACTATTATTTATTCTTGTTAATTTCTAATTTTTTAATAATGACGGGCACTAATACACATAAAGGGGGTAGGAGGAAATTATTAACGCGTTAATTCGATAAATCATAAATATTTAATATTGAGCGAAATTTGGAAACATTGGCTTCTATATTTAAATATATATATATATATATATATATATATATATATAAAACAGTCTTATATACAGAGTGTTTTCATGTTTGTTAACCGCGTATAGTATACAGGCTGTTTACTAAACATGCATCAAAAATTTGCAAGGATAATTTTTTTTGTCCTTAGATGATTTTTAGAAAAAATACTACTACATGTACAGATTCCTTATATCTATAAAAACTGCTGAAAATAACAAGAGCTTCCTCACTGCCGAACTCTTTTTCAAAAACCGTAGCAGATAAGTGGGTACTCTTTATTAGTACCGGCATTATTTACGAATAACAAATTATAGTAACAGTATTTTGTATGTCCTTATTTCATTAATCAAATATAAATCCTTATTTTAATCATTATAATCAAAATTATACATTTACCATTGTTTTGTTTATTCATTTGTCCATTTTTATCGTGAAAATATTGTGAAAACAGTCAAATCTGCCTTGAATGCCTATAAAATTTCTTTTCATTTAAAATATACAGTTTTGTATTAATGTTAGACCTAGCCGTATATTTTTTCATTTTCTGACTAAATTTTTTTTGAAGACACTCTAAAAGAAGAAGACTGGACCCACATTATTTTCCACCAATAGAAACCGAACGTTTATTGGAATATTAATGTTTTGTGGAAGCAGAATTCTCGACCACTTCTGTCGCAGTGATAACACCGGTGATTACACCGGGATTTGAAAGCCCTTGACGATACTGTTGATGTGCTGCCACGCCATCAAAGATAAAAATTAATCAGTTCAATTTGCATTAATTTGATATAAAACACTCTGTATACAAAACTGTGTAAATATATAAAACTAGACCTGCTTTTGGATATTATTTTATTTTTGTTTTGTTTTGTTTGGACTTTATTTTCGTATGTGATTTATTCTAAAATAACGTTTCTTTTTATTACGAATATTAAAAAAATCTGGCTTTCGAGAAGCACTGTTTATAGAGATAAATTTATTAGATTTAAATATGCTACAAATTAAAACATATCTTTTTATTTATGCAGATAAATACACGGCGATATGCCTTAAATAATTACATTAACGACCTGCGCCATGTGATTTCGCGTTTGGTTATTCTTTTCCTATTCCTACATTGGAAGCCAATTGTTTGGTGTTCCTTTGGCATTAATGCGTGACTCGCTGGAAGGCTTACACCCACATGGCAATCAGAAAACATGTTTTAGAGAAAGCCAACTTGAGTACTGCAAAGCGAAACAGTTTTGCGCCATCTGGTGAGACGTTCATTATTATATTTTTAAGAGGCGAGAATTCAAAATGGCCGACTTTTTTTATTGGCATAAACCAATTTCATTCTATAACTTAAAATGCGCAAAATATTCATATTTTGTGTGCTTTTACTTTTAGAATGAAATTATCAATATCTTACTTGTTATTTTACTTTGATCTATAGTTATGTATTATGAGTGGTGAATACTTTTAGAATACACATATGTATTTTCTTTCAAACATAGATATATTTAAAGTCTTTTATTGCATTAGCGACATGAGGTGAAGCAAAATGACATGTGAAAGCTTTCTTGTACGTTTTCTTCTTATTGCTTGATGAAGATTAATTGTATAGACTTGCATTCATATTTATTCCAGCTCCTTTAAACTCCATCAGCAATGGTCCGTAATGGTCGAATCGAAGAAAATTAACATCTTGTCTACAGAAAGTTGTGCTTCAAACTTTGTTTGTTGTTGGTGAATTTGAATGTTTCCATTGCATCAATACCTCACTGTATGTATGTATGTATGGCTTAACACACATGTCCCAGCCATCTCAATCTTTGTTCTTTAATTATTCTTATAATGTATTTTTCTTTCAACATTGTGTTGGGCTTATTATTATTAGCTTAACCTCATTAACGTTTTGTATATTCTCGTCTTTGTTCATCGAGTTAATATATTATTCTTTAGTAACTTCCTATTTGCTTGCAGTGCTTTATTTACAGATATGATTTTTTTTCTTAGACCCTTTCCGATCCCCATTATATCGTCTTTCTTTTGTTTATTTTCAGATCGATTTTTGTTCCTTTTCCCACTATTTCTTCCAACATGTTAACCACAATATCCTTTCTTTTAGCAGTTAGCATTAAGTCATTTGCAAATGCTACTAGCTGACCTTTCCTTGTTCTTATTGTACCTTTGTTTATTACTCGTGTAATATGTTCTACTGGCATATTGAAAGTAACGCTGATAGTGAATCAACTTGTTGGCCACCTCTTGTCAATATTTACTTTTTCTGATTCACTTTTTGTGTTCTTATGCTGATTCTAGTTTCTTTCAAAGTTGTATATGTGAGTCTTACTAATTTCCCTGGTATTACTAGTTGACCTAAGGCAGTCATCAGTCTCTTCCATTAATCGAGTCAAAGACTTGAAAATCTACAAATAGTATTTCGAGGTTTGCTTATGATTGCGAAAATAATCTTGTATGAAGTCTTTAGCAGCGTTATTCCTCTATAATTTTTACATTCATATCCCTCTCCTGTTTTGTATAAAATTACTATTTGATGTAGTTCCCAATCTCGTGGTATCTTCTTTCTCCATATTTGTAAAATTAGTTTGTATGTCAGTTCTCATGGATTTTCCCCTCCATATTTAATTAATTCCGTATTTATACCATCTCCTCTTTCCGCTGCTTTTGAATTACGAATTTTCCTCATTATCTGTTTTACTTCTGCGAAAGTGGGTTCTTGTGCTTCAACGTTATCGGTATCATAGCCCCATAAAATATTTTACCTATCTCTCTTTCACTAGATTAGCTTCTGTTACTATTGTTCCTTGCTTGTTTTTACTCCATAGGTTCTGGGTATATGGGCCTTATTTTCGTTATTTATTTTTGTGTGTTTTACCTTACTCTTTTTCTATTTCCAACATTACATTATCTCACTGTTTCTCACTATTGTTTTGCAAATTTTTCTATACGTGCCCCACCAAAAACTACTCACTAGCCGCCACTGATAATTCATTCTTTCATTTATTTATTTTGTTTCCATAGTTTTTTTTCTTAGTTTTCCAAAGACCATAAAGCCTACACCTCCATGTCCTTGATTTCCTCTTCCTGAATATATCAGTGTTCAGTTTTTCGTGTCGATCTTACCCTTCACCTTCCTTCTTACTTCCTGTACTGCAGCTACATTTATTTTGTATCTTTCTAACTCTGTTCCTACGTCATGCATTTTGCCTTCCTGTAAGTACAGCTCTTACATTCCACGTACTAATTTTTATCGTATTTAGTTTTTCCTAAGTTTTATTGTCTTTTTTTCCTTAACATTTGCGCCCGCGGAGCGAAGCGGCCCGAGGGTAACCCGCCTCACACGGATCAGAAATCGGCATCCCGAGAACGTGGGTTACTTCGCACTGTAAAATATAAGGAAAAGTGCTTTTCGCCCTAGCCCCCGAAATCCGACCCATCACCAGCGTTGGCCATGCGAACCGCAACCACCACATTTACACCTTGCCCCACCGCATATCCCTCAGGAGCGTCGGAGCGGCCGCAGCCACAGACCGCAAGGCATCATTCCATGGAGCACCCCCACTTCGTGGTTACAGCCTTCCATATGACCATTACAGTAAACTGTAGCATACAGTGCCAGGCACCGCTCCATGGTTTTCACCCCATAATCTGCAACCGGTCACTATACTCTGAGTGTCTACTTTGCCCAAGTAGTCAGGGATCTCGATGCCCGCCAGCGCAAACAATGGGCGCGTGGGCTTGATGGACACCGGGACGGGGTTCGCCCTTTGGGTTCCCCACATAGGGCACAATGCACAATCCTGGATCATACACCACGATGCCCAAGCGTAACTGCCCGCACGAGTCCGACACCTTCTGGAGTGGCACAGCAGCCAACTGTGGGGTTCCACTCCCCCGTGCTCCCCATGTTAGTAAGGTTACCCTTACACCGTTTGATGGGTATCCGGCGTGGGCACTTTCGTGAATCCACTACTCCGAGATAAAATCGGAAGGTAGGTAGCGAGATCTACTTCCCGTACATTCAGTCGTCGGAGTAGCAACTGAACAGACAGTGTGAACCTATAAGACTGTCAGCGGTCGGGCCGGAGCCCTACCTCATCCTAGTCTGCAACGGTCGGCCGTTACCCTAACGTAGGTCTTAGGGATTGGGTAGACCGTTGAGCTACAGTTCCCCCTGAGGTCCGGGTGGAACCAGCCGGTCTCGGTGCCGAAGCACTACCTGACCGGCACAGGCCGGGAGCGAACCCCCTACTCACAGTGGGGGTGAAGTAGGAATCGCCCTTTGACCCAGATCTTGCGGGACTCTGGTATCGGGTAGATCACCTACAGCTTTAAGGGTGGCCACCTGTGAGTGCATGACCACCAATTATTTGCGAATTCCTCATTTGTCCTTGTTCCTTATCATATCATTTCCATTCCACCTGCAACTTTCTTTCTAATAGTGTTTTGGTTGGTTATCTTCAGTTAATACAACAAGCCTTCCTTCCTTGCGGGGCCAGTTCCACATTCTGCCATTAATTTCTATTTTTTTTTGGTACCTTATTTTCACCGTATTGCTTTTATTCTATTTATTCTTTTGAATTCCTCTCATCTTGTGTTGTTCTTTCAATATTTTTAATTTAACACTCCAGTTGGTCATTTTAAGTATATATTTCTTTTGTTCTATTTTGTATGCCTTTTTTACTTTCATTTATTTTTTGATTGTTTTCTATTTTCTCTTTTATTACTCCCCTCATATTGCGAATTAATTTGCATACCTGTAATAACCACATTATTAAGTATATATTTCTTTCGGTTCTCTCCAGCTTTTCTTTCGTTTTTTCCAATTTTTTCATGATTTCATTTATCTCTTTTGCTCATTCCTGTTTCGATAGATCAACTTCATCTTTTATACTCTTCATATCTTCAAGGTCTTTGTTTCTTCTTCCATGTCTTATATGTCTTTTTTCATGTTTTTGATTTTATCTTTTAGATCTTTTTTCATAGCCGTCATATCTTCTTTATGTCTCGTAACAGTACCATGATTTTTCTTCCATTTGTATGGATTTATATTTTTCCTTGCTTTCTGGAGATCTTACTTACTTTTATAGATTATGTCTCTTCATAAAAAGAATTATCGTGTTCAGGTTTGTGTCTTTTGTAATTCATTCAGTAAATTTCCTATTTATTATATCAGATTTAATTTCCACACTTCAGTATTCAAAATACTCTGACCTTGACTTTTATCGGTGTTTTTAATATTATTTATATATAGGGTGTACCACTTAAAACTCCCATGTCAAATATCTCGGAAACGGATAAAGATATTTGAATTTTGTAAAAAGTAGTTACTAAATAATGTGATCGACTCTAGTTTGCTCTCACAATTGTGTTTTATTATCTGAAGATATAGATGGCGCTGCGATGAAAAGAATTTTTTTGATCGCCACAATCTTCATTTGTTTTTTATTTGAAAGAGTATTAAATTAATGTAAATTTTACTATTTGTGTTAGTTTCCAAAATTTAACGGTTTCATAGATATTCGTGTTTAAAGAAAGTAAGAGTAATTTTAAAGATTTGTCTTTATTTTGTTTAAATATTTAACTTGCAGGGGGGAAATAGCAGTAAACATATTCACAATTCTTGCTAGTATAGTTAATTCACAATTTAAATTTTATAGTTAGCTCCTTTTTATAAATTCCACTTCATAGGCACCCATAGGTATGTAGGCAGAAAAGCATTCATGTCTGTGCTATATGTATTGTATGTATGCTTGCTTTGATTATTTAGGAAATATTTTGACATTAGCACACATTAGTTACATTTGCTTGATTATTGTCTTTACAATTAGCTTCATTCAAACATTTACTCACTTTGCGTTGAGAAAGTATTAAAAATATGGTTTTACACACAAATGAAGACAAACTGAATATTGGTTTTAATTTATGGAGAATTCCGTAGAAATGCATCTGAAGCAATGCTCTACGCTTTCCAAACAGGCCTTTTCCAGATCACAAAACATTTCTAAGTGTGTGTGCAAATCTCAGAAATTACCGTAGCTTGAAAAAACAAAAACCATTAAGGCAGAAAAGAGTGCGAGATGATGAAATTACAGCGGTACAACAAACAGTTAATAATACTCCACATATATGATTACGGCAAATAAAAGAACAGCATGATCTATCTGTAACCTGTTGCCGTAGGATTCTAAAAGAAAATAAATACTTTCCGTACAAAGTTTATTTAGCGCACCATTTAAGAATAGGAGATAATCAACGCAGACTCGATTTTCTAGCAGAATTTTCTGTAATGTTAAAGGAAAACAACAACTTTATGAATCAGATCATGTGGAGTGACGAATTTAGTTTTCACAACAATGGTACTTTAATTAAGCATAATGCTCGATATTGGTCAGAAGAAAATTTTAGGTGGATAAGGCAATCAAGAAATCAAACAGTTTTTGGCGTTAACGTTTGGTGTGGAATTTTAAACGGATATATCATAGGCCCCCACTTATCATTAAACATTCACTGGTGTGCACATTTCCTGCAAAATGAGTTATCACTACTTTTGGAAGATGTACCTATATAGAGCTGCGAAATAATATGTGGTTACATCAAGACGGGAGACACCTGCTCATAATGCCAACATAGTTACTGACTATTTTAATCAAACGTTCCCACGTCGTTGGATTGGTACTAATGGCGTCCTTAGGTAGCCGGCTCGTTCGCCGGATCTAGCCCCGATTTTTTCTTGTGGGGTTACTTGAAAGCTGAAGTTTACAAGAAACCCATAACAGATATGAGGGACCTTTATAATAAAATTTATGAAAGTGTTCAAAAACTTAGTAGAAATACATTGTTAAATGTTTGCGGAAGAGAACTAATAAGGCGATATACGTTATGTAGCAATCAAGAAGGCAACAATTTCGAACATCTTTGTTACTTATATTTGATACATTTAAATATTTAAACAAAATAAAGACAAAAATTAAAGTTACTCTTACTTTCTTTAAACACGAATATCTACGAAACCGTTAAATTTTGGAGACTAACACAAATAATAAAATGTACATTAATTTTAATACTCTTTCAAATAAAAAACAAATGAAGATTGTGGCGATCAAAAAAATTCTTTTCATCGCAGCGCCATCTATATCTTCACATAATAAAACACAATTGTGAGAGCAAACTAGAGTCGATCACATTCTTTAATACTTACTTTTTACAAAATTCAAATATCTATCCGTTTCCGAGATATTTGACCTGGGAGTTTTAAGTGGTACGCCCTGTATATTAGATAATTATTTAATTTTACTTTATTGTCTTCAAGATATTGAAAACAGTAGTTCATCACAATCACACCTTAATATAATCACTACACTTTCGTGTTTGATTTAATCACTTTTAATTAAATTGATGTTTCTCACGGAGTAACGTCAACAGTACTCTCCAACTCACTACCAGGGCCGGATCATCAGCTTACTAGATAGTTCAAAATTTAAACGAAATTATAGACAACATATACCATCTATGTCGACTTATTGGTTCTGGGCCTGGCTTTGACTCAACAGTAATATTTAACAAGTTTATTTTCTGTTCAAAAGTATATATAAAATGATCGGTTTGATTGATCAAGTGGTCAGAATTACTGAACAATACTATATATATATATATATATATATATTGCAACACTGACATTAACAGTATTTGACAGCATGAATAGCATGACACTATTAGGTGATATAATAAAAAGAGTAATGAATACTAGAAACAATAAAAACGCACGACTGGATATTACACCATATGATTGAAGTTATTATGATTAATACGCCACTGTAATAAATAAGCGAAAGTGTTACACAAGTACTATATTAAATATTGTATGTATTTTCTATATTTGAAGAATAATGAAGGATGGATTTTACGTAATCGCTATGACAGTCGTTAATTCACAATTCCTAAGAGTTGATAAAAAATAAATTACACTAATCATCAAGGGGCCTCGTCAAATCCCGGCACTTTAGCCCGACGTTCTCTTCTCAACGCCAGACGAAGACGGGTTACTTGGAACAGAGATGCTCCACAAAATCTTCAGCATGTATTAGAGTAAAATATGCAGGTCTGAATCTTCTTAAATCGCTAGTGAAACGCTATACTTATTTGATACAACGGATGAATCACATAATTCTACAAGAATTACCACCGCTACCCTTGCTGAACTTAGAATTTATAGGCATGAGCGGCCGATTTAGCTCTTCTTATAACATTTTCACAAACGAAGAGGCATATCTGAATAAATAAACCCTGGCGGGCAGGGAGCCAATGTGCAGCAGATATTGATGCAAACTCGAATGTACTGCAGTGTTCTGTATGCTTAAGGATGCCTCGGATCTATGTCCCTGTAAGTCACATGGCGATATTGTTTAAGAAAGTTACGCACAGATCGATGTTCATTGGAATAACAACCGATTGCAGTCTATGTTCACGAAATTTATCACTAACGGAGTTACGACTACTACGAAAATCTGCTAACCAATTCTAAACAGTATTTTCTATGGTGCTTCATTACCAAAGTTGAATGAAGCATTGTTGTTGAGTTAGGCTTTTACTAAAATGGTAAATCATTCAACGAAAATCTTTGCGTGAAATTTACATTTTTTTCACAAAACTGCTTTTTTTAAACGCTGATTGTAAACACAAACTTCCATTGTTTTCACAATGACAAATGTCAAATTTTGCTTGAATAGTAACAACACATTTTACTAGCGCCACCTAGTGGCTGTTTGTAAAAACTAAAAAGGCAATCCTCGTATAGACATACGCCATATTTTCTGCAGACTATCATATCAGAAATACACTTAAACCCTTCTTCTGCTAGGGAAGGCTTCATTTATATCTATCTCTGATATTTTTCGGTATTGTGCTGGTCAGATTAAAACGTAACTCATTTATATTGTGTTTCATATTCGTGATTAATCATGCTAAATTATCCCTTTCTTAATTTACAGATTAACGCCCAGAGCTAATAAATCCGTCAACTTGAACGTTCCTCAAAATCCACCGCCAAAAAAGGACAACCTAGATGTGAGTAAAGACTTGAATATCGCGAGTGATGGAACTTTGCAGAAAATCAAAAAGACTTACATTTAAAATCAGTTTTGTGACATGTGTACCTGCTGTTAATAAAAATCAAAAAGTAAAGAAGAAGAAGAAGAAGAAGAAGAAGAAGAAGAAACGATCCAAATAACAAAGACGGTTTAATTTTTGCCAAATTATTATGTGTCGAAAAAGTGTAATAAAAATACTCTAAATTCAAAGACTATTTCCTCATTCGTACTGTATGTTTGCTCCTGTGTTTGTTTCTGTGTATATAAGCGTTGTCTCTTAAATAGTATATATTTTGAAGTTTAGTTTGAGAAAAGTTTTATATTTCTTGTACATAAATGTTTGTTTTAAGAATGAATTCATTGTTTAAATTTAAGATAGAAAAAAAGAGTTTTAGTTGGTGAACATTTAAATTAATATTTGCGAAGTATTCGGAGACTTTTTTTTTTAAATTTTACGTTGAAACATTTCAAGCTCAATCGATAAACGTAAAGTTTTATTTACGTTTTCCTTGGTGTCTCATAAATTAATTTTTAAGTATATCATAGACTTATATATAGCATATTAATTTAATCTTCAGAGTAACGATTAATTGTGATAATATTAGAGGCATATTATATATTATTTCGAACTGATCGCGATAATTTAGTACCTAGAACGAATAAATTAAATAAGTAGGACACTTGTGGTTATAATACAAGTTGTGAATAGTTTTTAACAGAAATGAAACAAAAGACTCCATCGAATGTAACTGCCAATTCACGAAAATAAAATGTATAAAACGAAAAGCATTTGTTTAGGGGTGTTAAAAGATGATATTCAAATAGTGCCCATACTAACAGCTGTACTGAGGCCAAAACCTTTATCAAAGAAAGACACCACGGAGGCGAGGTTGCGTTGTATCCGTTGTACTCACCTGATACATAATACAACAGGGCTGTATGAGGCTAATGCGCACTATAGACTAATCTAATGATTTATTATTACAGATGATTGGATAACGACAACTAATTCAAATCAATTATCGAAATGTTCACACTGTGGGCGTAATTTTTATTAAATAATAAGCAAATTATAGAAAGAAGCTTTTAATAACATAATAAAAAAAAACAAATTTACCCATTATTGATTCTCGGTTGTACCTCTGGTGTACTTAAAGCATTATCTAACAGTAACAAAGCTTTCTGGAATCTTGTTTTTAGGAAATCTTTCACCTACAAATTGAATACATATTGTTAAAGTATGTACAAAACATGTGATTAGAGATTCATTATACCTCAGGGGGACCGTGCGCTTGTAGAACCATCTAAGCGGCCTCTTAACAATCACAATCAACAAGGATAATAAAAATAGTTAAATGATCGCGGATTTTCTTGTTTTTCCTATTATAATTGACTTTATTTTGTGTCATGCTAATAACGCTATTCATTGTTCTTCCGTCTCTCTACCTGGAGCAGATATCTTCAAATGATGCAGCATAGGTTTTCTCCGGTGACAGTTTCCACCTACATATTTAACGGATGCATAAATTATGGTTGTGCTGATATTTTCTCACAAGATATAATCCAGCATTCAAATTCCATAACTTATTTTGAATTATTATAGTCACATTTTTGTTCAGTTTTTATTTAACAGTTTGACCGTCTTTTTTAATTACTTTCCCGCTTGACATGGTTTTCCGGTTGTCTTAAAAAGTATTTTCCATTCTAGGTGGCCACGTATTCTTCCCGGTGTTCACCAAATTTGTATCTTTAAACGCTTGATTTTATGCACATTTTTACCTTCGATACTCTATATACAGCATGTGTCAATTTTCATTAGCCATAGGCGATTAATTCATGCAATACGTGACAACATGGCATCCCTACTTTCCTCTCCAATGCGAGCACGACCGATACAAGCTCAAGTTATAGCAGTAACTGTTGGACCATTGGCTTGGGTGTTTGTAATGCGTTCAGAAATAATATTTACGCGTTGCAAGATTTATTTTTCTTTTTCCTTTCAGTAAATGCAGAAAATTATTAAGCTGCGTTCACGCTGCATGACACAAACAAAAGCGTAATTCTAATAAAATTAAAAATAAGGTTAATAAAAAAGGATTCTGAAAATAATAATAAACTAGTAGATCAGGAGCTCGCGGCGGCCATTTGATGTTTCCCGTTCCAGTAATAAGACGGCTTTTATGGCAGACTAGATCGCAACGTGTTCGCAGCTAAAGATTGAATGTAAAATCTGGTGGGGAGATCGGAGAAAGTCGTTGTAATGTCGATTGTTGCCGGGATTGGTGACGGAGAGTAGGGGTGACACACGTTGCCACATATTATTTGTATACGTATAAATCGCACGCAACATTGAATCCATATAGCTAATGAAATTTGACACATGCGCTATATATATTTTTTTGTTAATTGTATCACCTACGGCACCTTGTGTTCTACCTCGTCTATTGTTTTCACCTTATCACTTAAATGATTTATTTTATATGGATGCCGTAGTCGTAATGCAATATGCTAGTGTCAGTTCAAAAATGCCTAAAATGAAACGCAAACGCATCATAAACACATCCTTCCGTGTCGCAGAGGATAATCCCTAAAAACTATTTACGTTATTGCGCCGTACAGGTTGTTTATATTATGGAGCGTTTTGTTTGATTCTACAGCATGAATTTTGTGTTGATATTAGCTCGTTGGTTTCATTATCTGGTGATTACGCTTATTAATAAAAAATATAGAGAAAATAAAAATTGATTAAACACTTTTTAACGCCCTGTATATATTTTTTCTCGAAGATATGTGAGAGACATGGTATCAAGAAAATAAATTGATAATGAAGATGTTACGTCACTTCCTTTCTGAAATAAATGGTTATTGATGTTGTATTCGTTGTCAGTGTCATAAAATTAACTCCAAATTTCTTGGAATTCAATTATAGATAATATATATCATAACAATTACAACACTTTATAAACAAATCTTATGCAGTTTAAATATAATTTAATTTTATAAATTAATAATGTTCTTTTATGTCCATTATATTTGTTTTGTGAATTAGCAACGTACATACACTGATCAACAGTCGAAGAATAGATTTAGAAAAACATTGCATAACACACTCTTTGATAGTACAAAATTTGCATCTAATGTCTAATACAAAAATATGACTTATATTTATAATAAATAGGTATACATTTTTGTTGTTATGAGATTGTATATTTTTGTCCAAAATCTTTGAAGGCCTTTTATTGCCAATTTCTTTGTATATGAAATTCTTATAACGTTCAAGTAGCTTGTAATGAATCGCTTTAATTGTAATTCGTTAGTTTAATCTGATTGTAATAATATGAAATTTCTATCTGTTTGGCTGTGATGATTGTGTCTAAAAAAAGAAACTCTTACTAAGTAAATGCCTTGACGGTGCCTGTTATAATTAAATTTAATTTAACTATACTGTAAATGTAGGCAGTCAAAACAGAAGGAACCTTTTCAGAATGTATATTTTCTAAATTGTACAAATTCAAATAAGGTATATAAAAGACATTCCATGTATATTGTAAATGTATTATTTTTCAGAATAAAATTATCCAAAGTATGCCTGTGTATCTATGTATCCTTTTCTAAAACAAAAAAAAAATGAAAAAGCAAGTCAAACTGCTTCTAAACATGCCAAAGTTGATAATATAGAACTGTCTGTAAATTTCTTGCCTGTAAATTTGTTTTCCCATCAACCACAGATAAAGGAGATTGCAGGCCAAGGACGGTAAACAAGTAACGATGATCCAATCCCGATGCTTCCCGCACTAGCCAGTTCAGATGGTGACCGTATGACGTCACGCGATGACCTAACGGCGGATATGCTCCATTTGTTTACATGCGGTTTCTGCTATACAAGCTGTCTCTAAAAGGTCTTTAAACAACTCTACCACGTATTTTTCGGACCAAAATAAACCGATTTAGCAAAACTTGGCTTAGTGAAAGTTGCTTAGTTTGTGCGCAATGCGGTCCTGAAGTGGCAGTTGTAAAATTGTTTTTTTGTTATAAATTTGAAACGGCTGGAGCGATTGCGCTAAATTTTGTCACGTTTACATAGTTTTATGAGTCAAGAAATTCTGTATCAAAATTGTGATAGTAATCAATCCATAGGCGGAGAACCTGCGTTTATAAATATTAAAACATTTCCATTTTCTACGCCAATGGATAAAAAAGAGTTTGTCTATAAAATTTAGATTAAGTGTCTTAAGTACAAGAAAAAAGGTACTCTTGGTAAGACTCGAAAAATTGCATCGTTTTCTCAAAAATCGCATTTTAAGATTTGAGAACATTAACTAGAGGACGGCAGCGCATACTGTGTGCTCCATGTACATGTATCTTTAAGCCGTGTACACGTGTCTCAGGCCGTTTAGACGTCTCTTTAAAGTATGTACACGTCTTTTGACGTCGTTTTTGAATTGATAATTTTTTTTGTAAAATGTTTTCTTTTTTAAAAAATACAGAACGGCCAATACCAGATAGGTTAAAACAAAAAGGCACTGGTTTACAAAAAAGATATTCTATTTATCTCGACAATTGATGCAAAAAATGCTATTTTTTTGATGTTTTTTTTTGTTTTAAGAATTCCACTTGTGCCCTGCGTTTTGTAAAATACATATGTTTGTATTTAGTTGTTATTGTTGGTTTCCATAGTTATGACTATTTGAATATTTGACAACGACTTTTCTGGATTTTCAAAAGTGTTTTCCATCATTACTTTTATTTTCGTTTTGTCATGGCTATTCAATACACCAACGAAGAATATACCGATATGTTATTAGTATATGGATATTGTCAAGGCAATTGTGCCGAGAGTGTTAGAGTATATTCGGAACGGTTTCCAAATCGTCGTGTTCCAAGTCATCCAACGTTTGCTGCAGTAGAGAGACGCCTTCGAGAAACCGGTCGCTTAGCTCCTGTAACAGCAAACTATGGCAGGCAGCGCTTTGTGAGGCAACCTGAAGTAGAAGAAGAAATTTTAGACCGTGTTCAAGAAGATCCGGAACTGAGCGTTAGACGAATAGCTAGAGAAATTGCAGTATCTAAAGATGTGGTCAATAGAGTAACTAGAGAACAATTATTACATCCATACCATAAGATTCGAGTTCAAGACCTCTTACTTCAAGATCCTGAAAGGCGCCTACATTTTTGCCGGTTTATTGAACATAAAGAGCAAGAAATTTAATCTTTTGCAAAAAAATCTTATTTACCGACGAAGCTTGTTTTACAAGAAGAGGGATAACGAACTTTCATAATAAACATGTTTATGCAGAGGAAAATCCACATGCCATTAAAATTAACCATTTTCAATATGAATTTAAAATGAATGTATGGGCTGGAATAATCGGAAATTTTATTATTGGACCTGTCAGACTACCGCAAAGATTAACTGGAGAAGCCTATTTGATTTTTTTACAACATACTCTTCCGGACTTGTTAGATGATATACCGCTAGATATTCGACGGAATATGTGGTTTATGCACGATGGTGCACCACTACATTTTTCGATGAATGTACGACACTACTTAAACCATCACTTTCCAAATAGATGGATCGGTAGAGGTAATGACGCTCCTGTACAATGGGCACCTCGAAGTCCAGATCTGAATCCTCTGGATTATTTTTTTTGGGGACACCAGAAATCCATTGTTTACAATACACCTGTAAATAATGAAGAAGAATTGTGGCAACGTATTCAAGAAGCAACCAATAATCTCAGAGGTGATGTAGAAGTTTTGCAAAGAGTTCAATTTAATTTCCTCCGGCGAATAGACCTTTGTATTCACGAAAATGGTAGACATTTTGAACACCTTTTATAATATCTTTTCTTTTTTTTTTTTTAAAATGATTGTTTCATTTTCATTATTTCATTGTTTAATTGTTAATAATTCTCTGTTGTCCACCAACCAGAACACAATTGGAATTTATATGAAAAAACATTATTAAAAAAATAGCATCTTTGTATTAATTGACGAAATAAACAGAATATCTTTTTTATTAACTAGTGCCTATTTGTTTTGACCTATTTGGTATTGGTCGTTCCGTATTTATTAAAAAAGAAAACATATCATAAAAAAATTGTTAACAATTCTTAAAATGCGATTTTTGAGAAAACGATGCAATTTTTCGAGTCTTACCAAGAGTACCTTTTTTCTTGTACTTAAGACACTTAATCTAAAATTTTATAGACAAACTCTTTTTTATCCATTGGCGTAGAAAATGGAAATGTTTTAATATTTATAAACGCAGGTTCTCCGCCTATGGATTGATTACTATCACAATTTTGATACAGAATTTCTTGTCTCATAAAACTATGTAAACGTGACAAAATTTAGCGCAATCGCTCCAGCCGTTTCAAATTTATAACAAAAAAATAATTTTCCAACTGCAACTTCAGGACCGTATTGCGCACAAACTAAGCAACTTTCACTAAGCCAAGTTTTGCTAAATCGGTTTATTTTGGTCCGAAAAATACGTGGTAGAGTTGTTTAAAGACCTTTTAGAGACAGCCTGTATATTATATTGGTATTTTGATGTGTTTAAGGAATGTGTGTGCTTTTAACACAGATTGTGTTTGTGCACTTTTTTCACTGTGTGTTGAGAAGAATTTTCTACAAATAAGTTAGCTATTTGTGGTTTTTATTCGTAGACAATTCTTAAATTAGTTCTCTACCTTTCTAAACAAAATCGCCAAGAAAGTGTACCTACAGAAGTCCTTAAATCATTTTGTAAATTAAGAACTATAATTTGAGTAAATTTTCACATAAAATCTGAGATATTAAAACTAAATTCTGAAAAGCAATAGTGCCCAATTTATGTGAGTAAATACATGTCTATATTATTCTGATCAAAACTAATGCAATTTAATAAAACAACATAAAATACACCTAAATCGCCTATGTATAAGTAGCTACCAATGTAAAATTTTTCGAATTTCGCGGGTGTTTTAAGTTGGCTACGAAGACAGTAAAATAGAAAACAGGTAGGCTAATTCACTTTTATTGCGAAATTACTAGACAAACCGGCTATAGAAAACTGGTCAAAGATAGATGTAGAAACATTTATTGGAAAAACTACATTCATATTCACTTATTCACTAATTTTGCACCAAAAACTTAAATACACCTCTATAATATTCCATTTCTTCCAGTGCCAACTTATAACACCCGCGAAATTCAAAAAGTGTTATATATGTATTTAATCACATAAACTGCGCGACGCAAAGGCGACATATGATCGCTATAAACTCGCCCAAAATGGAAATACCTAGGCTTTTATATCCATGAAACTATACACAAACGTGCTTATGAAAATGTATAATATTCCACTTCGCCTTATACCGTAGTCGACAAATTTTAATTTCTGGTACGAAAGTAGAAGAGGAAAAGAGCACGGCAAAATAAAGTAAGGACAAACACATAGCGAGGCTGCAAAGTACACCCGGCAAACGTTTCCTATCAAATGTGAAAATCCCCCGACTGCGTTGAAAAGCGGGCATCGCTGCATATTATAAGGTCATCTTTTGCATGGGATATATAGCTAGTATAGAGCTGTAAACAGAAATTAAAATTTGTCGACTACGGTATAGATTGGTCATACGCACAAAGACTTGCGCTAAAATAGGTACTAAAAATGTGGAAGTGTGCTATCCCATATGCGCTTTCTATATCCCGATTACCATTAGGTCACTGTGTGACGTCATCATAAGGACCCGCGTGGCGAGTAAATACGGGATTAGACCATCCTTACCGCATATTGGCTGATTGTTTTCCTATTTTCGCTAGTGATGTGCAAAACCGAATTACTTCAAAATTGGTATTTTACCGTGTTGATTTTAAGCAAATCAGATATTTAGGTAAGTACATCAGTTTATTCATAATAGCACAAGTGTGATATATAAAACTATGATGAACACGAATTAAGTGCAATACTATGATGCATTTACAGCATGCATTGGAAAACATTTTGCTTTCACGACTGCTGGCACGGACGTAGCCAGGTTTTCGATCAGGGGGGGGGGGCAAGATCTCGGCAGGGTGAGCAAGGTCTTGGGCAGGGGTGGCAAGGTCTTGACATTTAACGATATTCGTTCTTATTTCTGGTTTTTTGGGCTTTCAGGGCTTTCCCTGTTCCCCTTGGCTACGCCCATGACTGCTGTTATTGGAAAAAACCACAACTCTCAGAAATGGAAATGAGTACTCTCGATTCATAACAATAGAACCATTCGGCAAAGTGAAAGAACCTCAGATACGATAAAATGTCATATATGTAATTTAAATCACAGAATATTAAATTTCTGGCTTACCTACCCATAGAGATGGTAGAATAACAGAGTTGAAAATATATACGATGGAGGTTTGGAAATAATGTATGTAAAATATTTGAAATAATATATAAATATTGCAAAAAATTAGTATTCACGATAGAGATTTCAATGAAAGCTGAAATATACAAATGAATTTTTATATGAATATAATATTATTATATATTATATTATATGCGTATTATTATGACTCAATAATAAGATTTACTGTATTCTAGAATACAAATAGTCTTATTTAGAGTATTAATGAGTAAAAAATCTTGTTGTGTAGTATTTTATTTATTTTTGTGAAGGGGGTAATATTTTAAATTTTGTTTATATTAAAGATGAGTGTAATTAATAAAATAAAGTTAAATAAATTCTTACAACTGTTTTTTTTTTATAATAAACAAATTTAACAAAAAATATTTACATTTATTTTAGGTATAAAGTAAAGCATGAATTGTAATAAAAGTAAGGAAACTTAAAAAATCTTATTACTAGCAAGGTCAATATGTCTACGACGGAATTTTGATCTTCATTAATAATGTTACCAATGTTCTAATATTGTTTTATGTTAGGAACATCAGCATTTAGTAACAATTTATTGTTTTGAAATAAATGAATATTATATTTCTTGGGAAAATATATTTTTACTTCCAAATAATATCTCAATTGTTTCCAGTTCGTTTGTTACTGATTCGCTGGTCTGTCTAATGCCCCATAAAGGTTTGCTATCAGTAGAGCTTATAGTGCGCATAATATATAATAAAGCAGCCGCATATGATGACAAACATTTAATCCTGCTGGACAAGAGCCACTGTTTTGTTGTTACTACGTCATCCTGGTTAAAATCCACAGATAGGTATCTAAATAAAAGTCATATTTGACGAAAATAGTTATTAAATTAAGTGTTTATCATATCTCCAAGTCGTAGAATTTGTGTTTTATGCTTGCATGAACATGACCTTTAATCAGAGCTGGCCCTAAATTGTCAAAGATGTTGGCTTTTTCTTACATGGCCAGTATTATAACCTCCGTTTTATTTGCTTTTGGTGATCGTTAAATAACTTGGATATAGTAAAAAAATTAATTGCTCTACTGGTTTCAATTATTGTTCAAATAACCAAGCTTTAACTAAACAATGTAAACAATTATAATTGCATTAAATTCGAAAACCTTTGCTTTTTAATAAATATTTTAAGTATTTAAGTAAGTACATAGGCATTTACAAAGTAATGCTATTACAATATTTTACATACACTACATGCACTATACTAAAACTTCTCTTACATAAAAGAAATTAAATAAAATTTATTGTTCTATTTAACCCTAATGCAAACTGACCTACATAAAAAAATGACCGCCATGACAAGTATTAAATGAGTGTACTGAAAAACATAAGGGAAAAAAAGTAAAAAAATATTACTTAGTCATTATTTTTCCCATACTTTGTATATTAATTAGCAACAGTTATTTCTTATAGATGATATATGTGTCTATTACCTACTCATTATAAAACAAAATATAACATATATTTAAACATATTATTATGTCAATCCTGTTACTTTGACTTTTATTTTAATACTATCAGAGTTTTTAATAATATTACTTTGCAAGCAACTATTTGTGCTAATGTAACTAGCTATCATAATTTTAATTAAATTTTCTCGATAAATACACTTTACTTATAGTGACAATGTGATTAATTCTCTCATTATATAATCTTTAAAATTTGTAGTAAAAAGAAAAGAAATAATGTATTCATGACATAATATGTGTAATTTTAAATCAATAATAAAGACAGAGAAATCTTATAAATTGGATATTTAAAGTTTGCATTTAACGATTTAGAAGCAGTGAGTACCAACACTAGATTGTCAGTAACGTGAAACGCGCCAATTCGCATTGTCAATCAATTGTTTTTAATAATATGGCCGAATAAAAGTAAACATTTATTAGGTACCTATCTATCCCCTAAATGTATGTTTTATTTCGAGTAGTTTCGTGTGTGTTAATGTTTAAATTGTGCCATGAAGAAATATCCAGTGCTTGGATAAAAACCATTTCTTGAAACGTCAAAATAGGATAATTTCTCAGAATTTGAAAAAACGCGTTTCGTGAATGTACATAACATGTATGGTAAATGATGGAGGAAGGTATGTTTTCTTTTATTTTATCTATTTGATTGAATACATTGTGTTTAATGTAATATATTGTAGTTTTAATATTACATATTAGGAATATTTTAATTAGATATAGGGTAACTGCGTTGGTTCTCGACCAGTTAACGGAAGATTTGATTTCTAAATCTCCTAAAAATTATATGTTTATAATAAATTGTATTTTTTTTCACCCAGTGTATCGAGTATACATGTAGAACATTTCTCATTGATTTTTTTTGAACAATTTTATTCCTAAACTGAAATAAATTTTATAAACTTCAAACATTGCAATTTTTTGGGTTTTCGACAATCGCTCACAGTTCTCGACCAATTTCGAGTTGTTTTCCGACCGCCTCTAATAATTTTCGACCACTTAAGTTCATTTTCGACCACTAAATAAATTTTGTAAGGATAGGTTACGTAAGTTCGATTTTACAGAATAGTACTAGAATAAAATTCAAATTAACAAATAAAAATAGTTTATTATACATTATTCTTTAGTTCAGGTACAATATTCATTGATATTTTCTGGAAACAAATGGTTGTTTAATTATTTACACTGGTTACATTTGTAATCTTTTGTTGCGGCTATATTGTATGAAATGCTCGAAAATTCTGTGCAATTTTTATGATACCATCGGTCACAAAAGTCGCATCCTATATTTCTTTTATCATCGTCATCGGTATCACTATTAAGTATTTCAGTACAACAAGCACAAGGTATTTTATTATTATTATTTTGGACAATGTGCGTTTTATTTCCTTTCACTTTGGCAGTTATTTTTTTTTGTTGCTGTGCCTTTTCTGTTGCTTTTTTTTTCTTGTACTTCTCCATTTCTTTTTGTTTCTTCTTATCATCCCTTGCCCTTTTTCTCCGTTCTTTTTCTACTTCCTTCAGCTCCTTTTCATCATCTTTTCTGCTATAATACTCTCGCCATTTAACAGAAGATATTGGCACTTGGGGCTTTTTCTTTTATATTTGCTGTATTTCTATTCCTTTGGGTTAAAGTTGATGGATATATAAGATGCTTGTCAAAAACTGAATCAGGAAGTGAAGACAATATATTTCTGTCAATTTCAGAGGTTTTGTCATTGATAGTTTCACCGGAGTTATCAGCAATATTACATTCCGTATTCCTCTTGCCATTGTTGTTGTAATTAGCATTATTTTCTTTATCAACAATGAAGTCTCGATATTCCGCATTACTTATGCTCTCGCACTTTCCTTCTTTCTCTACGTCTAAAATCTGGAGTAATTGTTGATGTCCACTGTGGCAGATTTTTTCACAATCTTCGATTTCTGAATTTTCGGCATCAATTACCATAATACCATCAATAAAAGATTGAGTAAATGTGCTGCCTAAACTAACATCTGGAATGTCATTTATTATATTTATTGTAGTCTCAGATGTTAAAATAGGTGGATCATTAATATCAGGGAAATCAAACACAACTTCTGCATTTTCTATAGATTCTAAGTAATTTGTGTCATGGGAATTATTCGTCGGTTCTAATAGCGGAGGTTCTGCTAAAGAATGATCTATTGAGTTTTTGTCTCGACTCTGGCGTTTTTCCGACGATCTTCTCTTTGGAGTCGATTCTTCTAGATGTGTTATTTCGTTTAAAATAACATTCACGTTTATTCCACAAAGCGTCAAATTATGTTTTATTTTATTTATAACTTTAGCAGCTGCGCGAAAATCTTGTTTTGAACAATATTCAGACGAATTTCTGTTTTCAGGTTTTGTTAACTTTTCTGTTGTATTGAGTATACATTTTGAGTAGTCAACAGCGTCTACATTTAGCGGACATAGCCCACACTTTCTAAATCCGTTTCGAATGTTATTAGCTAGTTCTGATTTTTTTGATAAAACTGCATTAAAAATAGTACAAAAATTGAATTTCGTTACAGAATGCCAATTTTTCACAGTATTTTTCCATTCCTGTTTCATGGGTTTAAAAAGAGCAACATCTGCTGGTTGCAGTATATGTGTTGTGTTAGGGGGTAATGCATATAAAACAATTTGATTTTTGTCGCACCATTCACTTAAACTTAACGTCATATGAGACTTATGTCCATCTACGAATATTAATAAAGGTTTTTTTATCTGGTTTTCTAATACCCATGTGTGAAAATCATTAGCTATGTATTCGTAAAAGACATCAGATGTCATCCATCCTTTCTCTGATTTACCTAGTATCCAATTATTTGGTAAATTATTAATTAAAGATCGAGGTGGTCGTATATATGGAAATATTGCCAGTGGAGGAGCAATATTCCCATTTGCATTAAAAAAAATAAGAACTGTGATGATCTCTTTTTCATTGCTTAGTTTAACACTATACATGTTTTTGAAACCTCTTGGACCAAGAACTTTTCCCGATTTCGGACATAAGGAAAAACCGGACTCATCTCCGTTAAAAATGCGGTTCGGGTCTTCAAAAATATCCATCATCTTTTGTTCCTCTAAATACTGTTGAAGATCCTTAAACCATTTTTGGATAAATTCTTTTGAAACTACAGCTATTGCTTTATTTACACTTTCAGCTTCTCTTCTAGAAATTTCCGGGTTTCTTTTTAAAAAATTTAAATACCAAGTCTGGCCGGGTCTTTTACCTTTAAATAAATTAAGGCCAGAGTCTTTATCAATTTGGGCTACAGTATCCAATAGCATATTCTTGTTAATGGGGAAGCCGCATTTGGCAATATTAATGACCCAATCTTTTATTTTTTTCTCACCCTCTACTCCTAAAGAATATAAAAATAGTTAAAAAAATCCAAACTCACAAGAGTTTTTCATACCTAAACGAGGTTGAGGCCCTGGGAGTCTTAATTTTTCGGGAACCCTTCCAGAAAGTCGATCTATCAAAGTAGTTTTTGGGACTCCATATATTCTGCTAGCCTCCCTTATTTTCATTTTATTTTCTCTAATTTGATGTAAGGCTGTTGTAAGGCTTTCTGCCTTGTATTGAAACATTTTCTTCTTACCCTTACTCATAGATTTTTTTGTTTTTTCTTTTTGGTCTGTTTTTTTAATTGGAGCCACTGTAAGTAAAAAGTAATAAAAATTTTAGGACATAGTAATCCATTAACCATCTAGCCTTAAATATTATGTTGAAGTCACTGACTGACTTTATGATAGTTAACAGAAAATGTTAGTCGATGTTTAAATTTCCAAAAAAGTATATAATGGTCGAAAATCAGATGCCTTATTTTAGTTACTCGACCACTCAACGATCACATGAAAAATACACATTATAAAGTAAAATATGGTGGTCGCAAACTAAAAGTATTTTATTCTTTCATGATTCAATCCTTTATATCCGATAAAAATTCACAAAACATGTGTATTCCAACAAGTTACGTTTATTAAAAGAAGGACTTGTAAATTTAGTTTTCGACCACCGTGGTCGAGTACTAAAAAAAAAGTTTTTTTAAGATCTGGTTTGCGACCACCAAAAATATTTATGAAAAAAACAAGAAACTTGCATTTTTTCAATAAAATATTATACTTTCTACCATTCCTTATAAACTACAACAGTAGAAACTATTATATAACAAACAGACGCTATTGTACTTACTATTTCTAGCCTTCACATACACACTATGTTTTACAGGAAACAAGACACACACGTGCTACGCCTAAACATCGGCCATATCTGATTTTATTTCTATAGTTATCTCTGTCGTCACAGGGAAAACTATATGTCCGTTTGTTTGCTGAGAACTGTCTGGATCTAGGAAAAAATAAGTGGACGAAAAATAAAGTACACTTTTCTTATTATTTCAAAGTATATAGAGAATTGGTCGAGAACCAACGGTGGTCGGTGATCTAATGCAATTACCCTATATGGAGAACAAACTATCAGAATTAATTCAAATTTTGTACGTGTTATAAAGTACGTTTGAAAAAAAAATATTTTTATGGAAGCAATAGTGACGCAACTTTTTATATTTTAAATGAAACGTGCTACAAATTCTCTAATTACTTCCCTACTATTTCAAAGCCTTTTCCAGATATGAATTAATTTGAATTTTTTTGAACATTTGCCCGCAATAGAAGTACAGATATCTTATTTTCCGTTTAAAACAACAATTATCTTAAAATTTATTTCCACTATATAGGTGATTCATAGTAATTGAATACCCCATATTCAGATTCAAACCTCATATTCAAATTAAGATTTCACGGTAAAATGCGAATACTAATTAATCCTCAAAGTTAAAAGTTTTCGAGTTATTAATGATTGCCTATAATTCGAGCGTGCCATGAGAGAACATACAATAATTTGGTAATGGCGTACACACAAGAAATGTGAAGTGATACTTCTACCTAGATCTTGTTCTAATATATACTGGATGTTTGTGAAAGTGATGCAAAATGAGGAAACTTTAAATAAAAAAATCTTGAAAAACATTCAAACTTATTTTAAAATCTTATTCATAACGCAGTGAAAATCACGGTAGTCATAGATAAATATAGTTCCTCTTGAAAAGTATTGATAGAAAAATATTAAAAGTCTTGATTGAATATCTCGAAGGAGAAATCCTTTGTAAAAACAAACAAAAACAGGTCGATTTTTAATACAAGGGGGACACCCTTCCATCATATCCTCAACTGTGATACGTCATTCCCCTCCCCTTCATCACTTTAACCATTACAATGTAAATAGGAAGAGTAAATAAGTAAGTAGTTAACTTTATTGAAAAACATATGTAATACATATCATAGTAAAGCTAAGCTTACAAATGATGCATATATATATGCTTGTATACGGTCCTACATCTTCGTCGCGGGTTGTTTCCTGGTCGGTACATCTATCCCGGACTAATGGTATTGAGGACTCCTATCCGTTCTTACTCTGGTTACCTTCAGCGGTTGTCTATATCTTTTTATTTAAAAGCATGCTCTTTATTGCTTTTCTAATGTGAAGATATTTTAAGTTTTTGATTTCTTTAGGTAATTTGTTATAATGTGTTATATCGTCTGGTGTAGGTACTTTTTCATATTTTAATTGCTTACATATTTCCGTTCTTATATTTGATTTTCTTCTAGTTGCGTGCATATGTATATGTGTGTTAGTGATTAACTTGACTTCAGTTTTTATGAGATTATGTTTTATTTTGTATAGCAGTATTATATTTTTTAGTTTTATTGTTTGTTCAAGATTCAGTTCCTTTGTCTTATCGTATACTTCCTCGGTGGATGTTCTTCTATCTAGCTTATAAATTAATTTTAAGATCTTATTTTGCTGTCTTTGTAACTTGTTAATATTTCTGTTAGTTGTATTTCCCCATATATTTATTAAGTAATTCATGTGAGACATAAAAACAGCATTGTAAATTAGTTTTCGTAGGTTTTCAGGTATAATGGCTCTTATCTTTTTGATGCCAGCTATTGGTGTTGCATTTTTTTTTTCACTAGGCTGCTTACGTGCAGATCCCATTTTAAATTTCTCTGTATGTTTAGTCCTAAGTATTTTATTTGGTCTATTTGCTTGATGGCCTGGGCTTTTATTTTTATGTCAAATGTTGGAGTATTTAATTTGTTCGAGAATGTCATGAATTCTGTTTTATGTTCGTTAATGGTCAGAAGGTTGTTGTAGCACCAATCCTCGACTGTACCGAGGTCTTTGTTGACGCGCTCTTGCAGTTCCTGCACACTTTTGCCCCAGTAAACCAAACAGGTGTCGTCGGCGTATGAGTAGGTATATTTCTCCATCTATGTTTAATTGACAAATGTCGTTTGTGTACATTATATACAAAATGGGTGGGAGATTTCCCCCTTGTGGTATTCCATATTCTGGCTCAAGGTAATTACTGTGAGTGTTATTTATTACTGTTTTCTGTTTTCTTCTCGTGATATAAGAGTCTATTAGGTCTTTCTCTTTACCTTTTATTCCCATCTTTTCAATTTTCTCTGATAGTTTCTGTTTGGAAATTGTATCAAACGCTTTTTTCATGTCTATAAAGATTGCTATAACTGTGTTTCCTCCTTTCAATTTATCTTTTATACTATTTAACAAGTCATTAGTCGCTGATGTAGTCCCAGAGTTCTTTTGAAATGCATACTGTTTTGAGTGTATTATATTGTGTGTTCGAAGGTGTTCAGAAATTTGAATTTGTATACATTTTTCCATTATCTTGTTTAATGTTGTAAGTAAAGATATAGGTCGGTAATTCTCTGGTTTTGCTTTGTCACCTTTCTTATATACTGGTATTATGATAGCTTCTTTAAGACATTGGGGGTATTTTCCTTTTGCAAATGTAACATTAACTAATTTAGTTAGTATTGGTACTAATGCTGGTTTGTTTAGTTTCAGTATTTTACATGGTATTTTATCATATCCAGGAGCTGTGTTCTTCATGTCAGCTATTATTGCGTTCATCTGTTGTATATTTATATTTTTTAATATAAATGTTGGTACTTGTTTATCGTAGGTTGTGGTTACGGGTTTTTTTGTGGTGCTGTTAATTTGTTCTTCCGCTAGTTCTTTTCCTATGTTAGCAAAGTACTTGTTTATTTCTTCTGCTATTTCCGTGCTATCGCTTGTTTTGATTCCGTCTTTTTTCAGAATTTGTTCTATGGTATTGGTTTTTTTGTTGCTTGTGTTTAACTGCTTCGAAATTAAGTTCCATGTTTTTGATGGTTCTTTTTTATACTTTTCAAATTGTCTCGTGTAGTAATCTTTTTTTGTTTTTTTGACTCTGTAAGCAGTGTACTGCTTTTGTTGATTATATCTCTTCAGTATTTCTTTATTGTTTGTGTATTTGGTGTGTTTTTTGTACAGTTTATTTCTTAATTTTATTTGTTGTATTATATCTGTGCTTATCCACGGGCATTCTTCTCTTCTTTTAATGGTTTCAATTTTTTGGTTTTTTGCTACAATATTTTCCAGTGCATGTGATAATTCGTGAAAGTGGTTTATGTTTTCCTCGCTAATTCCTTCGATATCACTTCTGATTTGTTTATAGTTTGTTCTTACGAGATTGAAATATTGGTAATGTGTCACACGTTCTATTTCATATATTGTAGTTTTAACTACAGAGTGGTCTGAGATATCACTGGGTATTACTTTGACTTTAATTTTGATTTTTATATTTGTTATTACGTGGTCTAATATACTATGGTTATTGTTTGGATTTCTTCTTGTGTAGTTTTGTGGTGATCTCTTGTTCAAAATTTTGTAATTATATTCTTTATAAATTTGTATATATTCCTTAGTCTTACTGTCTCTTTTCACTATATTTATATTAAAGTCTCCCATTATTATGTGTTTCTTTCCCTTTGTCAGGATATTTTTTTTCAGTATTTTTTCTAACGTTCGTAATTGCACATCGGGCGGTTTATATACTAGGGTTAGAACAATCCTTTCGTTGTTTAGCAATATGGTTATTATTTCTATTTTATTCCATGTTGTAATTAATAATGTTTGTAATGTAGTACTGAGTATGATACATCATTGAAAGAGTATTTTTATGGAGAATTGAGCAACATGATTGCTGGTTGCGCTACTTTTGATATTAGCGCCTTCTAGCGGGATAAAAAAAGGTTACGTATTCCAATCATTTGAAAACTAATTAGGTATATTAGCAACTAAATACGTAATATTTTTGACATTTAATTGTCATCATTGTCAAGTACATACAGTCATTATAATTAAATCATACCTTAATAGAAAATATAAAATGATTTACACTATTCAGGAGAGAGTAGAAATAGTAACACTGTATTTTAAAAATAATGAACGTACGGGGTCCGTACAAAATAAAAAAAACGGAACATAGAAAACCCAATAAGAAACGAAGCGACAGAAGAAGCCGTTTTAAAACAAGTTGTTGCGGATCCAAATCTAAGTACATGAAAGCTTGCGGAATCATCAGCGTCGGTCGAATCATGAAAAAATACAAATTCTACCTTTATAATATTCATCTGGTTCAGGAAATTAATCAAGAAGATTTTGACCGTCGTTTACAATTTTGTGAAATTATGATAGAACGTGTTAGAGATCCAAATTTTTTGTTTAATATTTGCTTTTCTGATGAATGCTGTTTTTTTTTTATAAACGGCACTGTCAATCGTCATAATTGTCGGTACTGGAAAGATTTCAACCCAAGGATATTTCATGAAGTTCACACTCAATACTCTCAAAAATTGAATGTTTGGGCTGGAATATTTGGCGATTGTATTGTTGGTGCATTTTTTCTACCCGGTAATTTAAATGGGAACATTTATCTAGAATTGCTTGAAGACACTATTGATCCAATGTTAATAGACATAAAGAAAACGATAACCGATACGTACCTAACATTCAACAGGACGGAGTTCCTCCATATTTTCCTGTCGGGATTCGTCAGTACTTAGATGAAAGATTTGCTTGACATTGGATTGGGAGAAGAGGATTTATAGAATGGCCTACGCGATCTCCGGATTTATCCCCTTTAGATTTCTTTTTGTGGGGATATTTAAAAAGTGAAATATACGCCACTCCACCTGCTTGACTAGAAGAGTTACGTCAACGCATTGCTACCGAATGTCGTCAAATAACGCCAGAAATGCTCCAAAACGTCAGACAGCGGTTCGAACAAAATTATACTTATGTATGACAGTTAATGGTGAACACTTTCAGCATCTATTGTAAACTAATTAAGTTTGTAGTTAATATCTTTTGAATTGTGCATTAAATTACTAATAAAATTAGCTTTCAAATGATATATCACATTTTGGAATACATAACAGTTTCTTTTATCCCGCTAGAGGTACTAAAATCAAAAGTAGCGCAGCCAGCAATGCTGAATTCTCCATAAAAATAGCTTTTCAATGAAGTTATCATACTATGTATTTTCCCTATTTAAATTGTAATGGTTAGAGTGATGGAGGCGAGGAGAATAACGTATCACAGTTGAGGATATAATGGGAGGGTGCCCCCCTTGTATTAAAAATCGACCTGTGTTTGTGTTTTTTCACGAAGGATTTCTCATTCGAGATATTCAATCGGTTTCGTTTTCGGTGGCGCATCCTGTATATAGGTAATTTTCATATATTTGTTAATTAAAATCCTTAATTAGACTTCTTTAGGTTTGTGTAAACGGACATAAATGATTGAAGTATTTAAGGTATTAGTAAAACAAATTCTTTTTGTTTCAGACTTCGGTAAAGAAGAGTATGCAGAGTCACAAAAAGGTCAGGTTTTTTTTTAACAATATTATTATACTTACACACGTTTGTCTGTATCAGGTTTTTAGAACTATAACTATTGTCTACACATGAGCATTTTGAAAACTGAATACTTTTTATTTTTAAATACTGGAAAATGCATAAAGAATGTTCTTTTTAGTTTTATTTACTTATACTATAATACATTCTATACGCCTGTAAATCAATTAATTTTATAATTATTATTTTTTTATAAAACAATAAAAATCCTTTGCTATATTTACGAATTGCAGTTAGATAATACGTAGCTTCTTTAATGCGCCTTATTTGATAATGTTAGTAAGTAGATTGGAAAGTGATAATACAATATATTGATAAAATTAATTATAATAATAATAAAAAGTATAAATGTAGTAATGAATTTCAAAATTATTTTAGATTTCCAACAAGGCAATCAATAATAAATCATATTAATTCGCCTTTTTTGTATTCTTATATCAATTAAATTATTATTATATTGGTGATTCAGTTGGACTTGATTTTGAGACAGACAGACGTAAAAATTTTGATCTGAGATATAGAGGATCTGTTTGTAATTTAGTAAATTATTGAAGTTACTACCTTCAAGTCAAAAGTACAAACGTTTACCTATGTATCTCTTTGTGTTTTTTACGTCTGTGTAGTGTTAAAGTGCAAAAGCGTCAGTAAAATCGGTGTCGCGCGTGTTAATAAAATGTGCCTTGTCTCGTGCCACTAGAGAGGAACGATTCTGCATTCTAATACAAGGTAAGGACATCGTTTTTTTACTTAAGCATATTCATACTGAACACATCCAGTACGTTTGTAATTTATTCATTTGTATGGTACACAAATTATAAATAAAGATATACAGTTATAAACTGATTTTTAAACAGCTTAAGTGCAATTTATTAATAAATTGCAACACTGTTACACTTGCCAATATAATAAATAATGGCAACACCATTAATTGCCTATTAGTATTTTAATCAAATCTTCAGTAAAAATACTGAACGCTCGGTATAAAGATCAAACCCAGATCACTTGAAAATATAAAAACCGAGATAGTGGAAGTCTTTCTCTTAAGGTTTTCTCATCTTTTATTACACGATGAAAGCCTCTGAATTATTATTTGTACTAAACTTAACAGCACTTTTGAATTAGTTTCTATTGCATTTATGCCATTCTCAACTGCTTTTAAAAAATTAAAGAAAACCTAAATTCTGTTTATCAAAAACAGTCATTATACCAGTTTTCGAAATTTGAAGAAGTCAGTTTTGGCTGAGAGTGTATTTCACTATGTAGATTTTTTTATTACTAGATGGTAGAATTCCTCAAATTAAGATGGTACAGAAAACCATCAGAGTCAAACAGACTACTTAACTATATACCAATCCAATTGCCCCAAAAAGTATAAAATTAATTTAATTAGAGCCCTAAAGGACAGAGTGACCAAAATAGCACATCCCCAATACCTACAACAAGATTTAAAAAAACTCAAAGAGATCCTAATATTAAACAACTACCCCAAGACAACAATTAACAAACTTTTGTTTTCCTCCAATAAAATAGACCATGGAACCCTAAAAACAAAACAAGAAACAGTAAACACAAACAACAGCAACGGTAAAATTGCCAAATACAATAAGTTACAATACATCCCAAACTTAACTAACAAAATAAAAATGTTATTCAAAAACATCTGCATAATAGCTTACACAACAGATTTTCCAAACTTAAGAGCATACAGCAAAATTAATGACAGAATTCCCACACAAATGAGAAACAATTTAGTGTATGCCATACAATGTAGTTGCAAAAAATTTTACACAGGACAAACAAAACAAAGTTTGAAAAACAAGTTAACACAGCACAGCAGTGATATAAGAATTAAACCACAGGGAAGTGCGTTGGCAAGCCACATAGCGACCACATGCCATAAAGCGGATTTCGACAACACCAAAATCATTTTCAAGGAACCTAACTACACACGTAGATCGTTTCTTGAAATATTAACTATTAGAACACTGTCACAAAATTTGAATCGCAAAACAGACTCACAGAGCTTCAATGGTTCCTATGAGGCATTTATACCGCATCTCACGAAAAGAATAAAACAAAGATTTATTTAGGGAAAATCCATGCATAAACAACAAACCCAGGTATACAAATTTCAATTTAAATAATGCAGACGCCAACGTACATACACATACACACACGAAACATTTTATTATCCCAACAAAAACCATACGATGCGAAAAACTGTATTTTTTTCTTTTTGTGTTTGGTGAAGGTATCAATAGATAAACGAGCAAACACACACAGTAAAACAGATATAAAAGAATTGAGATATAAAACCTTATGTACAATATATTTTAACTACCATAGATTTTAAATGTGCAATAATGATTTTAATGTGTTTTTTAATCTTATCTTTATGTTAATAAATAACAATTACGATACAGCGTTGGGCAAATGTAAGTATTCCAAGTTTTAATTTTAAAAAATAGTTTAAGCGTTACACTGCTTTGTTTATATTACATAATGTATTTTCTCTGTTAAATAAAACAAAAGGTCTGAAGGAGGTCACGAAGATTTGACCGAAACGTCACGAGCTAATAAAAAGTTGTTTTCGTAAATATCCCAACCCGAATTCTGGTAGTAAAAAATCTACATATATATATATATATATATATATATATATATATCAAAAATGACGTTTTCGCGGTTATGTGATGACAAATTACATTTCATATCACTTATGCATATACGAATTATTTCGTATATGCATACTTGATTTGAATTAACGCGGCAAATAACCCAAAATATCAATTTGTCATATATATATATATATATGAACATATCTACGTGAGAAATTTCTTGAATTAGCGGCATTTTAAATTAATTGATGACAATTACTTGCATTATTTAATTGTTAATGATTTTAAGGAAAAGAAACACACCACCCCGAGGACTAACACATATGCATCAGTTTCGTTTAACCACTACAACGTGAACACTCGTCAGCTCGGCCTCTGTAATGTGTTCATTTTCCTATCTACCGAAATTTGTATATATAGTTTCGGAGACGATCTTTGCAAGTTTGAGAGATAATTTCTTATCATTCTCAATTAATGAAGGAACCATATTAATTACTATGTTAAAATCCCGCTAATTCAAGAAATATCTCACGTAGATATGTTCATATTTAAATATATACGGCAAAGAAACAGATTATATGTGTTTAATATATACATTAACCACATATAAAATATTAATTATACATATATACCGTAAGCGTCAAATTTTAATTTCGGTTTGTACTTCTATCATATGCAGAAGATGATCTTATCATATACAGCGATGCCTGCTTGCTAACAGTGGACGGAGAGCAACGGAGTGGCGGGCGACCCCCACGCCTTACAAATGTCCAGTGTGGCAGCCTCGCTTATGTCTATCTTTAGTTTAATTCGTCGCGCTCTTTTCCTCTTACCACTTTCCTATCAGAAATTAAAATATGTCGACCTCGGTATATAAATATATATATATATATATATATATATAATGTCAGAAAAGACTACTACAAACCATATATATATATATATATATATATATATATATATTAATTTTTATTGGACGATTTGTAGGTCGTTATACTAGTTTTAAATAATTTTAAAACTCGCTAATTTGCAGTATTTGAAAATTATAATTTTATAATTTTACCACTGACTATTAAATTAATTAGGTAATTTTTTAAAAATTACCGACACGGCTGGGATTCGAACCCAGGCATACCGATTACTAGCCGGTTGCTCTACCAACTGAGCTACCGTCGGTGTCTGAATTCGAATTTCTAAATCGTACTGATATATGTATATCAAGTAACAGATGGAAATGAGAATGTATATATATTAAGCACTAAACGTCCATGTGCTGTATATATGTGATATTAAATTTTTATTGACCTCATATAAGTAAATATATATTAATTTTTATTGGACGATTTGTAGGTCGTTATACTAGTTTTAAATAATTTTAAAACTCGCTAATTTGCAGTATTTGAAAATTATAATTTTATAATTTTACCACTGACTATTAAATTAATTAGGTAATTTTTTAAAAATTACCGACACGGCTGGGATTCGAACCCAGGCATACCGATTACTAGCCGGTTGCTCTACCAACTGAGCTACCGTCGGTGTCTGAATTCGAATTTCTAAATCGTACTGATATATGTATATCAAGTAACAGATGGAAATGAGAATGTATATATATTAAGCACTAAACGTCCATGTGCTGTATATATGCAAATTAGCGAGTTTTAAAATTATTTAAAACTAGTATAACGACCTACAAATCGTCCAATAAAAATTAATATATATTTACTTATATGAGGTCAATAAAAATTTAATATCACATATATACAGCACATGGACGTTTAGTGCTTAATATATATACATTCTCATTTCCATCTGTTACTTGATATACATATATCAGTACGATTTAGAAATTCGAATTCAGACACCGACGGTAGCTCAGTTGGTAGAGCAACCGGCTAGTAATCGGTATGCCTGGGTTCGAATCCCAGCCGTGTCGGTAATTTTTAAAAAATTACCTAATTAATTTAATAGTCAGTGGTAAAATTATAAAATTATAATTTTCAAATACTGCAAATTAGCGAGTTTTAAAATTATTTAAAACTAGTATAACGACCTACAAATCGTCCAATAAAAATTAATATATATTTACTTATATGAGGTCAATAAAAATTTAATATCACATATATACAGCACATGGACGTTTAGTGCTTAATATATATACATTCTCATTTCCATCTGTTACTTGATATACATATATCAGTACGATTTAGAAATTCGAATTCAGACACCGACGGTAGCTCAGTTGGTAGAGCAACCGGCTAGTAATCGGTATGCCTGGGTTCGAATCCCAGCCGTGTCGGTAATTTTTAAAAAATTACCTAATTAATTTAATAGTCAGTGGTAAAATTATAAAATTATAATTTTCAAATACTGCAAATTAGCGAGTTTTAAAATTATTTAAAACTAGTATAACGACCTACAAATCGTCCAATAAAAATTAATATATATTTACTTATATGAGGTCAATAAAAATTTAATATCACATATATATATATATATATATATATATAAATAATTCTAAATTTTTCTTGACCTTATTCACATATTCATGTGCATATATATATAATTAAATTTCTTGGATGATTTAGAGGTCAATACTAATTTCAAATTAATTTAAAATTAGTTTAATTGTTAATTAGGTAATTTTTAATATCCTTAAAAATTACCCAGCGGTCCAGGAATCGAACCCGAAATCTCCTGATTACTAGTCAGGTGTGTTATCCACTACACTACCACGGGCTTCGGTCTCGACTCCTTTAAATTGTACTGATATACATATACATATACATATAGCAAGTAACAGGTGGAAAGTATTGCTGGTATACCAGCGTATATAAGCACCGAAACGTCCATGTGCTGTATATGATAAATAATTTCTTAATTTTTCTTGACCTTATTCACATATTCATGTGCATATATATATAATTAAATTTCTTGGACGATTTAGAGGTCAATACTAATTTCAAATTAATTTAAAATTAGTTTAATTGTTAATTAGGTAATTTATATATATATATATTCGTGTAGGTAAAATTCTTGGTATTTAGGCCTTTTTGGAACGAAATACAATAAAATACTAGGTTAACGTTTCGACATATTTAATATAAATGTCTGCATCAGAATACTGAAATTATAAGTATAAGTTACAAATAATGCTTCAAAATTAATACAATACAAGATTACTTACGTTAAAACTAGGTATAACAGCTAAAATTGTATAAATAAAATGCTTCTTTTTAAAATTTTGTCAAAAGACTTGACATACATCAAAATATAATTATAAATGTTAGCATATGATTTCTAGAAGTTTGTTTTTAATATTTGTTTATTAACTTATTTTGACGAAAAACACATCTGACAACGTTGTAAAACAATAAGTAGGCAGCCTAATGTTGTTCTAGTCAAATACATTACTACTGACAAATTTTGACACTTTGTAATCTACCTATTTCATTCGACTTGCTTATTTTTCGTGTTTATTTGTATAGTTTTAATCAGTTTTCGGGTTTTCGTCTTTACTAGTTGTTCTGTTTGTTTATTATGAATTTTACGTTCAACGAATATGCCGATTGTACATGATATACGGTTTCTGTCGTGGAAATGCTAGCATGGCAGGGCAGGAATATCGAGTGCGTTTTCCAAATCGGAGGCATCCAAGTAAAAATGTATTTCGAAGGCTGGACCAACGACTTCGTGAAACAGGTTCGTTTATTCCAAGAAATGCGAACGCAGGTCGACCAAGGCAAAGGCGTACCGTGCAACTAGAAGAGCAAGTTCTAGCCACAATACAGGAAGATCCTTCTGCGAGTACCTGTCAATTAGCTTCTACACTAAATATTCCCAGTAATAAGACTGTTCATTTGGTTCTACGAGAAAACTTGCTTCATCCATACCATGTTTCTAAAGTTTAGTCTCTTTACGGAAATGATAACTTATTTCGAATACAATCGTAAATAGAATTCAGGAAGAAGGTGACTTTTTAAGACGTATTCTTTGGAGTGATGAGTGCATGTTTACCAGAGAAGGTGTGTTTAATACTCATAATTTTCATCATTGGGCAGATGAAACTCCACATGAATTTCGCGAATACGGTCACCAAAGAAGGTTTTCTGTTAACGTTTGGCTGGGTATAATAAACCACAGGGTAGTTGGACCAATTTATTTACCAAATCGCCTAGATGCCGGTGAATATTTAAATGTTTTAGAACAAGTTATTGATGAGATACCGCTGAACGTACGCCGTAATATGATTTACATGCATGATGGAGCTCCTGCGCACTTTGCTCGTAATATAAGAGACTGGTTGACTGAACACTTCCCAGACAGATGGATTGGTCGTGGCGGTCCCCTTTTGTGGCCTGCGAGATCCCCCGATCTCAATCCATTAGATTTTTTTGTTTGGGGTTTCATTAAAGGTAAAGTTTACGCTACACCTCCACAGGACGCTGACGAAGTTAGAGCCCAAATTGAAGCCGCAGTATTAGAAATCACACCAGAAAGACTTGAGCGAATAGTACAAACGATACCACAAAGATTGCAGCTATGTCTACAAACTGATGGATTTCAATTCGAACAATTATGTAGGTAATAATTACATTGATTTCTATCAAGAAGATGTACAAAAATTAGTCAATATTATCAAAATTTTTTTAATGTTTGTAATATTTTCGTAATAAATATGTAATCTAAGAAACCAATTTTATTTCGTTTGTCTCTTTTTTAAATTTAAAATGTAAGGTTCACATGACGACGTGTAAAAATGTTCCGAACATTATAACTAGCACATGCGTGTTCAATGTTGCCAAATGTATGTTTCTTTCAAATTTATTCTGAACACAAAGGAAGCCTGATACATCGTTTTAGGATTAGGACTTTGACCAAGAATGTCACCACGTGTAGTGGGTCCGCCAATTTGTACACACCTTGTATATATATATATATATATCACTGTGTATGTAGCTTACTACCGCAATGGTAGAATTAGGGTTTAGGTAGTTTTGGAAGTAAAACTCGTATTTTCGGCTTTGTGACGTTTCGGTTCTCCTTCAGGACCTTCATCAGACATTTGCCGATGGCATATATATTTGTTCTGTTACTTGCATCTCAATTTAATGACACAAATTTAAAATTAAAAATTAAAAAATTATTATTACGGCACATTTAAAAGGTATTAGTTCTTAAAAATATGTTCTTAAAATATATAATATATATTAAGAACATATTCATTTTTACCAACTACATTCGATAGTATGCCCGCAAGGTACTTTGATAGGTTGTATACACGAGACAATAGGTCTGAGTGCAGTATTATCTTTATGTAACTTTGCTAACTATTAAAATAGGAAAAAATAATTCCATAAATTTCTTAGATATGACATTAATTAAGCAGAATAACAATATTCAAACTATATGGTATATGAAACCCATCGCATCTGGAAGATATTTAAACTACAATTCCGTACAACCTCTATCACAAAAGAGGAACGTAGTTAAAGCCTTAGCCGATAGAGCCATTTACCTTACCAGCCCAAAATATCGACCAATTGTGATAAACAGAATTAAGAAAATATTAAACAATAATAATTACTCAGAGAACTTTATAGAAAAAATCATCAAACAAACTTTACAAGAATTTTATAATAAAGAGACAAGAATCACAAAAAATATAAATAAATAAATTCTCGAACCTACTTATATTCCTGTACCATACGTCAAACATTTATCAGAAAAAATCAGCCAAATATTAAAACCATACAACTTCAAAATAGGTCACCAAAACAATAGTAGCATAAAATTTTTTATATAAGGTGAAGTGGGGTAAATGCGATGTAGTTTTGAAATAGTCTAACTTTGACGCTCTACCTCTTTTCAATAAATGAGCTGGGAACTGCAGATATTTGCATAGAGTCTTTAGGATTCTTGACGAGTATGACCGCAATGACAAAAAATCTGTTTACATAAGCGTTTGGGCACTATAATTTTTTTTTTAAAACGATGTCACTATGTCACATTTACCCCGTAAAATGGGGCAAATGTGACAGCCGCTTAGTATTTCTCTAAGGTTTTAGATGGGTACGAGGTATGGGGCTAATGTGAAAGTATAAAAGAAAAGCTACATTTTCATATATAATTATTAACTGTTTTATAACCACTTGTAAGTTTTAAATTCAGACAAAATAAAAAAATATAAAATTCTTATGTGAGTTTATATTCATTGAAATAAAAATCAAATTTGTGAATACCGCGCCTAATGTCTTTTGGGTCCGGCAAAATTTTAACGACGTCTTGGTCTGACACAGTGTCTAAATCCTCAAATTTGGGCCAAATAAACTTCTTGTTTTCGTACTTCAAGAATTTGATTACCCAGTCATCACCACATTTCTCTTGAACTTGTCCTACAAAATGCTTCAGCTGTTTTTTGGTACAATATTGCACAATAACCCATTTGCCTTTCGCGATAAAGGGGGGTGCGACAGGAATATCATCTTCTTCCTGCTGTTCATCACAAAAGTCTTCATCATCTGACTCCATGTACGGGACTTGATCTATGTCCTCTTCCGAACTAGATGAACTTAACAGGTGCTTTTGTGTTTGTTCCACCTTCTTAACAATCTTTTTCTTTTTTTCTTTGTCAATAGTAATGTCATTCTTCTCTTTTATTCGAGCTAATGCTTCTTCTGTCGTTAAAATTTCTGCTCCTGGGCACACTTTTGACCTTTTCTCTTTCTCTGGTTGTGGTTTTTGTCGTATTTGCGTCAATAATATTTCTTCGAAAGATAAATTGGCTTCTTTAGATGTTTCTTGTGTCTGCGGAGATACTGAATGTGATGTTGATGGCCCTCCACGATTTTCTTCTGATTCTCCACATTGACGGTCAGGGTGATTTTTTGAACATTCTGCTTCCCATCTTTTCATGGCATCTGGTGGAAATGTTTCTTTGGGAATCACGTTTTTGTTTAGGGGATAAATTCCACTTTTGCGGAAGCCGTTTCTTATAACTTCTGGTGAGATAGACTGCCAAGTTTCACAAAGAAATTGAGAAAATATTTTCTTAGGTATTTTTCTTCCAAAATTTTGACGTTGCCAGGAAATAACTTTTTGGTCCCACTTACTTTTAAACGATTTGAAAACTGCTAGGTCTAAAGGCTGAAGGAGATGGCTGGTATGAGCGGGTAATTTAATGATTATAACGTTGTTCTGAATAGCTGCTTCGATTATTTCCACGGATACATGGGTGCTATGTCCATCGTACACAATAACAACAGGTCGCTCATTACCAATAGTAGGGATGATGGTTTTCAAAAAATAGTTTTTGAAAATATTGCTCTCCATCCATCCTTTCTTGCTAGCGGCGTAAACAGTGCCTGCAAATTCTGTCCCTTTCGGGGCAAACCATTGATCCCACACATATGCACCTTTGAAAATAATCAAAGGTGGTGCTTTACCACCTGCAGCATTACACATGGCAAGAACAGTGGTATTTTCTCTGCCTGGGGAGCTAACTGTTCGCGACGAAGGTTTATTTACTTCTCCGACGACTTTACTCTTTCGTGGATCTATTGAAAGACTTGTTTCGTCAAGATTCCATATGCGTTCAGGTTTATCGATTAAATTGTTTTCTGTTAAGACCTTCTCTAAGAGGTTGAAATAGGCATAAATTAGAAATGGATCAGTTGCTTTTTTTCTTGCGTACTCAATATTTTGAGGTATCTTGAGACTGAGGTTATGTCGTTTTTTAAAGGATAAGAACCAGTCTTCTCCTGGGACACCCTCCTTGAAGTTGGTTTGTTTTTCATTAGCAGCAATGTAAGTTCCAACTGCTTCCAATACCTCCTTGCGTGACATGCCAAAACCCCATTTTTCCATGATCTTTAAGCTTTCAGCCAATTTAACCTCTTCATTGTGATCAATGTAGATGGGACGCCCTTTGTGGTTTTTAACTTTAGCACGCAGCCCTTTCACGCGACTATATAGTGTGACGTAAGGTATTTTGTACTGCTTATGTGCCCCATAAACTGTGGCTCTGCCCGCCTTAACTTCTTCTATTGCCTTTTGAAGATCGGCTTGGCTATAGTTTGGGTTGTCAGTGGTTTTTCGCACATAATTGCGCACCATGTCTAAAAGGGGTAAATGTGATATAGTTTATGTTACATTTTCCCCACAGGTTTTTCGCGGAGGGGTAAATGAGACAGTTTGATAAAAAAAATGAAAATAATGTTCAATTGAAATGATATTATGTGTGGTAGAAAGACATATTATTAAAGTAAGTGGGTGACAAATTTCAATGTTACCTTATTTAAACTGACGTATTTAAACGACTTTATAACGAGTTGCATGCGGCGTCGAAATTCCACTTAAAATGACGACTTACTACGTACAGCTGGTTAGGAAGTTTCCGACTCAAAAGAAGTGACCTTTTTTGGGTTGAATCTTATGTTAACACCATATAGACTATTCTACGTTAGGTGGCGTTGACAACAGTTTTTGTTTCAAATTAATTTAAGACGCTGTCACATTAACCCCGTTATCACATTTACCCCACTTCACCTTACTAAACTTAAAGATCCTACTCCACCCCATAAAACAGTCACACGTAGTGTACAGCATCCCTTGTGAGACATGCGACAAAATTTATATTGGTCAAACTAAACAGTTACTAGAAGAAAGAATTAAAGGACATAAATATGCCAAAAACTCCACGGCTTTAAAAAAACACCAAACAAACTTCAACCATAATTTCAATTTCGCAAATACTAAAATTTTAACAAAACAGACGAATACAAAGGCAAGGAATGTCCTTGAGATGATCCACATAGTACAAAATAGTAATGCAGTTAATGATAGAATTCAAAATTTTATTACCCTCTTATACAATAATCATACATTTTTGAAACATATTGTACATGCAGAAATATCCTTTTCCTGTGTTAGTTGAAAATAACAACTTTTATACTCATAAAAGAAACAAAAAAACTTCAACTTTATGCGAAAAAATAGACCTACACTTCAAGAAATATTTAATGCATACAACTAGCACCAAACACATACAGTCATTTAAATCCCATTACAGTTTTAAAATTATTTCAATTATGAAAAGTAATTATAAAAGAAAATGTTTGGTTTCCACCACTAATATAAGAAACTACAATATAATGTAAAAAAAAAGTATAGATCATCAAATACCTCTTAAAAATGATATTTACTTGGAAATGACTTTGGTAAGTCCACTGTTTTTCATTATTATAATAATAAAAATACATAAATAAAATTAATGTTTTGTAGTTCATTGTTTTGTCTTTATTTTTACAGTTGTGGTTTGACATCATTATGTGTATTTCTGTGTAAACATTTTAATATTCTTGAAAAAGACTGAATAAAGGTCCAAGCGTTAAAAAAGAGATTTTGTTTTAATTCGATTAGTAATTTTAATTGAGGCCGCTACACCAAGAAAATTAAAAAAAAAAAGAAATTCTAAAGTGGTTTCTTTTGAATATTAAATATAGTATACGGCCAAGAAACAAAAGTAAATATAAATATATATATGCCCAGCTAGAGTAGTAGTAGTGCACCTGACTAGCAATTGGGACCCTAATTACTCAGTACAAACCAGAAAAATCATATTAGACATTTATACCTATAATTTTTAGTTTCCTGTCAGCCTTTTTGTTACTTGTTTTTAATTTTAACTCTCTGTTTCTGTATTGGAGAGAGAAAATTTGGCCAGACGACTGCGTGCAATGCAGACTAGAAAGCCAAGCTTGCCAGACCCCTAAGAAACAGGGATACGTTTTAACGTCTTGTCACTTCTCGTTAATTGTTCTGTGATTTAACTACACCCTAAAGTGTCAATTTTGCATGCTCTGCGCAAGCAAACAAATCACAAGTATGTATTATAAGACTAAGCAAATGAATTTTAAATAAATTTAAAATAGTAATAAAAATTCGTTTTTAAAGTAATAAGTAATATATTTTTCCTGTCAATTTCTTAAAATATACAATCTTTACCGTGACCTACGCTAAATATAAAATACAACATTTATTTCTTATTTTAAAAAATACTTAGAAGTAACGTTTAAAATTGTAATTTAGTAATTTTGTAAACTTTACACTGCGAAGTACATTCATATTTAGCATCTAAAGTGGCTCATTCCAACTGCAACTAAAATTACATTGTCATTTTGCTAGAATGCTAAATAAAAAAAATATGTTTATCTCACAAAATATGTATTACATACATAGTATATTACTATAAAATGTTCAAATGGCCGATTTATATTTTACTAGCACAGTAGATTCATTTATTTATGTCTAATAGTGTGATATAATGTTTGAATAATCGTTAGGTCAAGTATATCAATTAGTTCCAGATTTTATAGATAAATCTAAAGAAATCAAGACGAACAATTACTGGGATTTCCCACACATTTTTCTGTCTATTTATCGTTAATTAGATCATTTCCTGTGTGGTAATGGTAATGCGAACTATTTTAGTAAAGAATAGTTTTATCAGGCTTTTATCAATTTTATGTTGCATGTCGTACAAACAGAGGCCTCTTTTGCTGTCTTGTTAAACCAAATACCGCGTTGCTATTCGATGCATAAACAGGGATTTTTGTTTTCTAGCTACATTTGAAGATCTTGGCCTTATGTATTAATTCGTGATAGTGACTAATAGATGCCATGTACAGCATACATTGAAGTATATTGATTACATTGGCATCTAGCAGTCACTATCATTAATTATTAATTAATTGACAATAGCACTAGTATACTATCACAAAAAATACCTTAGACTGATTTAGAAAACTGATAAAAACACTTATGTATATCTTTAATGAATAAACTTTGCATTATTTGTGAACTTCAGTGGCTAGGTGCTAGATTTATTTAGCGTTTTCAGTAGCGAATAAATAATCCCAATCTCCGATGTAGATAGGATATACATGTACCTAGGTATGTTGTAAGAACATCAAGAGCACTCATACATATTTGGAGGGCGAAAAGGTTTTCAAAAAAATTCTAAGTAGCAACACTAACTTTTTCCACAGGCAAAACGAGATATTATACTTATTTTTTGTTTATTTTATTATTAAATTTCTGCAAAAGTGATCTCAATATGTTTACATCGATTTAAAACGCGGGTATAATATAATGTTTAAGTATTTAAAAGAACTTTACTTAATTGTAGTATTGGTATTTGTATGTTTGCTGCAACATTAATAACTACTTTTGTTCGTTTTATTATTAATTTAAAATCTTACAAATGTTAATACGTATACGTACCAGTGGCGGCTGGTGTGTACATTTTGGTGAGCAATTACTACAGACACGAAAGGTGGAGGACTCATCGCTTACGCGCACTATTGAAATTTTGTATTTTTAAAAAGTGTTTAATTTTATTTATATAATTTGATAGCAAGTGGGTGGTGATCTATAAAATACAAAATACGTTATTATTTATTTTGTAGTTCAAATCGAGTAAACTTTACGTACTTTATTTATCTTACGAAATATAATAAATTTTAAAAACCCCTCACGCTACTATCTACGCCGATGAAGATAGGAAATTTACGAGTTAAATGGACTTTTTTTTGCTCTTATTCTCGGGCGTAAACAGATGTTGCAGTTCACCATATGAATAGTGCTATTCAGTAACTGCGTGCTGTTTACATTATTTCTTTGCTCCGTCGTAGTTTAAACCTGGGACGTCCGCTCTGTAGCAATTACATAGACAAGACTAATTCGTTTATCATCGGTGATATACTCCCAGATGCCGAGCACATCACCGATAATAAACGAATCAGTCTTGGTCTATCAAAACGTACTCCATTAATGCCAACAAGTGCCATAAATATTTCTTGTGTTTTATTTGCCTGCTGGATCAATTCAGAATCAGATACGTCACGAGTAACTAATCTCTCTGGGAGCAAAGAAAACGCTACTTACGATACATATCGGATCACCTGAATCGAAAATCGTACTCAGGCTCCTAACACAGCGCCAAATAAGATTTTATTATATTTGTATTATTTGTTCTATTCACCTTGGATACTGTTACCATAAACACGGTCCTTACGCCCATGGGCGTAATAACCGGCTATTATCGTTCATAACGCCCAGTAATATAGTAACAGTGTTTAATGTTGTGTGAGTATAAGTAAGGCCCGAGAAAAAAGGATATACATTTTACAAAACTAATAATTTTAGTTTTTAACAAAATCTAAAGAAAGAAGCAAAACTTTAGTATTCTCTAATAAAATTAAGAGTATCTAAACACTGACAACTTGAAAACATCAATTGTCATTTAAAATACGTAAAACTTAATAGTTATTTATTTTCAATAGTTTGTAAAGCAATAATCAAATGTTTAACATTATTTAGCAAAATTAAAAATTTTCGCGGGTCCTGAAAAATTATGTGATCCCAAGCTTTTCAAGTTTGTTAAAGTTCTTGGAAAAAAACATCTCCACTAGTACATTGACGAGCCAACGAGGGTATATCCAATGCTGTAACAGAATTTAACATCATGCAAGATATTCTATTTTTAAAGGAAATGCTTTCCTCTATGTATCCTTCCGTTACAGATGCACTTTTTCATTTCCGGTGCATTTTTATGGTGTCGAACGATGCACCGGCCTCAACCAAAAGGGTTGACGAAGTCCTTCTTCTTAAGCAGTGACCAGTCTCTTCATTTGCATGTTCCAATTTCAAGAACTTAGCAGCTTTTGTAGGTACACCTCCTGTTATATTTTTGCCAACAGGCTGAACGGTACATCGAGTGTTCTGTATGTAAGGAAAAATCTTCTTTCTTTTTTTCTGAAATGAAATATATTTCTTAACTAATTTAAGGGCACCTATTTTATTATTTTTATACAATGGTGAATGCTTTTGAACTAACAGTTTTAGCTACTGGGACTTTAATTAGTAAACATGCGCCTTGGTCTTCTATATCATCCACAATCATATTTACAGGGTCATTTCTTCTTAATTCAGCAAAGACGACCAAGTCAAAACTACTTTATGTAACAAATCTGGACCTTTACTAATACAAGTTAAAACTTGATCACCTTCCAATACTTAGGTTTCTTCGGGACGTATACTTTGGATTTCGTTTTCAAGAACGATATAGGGCGGGGAAAATGGGAAATTGTTTTCGTTAACAAATAATGCAGGTTTTATTAATAGAATATTTGGTCCTCAAGGTATTTGAATATTTTTGGGATTAAAATAAAGAGTTCAATGAAGAATATGAATTCAAGGTAAAAAAAAGTCAAGCATACTCAATTCCTGAAAGTAGGCTAAAATTATAGTCTCGTTTACACATGTTACTTTATTCCACCGTTTCCATTCATTAAATAAATCATATTCTTTATCATACAATAATCTGGATTTAGCTGGTAATAAATTTTCGGTTGCTTTAGATGCATGAATTCTAATGTTTTCCGGTAAATACATATTATAAAGTAACAAACAGTTATACTCTGATGCCTCGAATTAATGCACGTCAACGTGTAAACAACTGTCATTTAAAATGATATAACTTTGATTTATCCATGGCAAAGGAGAAAAATATTTATACGTAGGTTAAATCGTTGATTCAAGGAATCATATTAGATGTGTAACGGTCGAAGACCCTCCGGCTGAATTAACGTCGACCTCAAAGCAACATAATACCCATAACGCCCTTAGTGCATAAATAACTATTAAATCTATCTATGCATAATTGTAGAGTATCCACTATCAAGACCACGTGCTATTCTTAGCACTTGTAATATGATTTTATATGATTGAATTATAGAGAGCTTAATGTAGGCTCAGGTGTCAGTTATTTGTTTTTGCATTTGTATTTCACTCCTTTTTTTTTGAGGTAATTTCTTCTGATCTTACAAATATTCTATACAAAATAGTTTGCAGTTTAAAATTCCTTTACATTCTTGTTATTCTATATTCACTATAATATATTGTAGAATTGATATCGAGTACACAAAGTGTCTCCACCGAGGAAACGTGGTCATTTTGGGATTAGTTCCGAAAACCAAGTAATCCTCAAGGTACATAAGGGAATGGGAATTAGTTATCCAAAACGTTGTACATACAAGGAAAATCGGAAATCCCATTTGAGTATTTTTAAGTTAACATTGAAAATATTTTAATATTTGCAGGTATTGCATACAAGAGAAAAATTGATGAGTTGTAGCACAGCTGAATTATCATTAATATAAAGGGCCTAAAGTTTTCCAGAAACGTCTGGAAAACATTATTTTTCTACTGCTGTACAATTCAATTGAGGTTAGGATATTATCCTAACCTGTGTTTTCAATCTGTAGTAATAAAATTATTATCATAAATTTGATCTTTGATTTGAACTTAAAATTCGTGTTAATAATGAGTGTTAAAAATGAATGTGTGGTTCAAAATCGTCAAAAAAGACGCAGTAGACAGGAAGACTACAGGATGTAATAAATAAAATTAGGCTTTCAACCCATGAACAAGGTGAGCCGTGCTATTGTAATCGGTTAAAAAGCTTTCAAAATGTGAACGAAGTAGAACGCAATAGTTATTTACGAACCAAGTGCGGGAAGACTGTTTTCCCGCATGAGCGCACATTGTAAGCACGAGCGACCGCAGGAAGCGAGTGCTTTTAATTGGGCGAATGCCTTCACGCAGTGGTTTGTACAATATTTTTTGTACGAATATTAAATTAAATAAATATTATTGATTAATGTCATTAGTATCATACCTAACCTAAAATAGATTACCTAATTAATTGAAGCATTTCATGTACGTAACTATTACTCACCTTTCTCTAAAATTAAGTTATTATATTCTTACACATGGCAAACATGAAGTATTTATTCTTATATCTATAAATTTATAGTACATTTATTGCGTTTTTTGGTTTAAATACAAACAATTCCGAACTGCCAATATGAATGTCGATGTCGTTCAAATAGACGGCGCTTGAATCTTGCTTAAGATGTCGCTTAAAATTTCATCAAATAGATGGCGCCACAATTTTTTTGGAAGAATTTTTAATTATTACTCCTATTTCCCCAATTTTTAGTGAAGAATAGTGGAGGGAAGTAGTATTTTATAGACTAAATTTTATTACTACCAAGTTAGATTTTTTTTAAATGTCCCAAAGTGCCAGTGTTTTTTTCAATTTTTACAGTCGCCTCAACCGGGAAAATGTATTTCCCAGTCGAGCTACACATGCGCCAAATGTCACTTTACAAGCGGTGAGTACAAAAGAGCATTTTACAAGTTTTGAATACTATGACAAGTTGTAATGAACAGAATAGCTACCTTTGCGGATTAATTTCTGTTATACCGATTCAGAGACGTCGAAGTCGAAAGCCTGAAGAAACAGCTTTGTTCCATGACAGTTCCTATTCCTACAGAGTTAGAGTAAAACGTGATGACAATATTGTAGAAATACTTGTTTGTTCTAAAGCTTTCTGCAGCATGCATGGGATCACTAAAGGCAAACTTGAATATCTACAAAAGTCATTGAAAAGTGTAGGCACATCTCCTAAAGATAAAAGGGGAGCACACAGTTCAAAAAAAAAATAAGTTGCCTGATGATACAACAATGTGTTTGATCACATAAACTCTTTTAAGGGCAGATTGTCTCGTTACAGCTTTCATGATTTAAAAAAGTTATATCTTCCAGAAGAATTGAATATTAAAAAGATGTATTCTATGTTTATTGGAAAATTTTCTTCTGTGAAAGTTTCATATGAAACATATAGATCGGTGTTTAATACAAATTTTAATATAAGCTTTGGATATCCCCGTTCCGATACCTGCAGTGCTTGCTTTGAATTTACAGGTAAAGTGAAAATAGAAGGAAACTCAGAAACAGATATTAGGAGACTGGAAGTGGAAAATTAAATTCATAAAAGACGAGCCCAGACATTCTGCGACAGAAAAAAAGAAGCGAAGAAAAGAGCTAAGACTACTAGAACTTCAGTCGCAGTTGCAATGGATTTTCAAAAAAACATTTACCTGGCAAATATACCAACCAACGATTTTTACTACCTTAGGAAGCTTTCTATGTATTCATTTAACATACACGTATTTGCTCCAGGACAATCATTTTTTTACACCTACCCTAAAAATATTGCTAAAAAGGGATCAGAAGAAGTATGTTATTTTCTTTTTGACTTTATTATGAACCATCTCGATAATTCTGCTAAACACTTACATATCTTTTGCGATTCAGAGGGAGGACAAAATAAAAACTATACGATGTTCAGGTTTATACATTTTATGGTACATACGACTTGAGTCTATACATATCTCATTTCCAATAAAAGGGCATTTTTACCTAGAATGTGACAAAAATATGGGCCTAATCAACTTGAAAGCGAGAATGGAATTGTCACACGAGTGGTATCAACTACTTCGCGAGTCTCCACATAATCCATTTCCGTTCATTGTTGAAAAAGTCCAGCAACGAATGATTAAAAAATGGTCAGACTTTTTTCGAAATAAATTTGTAGCAAAGTGTCCTTTTGCAATACAGAGCATAAGAGAATTTTATTGCACGAAGGAACATCCACGCCTTGTCAGTTATCGATCAACTTGTAATGAACATTGGCTAAAGACTCCAATTACCAAAAATATAAAGAGAATCCAAAATATCCATAAACAACTCAAAGAAAATGAATTTGAACTTCCAACAGAAAGGTACAGTGGTAAGATTTTAGTAATCATATTTTTTAATCAAAGTAAGACCTATATTTCATTTTCTTCCAGATGTACTTCCAATAAATGAAGACAAATATTTCAATTTGTTAAAGCTTAGCAAATTTTGTCAAAACCCTGATGCCGGAACGTTCTACGAGGAAAAAATAAAAATAAAAAAGGCGGACATTTCTAGTTCTATTTTTGTACAATCGGTACCTAGAGTGATTTTTATTTAATTTTTTAATAAAGTCTCTCAGTTAATCTTGTTACCATAAAATTGAAAAATGTTTATTTAATTCAATTAACTCATTAAAGTTTTTTTTTGTGCCGCTGATTTTCTTGTTATGTGAGATGTAATGGTACAGCCTATTTATCCAAATTAATATTATAATTTTAATATATTAAATAATCTAATTAATAATACTTTATAAACACTTTAAGTATATTTAAAATCAATGAATATATTACTGTAATGTTGATTCATATGTAGTCATAAGTTTTATTATGGTTGAGTTCACACGGTGACTTAACTATTTGTGTGTGATAGAGTAGCAGGAAGACCCGGACTATTTAGAAAGCGGGGAATCACAGGCGTTCACTAATAAAAAGCAAGAATATGTGTTGCGAGAGAGAGGAGTCGAAAGCTAGACTTGAAGGGTGGGCGTTCCTTAAGAAAAATTCCCGAATGGCGTATGTCGGGTTGCCTAAAATATATTGAATATATTTACCGCCTTTAAAATGCCTGTATCTTTTATACGATGGAGGTATTGGCCAGCAATATGAAGGGATATGCCTGGTCAACTGGAAAGCAAATAAATTTGGGATATTTGCCTCCTGCATTTATTGCATCAAAATATTGATGCGGCTACTTTCTTCGAAATTTGTTTATGCTCTTTCTGAATATTCTCCTGGCTTGTATTTATTTAGTTTTATTAAGACTCCCGTTTTATATAATTTGTATTTATTTTAATGATATTTGCCTAAATTAATTATATATTAAATTTTATTCTGCAATAAATATATAACTTTATTATTATTATTATTTATGATTATCAATTATTTAAGTTGTACTTCTTATTATTTCTCACCATGATTTGTACCTATTTACTTTACATGTTGAGGCTTTGTAATAATATGAGTAATGTTTTAGAGAAAACTAAAATCTGATAAAAAAAACAGTGCCGGTGTTTCTTACAAAATGTAAAAATTTATATTCTCTAAGTAGCACATGTTTTAAATTGTTGAAAATTATATTCTTCACAGCCGATACTGGTATTGTTAGTTAGCGAAATCAAATTATAAAAATTTCACCGTGCGGGTAAGATACGAACTTTGCGGACTCCGAACTAATCATTTATAAGAAGCCAATGTTAATACCACAACTTACAATCGATTGTTATTGATATTATCATTTTTTTTTAATTTATACCTTACATTCTTTAATTTTTTTTCAGTAAAGCTTCGATAAATTTTTTAAATAACGGTATATGGCAGACAAAACGTCAAACGCACTCCTTTCCGCACCACCTTAGAGGTAGAGTGCAAAGCGCGTTTTGTCTCATGATATTCCCAGCAGGCCTATTCATGTTTTTACAAAAAAAATGTTTACAAAAGTATAGACTGTGTAGAAAATAAACAAGAATGGCCAAGTAGCGTTTTGTCTAAACGTGTCACAATCAGTAGGTAGGTACATACTAATTCTCCAATTTGACGTCTCTAATTTCTCGATTTCTCAAAATACGAGGATCAATAATTTCATGTAATAGAGCGAGAAAATCAAATTACTCTAACTTAATTACCATTTCTCGCCAGAATTCTTCATCTCTGTGTATTGTCTTATACCAAGTATTCTTCGGAATCCAGATTAAGAAGTAACATACATCTTTCTGAGCTATGTTTAACTGTCCCTATATTTGGTACATGTTGGTGCCTAGATTTTAAATGTAATTCGCTGTTCCAAATTTCTAAAAATGTAATTATTTTTTTTCCGTACCTTCAAATGCGCGTTTTGATTAGAAATTATTCCGTTCGAAGATGCCGCTAAAAATCTATATCCAGGATGAATAAAAAGACCACAAGACTCGATTTTTAGATCTGCCAAACATTCAAAAGCTTTTACAGTTTGCTCTTCTTTTTCATTACCGTGCAGTGTCGCATTCGTTCCTATAAATTCCTGGTATAATAAAGGCTTCACAGTATTGGCCGTAAATGTGGTTCTTCTCAATTTCATTATCTTGCCAAAATTGTTGCTGTTAATTCTTCAAAAATGTATCTTTTTTTTCTTCGTACTTTTGATTATATATGTCTTCAATAAAATATGCATTTATCTCCGGCCCATAGTCGCGATCGTCTGTAGTTCCCGAATGTGTTTTTTTGTTTCTTATAAAAATTTTTTCTTCTCATACCGTTTTTTTTTCAGACACTGTCGTATACATCCACATTTGGTCTGAAGCTTTGAGTGATATTTGCCCTTACAATTAAATGAAACTGCTGCCGCTTTGCAACGTGCACTGTAAGAATTACGTTGAAAATAATACAATCTTTTACCTCCTACAAATTTTGCAATGACTAAATTAAAAGATTCTACAATGTTAGCATCTACGTTTCCTATTAAGGCTATACGCCCGGCCTCGAAATCGTTTTTCCCATTTCCTAATCGTATTTTTCATGAAAACCTTACCGAATTTACACGCTAATTTAAGAAAAAAATGCCTTTCAATGGATAAATCGTAATTTCTTCGAAATTGTCCAAAGGGCCCTAAATAAAAATAAAAATGTAAGAAATTTCAAAAAACAAGCCTTTATTTAAAATTATGTAACACTCAACAGCAATACATAAATTTTATTTTTTCTTAATTTTTAAAAATAAGGTCACGAAACGGAAAACATAATTTTGAAATTTGGGCGAAATTCACTGAAATCAAATAGAGTATGTGGTACGCTCGCACATTGTGTCGAGAGGTAGCTCCGCCTACCATTTCGGGCAGTTTCTACGCAGTTTGTAAAATACTTCTGAGATCGGTGTATGTTAAGAAAGTAATAGTTACTCGGACATTATTTTATCGAAACCGTTGATATTTTCTTTACAATATAGTGTACATATACAGTGTCAGCGTCACAATACTTCCTTATACTACGTATCAGAAAGTAAAAGCAATATCTCCTCCCGTCCCTAACGCTATACCTGCTAGAAGCGCATGCTAGGACTCACACGGCTTGCGGGCAGGGAGTATAATTATTATATTTGATTCGCAATAATTTGCTTCTGAAACGATCTAGAAATTTATTTCTTGCACAAAAAATAATTTTGGAATGTTGGCTTTATTTTGTTTCACATATATATGGGTAAATTCTGAAAAATAAGATTAGTTACTCGATAGCTGAAAAATATCTTACACAAATTGGTGGTCTACTAAAACTTTTTTTTTTTATAAAATTTACACACCATAAAGAAACATCGAAAACACTAGTATCATCCAAATACTTTAGGGTATAACCTTAAAAAAAAACAGATCCCTAGCTCTCTGCATTGCTGAGATATCACGAGATAAGTATTAATAATTGAAGAAAATGAAAATTTTAAAATTTACACAAAAAAACGATTTTTCGACCTTTTTGCGATTTCGATTTTATTTTCCAACTCAAAATTTGAATCCGGCAGGTGATTTTACATATCCAGCTTCACTTTTTTTGTGTGTTTGAGAAAATATAGATTGTATAATTTAGGGGCGGTTGCTTCCCGACTGCCAAACATGTGCGCCAACCGGCGATTATCTGAGACCATAACGCAGCCATAAATTACAGGCAGATTAGATTAGGTGACAAGTTCTTTTCTCTACCTTTTTCCTCAGCATAAGACAGAGCACGCGGACCCTTAAACATTTGTCTTTTATTTACATTTGCACGAAAAGCAGTGGTACGCCTATTTCAAATCGAACTCAGCTTGAAGCGGGCGTCCAGCCTTAAAGATCTACTATTAGGCTGAGCCGATTTAAAGCGTTAATAAAGTTATCATACATATTAAAATTCTGAAATTTTTCAAACATATTGATCTCACCTTCTTTAGATCCTTGACAAAAGTAAGAAGCACAATCCGAGTGTTTACCAAAAATATGTCTTGATCCATTTATAATGTCACGTTGCAGCTTCACTATCTGGTTTGTTATTGTTAAGTTCGAACATTTGTAATGTTCAATTGCTTTTATTAAGACCGCTCTGAATCTAAGTAAATTTTTTGTTATTAATTTTCCTATGTCCGAATTGAATTTAGGTTTTTTCAAACAGTCGCTAATTTTATTTATATAATTACATAATATATGATTTCGGCATTGAACTTTTTCAATAATTTTTTGGGGACCGTAAGGACCTGTCTCACGTAGTTTTCTGAACACGCTGCTATCACCATCCCCTATTAATCTACCATAAATTACACCGTGCATTTCACCAGAATGTCGAAAACCTTCCGGAATAATTGTCGACTCCATGGCTGTTGACGACGAAGACCAATTTTTGTAGCATACGTGATCATTAGATTCACCAAATTTTGCACAAATTAAACAAAAATTTGTTTTTTACGCCTACATACAACATTTTTTTCGCTCGCCATCCAACAATTGTTGTCACTCCTAATAAACTGCTGTAATTAGACTTATGCGCTCGTTTGGCCCATGCTCTTTTACTTATTCACATATACAAAAAAAAAAATCTAGAAACTGTCATGTGATCAAAATACAAAGTATAAATAAAATAAAAACATGAAGGCACAACAAACTCAGATATTTAAGTAAATGCTTTTACCATCTAGAAAATTGAAATTTGTGTAACTTGCTGCCTAAAACCAATGCATCTTAGTTTGAAGAGTCCGGAAAATCTCTAAGTTCGTATCTTACAATGACATAAAGTTGTTGTCAGATTTTAGTTTTCTACAAATATTGTTCATATTATTAAAAAGCTTCAACATGTAAGGTTAAAAATAACAATAAGTCGTGCAACTTCATAATTAATAATTATAATGTATATTTATTGCCGAAGAAAACTGCATTTCTGAAATTCCATAAAGCCGAAACCTTGTCCTTGAAAAATAAAATACATTTTGAAAGCGAAAAAGGAGTCTAATAAAGTAGACACATCAACGACAAATATCTGAAATATATTAAAATTTGCTTGTATATACCAACTGCACGTATTTTCTTTTACAAATATGTTTAATGTATACTCAAACTTATGTATGAAAAAATGAATACAACTTTATTTGGTGATAAAATATAGTTCTAATCTTACCTGTGACAAAATGTTTTATAATTTAATTTTGCTAATCAACTCCATCAATGCCGATTGGGAAGAATATAATATTCAACAATCCAAAACATCTGCTTATTATAAAATATATATATTTACATTTTATTAAAAAACAAAACAGGCACTGTTACTGTTACAGCACAGAATTGTTTTTGTAATATTTTAGTTGACTACGACATTGCTCATATTATTAAGATTAAACACCTTCAACATCTAAAGTAAAATATCATCGCTAGAAATTAAGTAACAAGTTAAATTTCATAATAATAACAACATATATTTATTTCAGACCAAGAATTAATATCTAATACATTCTCCCAAATATCATTAAAATAATTAGAAAATAAAGCCGATATCTGAATGAAGCATTCGTTTACCTAAGGTAATAAAAAAAGTTGAAGATCTCTCTGTTTATATGATGTTCGGCTTAATACAGTCGACCAGGTATACTTTTCATATACCTGGTCTTAGACATTACGAAAATGTGAGTAAGAGGTTGAATTGTGTGTTGCCTATTTGCCATTTATCAGTGCGAACTTTGTGATGATTCTCATTGGTTTCAAAGTAATTTTTTGGAGACCAGGGTTATTTTGAAAGTAAAGTAAATACATTGTCGTGTTCAGAATAAAAATATCTAGGTACTCACGATTCAAAAAAGTACTTTTTAAACACAGTAAGCTTTATATCGCTATAAAACGAAAAAAATTCAAAGTGCTGTATTTTAACTATTTTTTAATATAATTGCAAATTTTAATCGTCAGTCGCTAGAACAAATATTCGTTATTTCGTTCATGTAGCGGCAACTTTTGAAAGTGCCTTGATTTTTGCGATTTTTTGCGTTGAAATTGACCATTTTGTGGCATACGCCGATCAAGTAAAACCCCCCCTTAAGTCGGAAGGTAAACTCCGACATAGACTCCTGTAGTGGATCGGCAACAGCCAGAAGTGTTGTTGTTAATTATAATTTAAATAAAGAATCGACAAATCAGTGTAAAAAGTGTATCGATTCCAGTAATTACTAAAACAGCGGTTGAATAAAAGTATTGTTACAAATAAAAACTTGTAAAATTAATCGCATATTGCACATACATATTAAATGTGCAAAGTGTTATATCTTTTGTAATAAAGATACTGTCCTCCAATTGGCAGACTAGGCCGATACTTTACGTCTTGTTCGTGAACAAAGAAGATTCCGCTGGAAAGCAGAAAATAAAATCCATTCGCCGTTCCTTACGATCAGCAAAATTATTAATAACTAATTCATTGAAGTTTGGTGTTGATGTTGATGTCAGTAATTGTTTTTCAATGGAACACATTGCTAAGGCACATAGTCTGCTTTTCTGGATGGTATTTCTAGAAAATGTTTTTATGCTCTTCAAAGTAGAAAAACACCGTTCACTTTCAGTTGTTGTCATCGGTATGGTGGAAATTATTTTCAACAGCTTCACAGATTCGGCAAATGTAATTGTTAAGTTATTTTCATAGAAACATTGCAGTAATGTTAGAGCAGATGAAGCAGTTCCAAAATCTGGTCTATTATACAAAACTACCAATTCATGCTTAAAAGCAATTGATTCCAAATTAAAAGTCTTTACGGCCATCTGGAATTCAGTTTCGGGGAAAGAATTTTGATATATAGAATAAGTGTGGTTGAAAAAGAAGAGCTATAGATAGGTGATCACTAAACAACAAACGGTCATCAATATTGTTAATAATAATGTCGCACACTTCTTTGGCAACCATTTTGTGTTTGTCTTCATAACTCTTCTTTTTCATCATTATCACTATTTTCATTGTAATAATAATCAGTTGAGTTCCTAACATGCTGAATTGACGATTTAAATGATGACACACAAGACTGTATTTTAATACTGTCAATTTGGCGATGTTGTAATTGGTTGTAGAAATTTCGCAATGCGGCATGATTTTATTAAAAAAATATAACCAATAATTGAAATCATAATCATTTTGAAATGTTTTTCAAGCCTACAGCTTTCCTTATTGTCGACTGGTCACTAGAGTCATCATCTATGATCCGCGTCAGACATGTGATAAGATCTTTTTTATATCTGAAGACACTCACAACACATCGTGGTTTAAAGTTCCATCTGGTTGGTGCAGCCCGCGGAAGTCGATTCTTCACAACCTCATCCAGTATAGCAGTACGCTTTGGGAATTTTCACCTGTTTGTTACGTGAGGCAGCCCGTTTAACTATCAGATTTAACTGGTGCGCGTAACAGTGAATATAATTTGCATACTTGTAAATATCTTTATTTTTTGCCTGAACACTGTTATTTTTACCACTCATTACTAAGGCGCCATCGTAGCTTTGGGATATTAATTTTGCAGGCGTTTGGTCCAATTTATTTTCCTAAGTTCTTCCAATAAACATTTGCTAATGCCATCAGCAGTATGATTCTCTGGTTGCAGAAAACACAGAAATCGTTCTTATATATTTACGTTCAACTCGTATCGAACTATAAAAGCAAACAGTAAAAATGTCGCCGAATCTGTCGTCTCGTCTGCTCGTATAGCGATATAGTGGGCTTTGTTAATTTCATCTAGAATCAAAGTGCAAGAAGCTTGCTGTCAATTCCTGCCAAGAAAGTAACCAATCCACGAAAAATCCCCGGATTCGCACTGTCTTGTGTTTTGTCATGGCCCCTTAAAGCGATTTCAAACATGCCACACAACTTAATGCAGTCTATCAATTTTCCAAGAATATGTTTGTTTTTACTGACGTTTTCATTGTGCTGAATTATATTTAATCTATATGCAGTGTTCAGCTGGCACATTACATTTACCTTCCTCAAAACTGAATATTCTATCATGTTACTAAGATGTTTTTCACTTACTTTATGTCTTTTTACTTTTTCACCATAGTGTTTTAAATCCCGAATACCTTTAGAAATCGAGGCAGGGTCGCTTTGTGGAGAATTCCTAATTAAACACATATAACAAAACAAAAAAAGGAATTTTGCACATTACACCCACACAACTAGTCTGATAAACTGTAAGAAATTCTGTTGAATATTCTCGTCACGGTTTTATTAGTTTTCGAATTGTGATCTTGTAGTTTAATCAATAAATCTGGTCTAGGGGAACCTAGATTTTTTAATTCTATCTTAATGTCATAGCTCAGTGTGTCATTTTCTTCATTTCGATTATGTTACTAACGCAATTCATAGTTGTATTTACACACATAGAAATTACAACATACACTCACCGCTGTATATTATGCCGCCTCTACACATCGCCGAACATTCGGCAAATTACGCCGATCAGCGATGTGTAGACAGTTTATTCGGCAAATATTTGATATTCGCCAATATTCGCTCCGAACACGAATGCCGATCCGTTCGGAGTCGGTTTTCGTTTCATACATCAAAGAAAATTCGTATCCGAACACAAATAACTTGACTACACACACAGCGTATACTGAAGTGAGGTGAATACCTATATAAGTAAATAGATAAATTCGTAAACATAACCTATAATTTAAAGATTTCAAATTAAAAAAGGTATTATTCTGTATACGTTAATGAATTATGGCGGAGTGGAGTAATGACTTAATACTCGAATAATAATTGCAAGTACTCATATAGTATAATGCAGCAGCAAATTGTTTACTTTCCATCATTCTATCTTCTTTTCAACGCGAATATTGCGAATACGATGTGTGGATAGGCAATTCGTTCATATTTGCACATGAATTATTTGACGAAACATTCGTATACGAATCTTCGGCGAATACATTTGGCGATGTGTAAAGGCGGCATTACTTACTGGACTTGCATCACCGGCACCGCAGAGAAGTGCCCTCTCGCTGACATATACCTGCTTTCTACCCCCGCCACTTTCATCGCTCGATTCCTAATACAGATGGTGCAGTTGAGCAAGATGCCTCGGAGCCTACGTCAGACTGCGATTTTTAAACTCAGTGCTGAGGAGACGGACTGTTACTTCCGAAAACATATTATTTGTTATCAAACAAATCATTACAAAAAATTACATACAAATTACGTATTTATAATTAATTTATCTGTTATAATGTTAAATTTGTCACGGCGGGGCAGTGCCCCGCTGCCCTTTCTGCAGCAGCCGCCACTGGTCTCCGTAATATAAAGTGTAATGTAATTCGATATGTCTCAGCATTGTGTTGTATGTATATAATCATACATTAATCTTATTGCTGAAGTTGTTATTCTTCTTTGCTTTCTTGCTTTTTCATTTGAATTTCATGAATCATACACGTAAATTTTATTCAATGTAATCTTTGTAAAAGTGTATTTAACCTGTCTATTAATGTGTTTTTGTTTCTTTTTATGTTAAAAGCTGTATATTGTGTAATATTTTTCTTTGTCTGTAAAACATATAAAATCATTGGTTTTGAATATAATTATTATATAAATTAGACAATGGAATTTTATTATATCAACACCTAATAATGCTTTAGGAACCTTTTAATTAATCATCTCTGTTAATCTGAATCGCCCTCGAGATCACGAACTGAGCTTAGCTGGCATCAAATTATAAAGTCGAGTTATAAGTTCATTTATATCTTGTCTCAGAATAATTGCGTCAAAATGGTACATATTTTATAAGGTTTCATTGGTTCTTACGTCGGCCAATTCAATATGGAAAATAAGTACACGATTCCGTCATACACTATTTTGTAACATAACCAATGCATAACTTGTGTTTTCTTATATTTTAGATTTGGATTATTACATTTTACTGTGTTATTAAATAAAATATGTACTTTTAAATACAACACAAAGTGTAGTGATCAGCCAGGTCTGAGCAAACCGTTAATTAACTTAAGACATAACGATAAACATCCAGTTTTAAATTAGATTAAAATATAAACGCTAAGAACTTCAAAAACAGGACAACAGTAATTGCAATGAATCTTTATAAAACACTAAGTAATATATTAGTTATTTCAACGATAATACATAATAATAACAATAATAAAAATAATAATAAGATAATAATATATATATATTTAATGACCCTACAAAGAATTCGAAATTCAGTATTAATTATAATAATTTGGAACTCGTAAATTAAGTTTAAGATTACGATTTAGACTTAGATTTAGATCCCCATCCACATCATAGTGCAATCGTGCATGTCAAATGGCAAATTTTTGATAGGTTGAGGCAAAGAGTTCATAGTTCTGTAAATATTAAAACTGCAGGTCGTCTCGTATATAGCGGAACGGTGAATAGGAGGAGTAAAAGTTTCCTTTTGGCGAATATTCACATTGTGCATATCCGTTCTATAAGTTATTTTTCTCGCCAAGTAGGAAGGTTTGTGAAGCAATAACAACTTCCCGTACAAGGTACACGCGTGAAGTACACGCAAATGTTTGATATTCAGCCAGTTGGCTCTAACTAGCGTATGCGAACGATGTTGAAATTTTCTAATTCCATAAATGAAGCGCAGACAGACATTCTGCACCCTCTCTCAAGATATCAGTGGAATCCAGACAATTACCACAGACAAAGTCGCAATAATTAAATTTAGTTAAAATCAACGCGTCACACAAGTGATTTTTGATGTCACTTGTTAGTATATGTCTATGGGAAAAGAGCATTTTAAGAGTACAAGATGCCCTAGAGACCAGTACAGAAACAAGTGGCTTAAAGCGTAATCCAGAATCCAAACTTATGACAAGATTCCAACATTTAGGTCGCACTGGAACACAATATCACCATTTATAGACAAATTCAAAAAAGGCAGACAAACTAAAATAGCGGACGCTTAACGGAATGCAACAACCGAAAATTTGATTCCGTTAATTGAAAGCCCATGTTGGTTGATAGTATTCGTAAAGTCGCTAAGTTTTCCATTTACTAATTCTACAGCAGCGTCGACCTCAGTGGGATAGAAAGGATAATATATTTGTGTATCATCGACATAGTGACGATAGTTACAAAATTTTAGTGTTTTGTACAAAAAAGATGTGTAAATGATGCAAAACAAGGGCCCGCAGATACTTCCTTCTGGAACTCCATAGTGAATTGATAGCACATTGGATACCTCGTTATTTAACTCTACCCTCTAACATCTGTTGCGGAGGTAATTGCCTAATAACTGAACCGAGCGGTCACTTAATCCTATATAATGGAAAATAGCAATTGATTTTGTTGTTGTCTATATAAAGAATGTAGTATTAGGCTAGCAGAATCAACTGTATATCCAATAACTAAAGAATATAAAAAACCGCCTACTTGTTCTGAAAAACAAGTAGGCAGGTTTTTGAAACTAGAAGAATTTGATGAATCTGTTAAAAATTCAACAAAGCATATGGTGTGCTGTTTATCTTCAAATGCGAATTGACTACCATGTTCAAATGAACGGTAACATTTCTTCACGTAGAATGACAAGGCTACCTACTTAGAAAAACGAATTTAAATGGATTACTTTTGTTGGCAACAATAATAGTGAAGGTGACTTATTATCAGACTAATTCATTCAGTTAATTTTTATATGTTAATATTTGTTATTCTCTTTTAGAGATACTTTCATAATTACTTTTAAATGTATGTTATCTTAATTTAGACAATGAAACCTGATTAGACTTCAGCAAAGCCAATCAAAACCAATGTTGCGTCACATTGGTTTTGATGATGGTACTCTCACTTTGCTGGGGTCTTATCTGTTTGGTAGGGTTCAGTAGGTGTCGATTGATGGGTGTGAGTCTGAGTGTCTTGCGATTTCTAGGGGTGTGCCGCAAGGTGCAATTTTAGGTCCACTATTATTTTGCATTTATATATCGTTTCTTCCAAAGGTAGTCAAGAGATCTGTATTTGAAATGTATGCTGATGACACTCAGATTTATACTTCGTTCCATTCCGGTGAGTGGGCGGGTGCTGTTCGAGGGGTTCAGTCTGACATTGATGAGATCATTCGTTTCTCGGAGCAGCATAGTCTTGTGCTGAATTCCCTGAAAATAGTGTCAATGTTATTCGAAAATCCTAAATGGTGTGAAGTCTTAATTAAGACTTCATTATTATTAAGTTAAAAAATGAGGTGTGGCCACCACACGATTTTCTTATACGTATGAAAGTGTTACTTCCGGTCCGAATTTTGAAATTTCATTTATACAAAAAATATTCCATATCCAACTCTAAATACTTTTGTACTCTTGATAAATATATATAGAATGCATAACTTACGACACATTTGCAAAAAATCGCTATTCGATAGGAGTAAAAGTGGTACTTCCGGTCTGAATTTTGAATTTTTTTTTATATAAAAGATATTGAAAATTATGTTTTAAATACTTTTATACTCGTAACGTACTTGTCTTAAAAGCATGACTTGCGAGATATTCGCAAAAAACTGATTTTCGATAAGAGTAAAAGACCTACTTCCGGTAGGAATTTTGAAAAACTTTTTTAAGACAATTTGTTTCAAACTTAATTCTAAGTACATATGAATTCTTTATAAATTTGTTTAAACTTAGTAATTGACGAAATATTTGCAAATTTCGATTTTTTCACTGAAGTAAACTACTACTTCCGGTCTGCCGATTTTGCTCAAAATCTAATCCGTTCTCAAGAGGCAGATTACACACGTAAATACAAAATTTGGAATTGATATCTACAGCGGTTTGACCGCTATCGTGGTCACACACACACAGACACACAGACACAGAGACACACAGACACACAGACATTTTTTAAAAACCACTGTTTTGGTATCAGGGGACCTCAAAACGTGGACATCTGCAAAAATCTCGAGGTCGAAAATTTTCATCATCACAATACTTCCTTGTACTACGTATAAGAAAGTAAAACTAATGACACTAGCATTCGGATTGTTGACTTAGATATGGAATACGACAATACTTTCCGATTTAAAGCTCACATTTCAAATTTAATTAGAACTGCATATTGAAACTTAAAATTGTTGTATCCTTACAGAAACACTTTTCATTTTTGCTTGAAAACTTTGCTATGTCAAAGTCTGGTTCCTTCGTTTTCTGTATCACTATATGACCTATGCTTAGATTCATCTCATGTGGCGACAATACAGAGAGTTCAGAATGCCCGCCTTCGCTTTATTTTTTGGCTTACAAAATATGACCACGTAACTCGTAAACTGAAGATATCCGTTGGCTAAACATGAAGAACTATTGCAATCTTTTTGTTTACTTCATAAAATTATTAGCTTGAAACCTTTTACCTGTACAATAGAATGACTTTCAGGACGGATGTTCATAATATCAATCTTCATAACGTGTATCTTATAACTCCATAACAGCATTTTACGAACTTTAAATATTTACAAATTATTCAATTTCTTGCCTTATATCATACACGATATGTCTTTGTGCGGATTTAAACGCATGGTTTTTGGTATACTCTGGAATAAACAGCTTGGCGAATAGTACTTTTACCGTCAGTTCTTTAAGTTATGCTTTTCTTGTTTTCTCATTGATTACATTGATTACATATTTTACTTTAGACTTACTGAATCGCATATAAATTATGAGTTTAGTTTAGTTCTTAATATCCTCCTCTTAAGCAATTACTTTTTGTTTATTTATTTTTTTCCTGTACTTTTGAAGATTTTAGCTTGAAAATCAGGGTACAGCCTCATTGGTTGTCCAGCTAAACCTCACATTCTACTTTCCTTTACATTATTTTCTGTTTTTTTATTCGTTAATTTTATTTTGTTGGCTTACATGTTATTATATATTATTGTTATTATACTGATATTGCAGATGTATACGGAAATTTATTATTATTATTATTATTATTATGAAAATAACAATAATTTACGATCTTGCACATATTACTACAATATTGAAAAGAAAACTTTCTTGAAATATTTGTACGGCCTAGTTTACCAGAGTGGGTTATGTCAAATATCGCATTCAATCTGCTTACATGTAATATTAAATTATATATTATACTACGATACCCGGCGCGCGTTGCTACGCCCAAAAAAAAAAGAATTTTTATCGGCACCAAATTTCATAGGAACACTCTCTAAACTATGCTACAGTTAGTAATTTAAATTAGGAGTAGAATGTGTATTTTATTGTCCTACTAGCGATACCCTGTGCTGGTTGCTACGCCCCCCAAAAAAAACAGTTTTTATCGGCACCAAACTTCACAGGAACACTTTCTAGTCTATCTGAATAATTACAGGTGATCTAATGTAAACAAGACCATTAGTGTAACTTCACGGGTTAGTACTAATCTAACCCCGGAATAATCACAGGTGATCTGATATCTATGAGATTAAATGATGGAAAATGTTTTCATTTTATGTCCGATCGGCACCTAACTTCGCAGTAACACGCTCCGGACAATGCTAGAGTTTTCCTGAAAATTTCATCAAAATCGGTCCAGCGGTTTCGGTGTCTATAGAGAACATACAAACACCGCCCGTCACGTATATCCAATTTTATATATAAGATTAAGTGTTCCGGATTATGGTGGGATATTTCAATCAATTCTTATTCTGAAGCAGGGTATAGTAGAGTATAAAAGAATGCATCCTATTCGCCAACATGCAAATTTTCTTTAATTAACTGAATGTGTAAGGGCTTTTGTGCAAAATTCGTATTTTGCAAAACATGGTTTTTATAATGAACCATGAAAGTAAAAAATGTTGTTGGTGTACTTCAGGTTAGGTACAATTTCATACCTTATTTTTATTAAAAGATTATCGGCAAATACTGCGTTGTTGCTGTTGGTATTGTTATAGTTACAGCTAAAAACGTAAATGAATTGCAGAATAGATGTAAGTAAGGTGTTATATTATTATTATATTCTATCACGATCGTGCTTCATAAACTTATAACGAATATTGAAGAAAAATGTAATGGTTTTTGAAGGTCACGATCCTTTCAAAGTTGACGATATACAATTTATTTGGCTATCAATTAGCAATAACTTGGATCGGCAACATTATGTAGTAATGGTAGTTTCAAAAATGATATACATTCATTCATATAAAGACATTACCACTCCTCACCGACGCAATAACGCGTTTCAAACTTATCGGTTTTCTTCGGCTTGACGTACTGCTTTGCAAAGGAAATTTTATACATTTATCGCATATACACGAAGTGTAGTGTACTTTGGTGTGTGAGTTATTATGTGTTTTGAAAAATCTTTGATTATACACACATGTACCGCACTTTTCTTCTACAGAAGAATCACTACTGCAGATAAATTAGTACTATATAACTTCTGTGTATCTGTAGAAGAAAAGTTGAATAAAAAAATATTAATTTTTTCGTAGCCAATATATTAAATAAAGATGTAAAATTAAATTTATGTGTAATCTTAATGTCTTGTTTTTAAATAACGTGCAGCTGAGCCGCATCGTAGGTACTGCCGACTTATGCGTTAAATCGCCCTCGAGTAACAAAACGTAGACAAATAGTAACGTGGAAATGTGTAAATTAAACATGAATTGTTGGAAACTAATAGGTGTATTACAGCCGCAGACACGTGTTTCCAACTTGTTAGTTTTGGTCAGCACGGCATAGCTAAGAAAGTGTTTATTGAATAGTATGTATAATATAAAGCTTACCCCTTTTTAAAGATTGGGATTCTTAAGAGGCCTCTGTACGATCGAGGGAATTTTGCGCAGAGAGAGCGCAATTTCTTCTAAAGAGTGCAGCGTGCTAGGACGTATAGACAAATTTCTTACGAAGCGGGCGTGCAGAAAACGAAAGGTGCGATAGAGTCTAGTCCCGAGACAGTTGTATTTTTGCGCCGTACGCACGTGTTTGAATTCACAGGCAAAAAAAACCTGGAAAGAAAAAGTGGCTAGGCTTATTCACAAAATAAAATAACCCGATTTTCTTTGATTTTAATTTTATTTATATCCAGCGATTATGACTTCATTTTGAAACCACGAGAATTTCGATTTTTAAGAAAAGGGGACTGAAAAAATATCGTTTTTTCCTATTATTTGAGCCAGTTTTGATTTTTCTTTGTAATAGTTCATCAGTATTTGGTAACAATATCGTTTTGTAATAATAGAACATTACCTATATTACTTGAGAAAATATATATTTAATATTTCCTGCTTATATTAGATGTTTAGATATTATAAATTACAATACAGTATTATTATTGAACATCATCATAAAAAAATTCCCTTCAACACTGTAATGTGCGGAAAGTGAAAGTCATTCCGCCCCTTGTAAAATCGTTTTTTGCTATTATCTTGGCCAATTTCGATTTTTTCTTTGAAATACGTTGGAATAATTTAAAACAAACCTAGAACGACCTGGTACAACTGTCAGAATTTAGATTTTCGAATAAGGGGGGGGGGGGGGGCTAACTTCTAACTTTTGGATATAGTTTTTCTGCAATATCTTTTGATATATGAGATACGGTTTCTGCCTACTCCGGAAATTATTGAACAACCAAATGAACACATATTCCATGGAAACAACGTTCGAGAAATCCCCAATCCAAGGGATCCATTGCTAAACCAATGCATCGGGCGAAGCCGGTAAATAAGGGAGATTCACTTTGCTCTTGGTCGCGGATTGCGTGAATTCCTTGAAGCGAAGTTGAGACAGTGTGTACTTGCAAGTGGCACCTTCGTACAATGCCGTGAAGATGACCTGACCCGCGGCTTCAACTCACAGTATTCATCGTCACCGAAATTTTTCTTCGCAAATGAAGCAAACGCTCATTTTCAAAGAGCCAGAAAAGATACGTTCTAACGTAGAAAGGATCGTCTCTCTGCTGCCCTTCAGACAAATTATTAAGGCATTCTCTGCAACGTTACATTTGCATCAAACGCTAAAAAGATTTTTCGCGCCGAAAAATAGTAAAAGCCCATTTTTGAAAATTTTGGCGCCCTCTGCTTTTTCCGCTTTTGGCTGCAGCGCAGCGAGTACATTTGATAATTTGTAGATAATATTGTCCTCTACAATTTTCGTTAAAAAATTTTTTTGTTCGACCAACCATTTACGCGGAAAATCCATTCAAAAACTTTTTGGGATTATCAAAAACCCAACTTTTTAGTTTTAGAGTCGTCGCATGCCCCACTAACGATTTATCAAATAAAATAGTCTCGCATATTTTTTTCCAAAATAATATCATGTATTGAATCGAATTTCATTGTTTTATTATTATATATAAATTATTTAAAGTTTAATGTTTATTCATTATTATTATGTAACTACATCTGTAAAATAATAAGTCCTATTTCTGTCTGTTCTTTATTTACCATAACACGAAAAGTATTCTAGTTGAATTTTTAAAATAAAAGATATCCTTTCGGAGCAATTTCTAGTTTAGTTCAAATCTTTTTATAACTGTCCGAACACTGAATCGTTTGAGAGTAATGTTTTGCTAGGTCGTAAATTACTCTTTTGAACGTCTACCAGTCTGGTACAATATCTGACGATCTGTACAGAGGAAGTAGGCACCATCTATATCCATCTCTTTCTCTACATATTGTACAAATGCCCGGCAGAAGGCGCCACTGTGCAGTGACAAAATTCACATTTCAGGAGCGCCAAAAAAAAACGGCGTAATCATTTTATTTTTTATTCATCTATGTACATGTTTTTGCTGTTCATTTATATATCTATAATCTAATTTGTTTGAAATTATTTATCAGGTGGTAAAAGGAGACTCAAATGGGACATTGATTATGCTGATTACCGTTCCACTTTGATATCTAATTATCATTAAACGAAACTGAATGGGTCTATACTACATATATTATACAATCAACACATACTTTCTTAGCAATGCCGTATTGACAAAAACTAGTAAGTTAGAAACAGCTGCCTGCGGTTACAATACACTTAATAGTTTCCAATAATACCAGAAACTAATATAAAACTAATCTAAAAGCTCAGCTTGCCTTACTAGCTTTATTAACAATTATACTAAACTAATAACAAAAAGCTTACATGTGAATCACGCTCAGATGTGACAAAACAAGAAATATTAAGCGAAATGCATGCGTTCGCATTGTTTACCACGCTGTGAATTTGGTTATTGTCACCAAGAGATTGAGTCTATTCTAGCAGAAGCTACAAATGGCAGCCCCTTAGTTTACTCTGATTGTTGATATAGCGAAGAAATAATTTTTTCTTAATAATAATATAAAAAACTTGAAAGTAATATTCCTAGAGTTGTATAATCTTCCTTCAATGTTTATCCATTTTTAAATATACGCAAGCACTAATGTTTTGAGACACATAATGTTTATATTTCTCAACAAAATTCGTAATGTATGTTTATCTTTTTTTTATCATTGCACGTAATAATCTCAATATTATAGGGAGCGTTAGTGAGTTTATTCACTAAAATATTTGTAATGCTCTAAATATATTTATTTAATGTTTCTCAGTTTCCATTTAAGAAGTTGTTCTACTATACAGTTTGGAAAGCACTTATGGAAACAATTCGTAATTGAGTTATTAGCTGTTTCTAAGAAAAACCTGTGGACAAGTCGATTTTATTGTTTAAAATCCCATCCCTTCTATAAAAAAATTATTAATAATGTCAACACAATAACGTGATAACTCGACAACTCGCAATTTTACTTTCTTTTTATGCGTAGTAGAAGTTGGTATTGTGATGATAAAAATGTTCGACCTCGCAATTTTTGGAGATGTGCACGTTTTGAAGGTCTGATAACGAGCAGGTGGTTTTTGCAATTTCTCTCTCTCTCTGTGTGTGTGTCTCTCTCTCTCTGTGTGTGTGTCTCTCAATATGATAGCAGACAAGCGGTTATCAATATCTGGTTATTGCTTGGCGTATAAAAGATACCGAAACCGATTCTCGGCGCCTCCACCATATTACGCTACTTCTTGCTTACTCTTACGCTTAACTACATATATCCGAGCAGGTAGTTTTCAATTTCTAGTAGCAAATCATCTTGTGCATATTTCTTTATTACAGTTTGACGTATAGTTTTTGGAATCAATTTATTTATATATATATTATCGAAATTTGTTCCGAATTTTGCTAATTATTGGTTGACTTATAGGCTGATACTGGTACTTTTCTATTAAAAGTACCATTTTCATTAATAAAATATGTTACTAAATTCTAATTTAGAAGAAACAAATGATACCTATTATATTTTGATTTTAGTAATTTTGACAAAGTATCTATAATTCTTTCCGTTTCAGTTCAGTTTACGTTTGCACAAGAGCTCGTTGTAATACACGATTAAACATGCCTTTCCCTGATATTAACATGCAATTATAAAAAAGTTTATAAAACATAAATGAAAAGCGTACCGTAAATGTACCACTTCATTTCAAAGGGTTAATTCTGACAGCCCAACTAATTGCTTTTTGTTTTATTTTCCGAAAAATACATTTATTTTGTAAATTTAGTGAATTTTTAATATTCGCCCTTGCAAATTATATATTTCCTATTACAATGCCATATTCTTCTCAATAAATACACGTATTGAGAAAAATAATGCAGAAAATCAAGATATTATTTTTTATGTCCATAAAATTTATCGTATTCTAACTTTTTACTACGGTGGGTGCCTTCGTTAAAGATTTTATGAAAGAATATTTAATGTAACTCATCTCAGTCCCCCGAAATTAAATTTTATACGTTTTTAGATTTGGGTCTGATTATCAACTAGATGTTAAGAAATAACAAAGTTCAATTTCTCTGTTAGAAAATATAAAACCCTTATCCAAACAAAAATTTAGTTTTGGCTTCTATTAGCATGAAAAATAATTATACAGGATGCGCAGCGAAAATGAAACAGATATATTGGGTATCTCGAAGGAGATGACTTTTGTGAAAACAAGCAAAAACAGGTCGATTTTTAATCCAGTGCAATAACCGGGCCCTTTCCTCATATCTTCAACTGTCGTTCGTTCCACACCTTCACTTTAAAAATTACAATTTAAATAGAGAAGTTACTAAGTATGACACATAATTGAAAAGGTAATTTTATGGAGAATTCAGCAACATGGTCGTTGGTTGTGTTACTTTGGATTTTAACGCCCTCTAGCAGGATAATAAAACGGTAACGTATTCCTAAATGTTACACATCATTTGAAGCTTAATTTTGTTAGAAATTTAATGTATATAGAAAAAAACATTAATATAAGAAATCTTGCAGAGTTCTAACGTTAAGAACTACAAACTTAATTAGTTTACAATAGATGCTGAAGGTGGTCACCATTAACTGTCATATGTGAGTATAAATTTTGTTGTCTGACGTTTTGTAGCATTTCTGGAGTTACTTGACAACATTCTGTACTAATGCGTTGACGTAACTCTTCTAGTGAAGCAGGTGGAGTGGCGTATATTTTATTTTTTAAATACCCCCTCAAAAAGCAATCTATAATAATAATAATAATAATAATAATATATTTATTAGTCCATTCAACCTTGGTAAACAAGAATTGGATATGTCACAATATAAACATATGTCATAATACCATTACAACTAGTTACACACAAAACGCTCACAAATAGAAATGTAAAATGCCCGAAATACTACATAGATACAGCAATTTAAAATCATTTACTAGCAGTCGCCCGAATGTGACATTCGAACTCCTCGACACTGAAAAAAACACCTCCAAGCAACAGGCCTCTCAATTCCCTCTTAAATATCCTTAATGTCGGCGAACATTTAGTCTCCCTTGGCTAGAGATGAAGAGGCGACAACCCGCATAGATGGGAGATTTCTTGTAATAGGTATGAGCCGGTTTTCAAACTCTTATATCATCCTTATTGCGCGTTTCGTAATTGTGGTACTTACCACTTCTCCGATAATGATCCCGATTTTTGTAAGCATAAGTTAGTACTTTATAAATATATATTGACGGGACCGTCAGGATTTCATTCATGAAGAATAACTCCCTACAGGATGTTTCGCGTGGCACATTAAAAATAATTCGAGGAATACTCTATTTATTTCAGATGCCTGTCCCCAAACCATAATGTTAAATGAGATTGCAGAGTACACCAATCCATAATAAATTCCTAGTAGAGATTCAACGGTTAACATACTTTTTCAGAGAAAAGATTGCGTAACAGTTTCTATTCAATTTCTCGCAAACACGATCTATTTGACTTTTCCATGTAAGGTTACTATCAACAAGAATTTTAGTGATAAGGTGACCTCCAAAGTATTCCCGTCAATATTAATATTTAAATACATTGGCTTCCTGTGGATATTATTTACCTCCATTAATACCATTTTTTCGATATTCACAATAAGTGCGTTAGCTTGACAATATCTAATAAACTCATCTAATGGAGATAAATTTGGGGATCGCGACGGCCATTATATGAATCCCCTTTCGCAATCCAATATCGAGGAAATCTTTTATCCAAGTATTGACAAACCGCTATAGCAAAATGTTGAGGGACTCCGTCCTGTTGGAATATTAGGTAATCCTTTAAGTATCGTTTATCGTTTTCTATTAAGTCTATTAACTTTGAATCAATGGTGTCTTCAAGTAATTCCAGATACACGTTAACATTTAGCTTTTGAGGGTATTGAGTGTATACTTCATGAAATTTGGATTGGAATCTGATCAGTGCCGACGTTAATGACGCTTGACAGTGCCGTTGATAATAAAAAGACCATTCATCAGAAAAACAAATATTAAACAAAAAATTTGAATTTTAACACGTTGGCTCATAATATTACAAAATTGTAAACGCCGGTCAAAATCGTCTTCATTAATTCCTGAACCTGATGAATTTTGACTTGTTCCAGATGATTCCACAAGCTTTCGTGTATTTAGAGTTGGATCAGCAACACGTTGTACTAAAAAGGCTATTTCTGTCCTTTAGTTTCTTACTGGGTTTTCAATGAAGCGTTTTCTTTTACAGACTCCGATGTTTTGTTTATGTGTTCTTCATTGAAGATGTCAGTGGTTTTGTTGGCACATTCATTATTTTTAAAATACAGTGTAACTATTTCTACTCTCTCCTGAATAGAGTAAACCTTTATTATATTTTATTTATTAAAATTTAATTTAATTTTAATGACAGTATGTATTCGACAATGATGACAATTACATGTATATTTTTACTTAATTTAATTGACGAGAATAACACTCTTGGCTACATTTCACAAAGTTTGATTAGACTCTTCTAACATATGTTTCGGTTGTTATGCCATTATCAAAGAGTTTGAATCTAAAGTAACCTAAAGTAAGTAAGGGTACAACCTATAACCTAGGTCTCTTAATGCTAAAGGGTGGTGTCTAATGGATATTTATAATTGTATCTATGATGTATCAGATTTGCTAGAAATACTAGAAATTAAAAAAGCTCAGAAACAAAATTTGTTAGTTATTAACATGCAGTTAGATTTATTGAATACCCCCTTTATATATTATCATTTTATCAGAAGTGAATGATGGCGGCTGGTGAATATCAGTGCGACGAATGTCTACTAAATTTTGAATTTACTAATGAAATCAAAGTGTTAAAATGTAACAGTGTGATGTGTAAGACGGTGATACATCATTCCTGCACGTCATGTAAACCATCAGAAATAACATTTTTGTAAACAGCGAAGAAAAATGTTAGATGGATGTGTACTGCGTGTGCAAAAGTAGCGGGGAAACATGTTTTTCGATAAGAAATTTGATAGAGTTAATAAACAAATTGAAAGCTTGTTTAATCTAATCGAAAATCAAAATGAAATAATAAATAACCTATTGGATATTCAAGAACAAGAAAAAGGTGTAAACAAAGACAATAAAAAGAAACCTTTAATACAACAGAAAGAGCAAGGAAGGAAGATAACTACAAGATCTAGTAAACAGGATGGTATGGCAAACCAAGCCCAGGATGCGCTGTGTGCAAAACGAATCGCTATTGCAAGTAAAGAATAATAATAATAATAATAATAATAATATTTATTCATTCAATGACCATAAAAATGGTATAGAATAAGTCACACAAATGTAAATGTAAATATAAAAAGTCAAACAATACAAATATAATACAAGCATAAGCACTAACCAATGCAATACAATATAATAATGTAAAAAATAAAAATAAATACAACAATCACAAACAAACAATTTAGATATGCAAATCTAAGATCTGCCTGTCATTTTCAAAGTCACCAAAAGAGTAATAGCATCTGGCAATCAGTAACTTTTTTAACTCTACTTTAAATTTTTCCAACGGTAGACTTTTTAAATTTTTGGAGATTCTGTTGTAGGCAGTTATCATTAAATACTGTGGGCTTTTTTTTATAAATCGATAGTCTGTGTCTGGGCACCTCCAAAGCATCACCCCGCCTCGTAGCATATTCATGGTGATCACCAAGTTTTATAAATTGGAACAGATTTTGCTTGGCGTACGTTAATATTTGGTAAATAAAAATACAGGGAACCGTCATAATATTTAACCTAGTGAAGTAACCTCTACATGACGTCCCCGCACTAACACCCTCCATGTTCCGTATTGCTCTTTTTTGTAACCTGAAGACCCTCTCACTCTCACTTGAGGAACCCCATGCCAATGTACCGTACGATACTAAAGAGTGAAAACTTGCGTAGTAGTACCTTTTTAGAATATCTCTATTTACTGACAGCTTCAATTGTTTTAGTGCAAAACACACAGATCCCAGCCTCTTGCATAGGCCGTCGATATGGGCCTCCCAGTTACATCCTGAATCGATTGTTACACCTAAAAGTTTTGCCGTACCTTTTTGAGTAATACTAGCTTCACTAGTTTTAATTAGGTAACTATAATTCTTTTCTCTATTTGATACGTTAAAGTTGATAAATGTTGTTTTACATGAGTTTAGATGCAAATCATTTTCATTAAAATATAGCTCGAGGTTCCGTATTTCTTTGTTCGCTGGTGCCGCCACATTATCCTTCCTATCGCAGGCTACAAATATCGTTGGGTCATCAGCAAATAGTATAGCATTTTTGGAGGGCACGTCATTTACATATACCATATACAATAGTGGGCCGAGCACGAATCCTTGAATCGCATACAAACACTGACGAGGTCTAGACGAGGAGGGAAGTGAAAGAAAAAGAGAGAAAAATAAAAACAACCGATAGAAAAATAATCAAAGAAGTAAATATAAATGAAGAAAAAGACGAGGACGTAAAAACAGCAAATAAACCTGAGGCGAATGACTTTATACAGGTAAAACATAGAAAAATATGTACAAATAAAAAAACATCGCTCGAAACGGTTGGGAATCGAAAGAGAGTTTTTGCTTCTAATTTTATCAATGCAACTACTGAAAATGATATAAACAAATATTTATATAATAATAATATCAAAGTTGTTTCTTGTCAGAAATTGTCTGCATCAGAGACTGCTTTTAAATTAACAGTCTCTGATGCAGACATAGATAAACTATTTGATGAAAACTTATGGCCAGATAATGCTATTGTTAGAATGTTTAACAATTTTCACCAGAGAAACAAACTAAAAGTGGTGGGATAGCAAATGATAACCAAAACAATAAGCCGAATAATTTTGTATTTACAATACTTATCACCATAATACCATCGAGGATAACTTGAATTTCTCGCGTACCATAAGGCTATTAAATTTGAATGTACAATGTATATCGAATAAAATGAGTCAACTTGAAATCGAGATGGAAAGTAATTCCATTGACGTAGTTTCTATAACGGAACATTGGCTAAAAGAAAATGTAATAACTAAACACTCTATTCAGCGGTACGAGGTAGCAAGTATCTTCTATAGCAAAAATCGTATACACGGTGGTGTAGCTGTTTTGGTTAGGCAAGGCATTGAATATAAGGAGCTTACCACTATTAAAGAACTATCAAAAGAAATAGATATTGAAGTAGCAGCAGTGATCCTGCCAAAATTATATACTATTACGGTGTCTTTGTATAGAGCACCCACTGGGGATGTTGATCTATTCATGGATGCTTTAAATGAGGTATTGGCGAAAGTATTGCAGGAATGTGATGGAACTGTTTTCATAGCAGGTGATTTTAATATAGATTTCTTATAGAAATCAAATAATAGAGACAATTTATTAGATTTATTCCGTTCCTACGGTTTAAATCAAACTATTTTGCGACGAACTAGGATTACAGATACTAGTAGCACCTGCCTTGATAATATATTTACAAATGTGAGTCAGAGTGAGTACAATACATCAGTAGTTAACTTCCATATTGCAGACGACTTGGCACAGCGGCTTGAATATTCAGTCTATAATGTGGATAAAAGAGACAGAGAGATAAAGTATACAAGAGAATTTAGTGATAGTAATATAAAAGAATTCGTATACAAAATGCAGACACACAATTGACAAACGATTTTCCAAAATCAATCTTCACTTCGGATGAATACCATATTTTTTCATACGATGATGCAGTTTTATAACCAATGTTTCCCTGAAAGGAAAATAATAGTTCATAAAAATAAAAACAAATACACAATGTCAGATTATGTAAAAGGATTAAAAAATAACCTCGTTGCTTTGGCGACAATGGCAATAGTAACCTAAGAGCCGACTATGTATGATGATGTCGGACGCAGAAGATTGGTTTTCAACGAATAAACTAAAATTAAACGAAGATAAGACACAACACCTAGATTTTTGTTTAGACAAAAAAAGTAAATAATAATTCCATCAGGGTATTGGGTATTCACGTTGATGGCAGGTTGAACTGGGATGCACATCTGGATGAACTGGCAAACAAATTGTCAATTGCAGTTTATAGCATTAGAAGAATTAAGAATGTTTCGACTCACCATGCTGCAAAGCTGACATATTTTGCCAACTGCCATAGCGTGGCTAGTTATGGCTTGCAATTCTGGGGAATGGCTTCGGGCACTGATCGAATTTTCCTCCTTCAATAACGGGCAGTGAGAGTCCTGTGCAATCTAAAACAAGAACAGACATGTAAGTAGGCATTCATCAAGGAAAAAATACTTACCATTCCGTGTGCTTACATACTCTCAGTCGCTAAATATGTACACAGGGGTGGTGCTCATGTGCGGAGGAATGGTAACACGCACAATCACGACACAAGAATGAGAAATGCCCTGAAAATACCATACCATAGATTGCAGACGACGCAGAGATTTGCGGATTTCTGGGGTGCCAAAATTATCAATAAATTTCCTGAAACCATGTGGCGCCTTTCTTCCAACCGATTCTCAACTGTTTTAAAGAAGTACCTCTTGAACAATGCGTTCTATTCTGTGCAGGATTTTTTAAATTGTGACATTAAATTATCTATGTATCACACAAATATGTAAATTTTCTTCATGTACTGTACATGTTGTTCCTGTAATTTGTGATGATTATTGTAATGGTTATTATGATAAAATATACTTACTATTATTATGATTATTATTATTATTATTACTATTATAGATATTTGGTGATTTTTCCTTCGAGATATTCAATCTGTTTCATTTTATATGTACATTGTTTACCAACAGTTCATTTATTAGCACACTCAATCAATGCAATAAATGTTTAATTGAAAATTATCAACACAAAATAATCTTTAAAGAAAATTTTGCAAAACATATAATAAGATCCAAATTTTAGGTTAGTGGTGGCGAACTATTTTAGAACAAAAGAAATGATTTTTTCCCGTCATTTCTTCTTTGAAATAATCGATGAAAAAACAGGGATATTATTAGCCAATGATACATTCAGCATTTTATTAATAATTTAACGTTAAGCATCTACAAGAATCTATTTTAATGCCTTCTGTGACTGTGGCATTCTTTAGATTAGATGAGGTTTCTTATAATGAAGTAGGCAATATAAGAAGTTCTCCGAAGCCGCCGGATACAAGAGATGTGTACGGACTAAATAAGAGTATTTTCAAATTAGTAAAAAAAACGAGATTATTGTGTCTATTGCCAAGTTAATTAATTTGAGTTTTCGGTCGGGTAATTTTTTGGACGAGTTAGTGCAGCATCTGTTATTCCGACGCCTAACACCTTATGACATATCAATGAAACGCATATACTAAATTATGCGATGGCCTAATTAAATAATTATCAGTGCAAAAGCAGAAAATTATAATTAGAGGTTTTTTTTTTAAAATTGTGATATCTTATAACTTTTATTTTTAAATTACACACAAAAAATTGTTTACTAGTGTAAACTCACGTAAGATTTAATAAATTTCTATTTAAAAAATATACGTGTTCTATCTTCAAATAATCATCAAATTTTCCTCTTCCTACTTCAAATTTGACCTTTTATTACCTCGGTTTTAGGAAGAAACTTCAATTTTGAAATAACTGGGAGTCTATGCAAGCTCATATCTAGTTTTAGTGTTTTCTTGTTAATACTGTATAGTGTGAAGTGGCCATTTTTCAGTTATTGCTTGAAAATATAAACAAAGATTGAGATGTATAAGTTCTTAACGTCAATAACCGTTTTAAAATGTGTAACATTTCAAAGTACATTTATCAATATCATAAGACATAATTCGTTCATAATAAAATATTGCATTTTTCTCTTAATTTGTTGAATTTCTATCCTTTTACGTCAACCTGCATTATGTTTATTTATGTAGACATTATTATCACTATGGTTTTTCATCCATATTCCTTTACCATCATGTAGATTACCTGATGGTAAACGAATATGGATGAAAAACCATAGTGGATATAATGGAGATAATTATTTCCTGTTATTATTACTATTATTATTATTATTATTATTATTATTATAAAAATAAGTAAACAGAAACTTGGTGTTTGGGTGAAGAACCTTGATGCAGGCGTGTTCCTGCTAGAATTAGAGTTTTTTTGACAAACAATAGAAATAAAAACTTCATTATTATTGGAGATGTCAATATTGACTTGCTTACCGAATCTGACCATGTTTCGAAATATGAAAATCTTTTCGAAAAATAAAAAAATGTTACTCGTGAGGAAGTAAGAGACGAGACCGTTATAAAATCGAGTATAGACCATATTTATGTTCGGGGAAGAAAAGCGGTTGATGTACAAAATGTTATTGTCAATACCAAAATATCCGACCACTATTTAATATGTGCTATATTAGACGATATTGCAAAACATACTACTTCCAATGATTATTATTATATTGAGTCCAAAAAAATTGATTTGGACGTAATGCGACGCTACTTAGGTTTTTACTTATCTGCGGACACTATGAACAGGTTTACATGTTCCAATAAATTGTCTCTATATAGAAAGGGTTTACAAAGACGCTCGTAGTTTCGCAACCGTGACAATTGCGGAAAGGAAAAACAAACGCTCCCATCCTAAAAAATGTTGGATGAATGGTCAAATTTTACACGAAATATTAGAAAGAGATAAAAAATTCCACTGCTGGAAAAAGTCAACGCGAGATGAAGATGCAAAGCGATTGCTTCGGTTGGAATACAGTCGATCACGAAATAGGGTAGTAAATCTAATAAGGACTGCAAAACGGGAATACTATGCTAGAGAATTTCAAAACGTCAGAAATGACATGAAACAGACGTGGAGATTAATTAATGAAGTGGTTGGTCTGAAGAAAAAACCGGGAAATACAAGGTTTAGTAAGATAATGCATGGGAATCCAAGAGAAATTGCAGACAAATTTGCAGACACTTTTAGTGCGCAAGAGAATAGCGGAAGACACCGTTGCAATAGCTTTCTGTTTAAGGCTTACATGGACAAGAGAAATGGAAAGTATAAACAAGATCAGTTGCATTCACTTTACGTGCCAGATGCCACAGACATTGACGTGTTTGATATTATTTCCAATTTGAATACTAGGAAATCACCAGGATTTGACTCAGTGCTTGCTAGTGACTTGGTAGCATTCTTTGATATATTCAGTTACCCCTTGAGGGTACTACTGAATGTTTCGTTGCGGAGCGGTATATTCCCATCAAACTTAAAATATGCGATAGTTACGCCGGTGCATAAAGGCGGCGCCTTTAGGAGTTACGAAAACTATAGGCCGATATCTGTACTGTCAGTAATTGATAAAGTTGTGGAGCGTTATATTTCTAAGAAAGTTCGCTATTCTGGACAAACATCAATATGGCTACCAGAGAAACAAAGGAACTTCGGGGCTTCTGCAGGACTATTCTGATGTAGTCAGCACCAAGCTCAATGAATATAAGCACATTGTATGTCTCTTATTGATTTCAACACGACCTTTGACAGTATGAGTCATGAAAGAATTACTGATGCGCTATAGAGCGCTGGGATAAGGGGACAAATTGCGGTCTGGTTCTCAAGTTACTTGAAGGCAAGGAAGTTTGCTGTGAATGTTGACGGGGAACTAAGTAGGGAGGTTATCACTGAGAGAGGAGTGCCGCAGGGAAGTATTTTGGGACCGCTCCTCTATTTGCTATATGTAAATGATGTGGGTTACTGCTTTGCCGACTACTTTGCTTTGCTGTTACGCCGATGACACGGCGATAATATCAGTCCATAGAGATTTGTAACAGGCGAATGTTATTTTGGAGAGGGAATTCTACAGATTTCAGCTATGGGGCCACGACAAGGAGTTAACTATAAATAGTACGAAAACAAAGGTTCTACATGTAGCTTCCCCACATCTAATTAACACTCATCAACAGAGGATACTTGTATACACCTCTGAGTGTTTGCATAAGTACCATATGAATGATGGCTTCTTGTGTAACTGTTCTGAGGTTGAGAGAGTTAACGCAGTTAAATATTTGGGCTTAATCATTGATAGATCTTTCCTGCGGAGCGCACACATTGATATGTTATGCAAAAGGCTTAGATATTTTGCTTGGACTTTTTATTATCTTAAGGATTTCGTGCCTGATTACACTATATGATTAATTTACTCCGCCCTGGTGTATTCTAACTTGTATGGCATTACGGTTTGGGGACTTGCTTCAAATAACCATATTCAAAAGATACAAGCGTTACAGAATAGAATTGTAGGCAACATGGCTGATGCCACATACGGAAATCTCGATAACTATAAAACGCTGGAAGTAATGAGAGTTAAGGAATTGGTAATTTTTCGTATTCTGATTACTAATTATTTCAGCAAGGACAGATTATTAAGAGTAGATCATGACTATTCAACTAGAAGGAGGATCATTGGAGATTTTCAAGTGCCAAAAACTAATAATAAATACTGGGATCCTCAGTTGTGCGTTGTATTCCCTAAATTAATGAATGAATTACCTGAGCAGCTGCGCTCCGTTGGAACTGTAAAACGCTTAGTGCGAGACTGGTTAATGGATCGTTACAGCTGCTAGGATTTTTAAGGTCTCATTCTGTATACCATGGTTATGCGATATAAACATATTACTTATTAATGTTTTAATAATAGATGGGGTATGGAATGAGAGGGAGGAGAAGGGGAGAAAAGAGAGGTTGGTGAGGGGTTGGCTGGAGTAATTTCTTGGTTTGGGTAAAAATGTATACACAGATTCACAGATTTACAACAGCATAATATGCCCTAAAAAAAAAACTATTTAGTATCAAGCATTGGAGTTGATTTTGCTTTTCCTTTTAACAAACCTACTTTGGGCTCGATATAGAATATATTGAATCTAGGTCCCTTAGGGTTTGGATTGACCTCAACATTAGATGTTATAAAATTTGGCTAATTGGAGAAGAAACTCTATGTGAGAGTAATGTTCTTTTTTGTAATAATGAGTACTTTATCTTTTGAGTTTAAGATTTACGTTTCGATTTCTGTTTCTTTTCCATTTTTTACTAGTTTTCTTTCCTTCCTTCAGGATAAATGATGGGGGGGGGGGAGAAAAAAGGGAATGAGTTTGACTTGAAGGAATCTCATCGCATCGGTTTCACCTAGGCTACTGACAAGCTTAAAGCTTAGTAGCTAATAGGCAATAATTGTGCTATCAGAATTATTATTGCTAATGTTACTGTTATTGTTACCATTATGTAAAGCATTGTAGTTACCTTTATTTTGTATTTACACCTTTTGTAGAGCTTTATAAATAAATAGATTTATCTGTCACATTAGTAAGGAGACCGGGCTCACAAACTATTTGACTTTCGTTTTCCGCGGTATACTATAGTATATCGAGGAAGCCTAACTTATTAGGAGATTTTGGTCTGTGAAGCCGGTTTGGGTGGAGGAAAGCCCTTAAGATGGGCGGGTCGTCAAAAAAAATTAATTATTATTATTATTATATTATTAGATGAATGCGTATTATTTCCTTTCCATTACATAAAGGAAATATTGGATGCACGTCGACTATCAGTAATATGGTATTCTTGTAAGAATGCTGTAGAATGTATTGGTTTTATTGCTTTTCCAGAGCTATCCTGAACTGATTCATTTTCTCTGTCTTGAAACCGAGATGTGGTGTTTGGAGACACACACAAACGAATCCTGTTTAAATGATAACATAAATTGTTATGTAGGTATTATTTTTATATTTATATTTATTTATATTATTGATTTCGCTAACCTGTTGTGTTTTGGCATTAAAATATTCTTGTATATTAACAGTTTGAATGATAGCTACATACTTCAGAATAACTTGCAGATAGTCAATCAGTGGTGTGTTGATAATAAAATACTTTTTAACATTAGTAAATATGCATTTACTACTTTCGCCAATCCCACACTCTTCTCTCATAATGTAAGCAACGTCACGCTTTCTAGTAAAAAGCAATTTAAAGACCTGGGTGTTTTAGTTGACTCTGCTCTGCAATTCTCGGACCATAAATATGGGGTCTGCAATACCGCCACAAGATTTTTGGGCTTCCTGATTCGTTCCTGCAGAGGTTTCACTAGTCACTTGGCTCTTAAATCTATTTATTTCGCCTTTGTTAGGAGCAGATTAGAATACAGAGGCACTATTTGGTATCTGTACTACTTACTCAGTAGTTGGCACTGAGAAGAGTGCAAAAGCGTTTCTTGAAGTTTCTTAGATGCAAAAGTAGTGGTTTTTACTAGTATTTTGAGTTACTTGATAGGCATTCCTTTCAGTCCTTATCAGACAGAAGAATATATAACAGCCCCCCCCTTTTTTTTTAGATAACTATGTTAACAATTTAGGAAACGCCGGTACTGTTGTCCCAGGTCAACTTTGTCGTGCCATCTAGGGTCACGCGTTCGCCCATACGGTGGCAAATGTAATGGATATTTTCCCTGAATGTTTCATGTAGATTGATGATCCCTGGTGCAGTATACCGATAGGTCCAGCCCGCGACGGGGCATACATAGGCAACAATATACGTATGGAACGTTCTATGTGGCAACGTGTGTACGATACCACTCCGCGTGCTCCTATTTTGAGTGACTTTCTTAAAATTTGAATTTATTTTGTAGAATTATTGATTTTTTTACTTTTATCTTTTAGAAAACGTTATTGTTTTTTTATTACTTAAAATTACTTTTCCGTAGCAGCTAAGAATACAATAATAATAATAAATTGGACCTTATTATGTCTGAAACAAATGGGCAAATTACGTATACAGAACGAATATGCAAACGACTATATCCTTGCGCGGTTTAAGTCTTACTAAATTCTTAACTGCAATGTGCTGCTGCTGCGGGTAGAGGGGTTTCGGTGCTGCCACTCATTGCTGACTATGGCCCGTTCCGAGCTGGACCTATCGGTATTACATTATTCCTATTTAGTACATTGCTTATGTTTTGTAATTTCAATTTTAGTTTATTATTAGTTTTAGGGGGCAAGTGCTCACATGTACTATTTAAACTTAGATATGTAATTTATCCTGTAAGTGGAGTTCGTAACTCTGTTGGGTAATAAATGTATAGGGTCTTCCAATAGGGACTTCCGAACTTTGACAGTTGGTAGTGGCCATATTGTTGAAGCTACATCTGTCAGATTGGCTGTCATTTATTCAGTCTGTTTTGCCAAATCACCATGGACGGATATAGCGCTCAACAATACGTGCAAATGATAAAATTGTTTTATCAAAATGGACGTTCTATTCGGGCAACGTTCCGCGCACTTCGGCCATTTTACGGTCGTCGTAATCGTCCTACCGAGAGGACTATTCGCAGTGTGGTGGATAAATTTGAAGCTACTGGTTCAGTAATCAAGGAAGCAGCATCCGTACGAACACGAAACGCAAGATCTGCCGAAAACATCGCCGCTGTCCGTGAAAGCGTGCAGGAGAATCCGAGGCGGTCGATTTCGCGTCGCTCACAAGAACTTGGCCTCTCGCAGACCACAACTTGGCGAATTTTGCGTCGTGACTTGCACCTGCACCCGTATAAAATTCAACTGACACAGGAGCTGAAGGTAAATGACCATAGACAACGACGTGTGTTCGCTGATTGGGCCCTGGAGCAGTTGGAAACTGATCCTAATTTTCATCAAAAAATCATCTTCAGCGATGAGGCGCATTTCTGGATGAATGGGTACGTCAACAAACAAAATTGTCGAATTTGGGACAATACCAATCCACGTGAGATTCAAGAGCGTCCAATGCATCCCGAAAAAGTCACTGTTTGGTGTGGATTTTGGGCTGGCGGCGTCATCGGTCCATATTTCTTTCAGAGCGATGTTGGCCAGGCCATCACCGTCAACGGCGAACGCTATAGGGCGATGATTACCAACTTCTTTTGGCTTGAATTGGATGATATGGACATCAATGAGATGTGGTTTCAACAGGACGGCGCTACGTGTCACACAGCTCATGCCACATTGGAAATTCTGCACGAGCGATTTAAGGGGAGGATCATCTCACGTGGAGGTGATGTGAACTGGCCACCGAGATCGTGCGATTTGACCCCGTTGGACTGTTTCTTGTGGGGTTTTCTTAAGTCGCAGGTCTATGCGAATAATCCACAAACCACAGCGGCCCTCCAAGCCAACATAACCCAAGCCATCGGTCAAATTCAGCCTGATTTATGCGCCAGAGTCATGGAAAATTGGACATCCCGAATGCGCGCCACTCAGCGAAGTCGCGGCGGATATTTGTCCGATATTATATTTCATAAATAATGGCATCGATAGGGCTTTCAAACGAATAAAAAATTTCGATGATATCTCACACCTACTTTGTTTTATTTAAATTTAAAGATAGGAAGCGCTTAATAAAAGACCCTATATTATTATTATTATATGAACATTTTTCACAATTTAACCTCATAATTTAAAGTGTTGTTTTAGGTATTTATTGAACTTAACACAAGAATTAACAAAAGACAATAAAGTAAAGTATTCTTAATAAACTGAACTAACATTATGACAATTAATATGAAGAAAAGAAATAAAAATGAATTCTTGACACAATGCTCAACAGTGTTTGAAGTTCAAATTCCTAGGATCCTTTTTCTCGCGTGCTTCCTCAGCCGTCAGGTGATTTACTCTGATAATCGTGCCATCCCTTAGCATGACACATTGTCCTTTTTTTATATTCATATATATTATATATTTTCTACAATGTATTCTGTATACTCTTACAACTGCAGTTTTAAAATCTGGCATATCATATAACTCTGGAAATGTGCTTGCAGGTGTATCTATAAGATAAATCATGTTGGTATTGATACATTGCATGAAATAATAATAATTCTGGAAGAACATTTTCTGTACACATACACTATACCTATATTTTAATTAAATATCCCTGATGCATAATTACACGTAAGTCTTGTATGTATATTTTTGCAAAACACAGGTATCTCTAGTAATTAAACAAAAATATTTTTTCTTATATTTAGTTATAGGTATATTTATTATAATATCAAATAAAGGCATTCACATATTTATATTGCTATGAATTCCACTTGTCCTTATTGTGAATTTCATAGGAATATGTTTCTTCTCATATATCAATCGATTAAACACCCTCTGAAGTCTCTACTTCTGAGTATTTGTTGACTATATGTGTAGGTGTACTTACATATTTCGCGTGAAGTTGTCCCTGCGGCGAATTGTCACGGTAACGGGCGGTGGCGGTGAATTAACCGCGGCGAGTTGTCCTTGACCGCTTGACCGTTGCATGAAATATAAAAGTGTATAAACGAGCGTTTGAAAGATATTAGCAAGTATAGAGTAAAGTTCAATAGTATTCTGAAATAGTGAGTATGTTACACTAATTAAGTCCAACAGTAAGCTTCAGAATATGAGGGGTCATTGTAGCTAATCGAACTTGTTATTATACAACGTTTCTTCATCTGTTAACTATTATTTTATTATTTGAAATTCAGTTCTGTGATTCAATTTATAATTATTATAATGTAGTTCGCTGCGACAAGGATGCCGATGCAAAGGGCAGAGTGTTTGGTGGTGTAGTCATGATTGCTATCACCAGTAATAGTAATTATGATTATGATTGATTTATATATTGCGTATGCCTTCTTTGTCCTGCTTTATGTTCCCCCTGATCGTATTTGTGATAGTTTGGAGCTATTCTTGGACATGCTACAACACATTTTAGTTAAATATCCGATACCTATTGTAGGTGATTTTAGTATTGATATTGATGTCACTCTCGGTGATTCCAGGGTTAATGTCTTACGTTCATTTATGGGTTTGCTCGTATTATCTCAATACAATAACATTGTTAATGTTAATAATAGAGTTATCGACTTGGTTTTAGCAAGTTTAGGTTTTCCTCTGATTTCTGAGCGTGGTACTGAACCACTTATATCAGAGGATGTCCATTGCCTTGCAATTGCTTTCAACATATTTTTCGAACATGACAGTCATCAGACAGAGTTGCCGCTTGTGTAAGTGAAGCCCACTGTTACCCATTACTAAAGCCATTTTTCTTCGTGACGATTACAATCGGCGAACTATAATTGCTGTGACTCGGTCGGATCACATTACTTGCCAGCATCTTTTCAACTTGTTCAGCAATCACTCGCTTCTTGTTTGGTGGATAACGGTAGGCAGACACCCTGACTGGGGTGTCATCTGAGAGCCGAATCTCGTGTCTTGTGGTAGCTGTGGTAGCGACTGCATCGCCCTCGTCAAATAACTCTCTAAAATCCCTCAGAGTTCTTTGAAAGATCTCTCGATCCTCTGCCATCCAGGAGCTTGTATCTGTAGAAATTTGGATGTCTTCTTTAGAATGAGGTCTAGGGTTTCTTGTGACAAAGTGTAGCGTGTGACGTCTGTCCACACCTACATGCATGCATTTACGTGCCATATCTATTACGGCTTGGTTTTCCATAAGCCAAGGTCCCCCCAGGACGATGGCAATGCGCATATTAGGTATCACCATTGCGTCACATGCGAATGAAAAATTGCGGATAGTGGCGTTTAGTGTGCCTTGGAGATGTGCTTCGAGGGTTGTGCTCTCTTGAAGCCAAGTGAAGGTCATCGGCCGAGTCTTCTCGGTTTTTCCCGTCAGGTATTCGGGTCTGGCGAAGTTCCTGGTGGCCGCTGTGTCTATTAGCGCCACCACTTACTGACCGTTCACTTGGAGTTTTATTGATGGCGTTGTTCTTATGCCATCAGTTGTTGCAAGGGCCGTCCCGTTTAACGTTTTGGGACGGCCCCCTTTCCTTCCCCCTGCATTCGCTGGATTCCAGGGTGTCGTTCAGACAACCATTCTGGCCTTTGTGGACAGTCACGGTTCATATGCCTTTCCGGGCAAAACCAGCACTTCGGTACGCTGGTATCCTCAGCCCTAGTGACTCTTTGAACACTGGAGTTTTCTACTCTTGGGCGGCATGGTGTCTGCCTCGCATCTTGGCTCTGGGTATCCGATGGCTTTACTTTGGTTCGCTTCGTCCACGCCTTGTCGGCCTCATTGAGCCGGGACCAACGCGTGCATTTTTGTACTAGTTCAGTCATGGTCTTGGGAACCACCAGAAATAGTTGACTATTTACTTCCTTAGTCATCCGGTCAATGATATGCAAAATCATTTCTTCCTCGGGCCAGGTAGGTCTGAGCCTGAGGCACAGTTGTCTCATTCGATAAACGAATTTTTCAGGTGCTTCGGCTGCTTCTTGTCTTGTGGCATATACGGCCACCTCCAAGGTTGTCAAACGTTGATGACTGAGGAATTCATCTCGGAATCTCTGCAAGAAATCCTCCACCGACAAGAAACTGCCCGCATAATAATTAAACCAATTCGCAGCTTTCCCTTCAAGATGCGGACGCACGGCCTCATCAATATCCTCTGGCACTTCCAAGGTGAATTGCCGTAAGTAGATTTCTAACCTATCCAAGAAGAGCACTGGGTCTTCGGTAATCTGCCCCTGGTAAGGACGCGGTGGTGGTCGATTTGTTGGCGCTAATGCTGGCGCGACAGTTAACTGTCTTAGTGCCTCAGCGAGTGTCGCCACAGCTTCAGCATTAACCACTGTCTCTGCATCAGGCGGTGGCACTGTCGGCTTATCAACCGTCTCAGGTGTGGTCCTCTTCTTTGGTGAGTAATTAGCCAAAATTTCCCGTGTTACCCGTTCGGCGATTTGTTCCATGAGGGGAACATTATTTATGACAGGCGAGAATGAGCGTTCGGAAGCGGTAGACTGTCTTTTCTTCGAGGATCTTTTCGGAGCCATCTTCTCCTGGGTTCGTCAATGCTTTCTGCACTGAGAATTTCTGTACTTTTAATACAGAAAAATTCTGCCCCACGTTGGGCGCCAAATTGTTACCGGTTCGAATTTGAAAGGATCACCCACTGTATTTTAAATCAACAAAACAACAGTAACTACCACTTACTTTAATGAAGGTAAATTTATTAAAACATTAATACGGATCAGAAACAAATCTGACACTGAAAAATTATAAATATTCTGACTGATTGTCAAAAAAAATGACAATTATCAAATAATCATATTATCCTATGTAAATCATATTTCGAACATTTCCAAATAAACGTCTTTTCCCACACCGGAAGAAAAATGGCTTTAGTAATGGGTAACACCACCAAAGATCCATGGTCCCAAAAACAATTTAAGTCTGTATTTCGTTAAACGTGATTTTTTTCCTACGACCGGAATGTTTTCTCCGATGGCGTCTTTATATCAAGTGAGGTAACAAACAGACCCAAAGATGTATCATTCCCATTACCTCCAAGTTTTGAAACACCATCGCATCGAATTGCTGGAGAAACACGGGCACCACTCAGATAATTTGTCTTCAGATAATAATGGAAATGATATGTCAAATCTGGAAAATACATCTCTCCCTTCAACCTTCAAGAGCTCTGAAATATTTAAAATTTATCTAAAGGCTGAAAAGCGGAAAAGTCACCAGAAAGCTCGCATAAAAGTTAAAAGTATTATTGCAACTAAGACTTTCGAAAAAAACTAAATTGCCCAGCGAAAGATAACAAAAGAATTCAAGAAAGTTACAAGAAAGATGTTCCCCAAAAACAAAAAGGATGAAGAAAACACTAAAGTTGATCCTCAGCCAGGTCCTTCTAGAATAAAGAAACTAAAATTTAGAAGAGCAAAAGAGCGAAATGATTTATGCGCAGCGGAAGTTTTGGACGAGATTAGAATAGATTCGCTGCAGACTCTGTAAATGCTGGATTTGTGACAGATACAATAACGAGAGCGATGGGCCTTCTTAACCATTTAACTTCCAATAAATACGTCTTCTGTAAGCAAGTCTATATGTCACATTAAACATCAGACTATAGTCACACTGGTTTCTGATCTTCTGGTACATTGTGGTATAATATATATACATGTACAATATTTTTAAAAACATATTAAACCCGCAATGAAAAATAAAAATAGTAAAATTGATGACGAAGTGGCTAATTACGAATTGCAAGATAAGTAATTTATTTCATTATAATTTCATAGTAGGAGAGTGCCACCAGGAAACCTTAATAAAATAATCATATTGCCAATTTGCTACCTTGCTAGATTATTTAGGTCCAATACATCAATAGCCAAAGATATAGTATATTCCTGTTATTTATGCAATGGATAATCTCAAGATAAAAATTATTAATTTAAAATGTTGTAAATTGATAACATAATATACAAATAACAAATAACATTGCATGAAAAATGATGTACAGAGTTCTTGTGTGTGAAACAATGATATAGTAATATAGACAACATAGAGTTATAAGTAGGGATCGGCAGTCAGGGGTACCTGCATTCGCAGTACCTATAACTATTTATAATATATAAATTCTGCCAATTTACCCCTGGCTGCCCGTCCCTAGTTATAAGTAAAGGGCGGAATAGATGCACGTCAATTCAGTTAAAATATGCGCATATATATGCATCGTTTTTCTCTGAAATATGCAACAATATGCATTTATTTGTCAAAATATGCAATTATATGCCTTGAATATAACATGGAAAAATGGAAATAAAGAAACGCCGACTCTTACAAAAATTATTTATTTTAAGTAAAATTAAAAGAAAAACATAATAGGTACAATTTTCAACCTGAAATAGTATAAAATGCATTTATAACGATATATTTTTCAAAATTTTCCAATAAAAATGTTTGCCTTCTGTCTGTAAAAATATGTTTGTACAAAGAAAAAGTTCTTTCAACATCTACCGATGTGATCTGGCAATATTTTAATTTGGGTAGTAAGTTATAAGGCCAATGTATTACTTCGTTGGATGGTTTACTATCAAAAATATTTTTGACTTCCATTAAATACTTAAAGCCTTCATTCTTTCCCACAATAACTTCGAGTTTCCTTCTTACTTGATTTCCTACATCACCGGGAACTTTTTTGCATTTGTCGGAAAAAGTTTCAACAATATTAATTGATTCTCTTAAACTTATATTCCTACTTTCTAACGAAGTTATTATATCTGGTACAAAACTAAAATTAACCTTAATAAAAACAAGTTCCTTAGCTAAATTTACATTTTTGAATAATGCTTGACTTTGCACTACACACTGCGAATTGTCTTCTAAATCTAAAACTATGTCTTTAATGGCTTCAAAATGGTCTGCGTAGAATATCGCGGCCTTAATCCATGTTCCCCATCGAGTAATTACGGGCTCTGGAGGTAAACAAACTCCTGGCAATTTCTCTCTATAGATCTGCACTCTTAGAGGTGCTTTCAAAAACACTTTCTTTACATTTGAAATTAATTTGTTCACCAAGGGATATGCTGTTCTAATAATTTCTGCAACTCTGTTTATCCCGTGTAAAAGACAAGTGACATGTACCATATTGGGATAAAATATTTTTAAGTTTTGGCCTACTTTAACCATATACGGCGCTGCGTCAGACAAAAACACTAAAAACTTCTCTACTGGAACTGGATTTGGTAAAAAAAAAATTTATAGAGACTGCTGAATAAATCGAGTTACGGTCTCATTATTTGTTTTGTCTAACTGTTTAGAAGATATTAAATATGGTTTCCCTGGCTCATTTTCTTGAAGCCCTCCAATCATAAGATGTGCGATATATCGACCACATGAGTCTGTGCTTTCATCAACAATAATATAAAAATGTTCATCGCCCAGTGTAACTTTAATTTCTCCCATTACGGTTTCGTATACTGTTTGCACATTCTTCTTTCTAAGTGTGGATTCGTCAGGGATGTTTTGATTACAATATTTTTGCAAAAAATCTCTGAAATGTGTATTTTGCAGTTTCTTCAAAGGTATATTTGCTGCGACTAAAGCTTTGCATAAGTCTTGATGAAACACCTCCTTTTCACTCTTTGGTTTGACATTTTGAAATGCGGTTTGCACACACTGCTGAACAGGCACTGATTTATTTTTCTGCAACTTAGCTTTATGCATAGCTGTTTTCAAGTGTTGATCAATTTGGAACTTCTTTTCACAAACAATGATTTTGGCACAAACTTTGCAAAACACTTTATCCCCACTAAACTCCAACTCAGGAAAATTTTTAATCCACGAAGCGGCTTTCGGCATTTTAGGCGTTTGAAATAAAATATTTTCGAAATCACTCTTTTCACACTGGAATCTATCGACAAACTAAACTATACAATATAAATATAAAAGAATAGACCACATCTGCTCTCCATTAGGCAAGCTGATTACTTGGAAATTCCTAAACACCCAATAAATGCCGGCAATAAACCATATAATAATAAAAACTATACAATATAAATATAAAAGAATAGACCACATCTGCTCTCCATTAGGCAAGCTGATTACTTGGAAATTCCTAAACAGGGTCGCACTTAATCTTTTCATAAAACGAAAAACATAAAAATATGCACACAAATTTTATTTTTGCCGAAATATGCAATTTTTTGTGAAATTTGTTAAAATATGCAAAATATGCAAATATATGCACTTTGCATATATTCCGCCCTTTAGTTATAAGAATTAAGGAAACTAAAGTGGTCTTGGCAAATGGTGAATTCACGATTCTGTTAAGCTGTAAATGTACTGTTAATTACCATTATTTTTTAAGATCAATATAACATACAGTAAACTTACAGAAGAAAAAATGTTATTTAAAATTATTGAATAAGTTAAGAGAAAAGCCGGTCATATAAACTCATAATGTAAAATATAAGTCAAGAATCACAATAAAAACGATAACCATAACTTGAACTGAATTTTATTTATATTTATACATGATCATCAGAATGCTAAAACCATACCATTAAATAAAGCAGTCAGCAATTATTTTTTAAATATAACATCCTGTAAATGACGTCCTTCTCTCTGTACACATTCTTGTAGTCGTGAATGCAAGTTCAACGTACCTCTCTACAACATCTCAACGCCAATTGACGCAATCTTTTCAGGAATTCTAGCATTTGGTTCATTTATGGTGTGCGTACGAGAACCATACACGGCATCCTTCAAAAGCCTCCATAAAAAGAAGTCACAAATTGATAAATCACGCGACGTAGTAGGCCAATTCATGTTGTCCTTCCTCTAAATGAGACGCTCTTCGAAGAGATGTCGTAATGCAGCCACGGATATTCTCACCGTGTGAACTGTCGCGTCATTTTGCTGAAACCACGTAGACTCGTTTACAGCAATTTTATTGCTGAGGCACATTCAATCATGTTGACATAGCGTTGACTAGTGATAGTAATTGCGTGGCCTTCATTATCTTCAAAAAAATATGGATCAATTGTCCCGCTTGCTGACAAACCACACTGTCACTTTTTCACTGTGTAACGGTTTCGGGTGTAAAATACGAGGATTCTCTGAAATTTTTATTGTAGGTACTATTAGAATCAGCAGACTTGAAAACTGTCTTTCACAGACAGAAAAAGAGTTGAAGAATTTTGGAAGTGGGTCATGTGATTATTCTGTTACAAATGATGGCAGTGTTGTCGCACTAAGATTGTATGAGAACAGGGCTGTAAACATGATATCAAGTTTTGTCACCGTTGAACCAAAAAATCGAGTTCGAAGAGTTGATAAGAAAGTAGAAAATCATATACAAGGTGAGTCATTAGTAGCCGCTGCTGCGATTGCTCTTTTGTGTTTTAAATAAAAGAAAAAACAATTAGTGGAAGATGCATGGTTGCTTGTGGCGCATATTGTAAAAATACTTTAAGCTCTAACGCACTTCCGGTTTCACCGGAAATGCTCGGAACTTAATTTTTTTAAACCATTCACCCTATATATTTTTGGATTTTCTTGTACTGCCTTAAATTGTGTGTTCAGCAGTTTTTCGTTTTTCAAAATAAAGCCAATAGTTTTTGAGTTATTAATTTTTTTTGAAAATATTTGACCAAAACACGTGTTCAGAAAAAAATCATTTTCACATTGTTTTTAAAAGTAAAAACATTAACTTTGGTGATGCTTGTAGCCAAGAAAATTCTGCATTCAAATTCCTGAAATTTTCACATACCAAAACTTATTTTTTTTTAAATGGAACACCCAGTATTTTATTTAGATATTTTGTTCCTCTATTTATTCTCTTTCTTTTTTGTTAACAATGTCCTATACCTATCTTTTGTAATTTCTGAGATAATCACTATATGAGCAATTACCGGTCAATTAAAGAACTACGACCGCTGTTGTTCTATGCACCAAAATATTCATTCAACCAATGGAAGGCAGGAATGGCGCCCGACTTCCTTAGTCAACTGTCAAACAAAGTAAATGTTAAATCCAACTATCCCAAAACTAATAATTTTACAGAACGAAGAGCATCGCATTTCAATATTTTAATTCCAGCAATGTCCAGTTGCAGCACTCGCAAGTACCATAAAAGTCTTATCCTCACCAGTTATTGCTTTTTCCGCTGTTTCTTTCATATTGAATACTTTGTGTTCACTTAAACCGTCCACTTTCTACTTTCGAAGGTTTCTGGCTTTGGTTGACTTCCACCAGGGATCGCTGTGCAGACAGTTTGGATGCTAGCAAAGAGTTTCTTTCAGATTCACCCAAAACGTCAATCATATCTATGAACTCTTCATAAAAATATTTCATTTGGATGATAACTAATAGCGATGCTTTTATAAGTTTGACATAAATGTATTCCGTCTTTCTATAACAGTTGACTCAGGCAGTCAGCCGCATTCCAGCCTTTATTGGACGAATATTTGGGTGCATAGAACAGCGCCCGTAGTTCTTTAATTGACCGCTAGTTGCTCCTACAGTGATTATCTCAAAAATTACAAAAGATAGGTATAGGACATTGTTATCAAAAATGAAAGAGAATAAAAAATGGAACAAAATGCCTCAATAAAGTACTGGGTGTTCCATTTAAGAAGAATAAGTTTTTGGTATGTGAAAATTCAGGAAGTAGGCTTTGAAAAAACAAAGTTGTTTGAGATATTGTCCAGTGCAACTTTACCAAATGATGAAGAATTTTCTTGGCTACAAGTATCACCAAAGTTAATGGCTACTAATGACTCACCCCGTAATTATTGATCGCCATGCTATTGTTGCTTTGTATAATAAATGTGTGGGGGGTGTAAATAAGAGCGATTTCTTTAATTTCTTTGTACATTACTCGATCCAACAAGTGGACGTTCCGAAATATCTTTCATTATTTCAACGTGGCGGTATGCAATTCTTAGCTAAAATATAAAAAAAAAATCAAAAAAATCCAATACATGGATTTGCTGGAGTTTACATTTTACGTTGCTGAAGCGTTGGTCTTTCAGAGGTAACACATAAAATGTAAAAACGTGGAAGACTATCATCTGAAAGTCCGAGTTCTTAACCAAGAGTTACACTATTGCCAAGAAAAGGCAACATGCAAATAAAAAAATAAACGGTGCCTGAGATGCGTTATGATCAAATTGGGCATTGGCCATTAACAACAAAGGGTCATGAGCAGCACTGCAAAATGGAAAACTGCTCTGGAAGGTCAAGAAGACAATGAGAAAAGTGTATGGTTCTCTTATGTAATAATGTAAACAACTGTGTGCTGTTTACATTATATCTGAATAGCACTAATTTCTAGGGCGAACTGCAACATCTGTTTACGCTCGACAAGAGCCGGAGAATCAGAGCAAAAAATGGCAATAAAATAAGGAATTTATGAGTAAAATTCTTTTTGTACTCATATGACATAACATACAGTTTTACGCATTCATATGGGTGCGGGAAATTCTATTTCCCGCACTCGTGCGGGAAGTAAAGTTGGTACTAACTGTAACTTGATAACATTTTAAAACCATAAACCCCTAATCTTACCAATACGCTGCCCAGTTTGTTGTTTTGATATGACAGTAATAAAACACAATGTAATAGAAATTGTTATATTTCAAAGGTATGTAATTAAATGTCAGAACGGCAACAAATATTGCATAAATTACCATTATTAACTCTTTTCAGAAATTGAAACAGAACAATTATTAAAAATTTTGATAGCACAATTTTCGCAACCAGATATTGATACTCCAGGGATTAGCTGATTCGTTTCAATTGATCTCGATTGTGAGGGTAAGGTAACATTAATAGTATTATTAGATAATCCTTGTTGTATTTCAGACGTCGAACAAGTTGCAGGAGGAATCAACATCTCTGACTGGGTCATTTTTTTAGCCAATTGAATTCTGCTATGAAGAGAATTTTCGACATATCCTTCTGCAACCATAGATGATTTCCATCCACCATGTCTTTTAATTGAAAGCAAGTCAGCTCCTTGGTTGGCCAACAATGTTGCTGAACTCCTTCGGAAACAGTGACCTGTGAAGCTACTTACGCTATCAAGCTGAAGGTACTCAGCTATTCGCATTGGAATTTTACCAATTGTATTAAGACCAACAGGTGAAGAAACACACTTGCCATTGCGATATGTTAAGAAGAATCGTTGGTTGTTGTCTGGTCTTAAATTTGCATATTGCCGAATTAATGCAATCCATTCTGGCTTAATGATTGCAAATGTACGGCTTTTATCTGTTTTTGTTTGTGGAATTGTTACAATAATTAAATTATTTTTAAATTCTATGTCTCGCAATGACATTTTGCAAAGTTCTACACGTCGACATGCTCCAGAAATACCCCTTATTAATACAGCCTATAAATACATATAGTAATGTATGAATTTAAAATATACAAAAATGACTACCTTCACTAGTAGGAACAAGGAATCTGGTGCTTCAACTATAAATTTAGTAATTTGTTCTTCGCTTAATACTGCCGATTTTTTAGGCTGAAGGTGTTTCGTTGCCTGTTTTAAGTATGCTATGAGTTTTGCATATTTAGATATATCCGTATTATCATATATTATTAAGCATGATTTTAGCATAGAATAAGTAGACCATAATGATTTATTTGATTGTAAACTTTGAAAATAAACTAATAAACAATTTTCTGAGTAAGTTTTTATATTTTTAGATCTAGCCCAAGTTATGAATTTACCATAAATGGTGTTGTATCTGTCTTTTGATTTTGTAGGTAATAAAGTATCGATTGCAGTATTGGCAGCTTCACGAATTTCAGGAGGTGTACATTGTATTTCTTCATCAGAATGCATGTTTTAGAGGAGATTTTAATTTTGTATTCAATGTTTGGAATTTGACTAATTTTAAATTAAATGTCAATTCAAATAATAAGTACTGCCAACTCAAAATTTTTTAATTAATATGAACAAATTTGTAGTGTGTCATAAATGATAACGTATTTAACAGTAGGTATTATTTAATTATTCGTACAAAAAATATTGTACAAACTTCGTGCGTGAAACATTTCGCGAATTCGTGTCCATAAAGCGCTCGCCTTTCGGCTCGCGCTTTAAAAATGGCCACTCATTCGCGAAATATGCTTTCCCGCACTTGGTTCGTAAATAACTATTCTACATCGGCGTAGATAATTTGAGGGGTTTTTAAAATTTGTTATATTTACCTTATCTTACCCAAGAGAAATAATGTAAATATGTAATATATACTTACTGTTATTTAGTTTCCATAACATACGCCTACATTTTTAGTTATCATTTATTTAGATTTAGAACGTTGTTTATGTTCCTTTTTCTAATATGAAAATGAATTGTCAGTGATTCCGAAATTTATTACAAAGTCTGTAAAATATCGTTACAGAATGCTAAAATATCGCACGTCCGTCACTTAGCTTTGCTAAAACATACACATAAATAGTTTTTATGCAGATAATTTCGATCGCATACAAAATTTCGTTACTTGTTTAAATGACGATGCTCGAAGTATTTCTGAGTACAAAGAACTAACACAAATCTCAAATTTAAAAAATGAGTTGTGGCCACCACACGACTTTCTTATACGTATGAGCGTTTCAAACTATACAATTTTAAGAAGTTTTTTATACAAAACTTATTCAAAATCCTATTCGAAATACTTTCATTCTCTTAATAAATCGCTATAGAATGCATACTTTGCAAGATATTCGAAAAGAAGTGCTACTCGCTAAGAGTAAAAGTACTACTTCCGGTCCGAATTTTGAAATTTCATGTATACAAAAAATATTGCAAATCCAACTCTAAATACTTTTGTACTCTTAATAAATATATATAGAATGCATAATATACGACATATTTGCAAAAAATCGCTATTCGGTAAGAGTAAAAGTGGTACTTCCGGTCCAAATATTGAAATTTTTTTTATACAAAAGATATTTAAAATTATAATTTAAATACTTTTATACTCGTAATGTACATGCCTAGAAAGCATGACTTGCGAGATATTCGCAAAAAACTGATTTGCGATAAGAGTAAAACACCTACTTCCGGTTGGAATTTCGAAAAACTTTTTTAAGACAATTTGTCTCAAATCTAATTTTGAGTTCATTTGAATTATTTATAAATTTGTTTAAACTTAGTAATTGACGAAATATTTGCAAAATTCGATTTTTTCACTGAAGCTACTACTAAACTACTACTTCCGGTCTATCAATTTTACTGAAAAACTAATAAGATCTCAAGAGGGAGATTATACACGTAAATACAAAATTTGGAATAGATATCTACAGCGGTTTGACCGCTATCTACTTATATTACGTATAAGCAAGGAATAAATAATCAGTTGTTATTCCTTCAGGAACACTTTGGAAATTTGCCTAAACTAATCACATATTTCGAAAATCGAATCTCAAATTAAAAAATGGATTCACCACATTAGATGTGGCTATTAATAATTTCAAAAGTATTCCAAGTGACTTCGGATGTGGCCTTCGGCAAAAGTTAGACGAAGTTTTTAATAGAAATCCAGATTTAATAACATTGCGGCAATTGTGTATGCTAAATACGCTGACATAAAAGAATATATCCAGTACGCACATATAACCAGTTGCGATGTAGAAAGGACGTTTTCTATCTACAAGGATGTACTTAATTCAAAGAGAACAAGTCTTACAGACTAGTATTTTATAGATCACCAGTCACTTGTTATCCAATTATATAAATAAAATTTAAACCTCTCTAAAAATACAACATTTCAATAGTGCGCCCGTGGGCGATGAGTCATGGCTCCCTCGATTCCGCGCCCTACTAATCATGTACCTACCTAAAAATAAAGAAATAATAATGCGAAAATGTCTAAAACCTAAAATTTAAGAACCGCGTCCTGGTTTTCACAACGGTGGAGATAAAAATTCCAAAAAATATTCGAAGTTCCTTTTATAACAGAGATTTAATTTTTGGTGGTAATTTTTTTTAATGTAATACAAAATGCCAGGGCTGAAAGGGTTGAGCTGACATCTCCCCTTCTCTCCAGTTCCGAAAACTATAAAATATGTTTTCTAATGAGATACATCAAATTAGTAACAATTTTTTTTTATGCTGCAATTGAATCATATCTAGTAGCAGTTAAATTACTTAAATCTCTAATAATAAATTCTATCTCATGTGATGTAATTGTTTGCTCAAATTATAAATTAATAATTGTAACTGACAGGCTAATAGAGACATTCGAAACCATATTGAAACATCGGAATAGTCGGAACTGCTAATTTAGTATTTACAATCCATTATGAAATACTCTTCTTATGTACATACATAAGATATGGATGCATTTACATTGTATGTATATATTATATACATGTATTGAGGTCTATTCTTATACACGCGTGCATGTGTATAGGTATAGGATAAAGTATTTCTCATAACTTTGTTCTCAAATAAAACGTTATCCGGGTATTAAAAATATTTTAGTATTTTTGTAACGACAACGGTATTTTATATTTGAATTTACTGCGACAGACTGGGTAAAACGAAAAATACCGCATGCACGTGGGATGGTGTAGATTTATATATATGTATGTATGTATGTATGTATGTATGTCTGCAGTTATATAATAATATAGCTGTAATTTGCAGGACAGGATTTAATGAATAATGTAATTCGTAATTGGGCGCAGCAATAGTGTACCCTTGACTGCCGATCTCTATAGTAATATGTTCAAGGTACTTTATATTATAAAAGAAGACATGCAATAAAATGTCGAAACGTTACAAAACAGGATGTAGTTTTTTATTTCTTTAATTATCATGCGCGCTTCCCAAGAAAGGAATTTTTTACATTTGACTATTTATACGACAAAGAAAACCCCAATTTTAAGTTATATATTATCATGATATTTTAGTTGGAAAAAAATTGAGACTAATTCTTGTTAAATTGATTCACATTAAAAGCATGCATAATTATAATTATAATAGAATATTTTACATTAGAATTGTTATATATGCAATAATAATTAACATCATAAAGTATGTAAGAAACATATGAACAAGTTGCGAAAACGAATAGACTCGCTGGATGCATGAGCGACGTAATCTGGAACAACAAGTACCTGAGAATTGATACAAAAACAAGAATATACAAGAGTGCATTGAGGCCCATACTGACCTATGGGGCCGAAGTGAGGTCACAAACGGCTAAAACCAGAAGGCAAATGCAAACGACGGAGATGAAGGTCTTGCGAAGAATAGCGAGAAAAACCAGATGGGACAGAGTTAGAAATGAAAATATAAGAGAGACATGTCAGGTAACGGAGATTGATATATGGACAAGAGAGCGAAGACAAAACTGGGAGGACCACGTGTCTAGAATGAGCAACGAGAGATTGCCAAAAATAGCAAGAGACAGCAGACCACTTGGAAGAAGAAGGACAGGAAGACCGAGGAAAAGATGGAGAGACAGTTTATAGGGATTGGTTACATAACAGGAGAAATCCTAATAGAAAGAAGAAGAAGAAGAAGAAGAAGAAGAAGAAGAAGAAGAAGAAGAAGTATGTAAACTCATACGGAATGAAATATTAAGTAAAGGTACATCCTTTACTTAATATTTCATTCAAAGTTAAAACTTTTATAGAAATTGATTAGAAAATTGATGTTAACGCTATGCAATATACATAATTAAATTATGCCATATGTGGATATTTAAGTATCTAGTAACGGAAAGTTGCCTAATTTCGGATACTGTTTTGAAATTTGCAAAAAAACGTTTTAGAAAAAAAGCATAAATGGATAATTTTTTCTGTGCAACGTCCATGCAATGGGTTGTAGTAAAACAAGAGAGTTTTACAACTTATAGATGCCAGTCTATTGAGTTTTTCAATATTTATTATATCTAAAATTCTTATATACCTATTCCTATTTTAGTTTAGTAGTTTTATTTTATATTTTAATATAAAATAATCATTTATTTTTATTAATTGAAATATCAATATGGTACTCAAAGACATTTTATGTTAAAATAGATAATGTTGTATCACATTAATTTCTAGAAAGAAAATTAGAATATAATATAACTTTCATTTTAGCTCAATTTTAATACTAAAATCTAGAATTTTGTATGTATAACCCTTTGCTTCCCGGGAATATTTTTTTGTTAACAGGTTGATTCCCATACATTTAATGGTTGGTTTATGCAAGAGCTTGATTGATATTATATTGGATATCTATTCTAGGATCTTGCTCAGGAATTACAGGACGTGCACAATTGTGAGCAGTGGGAGTGAAACAGAAAGTCACAATTGTGAAACTAAATATTTATTTTGTAAGTAATGTTCAATTTATTTGGTATGAAATTTTTTAAAACAATTTCTAAATTTATTAAGACACAAATAGGCTTTACACTTAGTGCAACGAATTCTTGAACGACTGTCACAACCACGGTTCCTACAACTCAGAGGATCTTTCAACTCATCGTTTAAAGGCCAGTGTTCAAATCCATCATACCTTTTATCTTCACATGGCAATTAAGCTGCTGGTCTTCTTTTTGTTGGTGGTTTGTATTGACATCGAAGACAAACGTCTTCGATGTCAATATTATCATTGTCTGCCGCCATACGTTTTTTCGTACCCCCTACAAGGTATTCTCCTAATTTCAACATGAATTCAAGTAATTTAATCCTCTTTGATTTACTTCTAGGCATTGCATTGTCTAGTCTATATTCTTGCCAGGTATTAACAATAGCTAAATCAAAGAGATGTAAGATCAGTTTTAAAGGCCACTTCCCAGTTTTCTAAAAAGATCTATAATATTCTAGCATTTGATCACAAATATCGATGCCTCCCATCTTCTGATTATACATTTTCACAACTTTTGGACAAGAAATATCTACCTTTTCTTTTCTTGACTTGTCCCACCTTTGAACCACGCACTGAGGTTCTGATCCGTATGCCGTAGAAATCATAAGTACATATTTGTTATCCGTCCATTTGGTAACACAGATATTTTTATCATTTCGAACAAATTGATCACTGTCTCCACGATTCATATCTTTATCTTTCTGGAACTCACAACCCATAACTCTATTGGACATTATTGTGGCAGTTCCATTGATGTTAATCACAGCCAATTTTTCCATCAGCGGTAGAGTACTAAAATATCTATCAAAAAATACGAAGCTTCCTTCGTTTCTATCAATCTCAAAATTACCGATGGGCCTACACCTAGTTCCCTGTTTTTTAAATTTGTTGCTGTTCAGTTCAGGTTGAACTATTAACGATAGGCTCGCATCACCATCTAGTTACATCACAAATTACTAGTTCTTCTGCTCTGTCATTACTACGCTGACATTTGTACGGTGTACCATTCCATATTTGAAATTTTCTAGGGAGACTTTAAACTATGATAATAAAGATGACCACAATTTGTCATTCATTAGTAATCACTTTCGCAGTCGCTACTACCACTATCATTAATACAAAATATTACTGAATTAATATTAGCTTTATCAATTCCTATTTCCCTATTCCACCACGTGTCTCCTTTTAGTTCAGTATGAGTGATGGTGTTAGCCAAAGTTTTATGCGTACTCAAAACGCTATACTAAACACTTGTCATACGCTACGCTCGTCAAGTGTCATCCGCTCCGTGAAAATAAAAATCTGGTACAACAATGCTAGTCTAGTAAACAGAATAGGTATGTATTGAATAAACTATAGATATAGAAAAGTAATATTTAATAACTTTATTTGTAATATTCAATTTGTGACTGGCTTTCATGTAATAGTAGTTTACTAGGAGACGTTATTTATCTTGAAATATTAATTAGTTAGTTAAATTTTATTGTTCTAAATTTGTTCCGCTCGATTGGAATTTGTAGTGTCATTGAATCGTCGTCTTTACTTCGTATTTTTGCGGTGTCGGTTGCCAAAACAACTCGACTATAGTTCGAGGAGGCACGTGTTTATGATAATGCAACCAACTAATCATCTGGGGTGTGAGGCACTGTAGTTTGTTGGCAAAGGACTATTAATAATAAAAATTGTTGATGTAGAAAATATACCAATTATTATCCTTAGTTACATAACGAGCATCTTTCTACATATCTACTACTTACGTATTTTTATCGCTTTGCAATGGAAACGTATCATATCCGTTTCCCATCGCAAAAGTTGAATAGTAGAAAGTATATAAATTAATACATGTGCAAGGTATGCGCCATAAATCCTTGGTCTGACAGGCTTATACAGTTTCAAACGTGTTCAAACCCCGTCACGTCATGCATGCACATAGGCGAGGTGTACACTATAAATATGACGGTTCGAAGCCTAGTAGTTTTTAGTAACCAGCCAACCAGCGTGACTAGCGCACGAAAATGTGTGAAATAACGAAAATTGAGTACCGCGCGGTCATTAAATTTTTAACAAAAGAAGGGCATACACTTTAGCACATTAAACAACGTTTAGATGGCACATTAAACAACGTTTAGATAAGTGATAATGCCTTAACAAATTTCAATTATTGAACATTTAGTGCTAGAAGATCGCCGTTTGAAAGTGAAGGAATTAGCAGTGATAAACATTTCTGGACCAAGTGTTTGCCGAATTCTGCATGACCATTTGGGTATGAATAAAATTAGTGCTAGATGGGTACCGCAACTTCTTTCTGTTCTCCAATGTGAACGACGAGTCGTTTTTAAACATATTGCTGTGGTATTTTTCTGCACAAATAAATAAATAAATAAATAAAGAAATCAAACAAATAAAATGTCAACAAAAATAAAAGACCAGCACATTTATTTAAATAAATATAAATTTACATATTTGATATAAATTATAACTTAATATTTCATCAGATAAATACAGAACAATCCATTAATTTATATAAAAATATATAATTTAAATTATTGCATGACAGTAATTATACAAACTGATGAACATGCAATAGAATACACATCAATGCAATGTGGGTTGCATCAGTAGCGGCTGGTGAGTTCGTTTAGGGTGGGCAGTTACATATACACGAGTGGACAAGACTGATTCGTTTATTATCGGTCTTATATTGCCAGATGCCGAGTATAGCACCGATAATAAACGAATCAGTCTTGTCAACTCGTGTATATGTAATTGCCCACCTTAAGCGAACTCACCAGCCGCTACTGGGTTGCATACCCGTAAAAATGAGAGCATTGAAAATTAAAAAGTGTCGACCCCAATTTTAAATAAATTAGAGCAAAAAAATTGTGTTAAATATCATACAAAACATGATGCTCAAATACTGACCTCAGTCTAAAAAAGGATATGTAACGATTTAAACATTATTATTAGTAATTAATAGAAAGTAGGTCATTCGGTAATGCATTCTTTAGCAGTAATAATAATCAATGAATAGAAGCCTGCGTTCAACATATTGCAATAATAATAAACACTACGGCAAGAACAAAGGTCTCTATACATAAATAAATATATTCCACTCATTTCTGGTTCACTATTAAAAATAAAACATCATGTTGGATATGCAATTTTCACTGATATCTCCAGGATAAAAGACATTATTGAATGTACATTTAAATATGCGATTGGTACACAATCTCCTTTATATAAAAATGCTTCAAGAGATTCCAAGCTAAAAATAAATAAAACATTAGTCAGTATATAATATAGTACAGCTTAAGAATACCTACAAATCGATGAAATCAATCGATGTCCATTGGATATGCAAATACGGGATATGTAAACAACAACAGTAACATGGCGGAAGAAAGGTCACTTGACCACGTGACATCGATAGTTACCATAACAAACACGGAGGGCGCAGTAGAAGAAAATTTAAACTGAACAAAAATAATTTGAAACAAAATAAAGCGTTTGGCAATTGTTGAAGGGTATATAAACGCGTGCATCTGCAGAAAGAGGGAGTCCATCCGAAGATCTCCAATATTCAAGAAGAAAAGAAAAGTTGATCAGCAGTCCCTTAAACTTAAACCAGTGCTTCAAGTGTTGTAAAAAAAAAAATAAATAAAAATAAAATCTAAAAAGGCATAAACGCCTTTAAGATCTAGACGTTGCGAAACAAAACGTGTGATACGCTTCACTGACGATAAGTGCGCGCTAAACACAGTAAAAGCGCGGGATATTATTATTCGACTTTACAAAGCCCGCCATAATAGAATTTCCAAAAGGATGGAAGGCCCGGATTATCAAGAAGAATTCGAAATGATATACAGTCAAGAAAAGTAAGTACAAGCACTATTAAATAAAACTCCATCTTGCAATCCTATAAATAAATAAATAAAGGAATCTTCATGTGTGTGATATAAAATTACCGGATAGCAACAATTTTAAGAATATATTTAAATATTTAATAAATCCTTCTTTGAGTAAGCCTTGGGTTGACGTGAGAATCTCAAGTTAAGGCGATTCAACGGAGTATCAACAATTTTACCTGGATAGCAACAATTTTTTTTAAGAATATATTTAAATATTTAATAAATCCTTCTTTGAGTAAGCCTTAGGTTGACGTGAGAATCTCAAGTTAAGGCGATTCAACGGAGTATCAGTAATTTTACCTGGATAGCAACAATTTTAAGAATATTATTTAAATATTTAATAAATCCTTCTTTGAGTAAGCCTTAGGTTGACGTGAGAATCTCAAGTTAGGGCGACTCAACGAAGCATTAACGCTCTCATTTGAATAACAACAGTTTGAAATATTATGGGAAACATCTAATAAGTTCTTCATTGTTTAAATCTCGATTTTGACGTGAAAATCTCAGGTCGAGATGATCCAATGGGGATACGTCGGTAAAAGGTAAAGAAAGTGAATTTAGTAATTTCCTTGATTTGTAAGCATACATGAAGAAGTAATTCAGTAGATTTTTTACAATTTTCTTAAGGAACAAAGGATTTGCAAGGTGCTTGTACTATTGATGGAAAGAGAACACATCTAAATAAAAATAAAGTATTGTATTGTATAATAATAAAATATTATTTTCCATGTTTTTTGTAAATCTATACTGTAAATAAAAATAAGTTGTGCTGACATTCACTATTTACTTATTTATACCCATCCCAAAGGAGAACATAAGGAAAGTAAACATCACTATCACAGCTAGAACTCACAATAAGGAAAAGCTGCGACACATTCCTCGTTATAGAAAAACAAAGAAATTTACCTTTTAGACCCTGAGATTATTAAAGAATATCAATTTATTAATTTGACTATTGGTTATCAACCATAGTAGAGCAGGTCATAGCAATATGTTCAGACGACCCAAAACCGATTTTGGAGTCCATTGTCACAGGGGATGAAACAATGGTTCTGTTTTACGATCCTCTATCGAAATGGGAGTCCATGGAATGGCGGCGACCTGATGAACCTCGTCCCAGAAAGGCGAATGTCGTTCAATCAACGAAAAAGGTGATTGCCACAATATTCTGAGATCGTGAGGGCATTTTGCTAATTGACTTTAAAGAGCGCAATACAAGTGTGAACCACACATATTAAGCGTCTTTATTGCATAAATTAAGGGACAGTATTCGTGCAAAACGTCGTGGAAGACTGACAAAAGGTGTGCGATTATTGGACGGCAATGCTCCCGTCCATATTGCCGCCATTTCATAAGCTGCCATCCGCGAATGCGGCTTTTAAGAATTGGAACATCCACCGTATAGTCCGGATATGGCTTCTTGTGATTTTTTTTGTTTTCTTATTTAAAAAAAGACCTTAGAGGACGTAGTTTTAAGGACGACAGTGAGTTGCAAGCAGCTGTTATAGAACATTTTGACAGAAAAACTTCAGATTATTTTTACAGGGGTATCGAATTATTAATTAATCGTTGTAATAAGTGTATAGAAGTTTATTATTACATTGAAAAATAAATATTTGTTATATTTTATTATATTATATACATAGTTATTATTCTATGAATATAGAATATATTTTTATTGTTATTTGGATTGCTTGTATAATTTTACTACATTACATTAATGAATTATTTGTGTTTCCCAAATGCAGATTTGTGTACAATTCATCATAAGTGATAAACAGAAATTTCAAATACAATGAATAACTTCATGTTATCTCTATTTTCTTATTGTCCGCATAAAACAAAATATGAATTATATTTATTTATTTTATGATGCTTCTGGTCTTAATTTGTTATATATTTGATGTATATTATTTGTTAATTCAACAACTAACATCCTGTTTGAATATGATATTTTGTATAAGTAAATTATTTGTCTAATTCTTATATTGTTCCAAGTTTCTTTTTTGTATATCAGGCCGACCGCCTACCTCGTACATAATTATAAAGCGAGAAAATAAGGGAAACATGTAATACATAGGTTCCCAAAGTGGGCGATAACGCCCCCTTGTGGGCGCTGCAGGTCTAAAGGGGGGCGGTAAGAGACCCAGAAAAAAAATGGGGGCGTTGTGTAAAGGCTTAGGGGGCGATTTGTAATTTCATCTAGAATCTAGGAGGACTCTTAGACACCGACTGAGCTCTCGACTCTCGACTAGGGATGGGCGATAAACATCGATGTTCATTGAACATCGATATTTTAGGATCGATGTTCGATGTTTTTGCATCGATGTTTGCAATTTAGATTTATCGATAAACTATCGATGTTAGAAGAAATATAGTGAACATCGAACTTTTAAGCTTGACAAAATGTATTTGCACTAATCACAAAATAAAACAGCGTCCTCTGTTGACAAATACAAAAATGTTTCCAAATTAACAGCTCACATACAGGCTACGAGGATGTAAAATTGTCTACGAATAAAAGAAGTATTTAAATTTCACAGTGCTATATCATATAAATTCGAATATTTCATTTTAGGCTCTTTTAAATATTACTCAGTATAAATATTTAAATAATATATAATTAAATACATAAATTTATAGTACTTTTAATGTGCAGAATAAAAGTTAAATTATGTATGCATGCAGAATAAGTGAAGGAGGTAAACGTATTTTCATAGAAAAAGAAGGGAGATAGACATTACCGATGTATACTTCTTCGGGAAATTCCCTAGTGCGTACAATCATACACGACGATACACGTATTAAATGCAAGATGACACATCAGAAATATAAAACCATATCCATATGTATCTCGGTATTTGCCAGCGTAGTCAAAAAAAAATGCAAGACTATAAAATCCCAAATAAAAATCGTTCTCTTAAAAAGCTTTGATACACGTAAATGTATATATTTTTTAAGTATCAGACGATTTAAGTCATGTGGTTGTTTCATGCGTAATTGCATAATATTGTTTTTTATATAGTTTTTTTTGAGTAGTTTCTAAAGTTAACTACATATTATAAATGTATATATTTCTTTTATTATTTTTTTTGAATAGTGATATCTTTTATATCATTTTGTTAAGGACGTAAATTAATTAAGTTATAATAAAGTTTTTGTTAAACTGCCAAAAAATAAATCTATAAATATAATTATCGATGTTTAAAAACATCGATGTTTGGTAGTCGATATTTTGCAACCATCGATGTTGATCAACGATGTTAACATCGATGTTTGATATCGATGTTTACCCACCGATGTCCCATCCCTACTCTCGACTACAGCTTGTGAACATCAACTAATATTAATTAAGAGATTGCTCAAACCAACTCGGTTCGATATTTCTCTCCGAGTAGTTCATATATCTGTCCTGTTTTATTGAATAAATAAAATAAAAAACATATCAATCGGTCGCTCCGTTTCGAAACGAAAAGAGACACAAACAAACAAATAAAAAGGCAACTGTATCAATCGGCTGGTTCATAGAATACTTGTTCTTACTTGTTGAGTACGATTGAGCGTCGAATGAGATAAACGAGTTTATGCATGTTTGTCTTATTCCTGTCGGTGCGTGCTGCTTATGCAATCCTATATAAACAACGTAATATTTATTTTATTTTCATTTGCGGTTTCTTGCGTAATAGATAAGCAGTACTTAAGTTCAACACTTATACTTACGTATTTCTCAAAACAAAACAATGTCGGAAGTAAAAAAGAAGAGACGGCAATACTGTGCGGAATATATTAAATTCGGATTCATTGAAAATCCTACAAACCCATCGTCGCCTTTGTGCCTTCTATGCCTAAAAACATTTTCGAATGAAGCAATGAAGCCTTCAAGACTTCAAGATCATTTGAATAAAATGCATCCAGATAAGAAAGACAAGAATGTAGCATATTTTCAAGACCTAGAGAAGAAGCATAATACTCGGCCAAGTGTAGCAAAACTCTTTTCGGCGGCTGCTAAGCAAGATGACGACGGACTTCGAGCTTCGTACAACATCTCTTTGTTAATTGCTCAAAAAGGCAAACCACACAACATCGGAGAAGTGTTAATTTTGCCAGCAATAAAGGAAGTAATAACTACTGTGCTTCATAAACCGGCCGCAGATATTATCGGAAAAATTCCTTTGAGTAATAATTCTGTGCAAAGACGAATTGATGAAATGGCCGGAAACATAGAAGAATCATTGTGCAATCATCTGAGGACTAGTCAATTCTCAATTCAGCTCGATGAGTCCACTTTACCAACTAATGAAGCATTGTTGCTGTCTTACGTGAGGTTTATTAAAGATGAGAAAATATGTGAAGAACTATTGTTTGCTAGAAATTTAGAGACCGATACAAAAGGCGAAACCATATTCAATACATTGGAAAAGTTTTGTGATGAGAAAGAGATTCCCTTGAAAAATATTATATCAGTTGCTACGGATGGCGCTCCGGCTATGACAGGGTGCCATAAAGGCTTCATAGCGTACGTAAAAAATAAAATTCCAGATGTCCTTGCTGTACATTGCGTTATTCATAGACAACATTTGGTTGCTAGAAATTTAAGTGAACGACTATTTCAATCACTGCAATATGTCATCAAAGCAGTCAATAAAATCCGTAACTGCTCTTTGAATGATAGATTATTTCATCAGCTTTGTGTTACTAATGACGAAGATTTCAACCGTTTGTTGTTTCATACCGAAGTTCGTTGGCTATCAAGAGGCAATTGTCTGACTCGATTTTACAACCTGTTTGACTCTGTGATAGAGTTTTTGGAAACTAAAGATACAGAATTGCGCAACAAGCTCATTACATCAAAAAAATGATATAGCTTACATGACAGACCTGTATAAATTGTTCAACAACATGAATCTCCAACTGCAAGGCGATGAACTAAATTTAATTAAAACAAAAAATGTCGTTGCTGCTTTCGCAGCCAAACTGCTTCTACACAAAAAGAATATGGGCAGACGTGAGTTTCATAATTTTCCGAATTTATCAGTATCCTGCAGTAACGACGACTTGTTTGCCTACTGCCAACATTTGGAAAAGCTCCACATTGACTTCACCGAACGATACCAGGATATTTTGAACTTGGAAATACCAGACTGGGTGTTGGATCCGTTTTCAAATGTCAACACAGCAATATCACCACATCTGGAAGAAGAACTTATAGAATTGACAACGAACGAGGAAATAAAAATCAAGTTCAAAAATGGCTACCAAGAATTTTGGCTACAAAAACCGATCCCGCAATTGTACCCTGGATTGTGGTCAATCATTCAACGATTCTTGATAGCATTCCCATCGTCATATTTGTGTGAACGTGGATTTAGTGCTGTAGCAACGCTGCTTACTAAAAAGAGAAATCGTTTGCATGTTACCGAACGTGGTGACTTGCGGCTGTTCTTGAGTAAATTGGAACCTGATATCAACAAACTTATTAAACAGCATCAGATTCATCCTTCACATTAGTTTTTATATTAGAATCGATTATGTTTGTTTTATTTTGAATTTTGAATAAAAGATACTTTGTCTGAATACTATAAAGTTGCGTTTCAATAATCATTCTCATTGGCAGGTGTAGCCCGTAAAAGTTAACTTGAGACCTGAGCGCCGTTGTGTACTACCTACTACGCTCAGGTCTCAAGTTAACTCATTCATTCTAAACGAGACTTTTACTATAACCCATAGTAAAAGTCTCGTTTAGAATGAATGTTTAATCTCCGCTAATATAGCTCACAATAATTAATTTAATTTGAAGTTATAGTGGTTTTTGAGTAGGTGAAAAAATGGGGGCGCTAAAAAATAATTTATTCTCAAAGTGGGCAGTAGGCAAAATAAGTTTGGGAACCACTGATGTAATACCTGTATTCTCATTATATTGCAGCATAGGATAATATTCACCCGTGGCGTGGCTCTGAGCAGAGCTATTGGCATTGTATATGGCTAGCAATTGAGTGCAAGAACCGAATATTTCCACTGGTTTGTGAAAATTGGTTTATTTTTCTATTCAAACACAGTATTCTTCTCTACAGCTTTCCTTAGATACACTGTGACAACACACATCTTACATTATTAACAACTTTATAGTGTTCTAATAACAGGTGACGGTGTAGCTACTATTATAATAATTAACAATCATTATACTAAGTGATCCCTTTTCTAACCTACCTCTACTATTTATACATACTGAGCTTTAAAAATGATAGTGCATTCAACAAATATATAGTACATACAAGAAATAAGAAACAAAAATACAAAGATGTATTTGTCGAAACATAAACCTGAATAATATTCTTTCTTGGAAGAAACGCGTTAAATATGACTTTTTCAGAAAGTATTTTGTAGAAAACTTTAGACTTTCTTTCGGCAAATCAAAATAGGAAACCTGCTCAACTTCTAATATGTTAATGTGTTGGTGTAGTATTAAAGCGATAATATAATATGTACAGTCAGGAGCACGGAAAACGGGACAATTATTATACATAGATATTGCCTCTCTTTAAATGATATTGAATGACAATTCTAAAGTTATATGTCTGAGTTTAGGTTATTGTATTCTAATCCAAACTTCCTACATACTTATTGTAACTTTACTAAATATTTTATAAAATGATTAATAACATTACTACAACGGAAATATTTGTAATTAGGTGCACCAACTTTCATTTAGTATTAATATTTCGTTATAGCTCCATTTCTAGAAATAACTAACTCCAGTCTATGTGGTATAGATTCATATAGCCTGTCAATATAATCGTTTGATATGTCTTCACGATTTTCAATAGCTCGTTTTTATTTCGAGGTCGCACGTTTTGTTTTTGTATATTCCCCATTAGCAAACTCCATACATTCTCTATAATGTTTAAATCCGGGCTATTACTCGGCCAGTTGAGAATATTAATGTTATTTTCAGCAAACCAATCAGTTAATATAGAGATCTATGCACAGGGCAATTGTCCTGTTCGTATATATAGTTGCCTTTTGGGAATAATAGTGTAACAGAGGGAACAATATATTCATATATTCAGCACTATTATTAAACCTGTCTTCCATATGGCATAAAACACCAAGTCCGCTTCCAGCCCCAAATATTAACCGAAAAAGTCCACTCTTGTTTTCTTTATTTACCTATTTTGCCACATATCGAGTACTTCTGGGCTAATACACACTAATCCTGCGATTGTGAGTAGATTGAAGTACTTTTTCGTCCGTAAAAACAAGGTTATTTAAAAATGTTGATCTCTGGTAACACATTCAAGAGCAAATCCTACACGTTCTTCTTTATATCGATCATTTAATATTTTTTTTGGAGCAACCGCCGAATTTCTTAAACCACTTTCTTTCAGTTGACGCTTTCCAGTGTGAATCGAACCGGGAAAGTTCGCTACCTCAACTGCTTTAATACCCGACATAAAAGGATGTTCGATTACTTCCTGAACTAATATTGCATCTTGTTCTACAGTTGATATTCATTTTGGAGCAGTACCTTTTTTTTCTTTCAATTGTACTTTCCCGATTCCATTTTATTAGTACCCTTGAAACAGTACTTTTACTTATTTCAAACTCTTCTGCAATTTGCCTTATCGACCATCCCTTTCCAATTCTTTCTAAAATTTCAATTCTGTCCGACAAGGTGACCTGTGACATTTTGAATGTGTTTGAGTGTGATGACAGTACACACAATAATGACATTTGAACGGTGACTGCACATAGCTGAAATTCTGGAATTTTGGTATTAAGTTATGGCCCATTTTCATTATATTCCAGTTATATGTCGGTTTATAGAGAACAGCATTATTTGTAAATAAGAACATTTGCTTTGTGGGAGAAAAGCGTAATTCGGTAAATCAACAAGATACACTCGTTATAAGTAGTGCCTATTTATTTACTATAATGAAATCCTAATATAAGAATATAATACATCTATCAATTTTAAAAATAACTGGTATTGATATTATTTTACATTTATTAATGACTTTATTATATTAGAAATCTATATTAGTTCAAAAACGCTTCTGTATGAAGAAAGCTACAAATGTGTGATTTCGAATATATCGATATTATGACTATCGAAGGAATATCATTTGATAAAGGCATTAAAAGGGAAATTTCCATGAGGATTGTGCTCCAGCAAAACAAAGAACTTTCATCACGTTTTCAAAGTGATTTAGTGCTAACAGCATTATGCATACTTTACGAGAGAAAACATATAAAACCGAAATTTCAATTTTAGGTAAATTGCTTTGGGGCATTCTCAAGTATTATTTAGGTACGGATAAAAGCCAAAGATGTTATTACTTTTTACCATTATGTATTCATTGATATTCTTAAGTCTTGGGCCTTTTATATTTATTATGACATGACTCTCAGTATTCATATGTATGTCCGTGTATAAACTGTTTCATGCTACCGGTGGATTTTATAAAATATCAAAAATGTCAACGTACCTTTTGTATAATGTATTTTTGAAGAGAAATGTCACCACCTTTTGGGGATTGAACATACAGAGAGATAAAGTTTGATGCGTAGTGTTGGGGAAAAGGATAACTCTGAAAACGGAATGCGAAGAAAGAAATCAATTCAATGTAATTGTAAATACAGATATATACACAGGCTGACCAGGTGAATGTAATTGAAAATCGGAACATAATAGGTTAGTAGTGGGTTTGCCACGTCGCACAGTGTTCAAAATGAGCGAATTCCTGATCGAAATTATTCACGCTGTTAAAGTAGGTTAAAAATTGAATCTTGTTGATTTATTTTATGCCGTAAAAATATGTATAAACGACTCATTCGATTTCAACCTCTTTCATCCCTTTAGGGGATTAAATAAGTACTTAAAGATGTCACGATCTCAACGATCGCTACTTCCTGTGATATCTAGCACATAAGTATTTGTTTATTAGTAAATAACTACTAATATTTAGCTATAAAGAGGTAGAGGTGCAGTTGTAACGGGGAGGGAATGGTTGACGTTTTTTAGCCAGTTGTCAGTTGTTTTATTGCAAGTACATATTATAGAAACTATTTCTGACATACATATAGTCAAGACAAGACAGAGACAAAACAAATATAACACTAATCATCCGAGTCTTCACTTGCGTCTTCCCTATACGTTTTGGTATCGTCGTCATACTCGTACTACTTAAGTTCAAGTTTGATCTTTATTGATGTGAAATCAGAAGAGGATCTGAGCTCAGTAGGAGACTATAGAATAAGTCCTCATTGATTTGAACGGAGTTGATTTTTTGCGTATATCTGTCCCGGTACTTCCTTACGTCCTTATTTTTTGACTCTTGGGCTTCTTCTGATCATTAACCATTAGGCAATAGAATTTCCTTAATAATTGCAGCACTATGAATAAGAATTTTATGTAGTGTAGGTAGCATGAAGTACCAATTGTACAAAGATACATATATTAATAGAATATCCACTATTTAAAGCACGCAAAATGACACCATTTTGTAAGGTATTGCGGGAAAAACAATTATCTCGTAAAATTCTCGAGCGCATGTAATAGTAAGGCCTTTAAATCAATTTACGTTGGGTACCTTTACACAGATGCTGTGACGCTGGAACGGTGTTTTCAACGGCAGGGTAGATTAAAATCGCCGTCTTCTTTATAGCGAATCACGGCACACACTTGCTTTTTATAAAACTTCTACCTCACGTAGTACCCTATTTGTTTTATTACAAATATATCTCTTTTCTCACTAGGCTTTTATCTTACTTTTAAATAATGCTTGAAACTACTATATTTGTATTCGCACTATTAGCCTGTGAGATCGTTCCCTTTATCTTGGGTGCGGTCCAGTCGTTATTCGACAACAGGGACCTGCGAACCTACTTGTTCACGGGTCAGGGAGCGTCTGCCTCTTACTCCTCGCTTAAGGCACATCTCACCGTATTCTTTTAAGGGGATTCCCCGGGCCACCTATGTACTTTACTTTTCTTCATAAGTTCATAACATTCAAGGTTCCACGTGTCGGTTGCACACAAACCGTTTCTTGTCTATGTCGCATAACTTCTTGGCTGACTTCGATAACACTGACGCCACTTGTGTTTTTTTCCCCACAGATACACCTACGCACTATTTCTCTTTTACATATACAGAATTTATATAGAAACATTTTAAACAGGAATATAATAATTTAATATAAATAAATGAATAATACATGTTTCCCGATCTGTGTTGATTTATTATCTACCTTAATTTCATGATATACATTACCTTAATAAAAATATTCTGGATGTTATATTACATTAATATTTTATTCATGATATACAGGGCCTACCGTTACACGCACTAGTTGCATTTTCATCCACATCTGGTTGAAAATTTTATCTGAGATAGTCCAAAACAAGAATTTTCTTCACAGAAAAACCTTGACACGAGATACTTCATTTTCTGATGTAGATACAGATGTGTAATATCCATAGCGGCAAAACGTCGAAAATGCAGCAAAAACACTAACTAAACACCAAAATCACTAGGTAAACACTAATTAAAAGACACTAATTGAAGAAATTATTATGCGAAATTAAAAAGTTATCTAAGGACACCAAGAAAATAATAAACTATACTTACGACTGCACTTCATAACTTCTAATAATACGTACGACACTCATCGCGCATTTTATATACATTAAATCCTGTTCCGCACCTCTCCGCAGGTAAAATAAGAATTTTTTTAATTACCTACACTATCATCTTCCATTTCATGAATAATTCACGGACTAGCAAGAATTAGCAATAAACCTCATTAAAAATTCAATGAAACATATAATATAATATAGGATTATAGGCAGCGGATGTTACCTGGAAATAAAAACAGCTTCCTAAAAATTAATGACGCCTATAGAATCCCTAATGTAAGTACTCTCAATTGTAATAATTACTTTTAAATAGACCAAGATGCCTGGCTCAGGTCAAACACAACTTAAGCGTTTCGTTTACTAAAATATACGTTATAGAAATATGTATTGTTAATTTTGAAGTTTCTGATAATTAGTCTCTGGTTCCGACACAGAGCAATTCTTGGTGAAAAGTTGTATGATGACGCGCAAATACATCAGTTAGAGCATTATCAAAAATTTTAAACCTTTTCAATTACGATCACGTTTTTGTCAATTTTGAACACTGTGTGCCGGTTTAATAAAATTTCACACTTCGGAGATAATTTTCTCATTTTTCACCACTCGCAACTACATTGCATTAATTTAAATATAAAAAATATATATTTTATAATGATTTACCTAGATTCTGAGCTGATGATGGCCATGTGCTGAAACTAGTACTCGGAGTAAACTGATATCCTTTGTAAAGAATAAAAGAGGATAGTAATATTACTGTGTTTTTCCAAATACCTAATTTGTATGTAATTTTTCTGATTTGTTTGATAACAAATAATATGTTTTCGGAAGTAACAGTCCGTCTTTTCAGCGCGTTTAAAAATCGCAGTCTGACGTAGGCTCCGGGGCATATCGCGCGACTGCCCTGTCTGCATTAGAAATCGAGCGGTGAAACTGGCGCGGGTAGCGCACGTATATATGTAGGCGGCGGGGCACTACTCTATGGTGCCGGGTCCGAGTGGCGGTCCAGTATGTAATATACAGCGGTGAGTGTATGTTGTAATTTCTATCGCTGCAAATGCAACTATGAATTGCGTTAGTAACATTTAACAGAATTAAAAAATCTAGGTCTCCCTAGACCAGATTTATTGATTAAACTAGAAGATCACAATTAGAAAACTAATAAAACCGTGACGAGAAAATTCAACAGAAGCTCTTACAGTTTATCAGACTGGTTGTGTGGGTGTAATGTGCAAAATGCTTTTTTCTATTTCGGTGCTATAAAGTTTACTTTGCGACATTCGTTTTGGTTTCAAAAGTATTTCTTTATCGCATGCTAATTTTGTTGTTTTGACGTTGGTAACAAAAAAAAAATGGAACCAAATTATATTTAAATGTCAAAATGTAAGCCTTTAATGTAACAAACATGTGCAATAGAAGTTGTACAAAGAATAAAAAGCACACATGCTAACATTTTATTTACTAATTAACAATATAAATTGTTAAGCAGAGTTGGATGATAAGTTTTCTGATGCTACTATTGTAATTTACTTCCAAGGTTGAATAGTACTACTGTTATAAAAGTTTGTTTTTGATAATATGTCGAGACTATGTTGGCGAAAGATTTTGTAAATTGTCTTCTGCTATTTTACGAATCTCTGGGGGCGTGCAAAATATAAAAAATCAAGTGAACGGTGTTTTTCGACTTTGAAGAGAATAAAAACATTTTCTAGAAATACCATGCCTTAGCAATGTGTTCCATTGAAAAACAATTACTGACATCAACACCAAACTTCAATGAATGAGTTATTAATCATTTTGCTGATCGTAAGGAGCGTCGGATGGATTTTATTTTCAAACAAGTTAATTAAATAGCATACTGAGTTTGTTTTTGTCTGTACTTAATTTTTGATATTAAACACTCAGACCCCCGGTGCCCTCCCGTCCCAAAAAATCACGGGCCGCCACTGCTCTGAAGGTCTCTGAAACAAAATGCAAAAGGAAAAATTCCTTACCACAAAACTTAAAAATCTATCTTCGTAGATCAACTTGCCATCTACACTAGAAACCTGTAGAAAAACAGAAAAGAGTGTTAAACGTAGTGTTTTTGCCTAAGGTGTAACCTCAGAAGATATACTCTTCACCAAATTAGCAGTGGGATAACACTGATTTCTTAATAAACAATATCACTTTATATATTACCTAAATCTAGCAGAATAATAACGGAACCGTGAAGCGTGACAGACTAATACCTAAACTTAAATAATTTGTACAAACTGGACTCGGGTATTGGTTCATTGTAAGAATTCATTATCATCTATTGCTATATATATATACAGAGATATCGTAAATTTAATTTGTATCTAACTTCGCTAAAGTGGCGGTCAATCCAATATTCTGTCATTTATACATATTTGTCAGTCATATAAGCTTTTTATCGTGTTTTCCCTTGGTTTACTGCGTTTAATTGAATATTAGTAACTGTCTTTCTCATGGCAATAAAAGGCACATTTCGTTGTTACTGTAAGTTATTTTTTTGTGCTTATACGAGTATCATTATCATTTTTGCTTAATTTTAAACTTGCGTTGAAATCAACAATGCCATTTACGGAAGAACAAGATAAGTTTATTGTGCAGGCTTATTTTCTTAGCGGAGAACTGTTACCGAATGCAGAGTGGAAATATTCTCCTGATTCATGTAGACAACACTTGCACACTCGATTCCCAGAAATGGAATTCCAACATGATATTTTTGCAAGATATGTCAACCGTCTTATTAGTCGTTTTCGAGAAACTGGCAGTATATCTAAGAAACACTCTTTTGGTAGACCTACTTTACTAACGGGAGAAGTGCTAGAAGATATTCAAGAACGGTTGGACGTGAGTCCTAAGAAATCATTAACGCGACTATCAGCGCAGACAGGTAAAATATTACTTTGTTTGATATACAGAAAATTTATTAATTCTGATTTTATGTTCATCTTATGGAACATGCCATAAAGCCACTAGAAAACTACACTTACATCCATATAAAGTATGTGTTGTACAGAAATTGTTGCCAACAAACTTTGAAGAAACGCATGTAATTTTGTACGTTGTTAAATAATAATCTTGCGGATGATAATTTTCGCAAACGAGGCCTGGTTTCAAGTGGATATGTCAATTCCCAAAATTATCGGCACTGGTCACCCGTAAACCCACATGTTTTTATTGAAACTGACATGCATCCTATTAAAATAGGTGTTTGGTGTGCAATATCACAAAGAAGAATAATACTGCCAATTTTCTTCCATGATACAATAAATGCAGAACGATATAGAACACTTCCTTTAGAACCATTTATTAGACAACTTGACGATAAAGAAAGACAATTTGACTATTTTCAGCAGGATGGTGCTACCGCTCACACTGCACATGCTATATACAATTGAATTCCTCCAAAGATATTTTAATAATAACTGACTGATTAGCAAAAATAGATGGCCTCCTAGATCACCAGATTTGACTCCTTTGGATTTTTTCCTAATTGGGTATTTAAAGAACACTGTCTTTAAGACTCCACTACACACATTACCAGAACTACAAGATGCTATTACAAATGCTTTTAACAGTGTAACAGAAGAAATAATTCAAAATGTTTTCAATTCTCTCAAAAGACGTAAGTGTGTGTCTACAAAATGAAGGATCTCATTTTGAACATATGTTATAATATTTCTAAATATGTAATGTTACCTATATATATATATATATATATATATATATATATATATATGTTCTCTTTCAGGTTTCCGCGGGTAGTAGTATGTGTTGTCACTGGATTCCGGGTTTTCTTCCGCGTTTCCACTGCTTGGTCTTTGGAAAGACCGATGCTGGTTTCTTGACGACGTTTCGGCAAAATCACACTTGCCATCTTCAGGTCTGCGATAACTGTCTGCTTCTGCTTCTTGTTATTCGTAAACTGAACCGAAACGTCGTCAAGAAACCAGCATCGGTCTTTCCAAAGACCAAGCAGTGGAAACGCGGAAGAAAACCCGGAATCCAGTGACAACATATATATATATATATATATATATATATATATATATATATGTATATGTGATATTAAATGTATATGTATATATATATATATATAGAGAGAGAGAGAGTAGTATAAGTTGCTTGTACTTGTACAATGTATGTTGATAAATTGAAATTACTGTTTTAAAACAGAATTATGGGTTTGTAATCAAATGAAACACAATAATTTGATGTATTGCGACGTTTCGATTTTATTTCAAATCTTCATCAGACATAACATCCGTGTTGTGTAAACATTATAGGTTTTAACATATTAAACCAACATCACAGCGTTGTGTATAATTTAAAAATTTTACATATTAAAAACAAATTCACTACGCTTATAAAATTCATTAAAATTAAGACGTCATACAATTAAAAGTATAAAATATAAAGATCTGCGTTATATTTGTCCATACATATAAAAGATATAACATACCTGCTACGTTATATCTTTTATATGTATGGACAAATATAACGCAGATCTTTATATTTTATACTTTTAATTGTATGACGTCCTAATTTTAATGAATTTTATAAGCGTAGTGAATTTGTTTTTAATATGTAAAATTTGTAAATTATACACAACGCTGTGATGTTGGTTTAATATGTTAAAACCTATAATGTTTACACAACACGGATGTTATGTCTGATGAAGATTTGAAATAAAATCGAAACGTCACAATACATCAAATTATTGTGTTTCATTTGATTACAAACCCATAATTCTGTTTTAAAACAGTAATTTCAATTTATCTATATATATATATATATATATATATATATATATATATATACAAAATTACGGGTGTTCGGTCTGTGTGTGGAGATAAAAAAGTATTTGTTCAAAGGCTCAATATTTCGCCATTTATTTTATGGCCTCTTCAGGAGCTACCACTAAAAAAGCAAACACATACAACTAATACAACAAGTCAACAAACACAATCAATATAAACCTACAACAAAAAATTAACATGGAAACACTTCGTCAGACATATAAAGGTTTGATGGTAAAACCAACGTTAACCGGACATTCACAAACTGTTTGTCATGACTAAATAAAATGAAAATTATTTCATACTAAAATGTTAACAGATAAAACATTCATGTGTATACAAATAGCGTTTTTTTGTTATTTTTTCCTTACAAAAATTTTACATTTCTTTTAAATTTTCTTATATTGGATGTGAACAAACCAAAATTACACTTCATAGATAAATAACTGTATACAAAGGTGTACGAAGGAGTGAAAAAACTCAAACATCATTTATTTATAATTTGAAAAATGTTGCAATAAATACTGCTCAACTGATTGGTATCGGATTTGAAATTAATCGCATCGTTGTGTCTGTTAATGTGGACCATTTCCAAAAATAATCGTTTTTTATAATGCGTTTCGACGTCCAAAATAGTTGCATCATCATAGTTAAAACCGTGGCCCAAGTTTTGAGAATGTATCGCTAGGGCACATGATTTTTTACCCAACCGAACATCGCTCTTATGCTGAGTGATACGTGCTTTTAGCGTTTGTGACGTGTGGCCAATATAGCAACCACTACAATCACTGCATGGAATTTTGTAAATAACATCACTGCGCATCAAAGGAGGTGTCTTATCCTTAGGCTTAGAGAAAATACTTCTGCTTGTTAGCATGTTGTAGTTAGCTATTTTTATATTTTTAAAAGACTTGAAATGTGAATTTATTTTCTCAGTAAGACCGCGTACATATGGCAACTTTTTGTACTTGACTTCAGTGCCACCAACATCAACCGGACCATCAAAAAAATTGGAACTATAAATCAATTTATCCAAAATGTGCTTGGGATACCCATTGTTGGCAAACATATCAAAAACCATCCTCAAGTTCTCCTGCAGGAAACGTTCATCACTTATATGAGAAACTGCCTCTTCGGGAAGATACATTAATTATTACTCGCACCATCCACCGAGCCAAAAGCTGAACAGGGTAATTTTGCTTTAAAAAACAGAGTTTCTCATATAAGTGATGAACGTTTCCTGCAGGAGAACTTGAGGATGGTTTTTGATATGTTTGCCAACAATGGGTATCCCAAGCACATTTTGGATAAATTGATTTATAGTTCCAATTTTTTTGATGGTCCGGTTGATGTTGGTGGCACTGAAGTCAAGTACAAAAAGTTGCCATATGTACGCGGTCTTACTGAGAAAATAAATTCACATTTCAAGTCTTTTAAAAATATAAAAATAGCTAACTACAACATGCTAACAAGCAGAAGTATTTTCTCTAAGCCTAAGGATAAGACACCTCCTTTGATGCGCAGTGATGTTATTTACAAAATTCCATGCAGTGATTGTAGTGGTTGCTATATTGGCCACACGTCACAAACGCTAAAAGCACGTATCACTCAGCATAAGAGCGATGTTCGGTTGGGTAAAAAATCATGTGCCCTAGCGATACATTCTCAAAACTTGGGCCACGGTTTTAACTATGATGATGCAACTATTTTGGACGTCGAAACGCATTATAAAAAACGATTATTTTTGGAAATGGTCCACATTAACAGACACAACGATGCGATTAATTTCAAATCCGATACCAATCAGTTGAGCAGTATTTATTGCAACATTTTTCAAATTATAAATAAATGATGTTTGAGTTTTTTTTACTCCTTCGTACACCTTTGTATACAGTTATTTATCTATGAAGTGTAATTTTGGTTTGTTCACATCCAATATAAGAAAATTTAAAAGAAATGTAAAATTTTTGTAAGGAAAAAATAACAAAAAAACGCTATTTGTATACACATGAATGTTTTATCTGTTAACATTTTAGTATGAAATAATTTTCATTTTATTTAGTCATGACAAACAGTTTGTGAATGTCCGGTTAACGTTGGTTTTACCATCAAACCTTTATATGTCTGACGAAGTGTTTCCATGTTAATTTTTTGTTGTAGGTTTATATTGATTGTGTTTGTTGACTTGTTGTATTAGTTGTATGTGTTTGCTTTTTTAGTGGTAGCTCCTGAAGAGGCCATAAAATAAATGGCGAAATATTGAGCCTTTGAACAAATACTTTTTTATCTCCACACACAGACCGAACACCCGTAATTTTGTTTTTATTATTGAGTACGGTCGATATTTCAATTATTATATATATATATATATATATAAAGTATAGAATTTCATGGGGTAACTCCGCTCAAAATGCAACTGCGGACACGTGTTTCGAACTACTTGGTTCTCGTCAGCGCAGTGTAGCCAAGGAATAGGATGGGATAACCTTGGAGCTGAAAAACATCAATCAGAGACAAACACAAGGGACAGCCTACCAATTGAGGCTTCAGCTAGAGTGTCCTCGATACTGAGAATGAATCTAACGTCGCCGCGAGGTAGACATTGTCCACCTGCAAGCCATCTGAACCCACAGGATAACAATAAAGAAAAGAAATATCGCGGCGACGTTAGATTCATTCTCAGTATCGAGGACACTCTAGCTGAAGCCTCAATTGGTAGGCTGTCCCTTGTGTATGTCTCTGATTGATGTTTTTCAGCTCCAAGGTTATCCCATCCTATTCCTTGGCTACACTGCGCTGACGAGAACCAAGTAGTTCGAAACACGTGTCCGCAGTTGCATTTTGAGCGGAGTTACCCCATGAAATTCTATACTTTATTATTCTATAATCCGCAATATTTCTTTTCTTTATTTATATATATATATATATATATAATGTTACCTAATGTATATATTTTTCAATTATTGAATGTATTTCTTGAGTTATTAAAACGAGTAAATTTAACAAAAATTCTTGAAAATAGTTCATACGTAAAATAATAGATGTCGCACGGACGAAATACAATTCAGAATATGATATAAGCGGCAATTACACCATGCCTATGAAGCGGCACGGTCAACCATTTACGATCTCTCTGTCTAAATACTTTCGTAACTGTCTAATTCTCTAAAATTATTTACAGTTTTAACTAATCAAAGACTATCTGTATGCATACTGCGACCTGTGTCGAAAATTTGTCTAGCAATGCTTGATTTTTCCGATCTGTCGTATCTAAAATGTGCAATGTGTTCTTTGTAACAAGTTGAAACTGAACGCCTAGTTTGCCCAACATATTTTTGATTACAATCTCTACACGTTGTTTCATAAATCCCAGATTTTGATCTACCTGCATTTTATCTTTAGCGTTCCCTAAGAGTGATTTTAATGAACTGCCCGATTTAAATGCAGTTTGAGGATCTTGTGTTTTAGAAATGCTGTTCAAATTTCGTGTGGCTTAATGATACGGCAAAGAAATAAACTTATTGCCACGAGTTTTTTTAGGTAGTTTAAGTTTACGTCTCCTAATAAACTTAGTTACTATTTCTGAATCGAAATCATTGTACTTTGCAATCTTTTTAATTAAACTAAGAAAGCAATTCTGGGACATGCAAAAAATTGTCAACGTCAAGTATGCATCTATTTTTAAGAGTTCAATTTTATTTTTAATCAACCAATCGTCTAAATATTTCAATGTTTCTGGAATTAGTATTGAGGGAAACAATGAACTTACATCAAATGAAACTAAAATTTCACCCTGTTCCAACTTGACTTTTTGAATAAATTCTGATGAATTTTCAATTGAGAAACTATCTGGTTTTTCGGATAAATTTCTAAATTCGTTCACTAACCATTTCAAAATCAAGTATGTCGGTGAATTGATACCTGAAACAATAGGTCTCATCGAATTGCCTGGTTTATGAATTTTAGGCAAACAATATAATCTAGATACAAATGGGTTGCTTACTTTTAAACGAAATTTAAGGGAAGAAGTTATTAAATGTGTACAACTTTTTAACACGTTTTTAGTTTGTTAAACATTTTCGGGAGGTTTCTTTTTATTAATTTTATTGATCGTATGGTCCATCCGATATTAAATGATTAACCCGGGTAAAGTAATCAGTTTTGTCCATAACTAATAAATTGTGGCCATTATCAGATTTTACCTAAAAACAGCCTTTGTTTTGAGCCACAGTCTCCACCCATTATTGGTTCTGAAGATTTCATTAAATTTTCAGTGAAATCGGTAGACCGGAAGAAGTAGAGTACTTCAGGAAAAGACATTTTTTTATCAATATCTCTCCAACTCTTCAGATTGGATTTATAAATAAATTTATTACGATTACAAAAGTAATCAAAAGTGAATAAGACAGCAATTTTATAAAAGAAACTAAAAAACAACATAATTCTTTTCACACCACTTCACAAGAAAACTATTCTGATAGAGGTCTGGCAGTTGGTGTAAAGTTGGAGATAAAAGGATATTGTGGTCTAATGTGTCAATAGAAGTCGAGTAACTTTCGAATACTTTAGCTAAGATGGGAAGCAAACTAATAGGACGCAGATCTGAAAACTATTGATCATAAGATTTTTTAGGAAACGAAATAATTACCGCGTGTTCCCAAGACGCAGGAAAAGTGTTCGACAGAACACAAGAATTAATGATATGAGTCATATATGGGATAATGAAAAGATAATAAAGTTCCAGGATGCGCAAAGAAAGACCATCCGTTCCAATGGCGTTGCTCTTAAGCTTGCAAACAGTAATAGTGTCAAGAGTAACGAAAGAAAAGTCTGGTATATTGTTCTCAAATCCATAAGTAGAGTAAAACTCACCCAGTTGTGACATATTACATTAGGTAACAGACACGGAATTAATAAAAAAAAAATTGATAGAGTCCGGATCGTTTAAGTGCTCCGGCAGTATGAATTTTGTCCGTTTACTTATATTTAAAGCTTTTAACTCCTTCCATTTGGATTTTTAACTGAATGATCTAAATTTAACATCATAATAAGCTCTCATCTCATACCTAATAGACGTAGTAGTAACATTTTGTAGCAATCAAAGTGTGCTAACAGTTTTGTTAGCACATACCGTCTCCTAGCCTTGTCCCTCAGATGATAGTGTCAGTTAACCAGATAATATGACGTAACTTAACTCCTATTTAAATTAGACTATAGTCCATATCAGGGGTCGGCAACCTATGACCCGTGGGTCACCGAGTGACCCATTTGGTAATTTCAAGTGACCCACTTTAGTTCCGAAAATAAAGTATAAGATACACAAAAATTTTTTTCTTTTTCCCAAAAAATTTTTGTCGCAAAGTTATGAACGTACCAAATTTGAATCCAGTATAACATATAAAAATATCAGTTAAGACCCCACCCCGCCTGACTGGATATGGAATCGGCCGATAGTATGCGGAATGCAGCGACATTGTCCGAACAAATTGTACCATTCTTGGATGCGGGCGTCGTTATACTCGTTATCTCAGTTGTATGTCAGTTATAGCACGTGTAGTACAGTAGCACAATAATATTGACCTAGTGAAATAAATATCATTATTTAAAAAAATTACCATGAACAAACAAAAAGCAAAAAAGAGATTATTTCAAGATGTGTGGACAGAAAAGTATGGGTGTATCGAAAATGGTGCCAAATTGATATGTACTTTATGTACAGATATAATTACCGCCAGGACTTATAATATTGAGCGACACTTTTCTTCAAAACATAAAGATGTGAGTGAAATGGCAAATGAAGATAAATCTGAACACATTGCTAAACGTGTAATAAATTTTGGAAAACAAAATAAATCCTTAAACCAGCTTTGTTGCAGCTCTTAGCATTGGTACCAACGGAAAACCATTTACAGACGGCGAGTTTTTAAAAATCGCATTCATAAATTGTTCCGAACACTTATTTAATGACTTCGCAAATAAAAAACAAATAATTAGAGAATCAAAGAAATGCCATTGTCAGCTAGAACAGTCCAGCGTCGCGTTGAAGATATGGCCAAGAATATTGATGAACAGGTCAAAAATGATTTGTTATCTTGTGACATAATTAGCATTGCAGTTGACGAAAGTACCGACATAAATAGTATTGGTAGGCTTGCAATAATTATTAGATTTGCATCAATAAATAGCTCGAATGTCAATGAAGAACTATGCGTTCTTACTTCAATGAATGGCACCACCAAAGGCACTGATATTTTTCGTCAAGTACAAGAGTTTACAAATTTCAAGAATGGGCAAGTATTGGATTTAAAAAGCAAATTGTTTTCCATAACAACTGACGGTGCTCCAAGTATGAGGGGAAAAACTGTTGGATTTGTAAAACTAATGGAAAATGAACTTGGCCGTTCACTTTTATCGTTTCATTGTATAATACATGAAGAAAATTTATTTGCAAAGGCATCTACACAACAACTTAAGGATGTAATGGAAAAAGTTGTTAAGATCGTAAACATGATAATAGCGCGATCAGCATTAATACACAGGCGGTTTAAAGCTTTTTTCGAGGAAATTGAATCGAAATATGGAGATTTGTTATTACATTCTGAAATACGATGGTTAAGTCGGGGCAAAGTTCTTAATAGATTTGTAGAGTGTTTTGATGATATACAAATATTTCTTCTCGAAATCGGTGAAAATGATCTCGAACTCAATGATAAATAATGGTTTTTAAGACTTTTGTTCTTAACAGACATAATGAACCATTATAATGATTTCAACGTACGACTCCAAGGAAATAACCACACAATTTTGAAAATGTATGAGGAATGGAAGAGCTTTACTTCAAAATTGATATTATTTGAAATTGACATAAAAACTTAAAAATTTCATTTCTTCCCCTTGTTAAAAAGGGAACATGAAAAAGAAAATATCGATGAACGCAATCTAAATATGTTCGAAAGTTGGATGTCGGTCATTAAAAGTGAATATGAAAGTCGGTTTCAAAGTCTTAAGAAACATGGAGAAATGTTTACATTTATAATAAAGCCCGATGAAATAGAAGAAAATATTATAAATTTGCAGTATTTTGAATATCTAAGAATTGACAATTTTAGTTTAGAAATGATTGATTTTAAAAGTTCAACATTATGGACGGATAAATTCAAGAAATTGCGGAACGATTTGGAAAATACAGAAGATAATCATTTTCTCATGATATCAACATGTTGGGCATCACTTCCTACGAGGTTTTCATCATTAAAAAAAATTGGCTTTGCCATTTTGTCCACATTCGGGTCCACCTATAAATGTGAGCAAATATTTTCACAAATGAAATTTATTTTAAGCAAAAACAGGAGCAGGTTAACTATTGATAATTCAGATGCTTGTGTTCGACTTAAAACGACTAACTATAAACCAGACTTAACTAAATTGACGTCACAAGTTCAACATCAGGGGAGCCATTGATATCGTAGAGAAAGTTTATAAATAAAATTTATTCAACTATGTTTGTAATTATTTTCTTAATAATATATATATTTTATATTTACTAAAATGCTGTTTTAATACGAAAATATCTCTGACACAAATGTCTCTTTAATACTCGCATTTTGGTTGATTTTGACCCGCGGCCAAAAAAGGTTGCCGACCCCTGGTCCATATAATATATCGCAAATTTAATTTAAATAAAAAAAGAAAGGCCTGATTTTAGTTTTCCACATAATGCAATTATTAAAACATAAACAAATAACGTCCAAAACTATAAATAACCAGTTCGTCAAAGCCGTATATGAAAGCATGCGATTTGACAGCAACGCTACAATAAGACGTCATAATTTTATATGACGTAAGTCGACTGCTATGTAAATTAGACTATTGCCCATCTCATATATCTCAAATTTAATTTAAATGAAAAAGAGAAAGTTCTGTACCTATGACGTGAAAAACCCTGCATACACAAAAAAGAGTTTTATTGAGAAAGTATATATTGTTGTGTTTTAAATAGAAACGAATTAATAAGCGTTCAAAATGAAGGTAGTTTATAAATTTGAACGATCAGTAATAACGAATATAATACTTAACTTGGACCATATTGTACGTTGGCTTAAAGCTTTCATCTAGCCATAATATTTTCGCAGTTTACAATTTCAATTTGAATATTACGCTTAAGCATCCTAGAAGAGTACTTCAGTGTTTGTCATTTGTGATATCTCAAAATTTATTAAGTTATTTTAATCTCTTGGATCAAATTCTAATTTTAAACAGGAGAATTAATCAAGCTATTCTCGTAAATCCTCTATATAAAATTCAATGTTACTTAGAAACAAAGTTTAATCTCAAGAAATTATTACTTTCGGTACACTATTTTCCCTGAAAATTTTAAATTGTTTGACTGCGAATATGTATGTTTATATACTTTCATTATTATACGGGATGCCCATTATCTGTCTTCCTATATGAGTAACTTTCTTAATATTGAAGATACAGGATCAGTTAAATTAGCAGAGTTGATAAGAAATTTGAGGAGTATTTGATAGTATTTTCAGATTTAATATTTATTGTCAACTTATGAAGATAATAAAAGAAAAAATAGCGAAACCTTCAATTATACATGTCTGTTTTTAAAGCGGGTTTTTCTAAACTCAAAGTGGGGCATTCGAGTTATACCATAGGGCTCACTAATTTTAGCTTAGTACATTTGTACTATGGTAAAGTAATTATACACAAACTACTTCGGTAAATAAGAGTAACTGAGGCATTTTACAAACTCAAATTTAGAGATTTTATTATGTTTGTAATTCTTTTACTTTGGAAGCAATATAATGCTGTCTCTTTTTGCTGTCAGATTTCAATTTCTTCAATGTTTCATTTTGAATATTCATTATAAAATTTAAATATACAGGCTGTCCAGAAACTCTCCTGAAAAACGAAGACCGGAGATTCCTCAGATAATTTTAAGACAATTTAACCCAATTCACCCTAGTCCGAAAATGCTTCCTAAGGGAGCTAGAGCTCTTTGAAGATGGCGCCTTGTAACTAGTATGCTTATTTATCCTCCAGAGATGAATCGATTCCATCAATTGCGAATTTCTAGTACCGGTCATAGGCGTCCGTTTTGGGTAGGTTAACGGTTATTTTAACACATAACTTTTTTGTCTTTAACTTTTAAGCGTTTGTGACACTAGATTATTAAATTTTCAGGTATTCTAGTGCTAAAAGGTACTCTTACTTTAAGTCGGTAGGATACACCGTTTTCTAGAAAAATCGATTTGAAAATTTTTCGTTTTTTCGTCATTAAAATTCAATTTATTATCTTTTGCACTAGTTCGCTCTGAACTGTCAACAGAAATAAAACCTACGTTTTTAATTGTCAAATTGTTGTGAGTTCGCGAAGTTTATCTTTTAATTTTTTACTTTGTAGCATTCAAACACAACGATTTCAATTTTAAAAAAAAATGGTTTTTACTAATGAAGAATACGCCGATATGCATTTAGTTTATGGCGAAATGAGGTGTAACGCTCGAGCAGCGCAACGTAGATACGCTGAAAAATTTCCCAATCGTCAGCATCCCGCTCACTCAACATTTACAGCTCTTCATCAACGATTAAGAGAAACAGGTTCAGTGGTCCAAAAAAAAAATGAAACAGGGAGACATAATGATGTAACAGCAGAACATGAAGATGTTATTTTAATGGAACTTGAGGAAAATCCAGAAATTAGCGTTCGAAGACTATTTGCCATGTACCCCACAATTTCAAAATCTTCCGTAGGAAATATCTTACACAAAGAAAATTTATATCCTTTTCATTTTACAAAGGGGCAAGCACTGCTAGAAGGAGATTTTCCTGCTCGTGTAGAATTCGCTAGATGGTTACAAAATCAGATAAATCAAGATGAAGATTTTTTCAGGTACATTTTGTTTGGTGACGAAGCTTCATTCTCAAAAAATGGAATTTTTAATGTACATAATGCACACTATTATTCGTACGTTGGTGACAATCCCCACGTTGTTTCAAGAATTTAAGCATCAGCATAGGTTTAGAATAAACGTCTGGATTGGAGTAGTTGACGATTATCTACTTAGACCTGTGGAATTACCTGCTCGTTTAAATGGTGTTGATTACTTACATTTCCTGCAAAATATTTTACCTGATTTGTTAGATGAGGTGCGTTTAAATATTCGGCAAAACTTATGGTTTCTACAGGACGGCTGTCCGGCCCACTTTAGCAGGAATGTACGAGACTTTCTAGATAATAACTACGAAGACCATTGGATTGGAAGAGGCGGTCCAGTTGCTTGGCCAGCAAGGTCGCCGGATTTGAATCCTTGCGATTATTGTGTTTGGGGATACATAAAAGCATTTGTTTATTCCGTTCCGATACAAAATCGTGCACAACTCTGGCTAAGGATACAAGATGCTTGCAACGAATTTAGAAATAACTTTGGAATTTTTGCAAGAATTCGGTGTTCTCTAAGCAAAAGGGTAAATTTATGCATAGAGACTAATGGTCATCACATCGAGCATCTTTTGTAACTATCTACCTTTGATACTTGTTCTTTTTTTGTTAGTTTCGTTCCATTGTAATAAATACTTTGTTTTTAAAAACCTTCAGCTAAAATTTTGTTTCAAATTGATTTTTGCTTCTTTTCCCAAACTTTATTTACGAATTGTGTACTGCATTTATTGAAACAAAAGATGATTTATTAAATTAATTTTCATCCATGCCTTGATAGTCCTAGCCAACCTCGTCGCTAAAAATAAGTAGGTACATAATAAATTGAATTTTAATGACGAAAAAACGAAAAATTTTCAAATCGATTTTTCTAGAAAACGGTGTATCCTACCGACTTAAAGTAAGAGTACCTTTTAGTACTAGAATACCTGAACATTTAATAATGTAGTGTCACAAATGCTTAAAAGTTAAAGACAAAAAAGTTATGCGTTAAAATAACCATTTACCTACCCAAAACGGACGCCTATGATCGGTACTACAAATTCGCAATTGATGGAATCGATTCATCTCTGGAGGATAAATAAGCATACCAGTTTTTGTTTTTCTAAATAGAAGCCTTCGGGAGATATTAAAAAAAAATAATTACAAGGCGCCATCTTCAAAGAGGAAGCATTTTCGGACTAGGGTGAATTGGGTTAAATTGTCTTAAAATTATCTGAGGAATCTCCGGTCTTCGTTTGTCAGGAGAGTTTCTGGACACCCTGTATAAAAATATTTGGATGTGAAAAGGTACGTTTTAATAAAGAGTGAAAGGACTCTCCTGCTTTTGTAGGTCGACGCATACTCTCTGTTGTATATGTCGAAATTTGAGAAAGAAAATTGGGTTTTTCCGGTATATACTTTTCACAAAATTTCGTTACTCGCTCATGATTATGTATTTTATGACATAACTTAAAAGTAAACAATTCACCCTCTTCTGTATGTTAAAAAATGTATAACTTCAAAAATTTTCTGTTTCTGAATTCTGGTCTTTGTATTCATTGGATACACCTAAATTTAAAATTTTAGGATACCACGCTTGACACAGGTGAAATCTACAGCCTTGTATTTGAAGATCGCCAAAACCTAGAAATACCTCTATGAGTAGCTTGCTGGAAGTCAATTATTATTTTTTAGGGTTTAAACATAATTTTACTGCTTTACGTGTTTCAATATCGTAACTTTTTGTACAATCATATAAACTTCTTTTGACGTTCGGATTTCAGGTAAGAAATTTCTTTTTTAGTATTAGGAATATCAACTCAGTATTTTGAATATATCCCTTCTACACTGAAATAGTGAGATTAACGGTATAAAGAAATACATATTTTGCATAAAATAAAGTTTTAGTTCATAGTTTTAGTTTTTGGGCAAAAAAATCGTATATTTTTGACCCTTTCTCTAATTTATTAGTTTATTATAGTCCTCTATGGGGTTTTCCCACTGATATAATAAAAAATGAACACCAGCTAGTGTTTAAAAGCGTTTGAAATTTTGCAAACATTTTAAGAATTGTATTTGTTATCCACGCGTGCGAAGATAAACTTCAATTAAACTCAAAATGCCGAAAGCCATTCGTAATCATGTATTTGTGTTGATCAAAAATAATCCAGAGTCAACATTGAAAAAAGATGAAGTATTCTGCAAGGCCTGAGGAAAATGTTAATTATTATATTTATAACACAATATAAAATTATAAATTTTCAAAACCAAACATGATAATTTACTGTGACTTACATATACACATTTATACGTAAAACGTATATGCATATATGCATGTGTTTGAGATATACACATACATTAAGTGCCATTGCCGACAATCAAACGCACAGACACTGGTGTTTCGACCTTTGAGGTCTCGTCAGTGGGCGTGGAGACTGCCGACAATGGCTTCAAGACTTAAAAAGCTGCTTATGTCATTTTTGCGTGTTAAATGCAGTGAGAGTATCACAGCGACATCTAACACCCAAAAGACATAAGCAGCTTTTTAAGTCTTGAAGCCATTGTCGACAGTCTCCACGCCCACTGACGAGACCTCAAAGGTCGAAACACCGGTGTCTGTGCGTTTGATTGTCGGCAATGGCACTTAATGTATGTGTGTATCTCAAACACATGCATATATGCATATACGTTTTACGTATAAATGTGTATATGTAAGTCACAGTATTTATTTACTGCTTGATGTTAATTTTAACATCCATGTGTTTACACTATTCATTTTCGTTTTGATAATTTACCATTAGTTTATTATGTTGAAGTAATAGGAGTATTTATTTTTAAAGTAACGTGTGAGATAAAAACGCAAATAGACAGCACGTCACCACTGGGAAACTGGCTGCTTCAAATCACGTTCACCATCGGGATATTACTGATTTAGGAGGTAGAGGATCGTTCGGCATTTTTTCTTTATATACTTGTACTCGAAGGGGTGCTTTGATAAATATTCTATATATTTGAAATTAAAGAGTTAACTATCTAATTTCCTCGGCAACTCTATTTATTCCATGTACTAAACAAGTCAGGTGGATTAATTTCTCGTAATCTTTTTTTAAATTAGCCCCTGTTTGGTCATATACGCTGCTGCATCTCAGAGTAAAAGAAGAATGTTGTCAGTTGGCAGTATATCTGGAACAAAAAAAGGGGTATTAATACGGCAAGTAGACATATAACTTTTAATTCAGTTGGTGAGTGCTACGCAAGAGAAAGGAAGAATCTTCCAAATGCTTTAGCAGTTCTGTTGCTGGAGAATACATATGACTATGGTTTGAAGATATGAAATTCCTTGATAAATCCATATAATGAAGTTGCTGCATCGAAATATATTACAACATTATTTTAGAAAATATGATTCAAAAGTTCTTCATTCTATGCAAATAACAGATAATAATTGTATATAATTATTCTGAAATGTTATAAAAATGATTAGATGATGTATAAGTACACCCGATATGTAAATGGCAATATTATATAATATATAAAGTTGGTTTACAGAATCACAAATTGTTAACTCCCAAGTGCCGTTAGAAACATGTTAAGCTGACACGAATTTTGTTATGCTGAATATCTCCACATACTACTTGTGAAGCATCTCAAGGCAAACAGCAATACAAAAAAAAACATTAATTTTGTTACTTTAGTACTGAAACCACCACCAAAGAAGCTGAGCATCATGTGGTGCAGTGTATGTATAATGTTTTGCTGCCTTTATAAACTTTACTATATGTAAGAGTGAACCAAATTTTCATTAAGTGTGATTAGAAACTTGATGTAATGCGCAATGTCTTGTGTGTCAATGCGAACAAAAACTTAATCATCATATGCCATAGATGAAGATGGTTAAGAATCACGATGTTAAAAAGTTTTATTATCTCGGGACATACAATAGCACATTATAATGTAAAATGAAGGAATTAAAAACAAGTTATGAGCTAATATAAAGCATGTAATATATGAATATATCTGAAAACAAAATGTATGTATGAATAAAGGCATGATGGTATATTTGAAAAGGATTTTATTTTCAATATTTAAAGAAATGTGGAATACGGTTACAATGGTCGCATTCAGCAGACACAGCAGTTGCGCAACTGTTCAGTGATCGGATAAAGCTGATGTGCGCTCACTCTGAACTGTTGTGGAGCGGTCGCCATTTTTGTTTGCGGAAAAATTCTACGCTCACGAGTGAGCGTATTCTGATCCGCATGTGCATTAACGCATTCCAACACCAACGTAACACACAATTTTCAAGAAAGTTACTAGAAAAGTAAGGTAAGTAAATTAAATATATGTATAAGTATATTACTTAGATTTGCTATATCTGTGTTTTTGTTCATATTATTTGGTTCTTTCTGGATGTAGAACATTTCTAAAAATGTTGTTTGTAATAATTACGTTCTATGTCAAGGATTTTTGTTCCTACGTAGTTTATTTTATGTTTGGTTGTTCTAACATGTGTCAGGGCAGAGGAGCATGGTTTGTTATTATTTTTGCAGTCACTTTTGTGAGAAATCAATCTGCCATTTATGGTTCTAGAGGATTGACCTATATATTTTAACTCACAGTTGCCACAAGGAATTTGATATATTATGTCTGATTTAAATTTATTTTCAATAGGGTATTTAGTTTTGCTGAACAGAGAACCAACGGTTGTAATTATTTTCGTGGCTATTTGGATATTATTTTGAAAAAGTTTTATTAATTTAGGGGTTAAATTCTTAATATAAGGAAGGGATCCGAAAGTTTTTTGGTTTTTCGTAGTGTCCTTTTGTTGGTCAGCAGGTACTTTAGGTGGACTTGTACTGAATAAAAGTTTATTGATTAGAAGTAACGGGTAACTGTTTTGAATAAGGAGGTTTTTTAGTCTATTGATGTTTTGTTTGTACAATGATGGATGCGAGATGACCGAAATTCTTCGTTTAAATTCTAATATAAAATTGATTTTCATTTTGAATGGGTGGTAAGAGAGGAAGTTTATATACCTACTAGAATTCGATGGCTTTCTGCACCAGTCTAAGATTAAATTGTTATTTTTGCGTATAATGAAGGTATCTAAAAAAGGTACGGAGTTGTTGTTTTCTTCCTCGTGTGTAAATTGAATGGTGCTGTGGTACCCGTTAAACTTATCTAGGATTTCATTGATGTTGTTTCTTGGGACTGCAGTTATCAGGTCATCCACACACTTTTTGATAAAGAGAAGGGAAAAGGAAAGATTTGGGATGCATGTTCTAGGAGGTCGTCTAAAATAAATTGGGATATAATAGGTGAGATCGTCCCTCCCATGGGAGCACCTAGGATTTGCTGGTAATATTTACCTTCGAATACAAATATTGTAGAGTCAAAGACAAAGGTTAGAAGTTCTATACATTCACGTAAAGGTATGGAAGTGTTTTGAGATATAGCATGCCAATGTTTGGTCACCGTTCTCTGAACAAGTTCGATAGGTATGTTGGAAAAGAGGGATATCACGTCTAGACTGATCAAAACATAGTTGTCAGGTATACTGCGATTTTCCATAAATAGAGAAAAGTCAAAACTGTCTTTGATGTAATAAGGATTTTCTTTGTCGTAGGACAGTGACAGAATGTCTGCTAAAAACTTTAAAATCTTGCTATTGCGTGAGTTAATTGAAGAAATTATAGGTCTTAATGCAAGGTTAGGTTTATGTATTTTATGTAGGCCGTAGTATCGTACGGCTACTGCGTTATATATATTAAGGTGTTTTGCTGTAGTTTCATTTATGTAATTGTTCTGCTTTACTTGGCCGATAAATTTGTTTGCCTTTTGTTGCAAGGTGCAGGTTGGATCCCGTTTAAGTTCTCTATAGTATTTGGTGTCTGACAGTAGTTCTAAAGATTTTTTCAAGTAATTAGTTTTATTCATCGCTACCGTCACGTTTCCTTTATCTGCTTTTAGAAGGAGTAGATCGGGATTGTTTTTTAAAAAAGTTTTGCATTGTGAAAGCTTTTGTTTGATGACAGGTTTATCTACTTTTGCCCTATTCATATGGTTACTTATGATATTAGTGGCTCGAGATCTATATAAGTCTTTTATGTGGGTTCTATATTTCTAATCAATGACTCTACATCCGCTAGTAATTTACCCATAGTAATGTCTCTCAAGATAGGTGGAACAGAGAACCCGTGTCCAAGTCTTAAAATGTCTACAATTTCATCAGGAATGTTAACATCACTCAGATTCCTGAACCACCCCTCCTGAGTACCCCCCTCTGTGACCTGTGTGTTAATAATATTTTTGAATTTTTTAATATTGTTATTTTTTATTTTGTTGAATTTTCTATTATACAAGATAGTTTGTCTGTGTTTAAATTCTTGGAAAATATGTACTGGCAGTGTGTTTAAAATACAGTTTTCAAATACATACGACTAGTTGTCTTTCTAAATTTGCAATATTTCTAACAGTAATACTAATTTCTATGTTTAAAATATTTTTCCTTAACCTGTTGTTGAAGTTGTTTTTTTTATTTTTGCAGATTTACAATTATTATAGATTTTAATAAGAGTTTTAACTTGTTATTTGTTAGTTGTCTAGAACCTATTTTAAATTATTTTATTGTTAACAGCCTTGATGAAGACAATAAACATTGTCGAAAGCTCGGAATTAATTCGAAAAGAGTAGTTTTTGCATTGATTTACCCCTGACTGCAATCCCAACAATTAAATCATACTACCTCCTAAACAGTCACTACTTACACTATACCATATATATATATATATATATATATATATATATATATATATTGTTACAATACAAATATAGACTGTAACAATATTAAATTTATGAACTTGGTCATCAAAATTAATTTAATTATTGAAATTAATGATAATGATGTTTTGGAATAATTTTATTTGAATCTTATTTATAATTACGTGCTAAAGACAACAATGTTCTTTATCTGAGTAGAATTTCTTGAGGTTGTAGTCATCCTGTATGTTGATGGATTGAGTAGTTTCATTTTTCATTGTAGTTACCAAAATCTAGAGAGAAGAGATTTAAAATGTTGTTAGTATATTGTAGGATAAGTTATTATTTGTGTAAGAACATATTCAATTGACGTTAATGATGTTAAAGGTAATTAAAAAAATTAATATTGAATAATGAATAGCTAAATTGGAATAAAATCACATTTCAAAATTCATATCACCGGATGTGACATTTAAAATGTCATTTTGACAACCGGTTAGTAAATTGATAGGAACCAGCTTATAAAATGTTTAAAGTACATAAGATGCTATTTAAAAGCTGAAAAGAATTAAATTAGTAAAGTTATTAATATTAGAAGATATTCAAAACATATAAAAAGATTTAAATTCTATGTTGTTTAGAAAGTATTTGCAGAAGAAATTGATTGGTGGATTTGAAAAAGTAGAGGGTTGTCTAGGGGATGAATAATAAAAACGAGAGATGCGAAATAATTTTGAAGAAAAACGGTCGCGTTTTAGCGAAGTATAATATTAAAACTCAAAAATCTATTAATAGAACAGAATAGAATAAAGTAAAAGTGTTCAAATTTAATTTCTTGATACAAAGTTCATCGAGAAAAATAATTCAAAGTGATATAAAAATTTTAGGAAAGGAGAAGTTAATTTAAAGTATATAATTTAAAATTACTCACCTTAAAAGCAGTCCCGAGAGCCATTTCTTTGGAGTTAATTAATGGTAGCAGTTCCGAGAACCAATTTCTTGAAGCAGTCCCGAGAAACATTTCTTTGAAGATAAATAATAATAGCAGTTCTGAGAACTAATTTCTTCAAGCAGTCAATCGTAGAGGTTCAGAAGTGCAAAGGCAGCATTGAACGAAGAGATTTTGAAGTCCATGGTTGGAGTTGCACAATTTTTTCATCGTCGAAGAGAGATATTGTCAAAATCCTGAAGTATCGAGGTATATTCACATTGCAGAACCAGTTTTCAGTGATAATAGGCCCAAAACAACATTGAAGAAGGTTATTCAGACTACAATGATCGTCTAGAACATAAGGATAACATCTTACGAAGATACTGTTAACCAGTTGATACTAGAAGCATATATTATCGACATAGTGTATTCAGGTCGTATAAAGATTACGTATATTTTGGAAAATATTTATATAATTCAGTAATAGAATAATACTGTTATTTAAAATAAAATTAGAATGTTATTAACTATGCAAATCTAAAAGTATTATCAATTGGAATTTAAATCTTTTCTAGTTAGATAAATTGAAACTCGTATAACCTCAATTAATTATTTATTCATACGTTTCTCTTATAATTTATTTGAAAAGAACAATTATTGGTGTCTTAAAATATTCATTAGAAAAAGTGGTTCTAAATTTTTAATTTATAAAGAAATATTTACCGTATAAAGTATATTAAAATAAAAGGATTGTTATAATTATTCCACAACTTCAAAGTGCATTAAAAACGTCATTTGGATAGGTTTACAGTCTTGTTTGTAAATAAAATATTTGTTGATGTTCCTTTAAATTCAACCTCTATAATTTTTTATTCACGACATTTATTAAACTTGTGAATATTTATATCGCTTGTAGTTTTATTGCTCTAAAGTATTCATCAAGTATAAACATTGGTTTGACAAGAGATTTATACCTAATCTGTAACAGTAAATAGAAAAACATATTTAATTTTATTTGTTATATGCAAATAAATGTTACTTACCAGTTCTACAATATAGTAAAGAAAGGTTAATTACTTATTTTAGACAGTAATTTAATTCAAAGCGGACCACTGACACGAAATGAGATGAGTTCTTAAAGAATGAATTGAAGTTTTATCATAAGCGTAGTTAAACCAACTGTAAAATATAAAAACTACTAGTATTAAAATACTATGAACTGAAAGAGTTTAGATTACTGATGGGTATACTACCAGTTATACAAGTTTTAGAAAGCTAATGTATTTCTTATGAATAGAGATCTGGGCTAGTCGGTGCATATTTATAATAGGAGTAATAGGAAAAATAAATACAATCAATAAGGGTTGTATTTTATTAATTATTGGCTGGAATAACATGAGGCATTTATAATATGAATAATGAATACATGATTAGTATTTTATTAATTATTGGCGCATAGCAACTTGGGGCGATATTGGAGATAGCACATCTATCACCAATATTATATTTATTAATACTTAAAAAACGAAGGGTAATTATTTTAAAAAAAAGTATAAAGGTATTATTTTCTTTAGGTGATTGACAACATTTAACATAATTGTTGGGATAGTAGAGGGTAATCATACAAATAATAATAACTATACAGTGTGATTTCTTTATTTTGGTACAGTTTTATACATTTATGTGGCTTACATTATTAAAGAATGGTTAATAATAAATAAGTGATATAATACAACATAGTATAGAAAGTGTGTAAGTTTTTATTTAAATACAGAGTGTTATTAGGGGTATTATTAAGAGACTTTTATAATGATGCAGACACGTAGCAAGAAAGGGGATAAAGGGGATGAGGAAGGTTCAGAGAGTGGAGATGAAACTTATCAGAGTGAACAAAATCCGGTGATGGATTTGTTGTTAAAAATGAGAGAAGATATGAAGAATTCACAAGAAAAACAGGATTTGAATATGAAAAATTTACAAGAAACACAGGATTTGAATATGAAAAATTTAAGAGAGGATATGAAGAAAGATTTGGAAGAAAATAGTAAGACTTCACAAGAAAAACAGGATGCTAATATAAAAAATTTAGAGAAAGTTATTAAGAAAAATATGGAGGATTTAGAGGAAAGGAATGTAGAGAAAATGAATCAGTTAAAAAATGAGTTTAAAGAAATGGAAAGTAGATTAGTTTCAGATATATTCAAACGAACAGAAGAACAAATGGTACTAGTTAAAGCTGACATAAATAAAGAAGTTACTAAGATAGTAAACACAAAAGTAGATATTGTATACGAGGTGTTGAAAACAGATAAGGACAAATGTGAAAATGCAAGAAAAATGTTACTAGAGGCGATAACCAGGAATGAAGAGGTTTGTAAGAAAAGGAAGGAAGAGTTACTTGTTAATTGTGAAAAGGAATTAGAAAAGAAATTGGGAACTTATGAAAATACATTTATTAATGAAGTTGCAAATTTAAATCAACATAAGACAGAAGAGGTTAAAATGTTACAAGAGAATTTACAGCAACAGGAAGTTAAAAGAAAATTATTAGAAGAAGAAATCAAAAAGATGTCGGTTAACATGAAAAACATAGGATCAAGTTCTACAGTAGCACATCAATGTTCCAATTATACTAAAGTGGAGAACATAGCTCAATTTGGGGCAGATAAAACAGGGATACATCCGATGACGTATTTAAGGAATATTATGAAGTATTTAGAAGATATTCCATCTTTAAAGCATCAAATGGAGGTAATAAGATCTACGTTGAATAATAGTGCGTTGGAATGGTTTCAGAGAATAGAGGATAACTGTCAAGATATAAATCAATTTGAAGATATGTTCAAGAAAAATTTCTGGAATGAATCGCATCAAAATAAAGCTAAAATTAGATTATTAACCGCAAAATATAGACATGGTAATTTAACAAGAGAGGCTTATGCTTCAAGGATGTATAATCAGTGCAAGTATGTTAGTGATCTTAATGAATACATGATTGCTAGTCAACTGTTAAATCACTTTATTTATACAGATACACAAGCCATAATTTGCCAAAAGGTAAATGATATGGATTCTTTAATTGAAATCTTACGAAGATTAGATGATTTTAATGACGTTAATGCAAATAATTATTCATCTTTACCTAGAAACAATGTCAATAATGGTAATCAACGAATAAATAATAATAGTAGGTCTAATTATTTTCATAATACGGATTTGAAAAGTGGAAATCAACGAGATCAAAATGACTATAATGGAAATTATAGGAGTCTAAATTATAATAGGTCTTCGCCAAACATGTATAATCAGAATACTCCAGTACGAGGAGGGTTTAATAATTATGGTAATAGGAGTGGTAATATTTATCAGTCAGATCCTAGAAATTATAATAATGATAAAGGGTATACACCATTTTCTGGTACAAATTATTATTCCCAAAATAGACAATATTATGGAAATAAATCTAAGGATAATCAAGGCGAAAGTAGACAAAGACCGATACATAATATCAGGTGGGTAGAAAATGAAGAGAATAATGCGAAAAATGATAATGTTGAATTAAAAAAAACGCCGATTTTGAAGGAAGATTCATATCAGAATTCAAAACCGAGCACATCTCATTGTTAGAAGAAGAGGTAAATAATCAACCCAATTGTATTACTTTACAGACAATTAAATTTTATCAAAGACCTGAGAGTATATTTAAAAATAATGAAGAAGTATCTATAGTACAAGATTTTGGTTTGCCATTTATTAAGATAGAAATTGAGAATATTGTTTTTACATGTTTAATAGATAGTGGTTCAGAGATTACATTAATACAAGAGAGTAAAGTTAAACAAGTCAAAGGGTATTTAAATAGTGTGATTAAGATAAAAGGAACTGATATTATTACAGCGAATAGAAAGAAGATGGGAACAATAAAACAATGCTTTAATACAGAAGTGATTATAAGTAAAGAAAGTTATTTTATGCAATTTTATGTCCTGGAAAATTTATTTTATGATTGTATAATTGGTATAGATAATATTAGAAAGTTAGGAATGGTTATGAATTTTGAAGAAGGTAATATTTATATAAAAGAGAATATATGCAAAATAGTAAAAGAATTAAGTGAAGAAGAGAAAAATGTTTATAATGATTATAAGAAGAATATATTAAGTATAGAAATGAATAATTTAATAATTGAAAATGATAATGTACATGATAATATTAATAATGAAGAATGGAATGAGAATTATGATGAAGAGATGGAAGAGGAATGCAGAAATGATACGATAAATAATTATGAAGATATTGAAAGGAAAATTAAATTACAGGACATAAAGGATAAAGTTTTGGAGCATAAGTTAATAGAGATTTTATATAGGAATATATCGTTAATTAATGAAGAAATTGTTTTTGCAAGAAATTATGAACATAAACTAGTGGTTACTGATGATTCACCATTGACTTGTAAAAATTATCCTATACCGTACTACTATCAAGAACAAGTAAATAAGGAGTTGAAACGTTTAGAAGATTCTTGTATTATAGAAAGGTCTAATAGTTATTTTATTAATCCTATAGTTATAGTGAAGAAGAAAGACGCATCTTTACGAATCTGCCCATTAAACCTAAGATTACGTTCTGAGCACGAAACACCTCAAAACATAGATGTATTATTGACAAAATGTGGTAATAAAAGTGTTTATAGTAAGTTGGATCTTAAAAATGCATTTTGGCTAATTAATTTAGATGAAGAATCTAGGAAATATTGTGGATTCAGTGTAAATGGTTGTGTATTTTCGTTCCGCGTGGCTCCGTTCGGAGTGAAGACTTCCCCTGCAGCTTTAATCAGATTTTTACATAAAATACTTGATAAGTATGAAGAGTTTGCATTACATTATCTCGATGATATAATAATTTTTTCCAATAGTTATGAGGATCATATCAAACATTTAGATATTATAATTACTACGTTAAGAGAAGAAGGAATGAAATTGAACTTAAAGAAATGTCAATTTTTTAAGAATCAGGTAAATTATTTAGGATATGTTGTGACTGAAAAATGTATACAATTGGATCCACAAAGACTGGATGAAATTAAAAATTTTCCACGTCCTACAAAATTAAAATCATTACGAGGTTTTCTTGGTATGCTGAATTATTACAGGAAATTTGTGCATAATTTCAGTGAAAAAACGTTACCTTTATTACAGTTACTTAAGAAAGGAAACAAATGGAATTGGAATAAGGAATGTGAAGAATGTTTTGTGAAGTTGAAAGAGAATTTTGTGGAAAACCTACATTTAGAACATCCAGATTTCACTTTACCATTTATTGTACGTACAGATGCTTCAAATCATACTATTGCCGCAGAATTGATACAAATCAAAGATAATCAAGAAGTACCTATATATTTTATTTCTAGAACACTTAAACCTTGCGAAAGTCGATATTCCACCTCAGAACTCGAAATGCTGGCAATTATTTTTTCAATTACTAAATTAAGATACTATTTAATTGCTAAGAGGTTTATCTTAGAGACAGATCATAAGGCATTAGTGAACATTATGAATACACGATTAAATAATAATAGAATTTATAGATGGACTTTGATTATACAGCAATATGATATGGAAGTAAGATATAGGCCTGGTAAAGAAATGATAACAGCAGATGTACTAAGTAGAAAAGATGGAACTAATAAAAGAACTAGTTTGGAAGTGAATTTGGTAATTTTGAATCAATCGGGGATTTTATCTTTGGAATATCTTAAAAACATACAGAAGTTACCTATGTTTGATGATATAAGAAAAATATTGGAAGAATTAGGAGATTTTAAGGAAATGACTATAAAAGAGGAGATAATTATAAAGAAAATTGGTAAAACTGAAGTTTTTGTAACAAATGAAGAACATACTAGAGAAATAACTAATTATATACATGAAAAGTATTTGCATATTGGGGCACGAAAATGCTGGTTGATATTTAGGGAAGCTTTTTATTGTAAAAATGATGAAAGGATAATAAAAAGTGAAATTAAGAAGTGTCGATTATGTGAATTGGCGAAAGATAAAAACATTACACATCAAAATATAAGTAAAAGCATAATGGTAAATGACAAGTTAGAATTGGTATCTATCGATTTTTTATCTAATATGTTGCCAAGTACAAAAGGATATCGACATGTACTAATTATTTGTGACATTTTTTCTAAGTTTGTAAAATTGATACCAACAAGCAAATGCGATACTGAAACTGTATTACAATCGTTACAGGAGTATTTTTTTATGTATGGAAAGCCATTAGCTATATTATCAGATCATGCTACTTATTTTAATAATGACAGATATAAGGAATATTTGTATAATCAAAATATTAAAGCTTATTTTTCCTCGTATAGACATCCTCAAGGAAATCCAACAGAAAGATATGTTAGGGAAACTTTAAAATATTTAAGAATATTGTTAACAGATAAACATAATAGATGGGCGAGATATCTTGGTCAAATTGAGAAGGTAATGAATCATACGCATAGTTCAGTACATGATTTATGTCCAGTAACGGTATTTTTGGGAGAAATGCCAGAAAGACCATGGGATAATCAAGAAACAATCGATTTAAGTGAAAAGTATGAATTGGTGAGAGAAAGATCAAAACGTAAAAAAATGATATGGGAACAAAAACAAATGGAGAAACAGAAGAAGTTTAAAAGTTACGAAATAGGAGATTTAGTTATTGTAAAGAATTTGAGGGTTACTGATCGAAAGAAAAATATTATGGGGAAGTTGTTAAGGCCATACATTGGACCATATAAAGTTAATCTAAAGTTAGGAGAAAATACTTATGAGTTAATAGAACCAAATACAAATTATATTAGAGGTAGATATCATGTGTCTATGTTACAGGATTATTATCAAGATATAAACAATAGAGATGAATGAGTGTAACTGGTACAAAGCACACACATAAAGTATTATAAATAGGAATATGGATTAGAATATTAAATTTACAGAAATATTGGGTTGATTATTTAAATGTATATAAGTTTTGAAAGTACATTAAAAAAAAAAATAAGGTTGTTAAGTTATTGGTTGTAATTGTTATTATAAAAAAAAAATTATTAACTTGAATAAAACTTAGAGTTTTTAAAATAGAATAATTGCATATAGTTATGGCAAACAATTAATTATATATGATGATGCTGGAGTAATAATTTATGTTATATTATGTTGTAATGATTGTTTAATAAATATAAATTTTATTTTAGAAGTTAAAAATTTACATTTATTAAAAAGGGGCAAATGTTACAATACAAATATAGACTGTAACAATATTAAATTTATGAACTTGGTCATCAAAATTAATTTAATTATTGAAATTAATGATAATGATGTTTTGGAATAATTTTATTTGAATCTTATTTATAATTACGTGCTAAAGACAACAATGTTCTTTATCTGAGTAGAATTTCTTGAGGTTGTAGTCATCCTGTATGTTGATGGATTGAGTAGTTTCATTTTTCATTGTAGTTACCAAAATCTAGAGAGAAGAGATTTAAAATGTTGTTAGTATATTGTAGGATAAGTTATTATTTGTGTAAGAACATATTCAATTGACGTTAATGATGTTAAAGGTAATTAAAAAAATTAATATTGAATAATGAATAGCTAAATTGGAATAAAATCACATTTCAAAATTCATATCACCGGATGTGACATTTAAAATGTCATTTTGACAACCGGTTAGTAAATTGATAGGAACCAGCTTATAAAATGTTTAAAGTACATAAGATGCTATTTAAAAGCTGAAAAGAATTAAATTAGTAAAGTTATTAATATTAGAAGATATTCAAAACATATAAAAAGATTTAAATTCTATGTTGTTTAGAAAGTATTTGCAGAAGAAATTGATTGGTGGATTTGAAAAAGTAGAGGGTTGTCTAGGGGATGAATAATAAAAACGAGAGATGCGAAATAATTTTGAAGAAAAACGGTCGCGTTTTAGCGAAGTATAATATTAAAACTCAAAAATCTATTAATAGAACAGAATAGAATAAAGTAAAAGTGTTCAAATTTAATTTCTTGATACAAAGTTCATCGAGAAAAATAATTCAAAGTGATATAAAAATTTTAGGAAAGGAGAAGTTAATTTAAAGTATATAATTTAAAATTACTCACCTTAAAAGCAGTCCCGAGAGCCATTTCTTTGGAGTTAATTAATGGTAGCAGTTCCGAGAACCAATTTCTTGAAGCAGTCCCGAGAAACATTTCTTTGAAGATAAATAATAATAGCAGTTCTGAGAACTAATTTCTTCAAGCAGTCAATCGTAGAGGTTCAGAAGTGCAAAGGCAGCATTGAACGAAGAGATTTTGAAGTCCATGGTTGGAGTTGCACAATTTTTTCATCGTCGAAGAGAGATATTGTCAAAATCCTGAAGTATCGAGGTATATTCACATTGCAGAACCAGTTTTCAGTGATAATAGGCCCAAAACAACATTGAAGAAGGTTATTCAGACTACAATGATCGTCTAGAACATAAGGATAACATCTTACGAAGATACTGTTAACCAGTTGATACTAGAAGCATATATTATCGACATAGTGTATTCAGGTCGTATAAAGATTACGTATATTTTGGAAAATATTTATATAATTCAGTAATAGAATAATACTGTTATTTAAAATAAAATTAGAATGTTATTAACTATGCAAATCTAAAAGTATTATCAATTGGAATTTAAATCTTTTCTAGTTAGATAAATTGAAACTCGTATAACCTCAATTAATTATTTATTCATACGTTTCTCTTATAATTTATTTGAAAAGAACAATTATTGGTGTCTTAAAATATTCATTAGAAAAAGTGGTTCTAAATTTTTAATTTATAAAGAAATATTTACCGTATAAAGTATATTAAAATAAAAGGATTGTTATAATTATTCCACAACTTCAAAGTGCATTAAAAACGTCATTTGGATAGGTTTACAGTCTTGTTTGTAAATAAAATATTTGTTGATGTTCCTTTAAATTCAACCTCTATAATTTTTTATTCACGACATTTATTAAACTTGTGAATATTTATATCGCTTGTAGTTTTATTGCTCTAAAGTATTCATCAAGTATAAACATTGGTTTGACAAGAGATTTATACCTAATCTGTAACAGTAAATAGAAAAACATATTTAATTTTATTTGTTATATGCAAATAAATGTTACTTACCAGTTCTACAATATAGTAAAGAAAGGTTAATTACTTATTTTAGACAGTAATTTAATTCAAAGCGGACCACTGACACGAAATGAGATGAGTTCTTAAAGAATGAATTGAAGTTTTATCATAAGCGTAGTTAAACCAACTGTAAAATATAAAAACTACTAGTATTAAAATACTATGAACTGAAAGAGTTTAGATTACTGATGGGTATACTACCAGTTATACAAGTTTTAGAAAGCTAATGTATTTCTTATGAATAGAGATCTGGGCTAGTCGGTGCATATTTATAATAGGAGTAATAGGAAAAATAAATACAATCAATAAGGGTTGTATTTTATTAATTATTGGCTGGAATAACATGAGGCATTTATAATATGAATAATGAATACATGATTAGTATTTTATTAATATATATATATATATATATATATATATACGTGTAGGTAAATTCTTGGTATTAGGCCTTTTTAACGAAATGCAATAAATACTAGGTTTTAACGTTTCGACATTTTTTAATATTAATTTCTCTTCAGAAAACTGAAATTATAAGTATAACTTACAATAATGGTTCAAAAATTAATACAAAACAAGATTACTTACTTAAAAATAGGTATAACAGTTAAAATTGTATAAATAAAATGTTTCTCTTAAAATTTTGTCAAAAGACTTGACATTCATCAAAATATAATTATAAATGTCAGCATATGATTTCTAGATTAACAATTTAACATTGCTGACATATTCTAATAATAATGTCATTACAAAAATTTTTACAATGCAAGTATCAAATAAGCACTAAAAGAACTGATTTTTGAAAATATAGAGGGGAAATATTTGTTTATGTAAGTAATGAAAAATAAATTTTTGAAAGTGCATTAATTTCACTTCGGTCATTCACACAAACTGATTCATTTTTCTTAATTTGGATGAGTTCTAATATTGATCGAGATTTATTGTTAATTTCAATATTTAGAATTTTAGTGTTATCAAAATTGAAATTATGTTTAAATTGTTGACAATGTTTTTTTAAAGCCGTTGAATTTTTGCAATATTTATGACCTTTAATTCTTTCTTCTAAATATTGCATAGATTGTCCAATGTAAATTTTGTTACAATTATTACAAGGAATACTATAAACAGTGTGGGCTTTCTTTAAAAAAGGAGTTTTAGATTTAATATTAGTATTGATAAACTTTAAATTATTATAATTTTTATGTGCTACTTTAATATTAAATTTACTAAACATTTTAGTTAATTGTTCTGATAATTTTGGTACATATGGGATAGATAAATATTTAATTTGACTATTATTTAAATTTTGATTGTTGTTTTGTTGTTGGTTGTAAAATTTATAAGTTCTTTTTTTAATGATATTTTTAATTAAATTTATTGGATAATTATTATTTGCTAAAGTTATGGTAATGTTTTCTAGAACTTCTTTTCTAAAATTTGGGCTTGTTAACTTAATTGCCCTATCAGTAAGATTTATGATAACACTTTTTTTAAAAGATAATGGTTGACATGATTTAAAATTCATTAATCTGCCTGAAGATGTTGGTTTAGAATACCAACTAGTTAAAATTTTATTGTCTTTTCTTATTAAAGTCATATCTAAAAAGTTGATTTTATTATCAATTTCTATTTCTTTTGTAAATTGATTTTTTTTATGATAACTATTAAAGAATGTATCTATTAGATCTATTTTGTTTTCAGGTATTGCTAGAATACAGTCATCAACATATCTTTTATAAAATGGAATTTCAAAATTAATTTTTGATATAATTGTTTCTTCAAGATCTTCCATTACTAATTGTGCTATAACACTTGATATTGGAGCACCCATAGCACATCCATATATTTGTTTATAGTACTTATCTTTATATTGGAAGAACGTTGAAGTTAATGAAATATCTAAACCTTCTAAGAAAGAATTAAGATCTAAATAAGTGAATTCCTTTAATTTACACCAATGTTTCTTAATAATGTCTTTAGCTAAATCAATAGGAATATTTGTGTACATTGAAGTAACATCAAGAGAAATTAATCTGTGATCTTTGTTTAAATCTACTTTATCGATAAATTCTTTAAAACTGAATGGATTTTTTATATAATATTTATTTTTACCTGTAATATTAGATATGCAGTTAGCTAAATATTTTGATAATTTGTAAAAAGGATATTGAATGCATGAGACAATAGGCCTTAAGGGAATGTCTTTTTTATGTAATTTTTGTAAACCATAAATTTTAGGAGGATATGCATTATGTATTTTCAGAGATTTTGAAATTTTGTATTAATTTTTGAACCATTATTGTAACTTATACTTATAATTTCAGTTTTCTGAAGAAGACATTAATATTAAAAAATGTCGAAACGTTAAAACCTAGTATTTATTGCATTTCGTTAAAAAGGCCTAATACCAAGAATTTACCTACACGAATATAATAAAGGCCAAGAAATAATAGTATTATTAATATAATACTTATTTAAATATATATATATATATATATATATAATATAAGATCTGTGCAAGTATAAATATACAGACTGTATGTGTCGGAAGAAGTGGTATTTATTCTATCCAATGTTTTGATTGCGATGTAATGTATATAGGTCAAACCGACAGCCGGCTGTAAGCAGGATAAGTAAGCAAGGAACACATTTCAACTCGAACGTTTTTGAAAAACAAAAGACCGGTTATAATATTGATTACGATAATGTAAAGCTTTTACATATTTGTCGAAACGTATTACAAGATCGAATACTAAATTTACTTGATATTTAAAAATACATAATCATAAATGATGGTTTTTAATAAACTTAAACAAAAATGACGATTCGACAATGTTTACATTATCTTATTACGTATGGTAATATTTTTTATTTAAAATTATTTCCAAAATCATTTAGCCTGCTGCCTCTAATGTCCAAGATCCTGCAGAAAGTTGTAGCGGCATAAATAGCAGTTTTTCTTGGGACGGGATTCAGGTCAGGATATAGTTGTGAAACAGCTCTGCTATCGATAACTGACGATCTGATCACGTCTTACGATCAAAACCTTATATCTTGTCTGGTCTTACTTGATTATAGCAAAACATTCGATATAGTTAATCATGGTACTCTTCTTTGTAGTTTAAAATGAATTGGCTTCAATAATAGCGCTCTCACATTAATGACAAATTATCTAAACGGTCCTATGCAAGTGGTAAGATAAATTGCAATTGCTCTGCTCCCTTTGCCTTAGTGCAAGGTGTACCTCAGGGTTCAGTTCCTGTTCATTTACATGTAATGTTCATTTCTTGGTGCCCATTATCGAATTTTAGCTTAAGGAATATTTTCCTTTTATGTCGTCACTTAACATTAATTAAATTATCAAGGTCAACTAAGCAGTTTTACTGAGGTTCTCCTTGTAATTACGTTTCTAGACGTCATTGAACTTTGTAATTTGTACTTTGTACTTACTATTTCATTTGTACAAAGACATTTATTATTATTATTACTTAGAAATAGAATAATTAAATAAATAGTAAAATTTACTAGTGTGTGTATTATATGGAATTGTAAATTCAATGGGTTTTCTATTCATTCAGACTTTCTATTTATTATAGACTTGAAAAAATATATTTGCAAGAATAAAAACAATAGCCACTTCTCTTTTCTTTCTTGATATTTTGATTCAATTTAGAAGACATTAGATATAATATAACACATAGGTAAGGGTGAAGAAAAAGAAAACAATTAAACACCTTTAGGGTTAGTTGCCGTGTTTAATGTGCTTATTATTACTGTGCGCATTGGTGCATGTATTAAAATACGATTTCCTTCCAGACGACCCTTATATTTTCTCATTAGAAATCTATTCGTTAGTTTTTTATTTCCAATAACATCAATATTATTTTCGATATACGAAGAATAAAAAAAAATGAATCGAATAAAAACAACAGCATACATTTCTTTTTTCTTTCTTGTTATTTTGATTCAATTTAGAAGACATTAGATATAATATAACACGTAGGTAAGCGTGAAGGAAAAGGAAACAATTAAACACCTTTAGAATTAGTTGCCGTGTTTAATGTGCTTATTATCATTGTGTTCATTGGTGCGTGTATAAAAATACGAGTTCCTTCCAGACTACACTTACATTTTCTCATTAGAAACCTATTCGTTAGTTTTTTTTTATTTCCAATAACATTAATATTACTATAGATATATTGAGGTGGAGGCAAGCCCTACGAGACCGGCGGAAAAAACCAATTAATATTACAGTATAATCTCTATATGGTTTCACTGATTCTTTAAATATCACTGCAGACATTTAAGGCGTTGGAAGAAAATATCGATTGGAGTTTATCTTCACAATATATTACAGAGCACATGACGTGTAATTCCTAAGGATGGAGCATATAATTTGAAATATTATTTGTGCTATTTTCATCGTTTGGGTTATGAACAACCTACATTTAGGCGGACATTACGTCTGTCGTCTTCAGGTTAGCCCTATAAAGAATTGTTTCTTGCCAAAAATACAACTTAACTGTGTTTTTAAAATGAAATTCGTGTAAAACAGTTATGAATATAAAATATTATAAATATAATTCGTCACATTGACATTTAGAAATGTCATAAGTGTTTTGCACAATCCTTTATAGGGCAACCCTGAAGACGGGAGACGTAATATCCACTTAAACGTCGGTTGTTCAGAATCCAAACGATGGAATTAGCACGCAGGTTGACATTGCCTTCCTCGTGGCGACGTTAGTTGTTGTCCTCAAAACCGAGGATCTTCTAGCTGAAGCTACAAATGGTGGTCTATCACCTGATGGTCTTCCGTTTAGCTTACATCTCCAAGGTTATACCACCTTATTCCTTGGCTACACCGTACTGATGACGACCAATTAGTCAGAAACACGTGTCTACGGTTGCTCTACAGCGGATTATACCCAATATTTTTGTTTTTCTGATATACAGGGTGTTTAAAAAAGATGCGGCAATATTAAAGGGGTTGATTGTCCATGTCATTTTATACAAGAAAGTTTATAATAAACAAGGTCCACAAACGCTTTGTTACCGATCTACAGCGTGTTGAAGTTTAATTAAAAGAAACAGTTTCAAGAAATGCAATACGCAATTTCCATAATAACCATGTATGGTGTGACGAAAACCCACATGAAATTGTTGAAAATCGTTTTCAACATCAGTTTTCTTTGAACGTTTGGCTTGGGATTGTGGGTGACTGCCTAATTGGACCGGTATTTTTACCAAGGAGACTAACCGGAGAGGTGTATCGCAACTTTTTGGAAAACACGCTCCCTGGATTTCTGGAGGACGTACCATTAGCAATTACAGATGCAATGTGGTATATGCACGATGGCGCACCAGCCCACTTTAGTCAAGTAACTCGTGATTTCTTAACACAAGCATATGGAAATCGCTGGATTGGCCGAGGTGGACCACACTTATGGCCTGCACGATCCCCGGACTTAAATCCCCTGGATTTATTCCTGTCGGGCCATTTGAAGTCATTGGTGTACGCTACTCCATTGGAAAACGTAGAAGACTTAAGAAATCGAATCATTGCTGGGTGCAACTCAATTGAAACCGATCCTGTTGTTTTTGAAAGAGTTCGCCAGTCGATGAGGAGAAGATTGGATTCTTGCATCCGAGCTCGAGGTGGTCACTTTGCACAGTTATTGTAATTTTTGCTTGCTAAAATTGTTGGTATGGTAAAATATTTGTTTTTGCCCTTAAATAAAACCCTTGTTGTTAAAAAAAAATTCTGTAATAAATGTACATGCACTAAAATGTGTTTTTTTTACTAAAAAACGGCACGTCGTATGATAGAAAGTCAAGAGAGCTTTTTTCTTCACAATTAAACAAAGAATAGAAACATATTTTTATTTTTAGAGAAATCAGCGGCGTCCTATTTTTTTCTTGAAAAATAACACGCCTAAAATTTCATTATGATCTTTAATGCCGTCTTGGAGAAATCTAATTTTTACTGTTTCTTTTAATTAAACTTCAACACGCTGTAGATCGGTAACGAAGCGTTTGCGGACCTTGTTTATTATAAACTTTTTTGTATAAAATGACCTGGACAATCAACTCCTTTAATATTGCCGCATCTTTTTTAAACACCCTGTATATATATAATGTATTCTTAATTTTTTTTCTTGGACTGCGGCGTTATTTTTATCACTCATTGGAACTGGTGGATATTAATCAAAACCAAAATTAACGTTTCGACAAATTTTATTGCCTTCATCAGAAATAATTAGTGTACCAACATCCCTATTCCAAATATAATAGCAAACATAGAATCAACAATCGAGAATCTAACTGAACCAGAAAGATCGAACATAAGAGCAAATGTATGCAACATAACAAAAAATTTTCAAAGTTCAAATAATAGCAGTAACAGTATTGTAAGCTCACAAGCAATAGCTAGAACAAAAAAATTCATAAAACAAAACCCCCAGATCACAATTTTAATACCCGATAAAAGCAATAAAACAGTAATAATGAATACCATTGACTATAAAAATAAAATGCAACGTTTACTCAATGAAAAAACCACATACACTGAAATCAAAAATGACCCCACTTGATCTACCAAAAACAAAATAATAATTTAATTAAAAAATGGGAAAGTAGCAATATCATTTCGCCCACACTAGCAAAGTCTCTTAAAATTAATAACGCCCAATCCCCCAAGATGCATGGATTGCCAAAATTACATAAAATGAATATACCAATGAGACCCATTGTATCTTGCATACAGGGTGTAACGGTAGGCCCTGTATATAATGAATAAAATATAAATATAATATAACATCCAAAATATTTATATTAAAGTAATGTATATTATGATATTAAGGTAGATAATAAATCAACACAGATCGGGAAACATGTATTATTCATTTAGTTGTATTAAATTATTATATTCCTGTTTAAAATGTTCCTATATAAATTCTGTATATGTAAAAGAAAAATAGTGCGTAGGTGTATCTGTGTGAAAGAAAGAAAAACACAAGTGGCGACAATGATATCGGAGCCAGCCAGGAAGTTATGCGACATAGATAAGAAACAGTTTGTGTGCAACCGACACGTGGAATATGATGCAGAAAAGTAAAGCACATAGGTGGCCCGGGGAAACCCCGAGTAAGAATACGGTGTGACATGCCTTAAGCAAGGAGGAGGCAAACAGACGCTCCCTAGCCCGTAAAGAAGTAGGTTGCAGGTCCCGTTAAGTAAAATAACACTGGACCGCACCCAAGAAAAGGGAACGATCTCACTGGCTAACAGTGCGAATACAAACGTAGTAATTCTAAGCATTAGTTAAAAGTGATATAAAAGCCTGGTGAGAAAAGAGATATATGTTTAATAAAATAAGTGTGTGCCGTATCTCGGGACAAAGAAGACGACGATTTCAGTCTACCCTGGGAAAGCTGCCCGTGAAAACACCGTTCCAGCGTCACAGCATCGTATAAAGGTACCCAACGTTGTTTGAATTAAAGGCCTATATCATGCATGTTTTTTTTATAAAACAATTCAATTAGCATCTACTTAAATCCATGGTATACTGTATAGGTAAAGCGTCATTGCATTGTTGTTTATTATATTTGCCCATGTTGTAATTGATTCGTAATTTGTATTGTGTTGTACCATTTGAATTGTGTTTCGTTCTATAACCTTTGTTTGTAACCTGATCTGTGTTGATGGTGTTCTAATCAATATATTAATAATACTTAAACATCCTTTTGCGTATTATTTGTCTACCTGAATATAAGAAAGTTGGATTTTAAAAAAAAGCAGTAATAGTACGTCTAGAAAACTAACCTTAGTGTTTTATTACCTGAACCGACCTGAAATTAAGAGTTTTGTGCGAAACCGAACCATTTATCTGAGCTAAGTACGAGGAGTGTTCATTAAGTAAATTCATTTCATCAATAAGTCAATTTTAGTCATTTTAATTATATTATTTAAATCCGTACTATTACATATGAACACCCCACTTTGGGGCATTTTATTTATTTTTACGTAAACTTTAAAGGACCGTACTATTACATATGGTGCCCAACCTTGGGACATTTTAGTCTTTTTATATTCATTTTAAAAGAACGTACTATTACATATGTCACCAAACTCAGGGGCATTACTATTACAAGGGACCTTTGTATAAGTTATCCAAGTACTTCGCCAATTGCATTTCAAAAATCACTGGCAAAAATAACTTACATAAGAAACTCATTTGTGTTCAAAGAATTCTTAAACAATATTAATCTTAGCGCTGATCAAAAGCTAGTCTCTCTATACACCAATTTACCTGTAGACCTAGCCAAAAATATTATCCAAAAGAAATGGGATGAACTCCAACATCACACTGAACTAACTTTGTGTGCTTTTACTGAAGCTGTTGAACTGACATTAACTACTATGTATTTTGAGTTTGATAATAAATATTATAAACAGGTTTACGGTTGTGCAATGGGCGCACCAATATCGAGCGTTATTGCACAGCTAGTACTTGAAGATCTTGAAGAAACTGTAGTCAAAAGAATAAATTTTCCCATCCCATTCTATAAGAGATACGTGGATGATTGTATACTTGCTGTGCCTGCAGATAAAATAGATTACATCACAAGCCAGTTTAATAGTTATCATAAAAAATTACAGTTTACCAAAGAAATTGAGGTAAACAATCAATTGAATTTCCCGGATATGACTCTCATCAGAGACGGCAATGATATAGCTACTAAATGGTATGCCAAGCCGACGGCTTCCGGTAGATATATGAATTTCCTTTCTGCACATTCTATGGCAATTAAAAGAAGCGTTGTTATAGGCCTTTTGGACAGAACAATAAAATTAACTAGCCAAAAATACAGTAAAGAAGCCCTAAAAACTGTAAAAGACTTACTAAAAAATAATAATTATCCAGCCCCCTTTGTTGAAAAAATTATTAAACAAAGACTATACAAACACAATAGGAATACACAACAACAAAAAGACAAACCCACATCCACATCCATCGAACAAGATATTAAAAATAGTAATAACAAGAAATATTTAGCTTTACCATATGTACCCGATTTGACTGAAAAAATTCAAAAAATGTTTTCAAAATACAATATTAAAGTAGCTCACAAAAGCCACAACAATTTAAATTTTATTAACACCAAACTTAAAGACAAAATTGAAAAAAACAAAATGACCCATGTTGCATACGTTTGTCTTCGAAAAAACCAAAATCTTGCAGGTAGGAAAAAACACAAAATCAAGAGAAATATTAGAATGAATAGAAATTAAAAAACATGAAAATCTAGCTGTTAATGACAGAAATGAAATCAATAATCTGTCTAAAATATATTTCCCACGTATACGATAACACCAATACTATTCCCAAGACCCACCTATATAGTTACAAAATTTTTCTAACGTCAATACCTTAAAAGAAACAACTCAGATATACATAAATAAAATTGTTTGTTTGGAATTGTTGATTTTTAAAAATAAAAAAATGAAAAAATAGCATGTGTTTCTCCTTGAAAATCAGATCTGCTCCGTAGTTTTAACAATGGAAATGACTATGAATCCACTGAAATAATAATTTATGCACAATAATAAAGAATATGAATTGGAATATATTAATAATTACACGGAATTAATATAATTGTCACCGTCAGGTATGTTAGATGTACTATTTTAATATGTTAGTAATATGTTAGATATACCATTTTAATGTTAGTGTTTGAAAAGGAAATATTACGATAAGTATAGCAAATATTATTTCCAGATGTTGTTCAGTAATTATTTCTGTTGAAGACAATAAAATTTGTAAAGTTTTTGACTTATTCCCATTTTTCTGAAAAATTCAATGTTTGTATAAAATTATATTTCTCGAAAACGACGTATTAGATGGACAAATTTTTTTGCAGTATTGTTTACAATAAGAGGTCCTAATAGAAGCATGTTTTATTTTTTTACAGTTACTAACTGCATGTGCAGGAAACTGGATTAAAATTAGATGACACGTTTTTGTATAAAAGTCATTTTTTTTTAAATGCAACACCCTGTATATCAGTTCATTTTTGAATTGCTTATTAAATTTCATATCAAAAACATGTAAGACGTTAATACTTTAAAAGTGACTATTACTGAGCTATTGTCGTTTTTTGATATAATTTTGTCAGTTTAAACTTCTGGGCCTCTTTTCAATCTCTATCGCTTCTCTAGTGATTCTAGTAGCTAGATTTTCGCTCTTTGCTAATAACTTTGTATTATCGAAGTCGATATTATACCCCGTTATCACACGATGTTGTGCTAGAGATGAAGTTGGTTCTTTCTTGAGCACTGCGTTTCTGTGTTCTTCTTTTCTTACGCTTATTCGCCTGTTCGTCTGCCCTATATAGGATTGGTCGCACTCCAAGCATGGTATTTCGTACACGCCTTGATCTTCGAGTGGAATTTTATCTTTCGCGTTGATTAATTCATCAGCTAGTTTTCTCTTTGTTGTAAAAACTGTGTTGATGTTGTGTTTCTCTTTTTCTGTTCTTCTTGTTTTGTTATAGGTGGCTTCCTTTATTATTTTGTGCGAGTAACCGTTTGCAAGGAGAGCGTTTCTAATATTTGTTCTTTCTTCGGATTTATGTTCTTTATCTGTTAGTCTTTCGGATCGTAGAACTAGTGTTTTTACTATTGCTATTTGTATGTGTAGGTTTCTGGTAAACAGTACCTATGTCCTAATGTCCCGTTTTCTTTCTTGATCACCACCACATCTAGAAATGGTAGTTTCCCTTGTTCTTCTATCTCCATTGTGAATTTAATTTTCGGATGTTGGGCGTTTAGGTGGTATAGAAAGTCTTCCAGTTTTTCTCTGCCATGTGTACATATTACAAATGTATCGTCGACATACCGCAGCCACAATTTTGGTTTATTCGCACAGGTGTTAACAAACTTTGTTTCAAAGTTCTCCATAAATATGTTGGCTATTATCGGTGACAGAGGTGAGCCCATCCGCCTTCAACTTGTCGGTATTTTTGGTTGTTGTAAGTAAAATAGGTATTTACTAGGCAGTGTTCTATCAAGTTGATTGCAGTCGTTTGTACTTGATACTGGTTTTCTAATATGGACATGGTTTCAGCGATTGGCACCTGCGTAAATAGGGATGTTACATCGAAACTGACTAACAGATCCGTTGGTTCGAGATGGATGTCTTTTATTAATTCAATGAAGTGATCTGCATTCTTTACGTAGGATGCCATTTGTTCTGCGTGTACTTGAAGTTCTTGTGCCAGGTATCGTGCCAACGCTTGTGTTGGTGATCCAATTGAGCTTACAATCGGACGGAGTGGTACAGCGGTTTTATGTATTTTTGGAAGTCCGTAGAATTTTGGACAACGGGACGACTTTTCCCTGGGGATGATCTGATTCTTTATTTCTTCACTCAGCGGTGTTGCGTTTATTTTTGTTTTTGTTACTTTTTCTAAGTAAGTTGTCGGGTTCGAATTTATTATTTTGTATAACGGGTGATCTAGCAGTGCTTTTATTTTGTTATCGTAGTCGGTTTTGTCTAATACGACGGTAGCGTTTCCCTTGTCAACACACAAAATAATAAATTCGGACCAAAATAATATATTTGAACTATGATCCGGACTTTTATGTCATTGTTTATTGTATGCATGTATCAATACATAATAAGTTTATTATTTCAACGGCTCTGTTTTTTTACCACCGAAGACTATTTACATAATTATGTTATAGTTATGAAAAAGTATGTATGTTTCGTAATTACAGAAAATAAATAAACTAATTAAACACAACAAATTCATGTAATTCTTGAAATAAAAATTTGTATTTTTAATACCAGTACTTCTTTATGAAATTGTGAATAGCCTGGATGTTTAATAAATGTACTAATATTATTATTAAATGTGTTTTCATTTCCTCGCGAAAAACATATATCTTTTAACCTTCACAAATACATCACATGCTGTTATTTTTCTCACTTCTAATTATTGTTCGTTACATTTTTTTGTATTAGTTTTTCCGAAACACACACAGACACAAATGTAGTCGTTTGGATACGTACTTATACGAAAACTGGATGTTATGTTTAATTCATGGAGACCCAAGAAATAACTTCTGTAATAAATTAATCAAGAGGAGCTTAGGCAGTCGAAACTAGAAATTGGACGAAGCAATTCGGGAACTGAATTTTCCGCACTTAACGAGTTTATTCTTTCATAACGTGTAATTTATATGATCGCTTAATTACTTATATATATATATATATATCCGTAACGAAATCGAATATAACGCACTATATCAGTGAACATTAACACTGTGTACGGTCCTAGAGTTAATTATCATTTTTGGTTTTCATTTATGGTTATGAATCTTGCAGAAATAGCATGAAAAACTGCATTGTAATCCAAGGGGAATATTTAAATCGATCCACTTTATAAAAGGAGAATTTAAATTGGTTAGGTTAATGCACATTTATATTTCTACTTTTGAACCTCTTCAGTCGATCAACTTTGCTTGTAAATATGTGTCATTAATGAAATGGAACAAGTATATATACACTTGGTTAAAGTAAAGTAAAGCTTCAATACTATTAAATAATAATGTTTTTATTTTTCTTTTTCTTCTTGTTACATAAACATATACGCAAATAGGTATGTATGCATGTACAGACATACAAAACGAGCTCACAAGAACAAAATTATTTTCAAAGTGGAAAAATAAACAGGAAAAAGAAAATTCCTAAGGGGTGGCTCAGACGGGCGACCTAAGCTCGCCCCTGCTCTCCCACCAAACCTTTAAAAATATTTGAAAGTATAATTAGTAATGAATGCCTCAAAACAATCCTAACTAAACATAACTAAGCCTAAAGCAATTCTGCGTATATATATATATATATATATATATATATATATATATATGTGGTAAGTTTTTGTTTTTGAGAACGTGGGAAAAAATAAACATAGCTCTAAATTATAATTGTTATTTTGCAGGATTATTAATTAATATTCGAAAGAATTTTTAATATGTTTGTATGTGTTATACATCGAAAAAAAAAAACTGAAGAAGACAATTAAAAAATTTTGTCGAAACGTCTAAAATAATGTGTTTTATTAATGTTTAATTAGCTGGTAAAGTAATGGTCGCTAATACCAAGAAAAAAATGAATTAATATATTAACAAATGACCAAGAAAGATTAAATATTTATACTATATATATATATATATATATATAAAATATATTACAATTCTTTGCCAATTATTTATTGTCCTATGCTTATTGATTACATTTTCATTTATACATTTTGATTTACATTTTATATTTGTCATTGTTTTCTAATTGACAACCAGTTGTCATATTGTTATTACTTTTAATTCATTTTATGCCACTACTACCAAGAAGATTTTCAATTTTTCAATACATATATATATATATATATATATATAATGCAAGGCTTAATTATTGGGGAATCCAGCATAAAAACAAAATTCAATTTAGTTCTTTATTTTTTTCTTCCAATATTTCGCACATTGTGTGTGTGCTTCCTCAGGGATTAACTTAAAGAAATTGAATATTCTAGTCAGTAATTATAAAAATGTATAAAAAGTCTATTATATAAATAAAGATAAAAAACTGTTTTGAACACTTACAAATGTGAACTATGATGTGGACAAAAATTACGTAAATACATCTACACTAATATCGACAGGTACATCTCTTAAATGTATACTAAACAAAACTACGATATAAATTTTAAAATAAATATCTGATACACACGTTAAAAACAACTTTTTTTGGTAAAAAATCTACACATACAAAACAAACAAGCACAAAAGAAACATCAAACATAAGAAACGTTAAGTGGTAAGATTTGGAGGTAATAATTATGTGTCTAATCTACACAGAGTTTGTACGTGTACAGTGCAAATTTGTACGACGAACATGTCATTAGGTTTCTGTTAGGAAGCGCAATAATATGTATTGTCTATCCCCGAGCTACACTCGTGCCTGATTTATCGTTCTCGTTGCGTTCGTTATCCAACAAAAAAGCATATATTGAGCTCAAACTGTTTGTATCAGCTTTGAAATTCATAGAATTTGGGTTATTATTAATTTCGACCATCTCCAAAAACTCTCTACATTTCTGACTTTTCACTGTCTGAAGGACTTTAACATTTTCGAAATTCGGCGTATGATCTTTATTGTTCATATGTATGGATAAAGCACATCTGTTCTTTCCAGTCCGAACATCACTCTTATGCGTAGCCAGTCTGGTTTTTAACCAAGTTGATGTGTGACCAATATATACTTGATTGCATTCATTGCAAGGTATGCGATAAATGATGTTGGACTGGAAGGACAGGGCTGTCACATCTTTCGTTCTGCTAAAAAAATTTTTTATTGGGTTATAATTATAGTAAGCTAATTTTATTTCATTTGTGGAGAGAACGTGGGAGAGTCTCTCAGATAAACCATTGATGTAAGGAAACCTGAAGTATTTCAGTTTTTCTCGTGTAACAGTAGTATTTTTGATAGTCAGATTGTCAGGGTGGGGGTTGGAAAAAATCAGTTTGTGTATTAAGCTGGAGGGATAACCATTATTAGTAAACAATCTGCTCAATATGTCGAGGTTTTTCTGTCTGAAAGAGGGGTGACTTATCCTAGACACTCTATGTTTCATGCCCAAAATCATATTTATTTTTTGGCTGATTGAATGATTTGAATGATAGTTTAACATTCTGTCTGAGTTGCTGGGTTTTCTATACTATATCCTTGACACTAGAATCATTAGAAATAATAACCATCTAATGATAGATTGGTATAGAAAACCCAGCAACTCAGACAGAATGTTAAACTATCATTCAAATCATTCAATCAGCCAAAAAATAAATATGATTTTGGGCATGAAACATAGAGTGTCTAGGATAAGTCACCCCTCTTTCAGACAGAAAAACCTCGACATATTGAGCAGATTGTTTACTAATAATGGTTATCCGTCCAGCTTAATACACAAACTGATTTTTTCCAACCCCCACCCTGACAATCTGACTATCAAAAATACTACTGTTACACGAGAAAAACTGAAATACTTCAGGTTTCCTTACATCAATGGTTTATCTGAGAGACTCTCCCACGTTCTCTCCACAAATGAAATAAAATTAGCTTACTATAATTATAACCCAATAAAAAATTTTTTTAGCAGAACGAAAGATGTGACACCCCTGTCCTTCCAGTCCAACATCATTTATCGCATACCTTGCAATGAATGCAATCAAGTATATATTGGTCACACATCAACTTGGTTAAAAACCAGACTGGCTACGCATAAGAGTGATGTTCGGACTGGAAAGAACAGATGTGCTTTATCCATACATATGAACAATAAAGATCATACGCCGAATTTCGAAAATGTTAAAGTCCTTCAGACAGTGAAAAGTCAGAAATGTAGAGAGTTTTTGGAGATGGTCGAAATTAATAATAACCCAAATTCTATGAATTTCAAAGCTGATACAAACAGTTTGAGCTCAATATATGCTTTTTTGTTGGATAACGAACGCAACGAGAACGATAAATCAGGCACGAGTGTAGCTCGGGGATAGACAATACATATTATTGCGCTTCCTAACAGAAACCTAATGACATGTTCGTCGTACAAATTTGCACTGTACACGTACAAACTCTGTGTAGATTAGACACATAATTATTACCTCCAAATCTTACCACTTAACGTTTCTTATGTTTGATGTTTCTTTTGTGCTTGTTTGTTTTGTATGTGTAGATTTTTTACCAAAAAAAGTTGTTTTTAACGTGTGTATCAGATATTTATTTTAAAATTTATATCGTAGTTTTGTTTAGTATACATTTAAGAGATGTACCTGTCGATATTAGTGTAGATGTATTTAAGTAATTTTTGTCCACATCATAGTTCACATTTGTAAGTGTTCAAAACAGTTTTTCTCTTTTAATTATATATATATATATATATATAATAAAAACAAAATTACGGGTGTTCGGTCTGTGTGTGGAAATAAAAAAGTATTTGTTCAAAGGCTCAATATTTCGCCATTTATTTTATGGCCTCTTCAGGAGCTACCACTAAAAAAGCAAACACATACAACTAATACAACAAGTCAACAAACACAATCAATATAAACCTACAACAAAAAATTAACATGGAAACACTTCGTCAGACATATAAAGGTTTGATGGTAAAACCAACGTTAACCGGACATTCACAAACTGTTTGTCATGACTAAATAAAATGAAAATTATTTCGTACTAAAATGTTAACAGATAAAACATTCATGTGTATACAAATAGCGTTTTTTTGTTATTTTTTCCTTACAAAAATGTTTACATTTCTTTATTACACTTCATAGATAAATAACTGTATACAAAGGTGTACGAAGTAGTAAAAAAACTCAAACATCATTTATTTATAATTTGAAAAATGTTGCAATAAATACTGCTCAACTGATTGGTATCGGATTTGAAATTAATCGCATCGTTGTGTCTGTTAATGTGGACCATTTCTAAAAATAATCGTTTTTTATAATGCGTTTCGACGTCCAAAATAGTTGCATCATCATAGTTAAAACCGTGGCCCAAGTTTTGAGAATGTATCGCTAGGGCACATGATTTTTTACCCAACCTAACATCGCTCTTATGCTGAGTGATACGTGCTTTTAGCGTTTGTGACGTGTGGCCAATATAGCAACCACTACAATCACTGCATGGAATTTTGTAAATAACATCACTGCGCATCAAAGGAGGTGTCTTATCCTTAGGCTTAGAGAAAATACTTCTGCTTGTTAGCATGTTGTAGTTAGCTATTTTTATATTTTTAAAAGGCTTGAAATGTGAATTTATTTTCTCAGTAAGACCGCGTACATATGGCAACTTTTTGTACTTGACTTCAGTGCCACCAACATCAACCGGACCATCAAAAAAATTGGAACTATAAATCAATTTATCCAAAATGTGCTTGGGATACCCATTGTTGGCAAACATATCAAAAACCATCCTCAAGTTCTCCTGCAGGAAACGTTCATCACTTATATGAGAAACTCTGTTTTTTAAAGCAATTACCGTGTTCAGCTTTTGGCTCGGTGGATGGTGCGAGTAATAATTAATGTATCTTCCCGAAGAGGCAGGTTTCTGATACCAATTTAAAATTAAGTTGTTGTTCTCCAATCTTATAACCTTCGTGTCCAAAAATGGAACTCCATTATCATTCTCATGTTCTATAGTGAACTGCAACTTTGCATGAAACGCATTGAAAATCATTAATGTCGTATCAGACTTATCTCGTGGTACAGCGGCAATAATATCATCAACATATTTACATAGAAAAGGTGGTTGAAAGGGCAACCTAGGAATGACGTTGTCCAGCAAAAAATCCATCACAATCAAAGCCAAAATAGGACTGATAGGGGACCCCATCGGAGTTCCAAAAATTTGTGCATACACTTTGTTGTTAAACGTGAAATAGCAATTGTGGCAGACAAACGAGATCAACTTTAGAAAATTTCTCCTTGAAATGTCAGTGTGCGGACTAATGGACTCCCATTGATTCTCTAACACCTCAAGAACTAAATCAAGCGGTATGTTAGTAAATAGGGAAATAACATCCAAAGAAATTAAGACATAATCCGGAGGTAGTCTAACACCCTGCATGTCGTTCACAAACGAAAAGGTATCTGTGACATTGTATGTGGTTCTATCAGACAGAGCTATTGTTAAAATGTTAGCCAGAAACTTTGAAAGACTGTAGGTGACTGAGTTTATGCAACTGACTATAGGGCGGAGGGGTATACCTTCACTATAGAACATGAGAATGATAATGGAGTTCCATTTTTGGACACGAATGTTATAAGATTGGAGAACAACAACTTAATTTTAAATTGGTATCAGAAACCTGCCTCTTCGGGAAGATACATTAATTATTACTCGCACCATCCACCGAGCCAAAAGCTGAACACGGTAATTGCTTTAAAAAACAGAGTTTCTCATATAAGTGATGAACGTTTCCTGCAGGAGAACTTGAGGATGGTTTTTGATATGTTTGCCAACAATGGGTATCCCAAGCACATTTTGGATAAATTGATTTATAGTTCCAATTTTTTTGATGGTCCGGTTGATGTTGGTGGCACTGAAGTCAAGTACAAAAAGTTGCCATATGTACGCGGTCTTACTGAGAAAATAAATTCACATTTCAAGCCTTTTAAAAATATAAAAATAGCTAACTACAACATGCTAACAAGCAGAAGTATTTTCTCTAAGCCTAAGGATAAGACACCTCCTTTGATGCGCAGTGATGTTATTTACAAAATTCCATGCAGTGATTGTAGTGGTTGCTATATTGGCCACACGTCACAAACGCTAAAAGCACGTATCACTCAGCATAAGAGCGATGTTAGGTTGGGTAAAAAATCATGTGCCCTAGCGATACATTCTCAAAACTTGGGCCACGGTTTTAACTATGATGATGCAACTATTTTGGACGTCGAAACGCATTATAAAAAACGATTATTTTTAGAAATGGTCCACATTAACAGACACAACGATGCGATTAATTTCAAATCCGATACCAATCAGTTGAGCAGTATTTATTGCAACATTTTTCAAATTATAAATAAATGATGTTTGAGTTTTTTTACTACTTCGTACACCTTTGTATACAGTTATTTATCAATGAAGTGTAATTTTGGTTTGTTCACATCCAATATAAGAAAATTTAAAAGAAATGTAAAAATTTTTGTAAGGAAAAAATAACAAAAAAACGCTATTTGTATACACATGAATGTTTTATCTGTTAACATTTTAGTACGAAATAATTTTCATTTTATTTAGTCATGACAAACAGTTTGTGAATGTCCGGTTAACGTTGGTTTTACCATCAAACCTTTATATGTCTGACGAAGTGTTTCCATGTTAATTTTTTGTTGTAGGTTTATATTGATTGTGTTTGTTGACTTGTTGTATTAGTTGTATGTGTTTGCTTTTTTAGTGGTAGCTCCTGAAGAGGCCATAAAATAAATGGCGAAATATTGAGCCTTTGAACAAATACTTTTTTATTTCCACACACAGACCGAACACCCGTAATTTTGTTTTTATTATTGAGTACGGTCGATATTTCAATTATTATATTGTTATAGTATAAAGGCATACGTTAACAATATAATATGGAAAGTTATGAAAGTTACCAAATTTAATTAAATAAACGTAGAAAAATTTATTATGATGTGTTTAAAATAAAATTTATTAGGTTTATCATAATAGAGGTTTATCGTATTTAACAAGTATTCGAATTTTATAATAAACCACCTGTATATGGAAAGGTTGACCATGTTCATTTTTCTTAGAAGTTCAAAATATTCTGGAAAGAAGAGAGTTGAATATTAGTTGTTATTTTGTAAAATGTATTATAAATTTGTAAAAACTTGGGTAATTGACGTTTATGAGGTGATAAAAATATTTAGAATCTTATTTTGAAAGGTGTATAGATTGTATTGTAGAACAGTTCCCGGGAATAATTTGAAATACAGGAACTGTCATTATTTGACATTTGTCCAGAAATATAGATATAGGGAGGTATTGGGATATGAATAGGTAAAGAAGGGTTGATAAAATTATGAAAAGAATTTAGATAATTAGATAATACAATTTTAAGAAGTATTCTAGGTATATTAGAGAATTTAAAAGCTATGTTGTTGATTGTTATTGCTGTTGTAAAACTTTGATTGGAGAATGAAAAATGAGAAAGGATTACTAGGGAAATGAATAAATAAACGAGAGAATTTTTCGAATTCTAAAAAACGGTAGACGTGTTTTTTCAGAAAGAAGATAATTTCTGATATAAAACACGAATACAGTTAATTAGTGGAGAGAAAAGTGTGTCCTGAGTGAACTACGTTAACTACGAATAAATTAATATAAAAATAATAATAGTACTTACAAATTTGTACAAGATCCAGGTATATCCGAAATAGGGTTGTTGTCTCCGGGATCATAGAAGTTTTCAGGAGGCTATTGAGTACCAGAGTTTTGAAATTCCATAAAGGTTGAAGCATTCTTTAAGATCCGGTTATTATAAAAGGTAGCTGATTCCAGAAGTACTGGTGTTCAAAAGAGGCAGATTATCACAAGAGATCCATAAAGGTTGGTGAATTTCACAAGTTCCGGGTGTAAAGGAGAATTTGCTGTGCACTAAGAGATTCGGCATCCTAATAAGAGGACAATTTATTCCAAAAGTCGAGCAAGCTCCTGTACAGGATAATTGGTATTTTTTCTTCACGAGTTTGAACAAGATTGAAGTTTAATAACATCAAAGAAGTAGTATCCGTCCAAAGACGTCATCAGGAATTGGATAGTTACTCATCTGAAAGAAGAAAGCAATTAAGTATTATCCTTTTAGTATATTATTTGTGTCAGTATTAAAGAAAGATAACATTTTGTGAATGTTGGAAAAGATTTAATTATTTGCAATATAATTCAGTATTGAAATAGACTGAACTAATAGTTATTACAACAAGTACATTTGTTATAAACAACATAAGTTATTTTAATTCTCTACTATCCAGTAATATGTCAAGATATGAATAATTTTCATTTATATACAAATTTATGGAGTTATCAAGCCAGTAAATAGTTTTGAACACATTATAATAATAGTTTAAATTAATTTGCGAAAGAAAGTAATAGAAAGAATTACTTAATTTTTGAATATCAATAATAAATAAGATCAGAGTACGTACCTGAATTATTTAGTTGGATTTGGAACTATACACCTTGGAGTAAATATTTTCTAAACGTCAAATATTCAGTTTCCATATTAAAATATTGTTAACCATTGTCCAGTATTTAAAAAAAAACACACGAAGTTTGAATATAAACATATTATTTATTAGTAGAATATCGTTTTATTTTATCATAGTCAAATTCTCAACTATAGGAAATATTTTGGTAAATTTATAACCTGAAAGAAATAAATGTCATTTGACATATTAAATTTGAATCTGTTTATCATTGTTTTCTTACCGAAGGAATTAAGTAAATGTTATAAGAAGTATAATCTGAGGAATCAAAAATTCCATTGAATAAAGAAAAATAGCATTTCACATCAAACAATTTAACATTTAGAAATTTGCAATAAATAAACTGGTATAAATTATATTATACACATATAAGGAAATGAGTAGTGGTGACATCTAGGTGTTTTATTGAACACTCGTTAGCAGACTGGAATATTTAAAATATAGAAAGTATTAAGATAATACAGATGTCAGTAATATATAAAATGTTAGTTAAGGAAATAAATAAGGAATTTAAAAAAGATTATTGAGATTTACTACAGTATATGATTGTAGACAGAGTTAAATATTTTAAATAAAATAAAGAGTTAGATTAGAGTAAAATAATTTATGTAAAGATAAAATATAAAGCTAGTCGGGAATAAAAATAAAACACTTTCATACAATGAATGGAATATTAGGAGATTTATAAAGATATTATAAAACTAGTACATACGAGGGTTGTTCATTAAGTAATAGTAATTTTACAAAACATGTCTAGAGTGTTATTTCATTTCATATACAGTTCAATTTATGACATTTAAACTGTAATAGGATTTAATAATTATTTCGAGGGTTGAACTGATATGTATGAGATATTACCTAGTACAATATATATATATATATATATATATATATATATATAAAACAATCTTATTATTCTTTTAAGCACAAATAACAAACTAGATAAATTGAAATGAGCGTCATTGTTTTTCTATTAAATACGAATACACAGCACCCCTGAAGCCGTCATACCCATAGCCTTAAATGACCTGGTATAGCATTTTAATGGGAGTAGATTGCATATGTGAATGATCTCTTAAAAGTTGTTGTATGGTATTAGGTAAGATGATAGCATCTTATCTCGTTATATTAATATTATGCACGTCACAACGAAACCTGACTTTCTTCAATAAGTACGGTGGGCAGTCAAACAAAAGGATTCTATGGAACAAGGTAGAGCAATGTAAGGTAACTCAGTTTTGCATATTTATCTATCGCAAAGATTTGAGCTTGAGTGATATTCTATCATACTTGCGGATACCAAAAATATACCGCAAACAAGCGTTTTGTACACTCTGCACTCGCTTCATTTCAACAGCATCCAAACAGGGCCCATAAACAGGCATGCAATAATTAAACAACGACAGCACCAATGTTTCGCACAGCATCCTCTTTAATTTAATATTGAAGATAGATTTGAAATAGTATAAAATCTTTAAGTTCACGTAAGCACTGCTTATAATTTTTTATATGTAAGACATAACTGAAAGTGTTATCAATGGTTAAGCCTAAATTTTTTGATTGCATTACTACTTGTTTAGTGTTAGTATTTAAAATAATTTTCCTCCACCTCCACATCTCTCAACGTCACCCACCCTTCCAACAACATAACACGGCTTTTGTCGGGGTTCATAAATATAGAATTTTTGCGGGAGTAAGTATTAATATTTGATAAGTCAGAATTAACTTTGGATATGGCATCAGTAATCCTGGAAGGAGGAAAAGACAAATAAATTTGGGTGTCATCTGCGTACATATACGATTTACAATAGTCAATATTTTTGGGCAACATACTTGTATACATCGAAAACAGTAATGGCCCGAGAATAGACCCCTGAGGCACACCCCTATGGATAGACAACGGGGAGGATTTCTGATTACCCAACCAAACCATCTGGTACCTGTCGCACAAATAGGACCGTTTAAGTCCCGCGCAGGACTCACCGCAGCCAATATAGTGCAATAAAGCGAAGAGAACATGGTGACTGATGATACCAAACGCCTTACTAAAATCTAATAATACTAGAATAGACAGTTCGTTCTTATCTCTGGTCCGCATGATATCGTATGTTACGTCCAGTAGACTTGTGACACAACTATAACCACGTCTAAAACCAGACTGACATTCCGGAATCAATTTATGACATGCTAAAAGTTCCTTCATTTGAGCGGACATGATTTTTTCCAAGATCTTACTAAACGCAGGAATTATGTTTACGGGGCGAAAGTCCCGCACATTAGACGGGGATGAAGTCTTGGGCAGTCGCAACACAATAGTTAATTTCTATTGTTGGGGAAAATAATTTAAATACACGAATGAGTTAATTATATGCGAGGTAGGGAACTGCGTAGGGCAATATTAATTTCAGCATATTAATGGCAATACCATCAGCACCTATAGCGCTGCTACTAATAGATGACAAAATTTTCAAGACGATGTCCTGATCTACGAGTTGAAAATTAAATTTAGATTTGAAGTCCATGTAAGTTGAACTCGCATAAAAGTTGATAATATCAGGGAAAGTATCGGTTTGCGTTATCCTACCAATGTTGCGTTAGAGAAGATGTTGGCAGTTTCCTTACCGTGGAGTCACGCAGATGATATATTTACCAAAACATATATACAAGAATTAATTCGTATATAGATAAACAAATGCACGTTTGCTTCAAGTTGGCATTACGAACAACAATGTATATAGATCTCGTCAGTGTACGGGCATGTTGTCCCATTGTCGGTCTGGCTGTTGATTGTTGCCCTCTACTAGTGGCACGCTCCTCGGAGCCTCTTACCACGGCTTTCTGATTGTTTGTGTGTATGGGGTTACAGAGTAGGGACTCTCATTGCAAAATGGCGTAAATCGCGCGAGACATGAGTGTAGATTTTTGTCCGACAGATTCGGTCAATGAAAGTCCGGGGTTTCGGTGAGAAACCCCGGAGTTTCATTAAATTGCATGGTAAGGTTTACAGGTATAACTTACTTGTTATTCGTCGCTTTAGCGGCGGTTTTCCGATGTTTACAGGAAGTTGAGTGCCTCCTTGATGGTTCTGTGTTTTCCTCGGGTTTTTTTTCATAGTGTCCTCCAGCGTGAAGTCTTCTACGAGGTTTGCTTTCTGGAAGAGCTTCTTGTTGGCTTCTTGGATAAACTCTGCCAATGAGTTTGTCTTGGCGATATTCCTGACGACTGTCATCGGTGTGCTCTTTGGTTCCTTCGCTGTGACCCGTAGCCAGCCGTTTTGCATCCGCTCCAGACGATCCCATTGTCCGTAAACGTAGACTACCCGCATATACGTCGATTACATACCAAATACCATGAGAAAATGCTAGCAACATCTGTTACCCAAGCGCAACGAGACAAGGCAGCATGGACTCTTAAAAGCAAGGCTTTAGTACTATACTTGAACAACTGCAGATATGTGTCCTTTCAGTAACTCTTCAAGAGATGACGTACCTTATTATAAAATTTAACAACCAAGAGTAAACAATATCTGGATGAATGACTAAAAGGAGAAAAGTCTTAGTATTTTGAGAATCCGATATCACTCAAAAAACAAAGTTAAATAAAGCACACTTTTAATTTTGGCAATGTTAAAATTCTAAAAACGGAAAACAAGACTAGAAACATCATTGGGATGGTGAGAAATGAATGGGCTTTCAAAAATCTGCTTTCCCATTTTATAGTATAAGTCAAATGGTGCACAGAAATCATTTTGTATTTGCCAAGTATTAAAAATATTAACTAGATGCAAGAGAAATAATCACAAAAACATTCAATATGTGCAACTTTTTAGATGTGTGCTTTCGGACAGATCAGTAAGCATTTCAATATAACTAACAATCTTTCGCAAGTATAAGAAAGTAAAAGGTTATTTCTAGAAATGATCCACATTAATAGAGATGTTGCCGCTATTAATTGTAAGGCCGATATTAATCCGTCGAATAATATTTATTGTAATAGCTTAGTATTTTAAATTAGTTTTTGTCTTAAGTGCTTTATTTTTTAACGTACCTTTTATTTATTTTATACTTTTAATATTTTTGATTTTATTCTGTATTTTAATAGGAAATCTTTTGTACCCTGGAAGAAGATTCCCTGTACAGATGCCTTTTGAAGATTAATGGACAAATTCATTACTATTACTATAGTAGTAGTAGTATTGCTTATTCAAAACCACGAAAACCTAAATATTTTATAAATGATGCAAAAACAGTAAATCCTCACGTCAGTATCCGTGAAGTAAGTTATTTGCAGGATATTACACAAACTAGTGTTGCAAGGACCTTAAAATAAAATAAATATCATCCGTAGTGAATACATTTTAATATTAAGTTACTCACCCATCATTTCAGAGCTAGAAGAGTGTTCTGTGAGGCAATTCCTTTTGATGTCAATATAAGAGGGACCAGTATGTCACAAATTAAAATAAAAACAGCGAGCCCTCTTAATATGTAGTTTTATCACTGCCTGGTCGATGTATACCTTTTACCAATTTCATTTTTACAGTAGGTTTTTGTTGGTGTTTTCTATATATATGACGTTTGATAAAAAATAGTAAACTAATAACAAAATCACAATTAGGAAAGCAAACTACCAATAACTTTTATCGAAAGATTTCTGATTTAAACTTCACTACTCAATGATGTACACAAAATTGTAATTAAAAGTGAAAATGTATACATATAGATGTAGAGAAGCCACATTATGTATTAAATGTCACAGGAGTGACAACAGAAATTGAAATGATAACCTGGAATTTCATAAATGGAACCATTTGTAGCATAAAATCTTACTTTAAGAACTCAATTCAAAGAAAAACATGTCCACAATGTTCAACAAGAGTAGTCAGTAATGTATTCGGTATTGTGTAAATGTCAAATTTTAGCTTGGCATATTAGTAAAAACACTAAATTATTCGTAGCCAATGTATTCCAGATGTATGAATTAAAAATATTATACTTCCTAACAATATCACTTTATAGAAATTACACTGTGACTTGGAGATAAGTTTAATAAAGTGATATTGTTACAATATATAGTATATTTTTATTATTAACGAATTATGGAATATTACAAAGTGTAAAATATTTGAAAGTGTTACTTCCGGTCCGAATTTTGAAATTTAATTTATACAAAAAATATTTCAAATCCAACTCTAAATACTTTTGTACTCGTCATAAATATATATAGAATGCATATTTACGACATATTTGCAATAAATCGTTATTCGGTAAGAGTAAAAGTGTTAGTTCTGGTCCGAATTTTGATTTCTTTTTTATAGAAAAGGTATTGCAAATTAAGTTCTAAATACTTTTATACTCGTAACGTACCTGTTGCATGACTTGCAAAATATTTGCAAAAAACTGATTTTCGATAAGAGTAAAAGACCTACTTCCGGTAGGAATTTCGAAAAACTTTTTTAATAAAATTGTTCACAATTTCAATTTTAAGTACATATAAATTCTTTATAAATTTGTCTAAACTTAGTAGTTGACAAAATATTGGCAAAATTCGATTTTTTCACTGAAGTAAACTACTACTTCCAGTGTGCCGATTTTGCTGAAAATCTAATCGGTTCTCAAGAGGGACATTATACTACTAAATGCAAAATTTGGAATAGATAGCTATAGCGGTTTGACCGCTATCGTGGTCACACACAGACGCACAGACATTTTTTAAAAACTACTTTTTTGGTATCAGGGGACTTCAAAACGTGGACATCTGCAAAAATCTCGAGGTCGAAAATTTTCATCATCACAACACTTCCTTATACTACGTATAAGAAAGTACAAATGGATAGATATGGTGTGAGGGGTTAAGACTTCAGCTGGTTTAAGTCTTAACATGTACAATTTGATTGAAATACACAAACAATCAACGATGCAACTATGTATGTGTTAAGATGTGTTTGTAGCTACAGACATATATGTTTCTACCTAGTTTGGTAAACCTAAGCTGTTTGATAGGATTGCATAAGTAATACCGATTGTCCTATGCTTATTTGCTTTCATTTACATTTATACATGACTGATTTTACATTCTATATTTGTTATAATATCAACAGCTCTACTCCTAATTTTTCATTACATAGTTGCTTCCTTATTATTTATATAATTGCATTAACTGAACAGTTTGTGGTAGACCCAAGCCTTTTGATATAACTATATAAGTAATACCGACTGTCCTATGCTTATTTGATTACATTTTCATTTATACATATTTGGTTTTCTATATTTGTCAATGTTTTCTAAATGACAACCAGTTGTCATATTGTTAGTACTTTTATTTCATTGTATGCCACTACTACCAAGAAGATATTAAATTTTTCAATACATTTGTATATTTAGCAAAGAATTGTAATATATTTTATATATATATATACATATATATTAACAATTTGTTCAAAAGCTCAATATTTCGTTATTTATTTTTAAATCATCAGAAGCTATTAGTAAAAAATTACATGGGACATTTGCAAACATGAATTATTATTCTTAACTTGCAACAAGTAAACATTATTAATAAAAAACAAAATTAATTAACTTCTTTTACTTAATTTGATTTATTTGAGCTGCAAAAGAAAACCATTAAAGTTAACTGTCATTATATATAAATGTAGCGGGAAACGCTACTGCTAGCATTTCAACTTGTCACGTTTAATTTATGAAACTGCAAAGTTTTTGTTTAAATGTTCTGTTATTTTTCAGTTCATCCCCACTTGTAATCTGTCATTTCACGAGGTTATTTACCACTACTTTTACCAATGCTTAAAACTGAAAATTATTGCCACGTGCAAAGGCATATTACAGACCGGTTAATACTAGGAATTTTAGTTTCACTTAATTTCAATTGCAGTTGGAATTTATGCTAGTTGCTCAGCAATTGATGCAAAATAGAAATGCGGGTCGCAAGTAAATATGCTGGTATATGTAAATACCAGCATATAACAGAAATAGCGTTATACAGAAATCATTAAATTTGTTGTAATTTTTAATTTTCCAATGTCGCACATTTGTTGAAATAGTTATATTTATTTTTCACATTCGATGATGATAAAAACGTCGGGACAGAGAGGGTTTCTGTTACAGGTAATGATCATAAATTAAGCATAGTTGAAACATAAATCAAGGGAGATCTATTAATAGACCATTTTAGTATGTAATAGAAAAATAACGTGTGAAAGGATAAAAAGGTATAAAATAAGAGATGCTCTATGAATGACCTATGTGAAAAAAGTAAAAGTAAAGATAAAAAATCCGAGGTTAAGAATCTGGAAAGAACTTGAATTAGAACGAAAATGGAAAATACTAAAAAATTCTACAAGAAGCAGCTAGAGAAGCATGTGAAGTTACTAGAAAAATACAAACAGATTGTTATGATTTCAGAAATAAAGGAGAAAGTAACATGCTAAAACTTACATTCTAAAAGTAACAAAACAGAAAAAAGGTATACAGATTACAAGTCAGAGAGAGAAATAGTAAAATAAATGTTAAAAGAAAACGCTGTACGCGAGTTGAAAAACAGATTGAAAAAAGCAGAAATAAAATCAATACCACTTTAACACGAAAGACAATGATTAGAATTCTCGCAGATGAATGAATGATAGTGGTGCGATAAAAACACTTTGAAAATGTATAAATATTATTAAAGACTATGTAGCAAGGGAAATATATCAGTAGATAATATAGTGAAAGCACTAAATAATGAGAAAGCTCTAGAACACAACCCAAAGAGTTTTGAATGCTTATCCAAAAATGCATGACACATTAACATTTGGAAGTTAGGATTGATATTGCTTATGTACTATTATAAAAGATGATTCTAAAAGCTCTGATAACTACCGGTATATAACGTTGGTATCTTCCACATTGAAAGTATGTTATTGAGTTATTAGAACAGAAATTCAAGGCACATACGGAGACAATATTATTCGGATTTTTTCACGCACAATTCCACGACAATAAAGGTCATCCATAGTGTTTTATAGACTGTTATTTAAAGCCTCTTTATATATATACAGCACGTGTCAATTTTCATTAGCCATAGGCGATTAATCCATACAGTATGTGGCAACATAGTACGTACCCCTTCTTTCCTTTCCAATGCCAGCACGACCGATGCATGCTCGTAAGTAAATACAAGTTAGCGTGGTTAGCAGTAACTCTTCGACCACCGGCTTGGATGTTTGTAATGCGTTCAGAAATAATATTTACGAGTTGCAAGGATTTGTTTTTCTTTTTCTTTTCAGTAAATGCAGAGAATTATTAAGCTGCGTTCACGCTGCATGACACAAACAAAAGCGTAATTCTAATAAAATAAAAAATAAGGTAAATAAAAAAGGATTCTGAAAATAATATTAAATTACTGGATCAGGAGATCGCGGTGGCCATTTGATGTTTCCCGTTCCAGTAATAAGACGGCTTTTATTGCAGACTTGATCGCAACGTGTTCGCAAACATTCATTGAATGTAAAACCTGGTCGGGAGAAGTGGGAAGATCGGAGAAAGTCGTTACGATGTCGATTGTTGCCGGGATTGGTGACGGACGGTGTGGGGTGGCACGTTGCCACATATTACTTGTATACGTATAAATCGCATGTAAACATTGAATCCCTATAGCTAATGAAAATTGACACATACGGTATATATACAACCAAGTTACGAATAACAAGAAGCAGAAGCAGACAGTTATCGCAGGCCTGAAGATGGCAAGAGTGATTTTGCCGAAACGTAGTCTAGAAACCAGCACCGGTCTTTTCAAAGACCTAGCAGTTGAAACGCGGAAGAAAACCTGGAATCCAGTGACAACATATACTAATATACAGGGTTGCTCATTAGTGCGTCAAAGTCCAATATTGGCGTTATTAAATAGTACTGAAGAAATTTATTTTATAAAAAGTGGCACAGTAACAAAAAACACACATTTTGAAGGTAATTTGAATTATACAGGGTGATGCGTTAAAATGGCACACATTCGAATTTTTTTTTTAATGAAACACTGTATATCTTTTGTTTCTCGTAGTCTACTTTAATTTGTGTTTTCATCGATATCTGGGGTTTTGGTTTTGGATGACGCATTGTTCAGTTATTAACGAAAATTATAAAGAAAATGGTCGCGACAATGTTTACCATAATAATTCTATGCGGTAATTTAGTAAGTATGCATCCAAGAGATGTGTTGAACCTACAAAATAATCAAACATTTATTTTATTATACAGGGTGTTTGTTACGATGCAATCAATTTGGCTATCATCAAAGAGCGTTTACTGATTTTTTTCAAATGGAACACCCCCTATATTATTAAAGTTTTGTAACGGTGCGTTAATTGCGCTTAATTTTTGTTAATAATGTCCTATACCCAAACCCAATAATTTCGGAGTTATTTTTAATTTTTCATTGTAAACCGCTAAATTATTTGTTTTCGGTTCGATTAGTGTACTGGGTAAACGATTTGACAAACAAAAACAAATAAACGTCAACAAACGTCAAAAATCTAAATTAATCTTATTGTTGCTGTTAATTAGGTGTAATATTCGTGATTTCTTAAGTTCTGCGTTTAATATTGTCATTGTGTTATTTATTGATTGGATTAGTGGGTAGGTACGTACTTTTCTTGTATATTTGTTGTTTGTCACATATTATTATTACGGTTTTTAGTTAAGTCAATATGCAGTTTGAAAGCAACGAACTCGTTGACATGATTTTCATTATGGGATCTGCCCAAAAGAATTATCTATTACCCAAGCGAATTTATGCGCAAAGATATCCTGACAGAAGACAACCTTTAGTTACAAGTTTGGAAAGACTTAAGGAAAGATTCATTAGAACAGGAAATTTGAGTTATGGAAAGCTTGAAAGGACAAAGAGGACAAGTGACAAAGATAAATTGAAAGTCTTGTTATCAGTAATTGAGGAGCCCTCTACTAGTTCGACCAAAATATCAACAGAATCTAATATACCACGATCTACTGTTAGCAAGATTTAAAAAAAAGATAAATATCAACGCTACAGTATTTCCTTTCATCAAGAACTGTTCGGGCCTGATTTAGAGACTAGAAGGACGTTTTGCGAATGGGGATTAGAAATTCAAAGGATAACACCTAACTTCTTCCAAAAGGTATTATTTACTGACGAATCGACCATTTGTCAGAGTGGTAGCCCAAACCGTCATAATGTTCATCATTATGCAATAGACAACCCAAGAATATTCGATGGATAAGCAGAGGCAATATTTAGGATAACTAGATAAGAGGACAAAGTGGACAAGTTATATATATAAATGTTTGGGCCAGTATTATGGGCAACTTTATAATTGGACCACATTTATTTCACGGACATTTAATTGGTGTGCAATATTTGAATTTCTTGCAATATGACTTGTCTCAGCTTCTGCAAAACGTTCCTCCAGTTCTAAGAGAAAATATGTGGCTTCAGCACGGCAGTGCTCCAGCACATTTTGCACTACATGTCCGACATTATTTGAATCAAGAGTTCGAAGGTAGATGGATCGGCCGCGGTGGTCCCATTAGTTGGCCACGTAAATCGCCAGATTTGACCAAACTTAATTTTTTTCTATGGGGATACATAAAAAATATTGTATACCAGACACCTCCAACTACAGCAGACGATATGAGGCAACGTATAATACGTGTTTTGAAACAGTTTCCATTGAGAAGTTGCAACACGTAAGTAGGTCCTTTCTGTCAAGGCTGCAAATGTGTTCTATTCAAAATGGGTGTCACTTTGAAAATTTGTTATAAATATTGCTTCTAATAAAATTACAGTTTGATAATTTTAGTCGTTTAATTGTTTTTGTTTGTCAAATCGTTTACTCAGTACACTAAATCGAATCAAAAACAAATAATTTAGCTGTTTGTAATGAAAAATTAAAAATAACTCCGAAATTATTGGGTTTGTGTATAGGACATTATCAACAAAAATTAAGCGCAATTAACGCATCATTCCAAAAATTTAATAATATACGGGGTGTTCCACTTGAAAAAAATCAGTAAACGCTCTTTGACGATAGCCAAATTGATTGCATCGTAACAAACACCCTGTATAATAAAATGAATGTTTGATTATTTTGTAGGTTCAACACATCCCTTGGCTGTATACTAACTAAATAATTTTGTCTTAGATAATCGTAATACTACCGCATAGAATTATTATGGTAAATATTGTCGCGACCAATTTTTTTTTTTAATTAATAACTCAAAAATGCGTCATCCAAAACCAAAACCCCAGATATCGATGAAAACACATATTAAAGTAGATTAGGAAAAACAAAAGATATACTGGGTGTTTCATTTAAAAAAAAGTCAAATGTGTGCCATTTTAACGCATCACCCTGTATAATTCAAATTACTTTCAAAATGTGTGTTTTTTGTTAATGTGCCACTTTTTATAAAATAAATTTCTTCAGTACTATTTAATAACGCCAATATTGGACTTTGACGCACTAATGAGCAACCCTGTATATAAATACATCAAATTTCTTTGCCGAAATATACAATAATGAATTAAAACCAATGAGTTATCTTGGCGCAGCGACAAATATATAGACAATTAATGATAATAAAATGACAATTTGACAGCAAACTGTCATCTAAAATGTTTCAATGACTAGCAAGATATAATGAAAATTAGAAATGTGCAAAAATGAAAATGTGAACAATTAAGCATAGAACCATCACTATTATCCCACACAGTTTCATCAAATGATCTTGATTTATCTAAGACATACATTCAACTCTACCCCATAAATAATATTGACGCAAATTGTACAATTAAAAGACTAGACTAATGTAATAATTTCTAATTTATTATTAATTATTGTTAGTAAGTCTAACAAACATTAGATTACCTATACATGTAAGTAAGTAAGTAATTGGTTAATCAAGAACAAACACCCATGAAATCCTTCTATTATTTAATTTTTTTTGTGACTTTTGATACGTATCACTCTGCAAACATAATTTGTGTTTTTTTTTAATTCGGATATACCGTTTAGTAAAGCTTGTTGGTTCATACATTTATATTAGAGAGCTTAAATAACAAAAGTTTAATTATCAAGCGGGAATAACCTTGATAGACAGAAAATAACAAATCACCATGACAACGTAGTCTACACTGTATGAAATATGCGGTTAAACTAATTATGTTTTCGATATCTATATTAACTTTGTGTAACTACAAAAAATATCACTTGTTTCTAATCATAATGTTGTTAAAAACATATTTTCCATATTCTTATATTTTATAGATTCAGTGCAGTGCGCCATACTTTCTTAGGGTGCACTAATAATTTTAAAAATATACAAACCTTTCTGCTCCTGTATATTCTAAGTATACGTCTTTTCGAATACCACATAAATACAAAAAATATGAATGAATTTATGACCCTTAACATTGTGATTAGAGCAGTGGTTCCCCTTTTTCGAGCCGCGACGACCTTTTTCAATTAAAATTTTTCCTTGGCGCCCTACTCTAAGTAAAAGTATGACTGATCGTACGTAAAAAATAAAAATAAATATAACTCGTGTATCTTCATTGTTTAAATTTTTTTTTTTTACTTTATTAATATTAAACAAATAATTAATGTGATGGATGCGCCTGCAAATCACTGCACATTTTCTCAAATCGTGGAATTCAACTGGACACGGCTACTCTAATTTTTTTTTTTCCACATTGATTTTTGCTCTATACTTGCTTTTTATCATAGCGCCCGCCGAAAACCCAGCTTCGCACAAATACGACGTCGAAAATGGAATTAAAATCCGCAGAGCCTTATCACCTAGAAGGGGATATTCATCTTTTAGTGAAATCCAAAATTCTGTCAATTCCATGGTGCCAAATTTTGCTTTCAAACTGTTGTCGCAAGATAACTCTGTAAGATTCTCTTCTTCCGCAGAAGTAAATTCAGATGGAGTACTGGAGTTAAATGGGTCTTGGAGGAGTATAATATGGAATGATGATCAATGGTTGTTGTAACTGGTGGTACCCTATTGGAATCGCCAGTTTGTGATGTAATTAATGTTCTAAATCTTCTTCAATTAAACAGTGTAACGTTGTATTTAGTTTTATCCAATGATATTACAGCAGCACCTAGTGATTTACGGTATTATCGCACCTGATACTTATCATCCTTTTTACTTTCTTATACGTAGTATAAGGAAGTATTGTGATGATGAAAATTTTCGACCTCGAGATTTTTGCAGATGTCCACGTTTTGAAGTCCCCTGATACCGAAAAAGTGGTTTTTAAAAAATGTCTCTCTCTCTCTCTCTCTCTCTCTCTCTCTCTCTCTCTCTCTCTCTCTCTCTCTCTCTCTCTCTCTCTGAGTGTGTGTGACCACGATAGCGGTCAAACCGCTGTAGATATCAATTCCAAATGTTGTATTTACGTGTATAATCTCGCTCTTGAGATCTGATTAGTTTTTCAGTAAAATCGGTAGACCGGAAGTAGCAGTTTACTTCGGCGAAAAAATCGAATTTTGCCAATATTTCGTCAACTACTAAGTTTATACAAATTTATAAAGAATTCATATGTACTTAAAATTAAAATAGAGAATAATTTTATTTAAAAAGTTTTTCGAAATTCCTACCGGAAGTAGGTCTTTTACTCTTATCGAAAATCAGTTTTTTGCGAATATTTCGTAAGTCATGCTTTTTAGGCAAGTACGTTACGGGTATAAAAGTATTTAAAACATAATTTTCAATATCTTTTGTATAAAAAAAAATTCAAAATTCTGACCGGAAATGCCACTTTTACTCTTATCGAATAGCGATTTTTTGCAAATATGTCGTAAGTTATGCATTCTATATATAATTATCAAGAGTATAAAAGTATTTAAAACTGGATTTGCAATTTTTTTTGTATATATGAAATTTCAAAATTCGGACCGGAAGTAGCACTTTTACTTTTAGCGAGTAGCACTTTTTTGATAATATCTTGCAAAGTATGCATTCTCTAGAGATTTATTAAGAGAATAGAAGTACTTAGAATAGGATTTTGAATAATTTTTGTAAAAGAAATTCTTAAAATTCTATAATTTGAAACGCTCATACGTATAAGAAAGTCGTGTGGTGGCCACACCTAATTTTTAATTAGTAAAATTACTTTATCCATCCCTGTAGCACACATTCGTGCAGACTATGATACTATTAATGATCATTTGTCGGTCCTTGATTAGCAGCATGTCTTGTTTGAGCAAACACATATTAATGAAGCCGTTGAATAATTTTGTAATGTATTACATAGCTGTATTGAACTTAGGTTCCCAGAATATTAAAAAAAAAAATCTGCAATTTTCTTACTTGGTTTTCAGGTCATACCAGAGTAACTTATTAGAAAGAAGGATTATTTCAAAAAATATGGTAGAAATCAAAAGAATCATCGACTCACGACTAATTAAATTAAATTAATTTTAAAATATATTACCCTTGTTTTAGCTAGTCATCGACGCGCTTCGAGTTATTCGAGTGTCCTCAGCATGCCATGTCGCACACTTTGCAAGATTAATTTCATAACTTGTTTATATTTTGGTAATAACGTCGATGGTATTTTCTAGCTTACCCTGCTAGTTCTTCTAATTAATTTTTCTAATTATTTTCATACAACTAATTACTACTACTAATTACTTCGGTATCTAATATACAGGGTTGCGATTATGTATGCAACCGGGTTCGTTATGCTACAACGGTTTTAGCTAGAATCCTGAAATTTGAAATAGACGTAGAACTCGATTAAAACTACATATTAATTTTTTTATTTTTGTTTTGTTCCATAAGTTTTTGAAATACAAAGCCTACTTGTTTTTTTTTTAATGGGAACATGGGTTAAATGGAGCATCGTTAAAATGGTTATTTTTCCCCGAATTAAATGGTATAATAGGTTTGGTGATTCGTTTGATAAAACTTTAGAAAAAAATTAAAACATTATTAAAATAAAATAAAACACGCAAATCATGCAGGCTTTGCAAATCCGTCAAAGAGAAAATTCTTGACAGTTAATTGTAATCAGTTAACGTTGTATTAGCAACTAACTAATAATTATGAATCACTTAACTGAAAGAGAAAGAATAGAAATTCTTATGATAATTGGGTATGGAGATAGAAAACGAGGTCACCAAGAAAGATGTGCAGTGTTTAACGACACCCATCCTGATAGGAATCCAATAAGTAAGTCAACAGTGACAAAAACATTAAGAAGATTTAATATAACCGGTAGTGTGAAACACCAACCTAAATTAGGACGGCCAAGAACATGCACCAACGAAGAAAATTCTTTTAATATTTTATTAGATGTCGCGGAGAACCCTAAAACGTCTGTACTACAAGTGGCTTTAAATCATGATATGTCTCGAAGATCTGTTCGAAATATTTTAAAACGAGCAAAGTACCACCCATACAAAATTCATCTAGTATACGAATTCAACGAGGATGATTTTGACAGAAGATTAGAATTCTGTGAAAGAATGATGACGATGATTGGCGGCGATGAAATTTTTTTTAAAAGGATTGTTTTCTCAGACTAAGCAACGTTCCAGTTAAATGGTATTGTAAATAGGCACAATTGTAGATATTCGTCTGATAGTAATTCTCATTGGATGGCGACGGTTCATACCCAATATCCACAAAAAGTCAATGTATGGGCCGGAATTAACGGCCATAATATCATAGGCCCATTTTTCATAGACGGAAATCTAACTGCTGAAAAGTATTTACAATTATTGCGAGAAAATATTGTTCCTCAAATTATACATCTTTTCCCAAACCACAACAATCAAATTTGGTTTCAACAGAACGGCGCTCCACCACACTATGGACGTGAAGTACGTTATTACTTAAATAATACATTTCCTCAAAGGTGGATAGGGAGGCGAGGAACTATTGAATGGCCGGCTCGATCTCCTGATCTGAATCCCCTAGACTTTTCTTATGGGGATATTTAAAGTGCCGTGTGTACAACAACAAACCAGAATCTTTGGACGAATTAAAATTACGTATTCAGACAGAAATAAGAAATATTCCTGAAAATTGGTTAAATAATACAATAGACGGATTTATCCACAGACTTCATTATTGTCAGGAAGTAAATGGAGAACACTTTGAACATCTTTTATAATCTAAATTCTGAAGCGAAATTTTGTTTATAAATTATAAACTTCTTGTTTAAATATTAATTGAACCATTTCATTAAATTTTTGTTGCTTTGTCTAGTTTTGTTTATTTAGGTTAATTGCAAGCATTTGTTGGGGTTTCAATGGGAAATAATAGAGGCAATACTGACAATGGGACATTCTCTACTGCCATTGTTAAGTTCTTCCAATTTTTGACGAATGGGCAAAGGCTGCTTGATTTGCGTGTTTTATTTTACTTTAATTAAGTTTAAATTTTTTTCTAAAATTCTATCAAAAGATTCACCAAACCTATAATACCATTCAATTCGGGGAAAAATAACCTTTTTAACCATGTTACATTTAGCCCATGTACCCATTAAAAAAAAACAAGTAGGCTTTGTATTTCAAAAACTTATGGATTAAAACAAAAAGAAAGACGAGTATCTAATTGAGTCTTATGTCTGTCTAAAGTTTCAGTATTCTAGCTCAGACCGTCTTAGCATAACGAACCCGGTTCCATACATAATCGCAACCCTGTATATATTTATTAATTGTCTGATGAAATTCAGTACATGCTATCTCTTTCTTACTTAGCTGGGGCATCAGAGACGATCAGAGAGATGCTGCATGCCAATATTGTGTTACCCTTCATTAAAATCATGCACCATTCTTCTTGAATACCTATAACCTCACTAATCTACTTTCTTATAATGTGCATGAAAATATAATAATTTAATTTGTTCATGAAAGGTAATAATATCTATTATATTATTACCTTTATTATAAATAATATAGTATTATAAATACTATATTATGTTAGTATTTTTAATACTTACCAAATGATACTTCACACAATAGGTATCTTGTAGTTTTACAGAAATGTTATGGACAATTACACTCAAAAATGGACTGAAATAAGGCGATCTTCTATCTTCGGCATTATTTAACTATGTGCTTAAATGTACTATGCAAAGATAAATTGAATGTGACTATTGTATTATTATTATAAGCGGTACCAGTGCAAATGGGGCTGGAAATAAATGGCAAGAAGACGAAATATTTGACATGAACTAAAAAAGAAAATACTAAAGATAAAAAGTTCGACATGACAACAACAGGGGGGAAAATCTACAGCTTTGATGAAGTGGAGTCATTTACATATTTGGTAGCAGAATTTAACGGGAAGCCTTGTATATAAGAAAAAAGAGATTCAGAACAGATTACTGAAAGGAAACAAACGTGTATATCAACTTAAGGATGTACAGTTGTGTTCAAATAAATCTGAGACAATTTTAATTTTCGATTGTAAATGTGGATTATATATTAAACAGTATTTCCATGGTTTACATGCTAGCATCAAGTGTATTAGCTTGTCAAAGTGTAAAAGTCTGTTTAAGTATTACGTTTTTCAAAGACATTTTTATAGTAAACTGCCAAGAAAACCGACAGGCATTGAAAAAACGCGGATTATTTCAAAAATAGAAGGCGGTTGTTAGATATAAATGACTTCACGGCATTTTAACGTGAATATAAATAAAGTGTTTGCAATTAAGAAAAGGTGGAAAAACGAAATGACACTAAAAAGGAAGACTGGTGCAGGGCTGTTCAATAGAAAGTCAATTGTCGAAGAAGATATAGAACTTTTAGGTTATATAAGAGGTCGCCTAATTAAAACTGCAAGAGACGCTGTAATAAATACAAATTTTTCCGCCTCCAGAGTTACCGCATGTAGAAGAATATTAAAATCTGATTTAGTGTCGTGTTGCTGTCGGACTTAACTAATGAGCAGAAACAGTCAAGACTGTTATTTGCTTTAAATCTTATTAATAATAATTTGAATTATTGGAACCGGGTTATTTTTAGTGATGAGAAGACTTTTCAGTCGACTTACAACAGTAAAATCAGAGTCTATAGACCAGAGAAAGCTCGTTTCCATGATAGGTATAGTCGTCTTAGAAGAACTTCTGGAAGATTTGGAGTTAATGTTTGGGCTTGGATCAGTTCTCAAAATTTAGGAATATGATGGCGGATTGAAAACAAGTTTAATGCGATTGCCTACAGAGACATTCTAGAATATATCATCCAACTGTCCATCATATATTCGTCAATCCCGACGTTATATTTCAGCAAGATAATTGTCTGGTTCATTATGCAAGAATTATAAGTACCTGGAACTAATAGCATCGAGGGTTTTGCAGTGGCTTTCCAACAGTTCGGACTTAAATCCGATCAAGAATATTTGGGGCTTTTGGTTAAGATTATCAATAAACGCAATGCCCAACCAGAAAACGCCGAGGTATTGTGGAAAAGGATCAAAGAAGCATGAGAGGAACTGAAAAATAACGAAGATTAAGGGCGATCATTAATTAACTCCATGCCAAGAAGACTGGAAAAAATTATTGAAAAAAATGGTGGCCAAACAAAAGATTACATTTCTTTTGTCATAAGTTATTTCTTTATTGTTAATTATTTCTTGTTAAATCAGATTTATTGTATGCTTTCCTTCATTACTTCTTACTTCTATTAAATGAAAATAAATGTTTCGTTTTGTTAACTATCACCAACACTTATAATCAAATTTAGTTACGGCTAACATGCTGAAAGCCACAAATACAACAACAAAAACGTTGTCCCAGATATATATGAACAAGTGGAATTGGCAATTACGTTAAATTAATGAACAAAAGTCATGTTTCATTATTTTCGATAATGTTTCGAACAGATTACAGGTGTGTGATGCGTTGGATTTGCGTATCAATAGAGTTGGATTGGTTCGGAAGAGTTGTGTTAGGAATCTGGGTCTCTTCATGGACGAGAACTTAAGATTCAACGATAATACTGCCAACCTCATTAGGCGAGCTTATTGCAATTTGAAAATGTTATATCCTCACAGATGTTCCTTGAACGTTCACATTAAGACCATGTTGACCGATACCTTGGTCCTGTCCGATTTTAACCTCTGCGACTTTCTTGACAGTTTGGACAGGAGGAGAATACAAGTAACTCAAAATTCATGCTTGCGGTTAATTTTCGGTATGGGTAGGATGGAGAGAGTTTCTTTTAAATGGTCAGAAATTGGCTGGCTTAATATGGAAAAGCGTAGGCTATTTCATTTGACTTGTTTCGCATATAAAATCATTACGACCTGCACGCCGCCGTATTTACTAAGCAAAATTAGATATCGCACTGACGTCTACATAATTAATGTTCAGAGAAAGGATTTGATCGCTATAGCTCGTCACCGTACCACTCACTTCAAGCGTTGCTTTCAATACAATTGTGCATTGATTATGAACGATTTGCCACCGTACCTCAAAGAATTGTCACTCCGTGGTTTCAAGCGTTGTGTAAAGGAACGTTTAGTAGGTGGTCTTGCATTTTGAGTTATTTTGAATTGTTAAGATTTATGTTAATAGCAGTGTTATGTTGTGCTTTTTGTAGTTATACTTGCGCCATCGCATAGTGTTCACAATATGGATGTGTGTATATGAATGTGTATACAGAGTGCCCCACCGAAATCGAAACAGACTGAATATCTCGAAGGAGAACACATTTTTGAAAAAACGCAAAAACAGTTCGATTTTTGATCCAGGGGGACACCTTTCTTTCGTATCTTCAACTGTGATACGTCATTCCTCTCCCCTCCATCACTCTAACCATTACAATTTAAATAGGGAAAATACTAAATACGATACATCATTGAAAAGGTAATTGTACGGAGAATTCAGCAAAGTGTTAGTTGGTTGCACTATTTTTTATTTTAGCGCCCTCTAGCGAAATAAAAACGGTTACGTATTCCAAAATGTGACACATCATTTCAAAGCTAATTTTAGTAGCAATTTAATGCACAATAAAAAAAGTATTAATTTAAATAATTGAAAAACCTTGCAGAGCTCGAATATTAGAAACTACGAACTTAATTAGTTTACAATAGACGCTGACAGTTTGTACTTGACAATGATGACAAATAAATGTCAAAAATATTACGTACTTAGCTACTAAAATTAGCTTTGAAATGATGTGTCACATTTTGGAATATGTAATCGTTCTTTATTCCGCTATAGGGCGCTAAAATCAAAAACAGCGCAACCAACAATCACATTGCTGAATTCTCCGTACAATTATCTTTTCAATGATGTATCGCATTTAGTACTTTCCCTATTTAAATTGTAATGGTTAGAGTGATGGAGGGGAGGGGAATGAAGTATCACAATTGAAGATATTATGGAAGGGTGTCCCCCTTGGATCAAAAATCGACCTGTTTTTGCGTTTTTTCAAAAAAGTTTTCTGCCTCGAGATATTCAATCGGTTTTGTTTTCGGTGGGGTACCCTGTATATTCATCATCACAGAATATACATACATACATTTTATTTCTCACATTCAGTCATTTGGTACACCTGGAAGATTAGGGAGCCGTCAGGCGCAACTGAAGGTGTTATCTTTTGATTCCAGTTTCGTTATTATGTCTGATTGATATATTCAATATTATAATTAACATGTTTGTTAGTATTATAATGTAACGGAATCAATAAATGTATTATTATTATTATATTGTTATACGCGTAAATGACATTCCTTGGGTGAAACCAGAAAATGCTGGAGAAAAAGTATGTGTCATTTAAGATAACTTGCTGATGCGTTTCCTTATTTATAAAATAAGATCAATAATCAATAATATATTAGCTTTAAAAATAATTATTCATTATTTATTACACCTACCTAACCGTTTTTAAAATTAAATTCATTGTAAACGTTTTCTTATAAGGTAAGGAAGTACATCTTCGAGATCCACAGTTTGTCTACTAAAATTACTATTCTTAATATTCTAGAATACTGAATACTTTAAAATTAATATTATATAAATGTTAAAATCAGCACTAATGAACGACGACAATACGTGCAAGGTTTATTGAAGCATTAGTAATTAAAATTAAACATTCATATTTTCAAGCGCTTGTGAAAATCCATTAATACGACTGCGCTTATGCCTATGGCATTTGTTATACATATACGTTATAGTTAGTCAACCGAATGTTAATTCATGTGGGTGATTACTAGATGTTATTGTAGTTCAATGTACTTTACCATACGAAAACAATGACCTCTAGCAACTATCTACATGACCCAATTTTCGACTGAATAACAATGGATATATAAACAAAGACAATAAGTACAGTGTCACATATTGCAAATAATTTTTTCATTAATTACACTGGCTAACACGATTTTTATCTCACGAGTATCAATACTTGTATTGAATGCAGTTTCTTATCCTGTTTTCAAAATGTGTATTCAGAATTTCTCTATCACCCACAGTTGTTTTTGTTATTTTAATTTTTTCATATGTCCATTGTTAAATAAAAGCTCCTAGAACATTGTAAATGTGGTGGAACCAAATGAGGTTACTCAAATGGTACCGTCGCTACCGTTTGCAGGTCCATACATGTATAGATATATACAAACGTGTTCTATTAGTATAGCAAACATTCATCAGCACGATGCCAATTGCGATAGATAGGTAGCAGTGGATCAGTAAACAAGATTGAGATTGTTTCGTATCTCTGAATTGTTATGTATTACATATTTACATATTTATTTCTTTTAATTAGTCATTAGTTACAAAATGCCTAGAGTTTCTTTAAATCATCCTAAGTACTTTTGCTATATATGTGGTAAAATATCTGTTGTTCATCATGCTTCTCACTGTATGGAAAAATGGCACATGCCACATGCCAGGGATTCCAAGATCACTCCGCCGACTGTTATTTTTGCTTAACAAACATTAAAGGGGTTACGTCAAAACCAAAACATACAGTGGTGTACCCCGACTTGCAATCTGCAATTAGATCATTTCCACACTGCGAAGAATTGCTCATACCAAAGCCTCCAGAATATGTGACATTAGATGAAGAGAGCGCAGATTCTGATGGAAGTAATGAAGAAAAAGAAACAGATTTTCGTGATGCAACTTTTGAAGCAAGTTGTTCATCTGAGTATCAGTTATTGACTAAAGAAGATCTTAACGACCTCGAGATTTAAAGTTATCCAAAAGAGAGTCTAAAATGCTTGATTCTCGGTTAAAGAGATGGCATCTATTCCAAAAGAATACAAAGATATGTAGTTACCGTAATCGTCAATCTCAATTTAGAGACTATTTTTATGAAGAAAATGGCGTAGTTTTTTGTAATAACATTCCTTCTCCTATGGAGATATTTGGTATTGAATAGAACCCAATAGAATGTCGGCTGCTCATCGATTCCTCTAGTATTGTTTTTGTGTGTTATGTGCGACATAAAAAATCACTACTTCAGAAAAGAATGGCCTGAACGCAAAAAATTCACTTCTGAACAGAAAAATATAAAACATGACCCATTGTGTAATCCTAAAAATGTGTATTTACCTCCATTACCTATCAAATGACGATTAATGAATAATTTCGTTAAAGCTATGGACAATACTTCTGGTTTCACTACTTAAATAAAACAGAAGTTTCTTAATATTAATGATGCAAACATTAAAGAAGGAATATTCGTGAGTCCACAAATCAGATCACTAATGCATTGAATCCACTGGAGAAAGCAGCTTGGCAAGCATTCAAAAATGTGGAATATTACCGTGATATTGTCAACGATCTTATAACATCTTATAAAAATATGGGTTGTAATATATCCTTAAAAGTACATTTCTTGCACTCGCACCTAGATTTCTTCCGGAAAAATTATGGAGCAGTGAGCGATAAGCACGGTGAACACTTTCATCAGGAGATTTTAGCTATGGAAAAGAGGCATCAAGGCAAATGGCATCCTGTTATGCTGACCGATTATTGTTGGACTATCAAGAGGGATGCTCCATGTGCAAAATATAACAGAAAATCGTCATTTCTTACTCTCTAGGTGGGTGAGAATGTTTGAATAATATTCTGTAGTTAAGAATGTAGAAAGTATTACAATGTTTGAAATTATAAATGCCTGTCTCTCGAAATCCTTGCGTGGTGTGGCAAAACTGATATCATATTTGAATTCAGGAGTAAAAATACTATCATAATCACATATTTTTCATTCTGGGACAAAGAAAAATTTCTTTTTTGTTTCTCACTGTTATTTGTCTACAGTCTACTACTACAGGCTTGCGTACACATAGCATTGTCAACACTTTCATTTTAAACTGATTAGTAACTTTTCATGATTAATTAAAAACAATAAAATATAAAAGAATGAAAGGTATTTTTAGATCATCCATAAATACTTTTCCTCGTTTCCTGTTCAAACATCTTCTAAATATAGGGGCACTCTGAATAGTGTATACTTTTAAAAGTCAAGATATCAATAGAAATAAGTATTTTTACATATCATCCTTATAAGTAGTTTATACGTTTCTGCCGTCGATAGTATGAATAAATATTTCAAACTTGTCGAATGTTTCCGGTCAATTACGCTCGAGATATTCTAGATATTTCACAAATGACGCTGCCTGCATGCATGTTGCAAATTAACTGAGTTTCATTCAACTCTAAAATTTCCGTTTTGAGATAGACTTCGTTGAATACCATATCGATCCCGATTTAAATGAATTTGTTCTTGTTTCTAATCTTTTCTGCTTTATGTCCATTCTTCTACATTTGTGGAGCATATATCTGTCAAAGATAAAGTTAATTGGGAAGGTTACATATCTAATTTATAAACTGAATATAATGCAATTTATTCGCATTCCAGGGAATATTAATGAATGAAATATCGCCAGTACCTTCTGTTATCTTAAATTAAAAATCTATATTCCTGTCTAGTGTACGCGGAAAATGTGTCATTCAAAAGGCGCTCTGCTAGAAAGCCTAAAATCGTATTTTTATCTTTACTGTATAAGTATGCATTTGATTGATACAGACATAAAAATAATGTTGCTTCTGTAAATTTTAGCGATATCCGTAGTTGAACGAAGGAATGTACTATTCTTAAAGAAAGTGCATTTATACACGCAATTGTAGTAGATGAATTAATAATTAGTGATGTGTTTATAGAATTTTCTTGACAATGCTTTTGATCTATTGAGCTTTACAACAACTAAATAAAATCATTTTCCTGTTATTCTATTGTATTTTACATATTTGTATTTTTACATGTTATACTATTGTATGTCTTTAAATTGACAATGTCGATATCGCAAGATCTATGACAATAAAGATTATTATTATTATTATTAAACTTGACGAACTTGAAACATAAATACAATTCTCAGTCTTTGTATGATATAAATTGTAAGAAAAATGCAGTATACAATAATTATGTGTAAGAAAGGAGTAAAGTTACATTTTTCATCACGAATTTAGATATTATTGCCTAGCCACACATCTAAAATCATTGTAATAAGGCAGAACAATTCTTTATTGTACTTTTAAATGTTAATTGCGAGGGTACAATTATTACCACGGTCCGCTGTCAGCTGTCAGATAGTAACAACTTATGCCAGCCAATATACATCAAATCCGTACAATAATAATAATAACCTTTATTATTGTGTACGAGGGAAAACGGGGTAAAATCATATTTATTTTTCTACATAGTCTCCTTTTAACTCAATACATTTAGTCTATCGCTTTTCAAGACCTTTCATTTCTTCAGAAAAGTAAGAGCCGTCAAAACCTTCCAAATGTCCATTTACAGCTTCGATAATTTCATTATTCGATGTGAAATTCTTTCCAGCCAATTATTTTTGGGGGAAATAGAAAAAAGTCCGACTTGTGGGATAGGGTGTTGTCTTGGTGGAACAAGACTTTTTTCTTTGCCAAATGAGGCCTTTTGACTTTGATTTCTTCGTTCAATCTGTCTAATAACGATGCATAATACACGCCTGTTATTGTCCTCCCGTGTTGCAAGAACAAGAAAAGACGGTAGGCATCACCTCCCCAGCTGACGGCATCGTCTTGGCCTTCTTTGGAGTTGGTTCACTGCATACTGTCCACTGCGTTGATTGTGTTTTAGTCTCTGGAGTGAAATGGTTTCTTCATCGGTAGATGTTTTGGGACACCCAGAACGTGGTTGCATATTCTATGCTTTTTCGTTTAAATTCACCAATCCATTTCGCAATGGTGGCATACGACGGCGAAGACTCACCATAAACTTCGTTTAATTCTGCTTCTATATCTTTAGCATTTAAACCTTTAAAAAAAATCTTTAATGACAGCATGGAATTCGGTTTTATTCACGATTAAGGAAATGCGCGCACTGTTTACTTTGCTTGGCTCTACTGGCTTTACTATGTGTTAAAAATTTAACAGTAGTTACATGTTAGATGAGACACTCAAAATATATGACGGGTGCGCGCGCACAACGCCATCTTCTGGTTCGTTCTAGAAACATTCCGATCTTCCCTCGTATGACATATTACTGTGTCTCTGTATTACTAGTGAATAGTGATACGATAAAATCGCTAATATGTATATCTAAATTATTCACAATTATTATTATTATACTATATATATATATATATAGTTATGGAAAATAGTGGGTAATACTGCAGTAGAGCAACCGTAGACACGTGTTTCTGACTCCTTGGTCGTCATCAGTACGGTGTAGCCAAGGAATAAGGTGGGATAACCTTGGAGATGTAAGCATAAACGGTAGACCATCAGGCGACAGACCTCCATTTGTAGCTTCAGTTGGAAGATCCTAGGTTTCGAGGACAACAACCAACATCGCAACGAGGAAGAAGTCTACGGTTGCTCTACTGCGGAATTACCCACTATTTTCCATAACTAATTTATTAATCCGCACTATTTCCATTGATTAAATTTCCAGGGTCGGTTGGCACGCAGGTTGACAATGTCTTCCTCGTTGTGATGTTGGTTGTTGTCCTCGAAACCGAGGATCTTCCAACTGAAGCTACAAATGGAGGTCTGTCGCCTGATGGTCTACCGTTTATGCTTACATCTCCAAGGTTATCCCACCTTATTCCTTGGCTACACCGTACTGATGACGACCAAGGAGTCAGAAACACGTGTCTACGGTTGCTCTACTGCGGAATTACCCACTATTTTCCATAACTATATATATATAAATAAAGAAAAGAAATATTGCGGATTATAGAATAATAAAGTATAGAATTTCATGAGGTAACTCCGCTCAAAATGCAACTGCGGACACGTGTTTCGAACTACTTGGTTCTCGTCAAGGTTATCCCATCCTATTCCTTGGCTACACTGCGCTGACGAGAACCAAGTAGTTCGAAACACGTGTCCGCAGTTGCATTTTGAGCGGAGTTACCCCATGAAATTCTATACTTTATTATATATATATATATATATATATATACTGGGTCGCAAAAAAATTTCCAATAAGAAGGCGGATCCCATTACAAAAAAGTTTGGGAATCGCTGGTCTACAGTATGCCCTGTACGCGGATCCCTCTATCAGTTTTAAGTCTAGAAGCTATCTACGAGTAATTAACCGAATAATGAATGAATGTTTTTGTTTATGCGTCTTTTGGGCTCGATAAAGTTTTTACTTTTTTTTTATAAATTATGGGGCGTAGGTATAACTGGGCAAAATAAAATAGAATTTAGAACTGAACAATATCCAAAATATATAGAGCAATAATAAAATTTCACTTAATTTCTATATAACTTCCGTTTGGTCATCTTCATTCACATTGTTTGGAGACTAATCTCATTATCAAAGAAATCACTTTTGTCGATAGTTTGGTTATGCATCTTATCAGTAGCGGCTGGGGAGTACACTAGGAGATATAAGTGACCATACACCTCGTGGAGATATAAGGTGGTATGGGCATGTTTATTATGCATTATTATATGGCGAACATGCCCATACCACTTTATATCTCCGCCAAGTGTACGGCTACTTATTTCACTTGGTGTACGTTTAAGAGTTGACAAGACTGGTTCGTTTGTTATCGGTGATATGCTCGGCATCTGGGAATATATCACCGATAATCAATGAATCAGTTTTGTCAACTCTTTTCTATGTAATTGGCCCATTTAAACGAACTCACCAGCTAGAACTGCATCTTACTACCAGATGTTGAGACAGATCTACGTAGATCTGCAGTTATTTCAAATCCTGGAGCTTTGTTGTATTTTATTTTTTTGAGAGCTGCTATGAATTCCTCATGAGCTGGTTCTTCTATGTTTTAATCCTATATGGCTTCTTCTAATTTCTTGTTCTCTTCCTCTTTCATATATTCACGGCGACCTGTCATGATCTGTTAGTAAATCGCGGAGGGATCTGTGGCTTTTATATATAATTCTACCATTTGTTTTGTTGTGGAATTTCATTGTCAAGGAGACGTTTATCATTCGTTTCTTAAACTACTGCAGTTATTTTGCGCAAAACTATTTATAGATGATGTGCATCTATAGCTAATGTCAGATGTGGTATTGATTTGTTAAGTTTCCGGTTATTGCTTTAAATAGGATTTTTAATTTATTACGTATTGTTTAATCTAAATAAACATTGAGCGGGATAATTGGAAATTTAATAGCTTATAAACGCCAGAAAAAGATCAATTATCTTCGACTAAATGAAATCAAGCTCCGCATAGTAAACCTTTAATTTATCGTTTTTTCTCGCGTTACTGTTACTTGATGTCATAAACTTAGCAAAATAATTGTGATATATCGTAAATAAGAGAGTATTTCTCTTCATTCTGAAAGATGAAATGACGTAACATTATCAGAGTGGTAATGTTACAACAAAATAAATACTTTTTCTTAACCTTGGTTGAAATACAATCTTGATTCATGGTAATTATTCTGAATATCGCAACCGTACACTAACGGATTACGTTTTTCAGATATTTACTTTTAATTTAAGCTTGAAATTTCTTGGTTGTTTCGGAGAATCTCGTAGGTGCCTCGAAAAAAACATTAATTCCTCGTAATTATTCTATCGTGTTACGAGGGAAACTCGGAGAGTTTTGAGCCTAGCTAAAACACAAGAAATTTTCAGTAATATTCTGCTTTAGTTTCTTTTTAAATCGATATGTGCTTGAGATACTCTAACCTCTTTAATCCAACCATATTGTAATTTACATCTTGCTGTTTGCAAAATAGACGTCTATATAGCTACAATGGAATCCACGTTTAATGCAAATATCTATTCTTCCAGCTACGTTTCAAATTATGAGAAAAGTGAATTTCGTAAATCTGATAGGCTCTCAGTCTGACAACCAAATAGTGAATTTTGGTCACTGTGTAATGAAAGTATTATTTTGATGGAACTACATTTTCTTGTAAGCGCACTTTGTTAGTTTTAGCCAAGAAATCTTTTAGGTGTCATGAAAAGACGCTATTAATTCCACCTAGTCGGTTTAGGATGTTGCCAGAACAACTTAGAGTGTTTTGGGCAGTGAGGCCGCTGATGTATTGTTTTGATGGGACGACACTTGTTCGTAAGGGAACTTTGTTTCAACCGAGAAATCTTTTTATTGTTGCAAGAAAGAACATTAATTCCACGTAATTGTTTTTTCATGTTATGAGAGCAGCTTAAGATGTTTTGAGCCAATCTGAGAAACAAGTATTTTTTTACTAAAATTCAGCTTTAGTTTGAACAGAGTATAAGACCCCATATGCGTTTTGCAGAGATCCTATTGCTTCTTTAATCCAGCTAGATTGTAATTTGCGTGTTGAACCCCAAAATGCGTGTATGAATACGATGGTATTCCCCTTTGATGTTGGCTTTCAATAGTGTCCTTTTAAGTTCATATACGCTTCTTCTATAGATACTCTAATTTGTTGAAGCCAACCAGGTTGTATTATGCAAAACAGATCCCACGACGCTGGAAAGTGTTTTCATTGTAAAAGAAATAAATCTTGAGAATCAGAAGCAAACCTTCCACTTTTTCCCTTCTTTTTGCAAACTGATTTTTTCTGACGTGGCAACAAGGCAACAAGGGGGTTCCAGTTGTACATAGAAATTCGAAAATTGTCACCCTAGTAAGTGGGACCTAATCTCCCAAGTAATGGCCCCAAATGCCACGTTGACCAATAAAATATGACTGGTTTAGAATAGGTATATTTTCTCTGCAGATATGGCTAGAAAATATGTGCGAAAAACTCAAACCTGGTACGGCGGGAACAAATATATCAAAAAACATTTGAAGAATGAGGTATACGATGTCACAAACGGAATGAAAATGAAGCGATGGGCATGTAGGGCTTACGGTATTCCACGCACTATACCACTATTTGAATGGAACCAGAATCAAAAGGGAATAGCGGCGTCAGATGGAAAAGGAGGAGGTGGAAGACCATGCCTACCAACTGAAGATCTAAAACTTGGCCGATGGTTTAAAACTCTTGATTTTTGGGATTTCGTTTAAACTTGGGAGGAGGTGTTGCCCATAGGTGAGACGTATGTAAACTGGCTTAATATAAATCCAAATACCGAAATGGAAGACCAAGTGAAGAATAGTTTCTGGCATTTAAGATAAGCAACAGCCACTCAGTATAAAAATCTCAAAGCGTAGAATACTTCAGAATTAAGCAGGTAAACCCTTGGACTATTTGGAAGTGAAAAATCTTGAATTAGAAAACAAACCGGAATGTATTTACAATTTAGACGAGACATTGTTTTGCCACGACCCCTGTAAATCTAAAGTCGTTGGTTTGAAAGGTAGCAAAGCGTTTGGATGATAAGTTCGCCTGGTCGAGAAAATACGTCAGTTCTGTGTGTATTCCTGCTTCAGGTAGAAAGGTACCACCCCTAATAATATTTAAAGGTAAGAATGTGATGCAGTTATAGATAGACAAAGAAATATCGAGCCAAACTGCATATGCAGCTGCAAAAAGAGGGTGGATGGAAACCGAGTTGTTCAGAAATTGGTTCGAGAAATGTTTTTACGTCCCGTTCTTGTGATCTATGACTCTTATAAACCACGAACTTATAAAATCCGCTACCGAGAACATTGTGACTATATTGAAACTTTCACCAAACTTTTGCCTCTGGATGTAGCTGGCTTTCGAGGACTTAAATGTGCATGGGATGAAGAAATTATCAAGTGGCAACGAAATAATCTACGGAAGAAAATTACAACAAGCAATTAATAATAATAATAATAATAAATGCCTTTATTGATACATTAACATACCGTGTTACAAGGACTAATACAAGATAAACAAATGAAAGTAATACATACATATTGCAGTGACCTTGAGTTTGGTGGTAAATTGTGGATAGGCATAATCAAGATCACTTCGAGATTTAATTTAATTAATTATTATTTTATTTATTTTTATCATGATGTGTATATAAATATTCATTAAGTCAATATTTTGCCAAAATTTTATTTTTATTTACGTTAAATAATATAAGAATGTTATTATAATTTTTATAAAAGTTATAATATTAAAATAAGCATAAAATATTACGTGAATGATGACAAGAAAGTGTTTCCCGCACGAAGAATACCGTGACTGGGAGAGATCGACCGTTTGGCCCGGCGAAAACAATATCCTGCGCTAGATGCATTGGATGAGTCATGAATGTGTAAACAAGTTTATATTTACATGTTTGTTTACCTTTTTGAAAGATTGTTAATACGCTGTTTTCCCGGGTGGTGCAGCACTGCAGCTATGTATTTCTGGAGGTGGAATCGTATCGTACCGAGAAGAACCGGACGTTTTTGTGAAGAAAAATATTAATATAAGACCGGAACCGATGAGAAAACGGGAGATGCCTGGTGAAAATCGGCTCTCTCAAAACAAAACAAGAAGTAGGTGGAAACCTCTTCTTCCTCTTAAAAGTAAAAATGTTATATTAATTTAGAAGTTTATTCATGAATTTGAACTTAGAATAATTTTCAAAGAGATTTGTCGATACTTATAAAATTTTCAACAAGAATTAGAACTTGTAATATTTTCCGTAATAATTTTACTGTACTTATAGAATTTTCTAACCGAAGTGGAACTTAGAATAATTTTATGAATTAGATATCGTTTTTTTTTAGTTTGGAGTTTAATTTACATTGAGACTTGTAATTATTTTTGGAAATAATTATTTATGTACGGAAAAGTTTTATTTAATTAGAACTTTGAATTTTTTTTTTATTTTCTAGGATGTTTTGTTTTATATGTAGGGTTATTACACCATGCATTATGATAAAGCATTGTAGTGACTGTAACGATCAAGTTGAATAGCATAATAATTTTTTTTATAAACATTTTCTTTACTATTTTATTTACCAGATTAGAAGATTTGTGGTTAATAATTTTGTTTTATGTATATATAGAATAATTGAACAGTGATCAAGATTTTCTTTTATATGATGGATGAATTTGAAGCGATGTACGAAGAATTAAGGTGATTTAATAATGTTTGTTATAAATGTGTATATAGTGTTGTACAACATTTTCTTGAGTGGTGTTTTGTATTGGAATCTCAGAGTGAGGTAAAGTTTTATTTTATTATATATATATATATATTTTTATATGTATATCAAGTATATTTTATAGTGTTTGTGTATTTGATATTAACGTGTTGGGTAATAGATCAGGGATGTGTGCGATGAATTAAGTAGTTGTTTAATTCATAGCATGGAGTCCTGGTGAATCCTTAAAACACGAATTAGTCTTGGTGGTACTGTTTTGGGAGCGAGAAAAGGCGCCAGGCAGAACTAATCAGGGCTGAGTTAATTAATTAAATGCACAAAGACATTTTTTTTATTATTAAGTTTAAATTTATATATATACCTTAAGGGGTGAGCACATAGTAGTGTATGTTCGGGTTGTGTCCGACGAATTGAAAAGCATACTCGTAGGGTGGAACTTTGGGGTACCTACCAGTGTGAATTTGGCAGAAAATTTGTTGAATCTTAGTCTAGCATAAGGCCTAGCACTAGGATGCATGCTTGATTCTTACTTACTTATTGATTGAATAATTTAAATTATTTTTATATAAATCTCAAATTGCAAGAGTCACAGCAATATGTTAGGCATCAATCCCAAGGCGAAGTTCAGCATTAAGCTGTTTTTCAACTTAACCTTGATCAGTATTACACAACTATGAAACAGGTGCTTAAAAACTACAAAAATCGAGACAAATACATAAAAATAACTGACATTGAATTCCAATTCGTATATCTTCAGCAATACCACAAATTCAAGTGTAATACCTTGCAGGAATACGCCTTACAATATAATAAAAAAGAAAGAAAAGGAGCTCCACTGTGCAGTTTAGAACGGCTCCACACAAACACAATACCACACAACATTAATATAACCTCCTAACCACTGGCTCAGATCCATATCCCCCGTGATTCTAAATATCTCTTAACTTTTCCGCGAAAAGACGTGACGGTGGAAGCAATCTCATAAGGCAAACAATTATACCTGCTGTAGATATTAAATGTGAATGATCTGCGGTAGAGAGCAGTTCTGTGCCATGGCGGAGATATTTTACCTCGAAATCTGGTGGTGAGGTTGTGTATGTCGGTCCTAAACCGTATCTTATTATATAGGTATGGCGGCGACCCCAAAGTAAGTATTTTATGGTACATAACCAAACATCTCAGCTCCCGCCTGTCCTCCATACTCAACCAACCCGCACTGGTCAGCGTATGTGAAATAGAATCATAGTTTCGTATACAATAAATATATCTTAAGCAGGAGTTTTGCACCTTCTGTATACGATTCCTTGTTATGCTATCCAATGCAGGATGATATATAGGAACACAGTACGAGAAATGGGATAAAACAAAAACATCGCAAAGGTTCTTCTTCACAGTAGCATTAAAAATATTCCTGTAAGGATACAATTTTTTTAATTGTAGATGTTCATATATTGTGTACGATCACGTAAATAACTCTCAAACAGTAACAGTGCCAAACCACGAAAACCTACATGCTGGAGGACACTCAGAAATATGGGGTGAGCAACAGTGTCAAAGGCCTTACTATAATCCAACAGAACCAAGCATGTCAGTAAGCCATTATCCATTGCCTCAAGAATATCATCCTTAATTTTCAAGAGTGCAGTCTCACAGCTATAGCCTGAACGAAAACCCGATTGTACAGGAGGAAGTATTGGTAGCAATTCTACAAACAAGAGTTTGAGCGTGTAATTTTCGGGGATGACATAAATTATGAAATATTTAAATTCTACATTCTACTTCATACGGTAGTTCCACTAAAGTTACGGTTCCCCGAAATAATAACAGATTACTCCTTAATACTTGCCAATATTCCGCTTAGGAATTGTTGTTATTGATTTAGCAGCTAGCTACTTTCATTTGATTTAAATTCTACAAGAAAGAGTGAAATTAAGTATTATTTTTGGAACACTGTAGAACAATTTTTATAGACAAGTATTTCTAAAAGTTAAATTGTATGCATTGGTGAGATCTGGCGCTGTGACATACTTATAATTTCATATTGCCGTAGTTGAATAGTTCTCGTCAAAGAAAAATACGTCTTTGCATGTGTTCTATGTATAAACAAACGATTTGGAAGCCACCTTCTGGTAAGAAGAATAAAATATTTTTGTGTTAGTTCTTGGTTCTTTAATATATATTTTAAGGTGAATATGTCGAAGGAAGTTTTATAAGTTTCTGCCCAGGGCTTTTTATTAATGATGCGCTTGATTTACTCTATTTTAACATATTCACAAAGTAAGGCTTCTCGAAGTGTTCTGTTTGCACGATTTTAAATTCAAATTCCTTCCCAGAATTACTTACATTATTTCCAATTGTCATTTTTAGTAGATATATATTCCATCAAATTATGCGTCTGTTACGCATTACTTACTGTAAATGTTCTATAAATTTTCAACTGAATTAATATTTCGCACATATGTATGTATGAGCAGAAGTTTGAGTATGCATGCCTTAAAAGCAACGTGTAGGTTGCCTAAACTAGTTACGCACATAGATACATATGCTACCCCAAATTTACATTAACTCTACCAACGCTTTCTAAACTTTTAGTTAGTATTTACATATTCCGGATAATATTTATAGAGCGTAATAACCTTGCTTACTATCTAGTGAACAACACTAGGGTAGAGCGAAAGAAACGAAACTCTTGTTTCCGAAAATGGGTATCTATCAATAGTTATGGCCATAGGAAAATTTTTGCAAAATATTATTTTTTTTTGATATCTTCAGCCTGCGCTAGAGGGCAAAAAACTGAAATATCTGTATTTTTTCCGTAATTTTTCCCCCCAATTTATATTAATTATTATATTAAAAAATGAGGTGTGGCCACCACACGACTTTCTTATACGTATGAGCGTTTCAAACTATACAATTTTAAGAATTTTTTTATACAAAACTTATTCAAAATCCTATTCTAAGTACTTTCATTCTCTTAATAAATCACTATAGAATGCATACTTTGCAAGATATTATCAAAAAAGTGCTACTCGCTAAGAGTAAAAGTACTCCTTCCGGTCCGAATTTTGAAATTTCATATATACAAAAAATATTTCAAATCCAGTTCTAAATACTTTTGTACTCTTGATAAATATATACAGGCTGTCTCTAAAAGGTGCGGAAAAAACGCTACCACACATTTCTGAGGGCGATCTAACCCAACTTACCTCAGTCCAAAAGTGGATGCACCATTGCATTGAATTGCCACAAGAATAACACCCAAATTACAGAAGCATATGTGTCCATATACGGAATGAATTTTTTATATCCAGATTACTCATAAACGGCTGCTCCAATCAACTCCTACCAGGTATACCTTTTCTAGGTAAAAAACATTGGAGAATAAGAATTTTTATTTAAAAGTTAAATACAGTGTGTCTCAAAAAAGTTATTACGTTTTAAATGGATACAATATGCCGCAGGTGGCGCCCTCTACATTTTGCAATGAAAATGAGAGCAGATTTAAATTTTTTACCCCACGAAACCCCCCCCCCCTACCCAAATATTGTGACAATATACCAATTATTACAGAAATTATTTATAAAAAACTAACACCAAATTGAACTTTTGACACTCTGTATCCCCGAAAGCATCCACTTTTGGACTGAGGTAAGTTGGATTAGATCGTCATATTTTGCCCTCAGAAATGTGTGGTAGCGTTTTTTCCGCACCTTTTAGAGACACCCCAGTATAGAGTGCATAACTTACGATATATTTGCAAAAAATCGCTATTCGATAAGAGTAAAAGTGGTACTTCCGGTCTGAATTTTGAAATTTTTTTTATACAAAAGATATTGAAAATTATGTTTTAAATACTTTTATACTCGTAACGTACTTGTCTAAAAAGCATGACTTGCGAAATATTCGCAAAAAAGTGATTTTCGATAAGAGTAAAAGACCTACTTCCGGTAGGAATTTCGAAAAACTTTATAAAAAAAAATTATTCTCTATTTTAATTTTAAGTACATATGAATTCTTTATAAATTTGTTTAAACTTAGTAGTTGAAGAAATATTGGCAAAATTCGATATTTTCGCTGAAGTAAACTGCTACTTCCGGCCTACCGATTTTACTGAAAAACTAATCAGATTTCAAGAGGGAGATTATACACGTAAATACAAAATTTGGAATTAATATCTCCAGCGGTTTGACCGCTATCGTAGTCACAGACAGACAGACAGACAGATATTTTTTAAAAACCACTTTTTCCTTTTCATTGATTTAATATTTTCAGTTTGCGCATGTGGCTTACATTTTTGTAATGTTTCAGATATTTTCGAGAAGTTTGCTGCATTATATAATGTATTTAATTATTCAGTTATTAAAGACTCAGTCCGGGAAAAAGATTAAAAAAAGAGAAGAACGTAACAAAAAAGTAACCAGAAATGGACTAAGAGCTTTAGCTCTTTTTGCCTACTCTTTGCGATGTCATATTATAACTTCATTGCGGATGCAGAGAAATTTAACAATAATAACCAAATGGTAAGATATTCTGCAGTCACAAGTCTAGGTCCAGAAAAAGTTGTGTCAATTTGAAATAAGGCTTCGATTCCTATTGTGTTACAAAGAACGATGACAGATTTATTACCTAAAAAAAATAGAATTGTTACAGAATCTAACTAAGTCTTATAAATGTGATCAAAATAAGGGCACTGTTTTCAGATTACTTAAATAGAACAAATAAGTTGTTTGATGAGGCTTCCTGATGCAAACTCCCAAATTTGAAATGTTGTCAGTGTGGTTCGTACCGAAAAGTACCAATAAGTGAGCGAGGCTTTTTGTTGGACCCATAGATCGGATCGAAAATTGATTATTGCTCGTGTTGATAACAAAGTCACATCAGGAATTAGAATAAATCAAAGATAGAAGAAGAGAGTTTACGGAAAAGACGTTGCGAGGGATTGAAACGTAGCTTTAATCATGATCCAAAATAAGGAATTAAAAAAACACTTGCAGCGAACAAAATTTAGACGATTTTTCAATTATTTACGTAGATCTAGGGTCGTCCACCCAAATATTTTTCTTTTAAAACTTGAAACGGAATTGTTGCATGTGATAGGTATGGAGTTCCAGCCCGCCTTCTAACACCTTGGGCCTCCGCTCTTTTGCATTACGTCGTTCGATTCAAAACTTCAAACAGAGTGGTCTCATCGGATACAGAGATGTAATTGACTGAAATATCAAAAGTTCGACGAGATTTTGAAAAGAAAGAGTCTGGATCAGGGTTTTATTTGCAGGATCTCTATTTTGACAGTAGGACTGATGAAATATTATACAAGGAGAACACCGCTGATAGAAAATTGCATTGAAGAAAGCGTCAAGAACAGCATCTTGCACTTATACAAGACCCAGAAACAAAATTCATTAGCCATACTACACCTCGTTCTGGGATAGCTTTGGATATTGCAAATTCTATTTATTTTACACATCCAAGAAAAGTATTACATTATGAGAACTAGTTTGCATCTACGAATGCAGGGAAATATAATGGTGTAATACGCATTACGGAAGAAACATTGGGAGCAATATATCATTTGTCACCTGCGTACCAATGAACATACATCTGTTTCAGAAGCTAAAGGGAAAAACATTTGGAGTAAGTGGCTTGGTTGGGCCTATTTGGCAAAAGTTTAACTTCTTGTCATACTTTAAAACCTGTAAAATTTGAGGCTATTGAATGCACGTTAAATGAAATTTTTCCTAAAAGTAAGAGAAACCTAAATACAGACCAAAAATATCTTACAATATTTGTGAGACTGTCTCCAAGGGGGAATGTCCAAGTAATCTGACAAACAAAAGTAGGAGCAAGCTGTTTCATGTTAAATGGATGAGAACAGCAAACATACTCTCGCGACTGTACATAAGTACCGAGATTTTACATGAGTTAGCAGCTTTTGCTGTGGAGTTTACACTACAGGGTGGTTAATTATCAAGAGCAACTCTAAAATTATAGATGAAGCAGTATATCTGTGGAAAACGATTCCGTTTGCTTCACACGTAAACAGCGACAATAAAAAGTAATTCAAAAGGGTCTTTGAGGATAATGGATATCTAGTTCATCCAGAAAACCTGATCATATCAATATTATAAGATGATCGAGAATATATAAGAAGTTTGCTATTATTGCAGCAAGTTAATGCGTCAATGTGAATCAGAAGATTTCTAGTTCCCGTCATTAATTTCACTGCATCTGACTATATTGATATGATTCCAAATGACCTACAAATATTACTACTTAATGAAACAGTTGATATTGACTCTGAGGCAGTACTTGTTGAATTGCCAATTCATAAAAGAAGTTACAGCATCGACTACAATTGTTTGGATCGTTCCAAAAGAGATAATCTCATAAAAGCAAGAGTTGTAGACACAAAAATTTGTCTAATTTTTAATACCAAAAGATAATCTGAAGCTTAAAAATGTGCCATCATGGTAGGGTGACTGGCTAGGGCACGGATGGGGTTCGACATTCAACGACCTCGTGGTGAGTTCTGGGTAGTTAAATTTTAACTAGCGAAGAGTTAAATACTAAGCGCAATGTAGTAACTGTAACAAAACTTTGATAATTGTAGAATGAAAGAAACGACATAAAGCAGCATAATTCTTGAATATAACTTAAAGACTTCAACATTTCAAAATGTAAGCCACATGCTCAAAATATTAACTCAGTGAAAAGAAAAAAAAATATTTTTCACATTTATTTTGATCATGTTAGCACTACCCCAATGTTATTTGACAATGGGAAAAATTACAGAAGAATCTTCAAAAATCAAGCCATAATTTTTGATATGTACCCGTTTTCGGTAACACGAGCTTAGTTTTTTCGCCCCACCCTAGTGAACACTGTTGTGGCATATACACAGTTGCATATAATAATATTAATAAGATTAATAATAATAACAATAATAATAACTTTATTATTACTGTAAAGAGATCACGTCAAAGAAATGGACAGTGTGATAGCTTAAAATATCAATATATGTATAAGGATATATTATGTTTTTATTTATAGAAATAAATTAGTTTTCTCACATTTAAAACTATTTTAATAATGACAACTCGAATGATATTAAGTTGCTATAGTAATTTTACACATAATATTTATTATTTATTTTTCTAATTGGTTGAATAAGACCTTGGTGATATAAGAAACAAAATCAAATAGATTGTAAAAATCATTGCAGAGTTGGGATGTTATAAAAATTGGAGCATTTCTAACAAATATTCTGACTTTCTCAAGTCTAGGAGGAAGATAGAATACAATTTACAAACAAGAAAAACGTATTATATATTAAAGAAGATTTGAGAGTAATTTTCTACCACATATCCTATGTGGTAGGAAAATGTCAGCTTTTAGGTATTGAGCTGTTGCTACCGTTTGTGTAGCTTCCATCAAGCGGAAGCTACACGAAGCTTCCGCTAGCAGCCGTTTTTATTAATACGTTTGGCTGAAATTTGGAGTGTACGCAATACTGACTACTGTTTTTGATCGCTTATTTACACATTTCTACATACATCTTCCTATATATAATCACTAGTTGGAAATTGTGGCGATATTGTGTTGGTTGTTGTCCCCGATGAATCGAGGATTTCTGGCAGAAGCTAGAATAGAGAGTTGGTTTTTTTTGTTAATAGTTTTCAATGAAGCCTCTGCGTAAAGATTGATATTTTATAGTAATTATAGTTGTTTTGCTTATATATATGATACTGTGGTTTCTGGGGTTCTTGGTCGCACGTGAGATGTGTCCTAAGAAGGACTGTTGTCTCAACGTTTCAGCGAGATCATAGTCGCCATCTTCTGGAGACGCTTTTCCGCTTCTTGGAGTTGAAAGTTACCTGGGATACGAAAAATATAATATCATCACAGAGATTGCATTGATATCAGAAGTTTCATGTTTTTAAGAAAAAAGTAGACCTATATTGTGAATTCCTTGATACGTTTTTTACACATCATTAATTTCCCAATATTTGTATTAAAATATGGACACTATCTAGTTCTATATTTCTCTAATAATGACCATAATGACGAGAGACAAATGAATAGTTAAAACAGCGATTTTCGAAGTAAAAATAATAATAATAATATTAATAATCATTTTTATTTTATAGTAATACAATATTACAGGCTTGCAGGAAAACGTCATTATAGAAAATATACAAGATACCTAGTCAAAAAACTATATCTAAACACAAGCCAAAACAAGACTTAAATTTCAGCAGTCGGCGACACGGCAAAACGTATCACGACACGCTGGTGTGTTTTCGGGCTAACCCACTAACCTGTTTCAATCCCTATGATCCAGAAATTTATTTACAGAATGAGGCCCAATACTGCATAGATAAGAAAACACCTTACTTTTAAATGCCTTGATATTTCCCAGACCTTTCATATTACTTGGCAATACCGTAGCCGGTATGACAGGTTCATTTCCGTTTCCACTAAACAATGTTGCGATAATCTATAATTATGATTGTTTCTTATGCCATAAGCGTGGTCAAATTGTCAAACACTGAAAAACGTTCTGTTTTTATATACAAACAACAGACATTCATAGATGTATATTCCATATATATTCAGCAATCTTTATGTCCTGAACAAATTTCGCCAAGTGTCTAAGTAACGCTTCTTAAACAGAATCCTTAGATTACTTTTTTTAATTGTAGAAGCCTTAATCATATATGAGTAATGACCCCACGAAATAATTCCAAACCGTACTCTTGAATAAAAAGAGCTGAAATACACCGGGGACAAGGTACAGTTCAATAAGTTAGCTAGTATGCGCATAGCGTAACATACTCTCACTAGTACCTCAGAAATTTTCTTCAAACATTTTAAGTTTTCATCCATCCATATTTCTAAGAACGTTGTGCAAAGAGACAACTCAATGAACTTATTTGCAATCATGCAGTCCTTACCTCATATAATTAAGTTGGTGTTATCTGCATAAGTAATGATGCTGGTATTAGGATTAGATATAATAGATTCGATATCATTCATTAAAATTATAAAGGGTAGTGGCCCAAGGACTCTACCTTGTGAAAAACCCATAGTCACAGTAGTCTCGTCGGATTGCATGATAACTACGTCAACCCAACATTTCACGATTTGCGTATGATTATTTAAGTAAGATTCGAGCCAGTTCTTTGCTACTACAAACGCCTTTGACAAGTCCAAAAACAGAAAACATGCCAGACCGCGCTCTTTTCTTCTTTAATGATTAACGGATGAACTTCTGTTAATCTATTACCTTGAAAAGAGATAAAACAATATTGTGTGTATACAATAATTCATTACTAAGACTTGAAAAGCTGGAAACATAGGTTTGAAATTTCAAGACAATGCAGATTTGTTATTATTTATTATAATAAAGATCTGATTCTGGTGGTTATTTTCTGTCTCCTACCTTGAAAGAGTGACATTAACGAGAGAATTTTTTATTAAACATGGTCACTCCCATCTTACATACTTATTTGGTAATTCAAAATGCGCAGAATAGAAACAAAATTAAAGAAAACTTGAAAAATATCAATTTATTATGTTGAGGAATAGAACTGAATTTTACCCTAAAAATATTTTTGTTTCTGTTAGACTCGAAACATTTCAAACTTGTATAATATAGTTCGACTGAAATGCTACCACTATTTGTTTGCTTAAAATTTCTTGAAAATAAAATAATTGCTGTTAAATATACGAAATACAGTCCAGCCGTTTATTTTAGAATTATAAATTTCCTAATTAATCTGTTTCGAGGCTAAAATGGGATGAAGAAAATTTGATTAATACATTATTTAAGGTAACATCAGAGTGACAGAGATAAATAAATACAAGGGCCTATCCCGCCACTACACCCTTGACCTAGAAGCAGAAACAAGCGGCGCTTTGAAATTTTCACACATTGTTAATTAATCTGAAACGATACCCCAGTATTGTTGTTATTTCAGTGGGTATTGTCAGTGACTATAAAAAAAATAAAATCAATCATATTTTTATATTTTATTTTTGTAAAAACAACAATTCCCTTATTCAATTAATCTTTAAATTGCTTACTTAGCATATGTTTTGTAAATATATCTTTTTGGAAGCGGAAGACGCCTGCTACCAGAAGCGAATTCTCGTTGAGTTGAGTAAATATTAGTTCTTCTACTTGAATGATAAATTGCTTACGACAAACTTAGAATATTATTTTGTCAAAGCAAACAATCGCATGTCACTAAAAATATGCACAAGTATAAATAAATAAGTTTTTATGCTTGATTATAAGTGAAAATTTACATATTTTTTTTATAATTTCCTTAGAAAAAAATGAGGTGTGGCCACCACACGACTTTCTTATACGTATGAAAGTGTTACTTCCGGTCCGAATTTTGAAATTTCATTTATACAAAAAATATTCCAATCCAACTCTAAATACTTTTGTACTCTTCATAAATATATATAGAATGCATAACTTACGACATATTTGTAAAAAATCGCTATTCGATAAGAGTAAAAGTGGTACTTCCGGTCTGAATTTTGAAATTTTTTTTATATAAAAGATATTGAAAATTATGTTCTAAATACTTTTATACTCGTAACGTACTTGTCTAAAAAGCATGACTTGCGAGATATTCGCAAAAAACTGATTTTCGATAAGAGTAAAAGACCTACTTCCGGTTGGAATTTCGAAAAACTTTTTTAAGACATTTTGTTTCAAACTTAATTCTAAGTACATATTAATTCTTTATAAATTTGTTTAAACTTAGTAATTGACGAAATATTTGCAAATTTCGATTTTTTCACTGAAGTAAACTACTACTTCCGGTCTGCCGATTTTGCTCAAAATCTAATCAGTTCTCAAGAGGGAGATTAAATTCATAAATATAAAATTTGGAATTGATATCTATAGCGGTTTGACCGCTATCGTGGTCACACACACACACACACACACACACACACACACACACACACACACACACACACACACACACGGACACGGACACACACGGACACGGACACACACGGACACGGACACGGACACGGACACACACACGGACACACACACGGACACACACACACACACACATTTTTTTAAAACCACTTTTTCGGTATCAGGGGACATTAAAACGTGGACATCTGCAAAAATCTCGAGGTCGAAAATTTTCATCATCACAATACTTCCTTATACTACGAAAGTGAAAGTGAACATCAGCCCAGGATCTTGAGTACAGGTTTCCTATTTCTTATGAAGCTAGTAATTACTCCCTGTGAACTAAAAGCCCATACATAATACCAGAAAAAGATTGCACATTATACCTTATTCGATGGCACAGTTTTCACAAATTGTTTTCGTGTTATTTTGATTCTTGCAAACGTATATCTTGCACTCAGAACATAGTAAACTCACTTTTATTTGTGAGTAAGGGCATATGCGGCATCTTCTCCTTTTTCGCCCTTTCTATTCTTTTGGCTGCATATTTTGCGCCTCTATTATCATACATGCCCTGGTAACGATTTTGACAATTTACAAACAAAATGCAGGAGTATTAGTTTTAAAAACTATCAGTTTGTGTTGTCACGTATCAAAATGCACAAACTTGAATATCGAGCAGTTATAAAATTCTTGACAAAACAAAGCAAATCTCCAGAAATTATTCGTGAAGAAATGTTAGCTGTTTACGCGGATGATTGTTCTTCAAAGTCGACTATTTGCGAATGGTCAAAATTGTTTAAACATGGCCGAGAATCACTGGATGATGTTCTCCGTCCATGTCGGCCTGTTGACGTGATCACTACCGATATTATTGAAAAATCAAGTGTTTGGTACTAGAGAATACAAGATTAAAGAAGCGCCAATTAGCAGCTTCATTTGGAGTTTCAGAAAGCACGGTTTTCAGAATTCTGCACGAATACTTTAGAATGACATAGTTGGTGCCAGATGGATTCCGCGAATGCTTTCGCCATTCCAATGCGTGTGCGAATGGACACGTGTGAACAATTTTTGGAGCTTTGTGGAGACGAACCAGGTTTAATTATCAATCGACTTGTCACCGCAGATGAGGCATGGGTCCACCATTTTGGGCCTGAGTCAAAACAAGAATCAATGCAGTGGCGTGTTAAAGGTTCTAGCCCTTCCAAGAAGTTTAAAGTCACCCCTTCTACGGGAAAAATAATGGCAACGATTTTTTGAGATTGTCAAGGAATACTAATGATTGATTATCTACGTAAGGGTAGTACGATAACATGAGAGTATTACGCACGATTAATACATTGCCTAAGAGATTCTAATAAAGCGAAAAGGCGTGGAAAACTGACGCAAGGTATCCTGTTGCTTCACGATAATGCACCAGTCCACAAATCAAGACTTGCAAAAGCTGCCGTTGCCGAATGTGGCTTTACAGAAATAGACCATCCACTTTATAGACCAGATCTCGCTCCGTATGACTATTTTTTGTTTCCTAATCTCAAAGGAACTCTAAGGGGAACAAAATTTATAGCGGCTGTTGAAAGGTATTTTGCAGACAGACCAAAGGAATTTTTTTATAATAGATTAGAGATGTTATTAAAACGATGTAATACTTGCATCTAAACGCAAGGGGGCTATATTGATAAATATTTTTTTATTGCGGTACGAAATTTTTTTTAATGCCTAGTTCGGGAATATAAAAACGACCTCTCGTATATTGATATTTATGCATAACTATTGTATGTATATCTGTGGTCTTATTTCTGTTTTTTTCCACATATATTAACACCGCGAAACATATACTTAGGATTTGTGGCAAATAAAAGATTAGGAATTTAAAATATACTCCTATTGAAAAGCAATACTATAAGATATGGCATAAATTACGAGCCTAAATCTTATTTATGTCCGTCTTTCTTAACTTTATCATGGCCTTCTTCAGTGGGATAAATACGTTTTCGCAAGGTATACTTACATAGATATATGTATATATATTATCACGGTACAACTCATGTATATACATAAATAAATTAATATAATAAAACTATAAGTTTGCATATTACATTAAGCATTAAAACATTAAAAGAGTTAAGAGTTTTCAAGATTAAGAAGTACAAGAAGTCACATTTTGAGAAAAACTTACTTATTATTATTATATGTAAATTATTGGTTGTGAAATTTAAGTTGTTAATACATCAGGTTAAAGGGAATAATCCTGAGTCGTTAATTTAACAAACACATCTATTTCACATAACGGAAAAGGAATCTTTGCTCTAACAAAATTGTGCTGCTATTTTAAATAAAAAAATAGCTTACAGAACGAAACTTGTTTTGTTAAACTCTTTCATCATTGCTTTAACAAAATCTATTTTCTTCAATTAACAAATATTTTTCTTTGACTGTATTTAATCCAAATGCGTGTGTTGAATGATCGACTTTTGGTTAGATTAACACCTTTCTTTCTGTGGGCATGCTATTCACGAAATAAACTACTACTTCCGGTCTGCCGATTTTACTCAAAATCTAATCAGATCTCAAGAGGGAGATTATATTTGTAAATACAAAATTTGGAATTGATGCCTGAAGCGGTTTGACCGCTATCGTATATTATAGCTTACACCCGTTGTTAATATAATGTAGATTTTTCTGAACAATTTTCGTACAAGCGTTTTCTGATTTATTAAGGATTTTCTTCCAACCATTACGTAGGTGTATATGTATGTACGTAAAACAATCTTTTGTCCATCTCTGTATGTAGTTAAATCCTCTTTGTACAGAATAACAGGACGAAAGCTCTCACTTATGTTCAATCTGTTCCTCAAGTACATATATATGTCAAACAATAACATTACTTGTCATTTCGGTTAACCCACGCGTGCTTTTGAGAAAGTAGTCACAAGGAACATGACAATATTAAAATATTAGATTGATTTGATAAACATATTTACGTATGTAAACGACATATAGCGGGCGATTCAACGATCTGACAAAGTACATTAACACCTACTTAATATAATACAAAATTTGTGCTCTATATTTGATAGGGTTGCTATTGATTTACAATTTAAAAAACATACACATAATATACCTACACAGTGATCTCTGGCACAAAAAAGATATTTTTTTTAAAGTGAACACCCCATACATAAATTCAAATTTGGATTTTGTGTTACAGTAGAAATATTTTTTATTAAAATAATTAATGGCCAAAGTTAATAGTTTTTGAGCTATTTATGATTAAAGTCAAAGGGTGACATTCAGAAATGTCTTTCTAATGCCTAGATTTGAAGAATGCCATGACAAAATCTGAAATAATTTGGTATGGTATACGCACAATGTCTGCCAAGTGATACTTATACTCAGAACTTGTTCTAATGTGTACCGTGTGTTGTCGAAGGTGTGGCAAAGTAAGAAAATTTCAACAAAAAAAAAACCTTATTTATTTTAAATAGAACACCCAATTTTTTTTACAGAATCATATCAAGTTCTTCAACAGTCAGTTTTTTTGTATGTACTATACCTGTTTGTCATATTTTAAAATCTTATTCATGACGCAGTAAAAATAATAGTAACCATGGAAAAATATAAAAACCACGAAATCACATTGCTGAGATATACAGGATGTCCAGAAACTCTCCTGACAAACGAAGACCGGAGATTCCTCAGATAATTTTAAGACAATTTAACCCAATTCACCCTAGTCCGAAAATGCTTCCTAAGGGAGCTAGAGCTCTTTGAAGATGGCGCCTTGTAATTAGTTTTCTTTTTTAATATCTCCCGAACGCTTCTATTTAGAAAAACAAAAACTGGTAAGCTTATTTATCCTCCAGAGATGAATCTATTCCATCAATTGCGAATTTTTAGTACCGGTCATAGGCGTCCGTTTTGGGTAGGTAAACGGTTATTTTAACGCATAACTTTTTTGTCTTTAACTTTTAAGCATTTGTGACACTAGATTATTAAATTTTCAGGTATTCTAGTACTAAAAGGTACTCTTACTTTAAGTCGGTAGGATACACCGTTTTCTAGAAAAATCGATTTGAAAATTTTTCGTTTTTTCGTCATTAAAATTCAATTTATTATGTACCTACTTATTTTTAGCGACGAAGTTGGCTAGGACTATCAAGGCATGGATGAAAATTAATTTAATAAATCATCTTTTGTGTCAATAAATGCAGCACACAATTCGTAAAAAAAGTTTGGGAAAAGAAACAAAAATCAATTTGAAACAAAATTTTAGCTGAAGGTTTTTAAAAACAAAGTATTTATTACAATGGAACGAAACTAACAAAAAAAGAACAACTATCAAAGGTAGATAGTTACAAAAGATGCTTGATGTGATGACCATTAGTCTCCATGCATAAATTTACCCTTTTGCTTAGAGAACGCCGAATTCCAAAGTTATTTCTAAATTCGTTGCAAGCATCTTGTATCCTTAGCCAGAGTTGTGTACGATTTTGTATCGGAACGGAATAAACAAATGCTTTTATGTATCCCCAAACACAATAATCGCAAGGATTCAAATCCGGCGACCTTGCTGGCCAAGCAACTGGACTGCCTCTTCCAATCCAATGGTCTTCGTAGTTATTATCTAGAAAGTATCGTAAATTCCTGCTAAAGTGGGCCGGACAGCCGCCTGTAGAAACCATAAGTTTTGTCGAATATTTAAACGCACCTCATCTAACAAATCAGGTAAAATATTTTGCAGGAAATGTAAGTAATCAACACCATTTAAACGAGCAGGTTATTCCACAGGTCCAAGTAGATAATCGTCAACTACTCCAATCCAGACGTTTATGTTAAACCTATGCTGATGCTTAAATTCTTGAACAACGTGGGGATTGTCACCAACGTTCGAATAATAGTGTGCATTATGTACGTTAAAAATTCCATTTTTTGAGAATGAAGCTTCGTCACCAAACAAAATGTACCTGAAAAAATCTTCATCTTGATTTATCTGATTTTGTAACCATCTAGCGAATTCTACACGAGCAGGAAAATCTCCTTCTAGCAGTGCTTGCACCTTTGTAAAATGAAAAGGATATAAATTTTCTTTGTGTAAGATATTTCCTACGGAAGATTTTGAAATTGTGGTACATGGCAGATAGTCTTCGAACGCTAATTTCTGGATTTTCCTCAACTTCCATTAAAATAACATCTTCATGTTCTGCTGTTACATAATTATGTCTCGTTGATGAAGAGCTGTAAATGTTGAGTGAGTGGGATGCTGACGATTGGGAAATTTTTCAGCGTATCTACGTTGCGCTGCTCGAGCGTTACACCTCATTTCGCCATAAACTAAATGCATATCGGCGTATTCTTCATTAGTAAAAGCCATCTTTTTTTTAAATTGAAATCGTTGTGTTTGAATGCTACAAAGTAAAAAATTAAATGATAAACTTCGCGAACTGACAACAATTTGACAATTAAAAACGTAGGTTTTATTTCTGTTGGCAGTTCAGAGCGAACTAGTGCAAAAAATAATAAATTGAATTTTAATGAAGAAAAAATGAAAAATTTTCAAATCGATTTTTCTAGAAAACGGTGTATCCTACCGACTTAAAGTAAGAATACCTTTTAGTACTAGAATACCTGAAAATTTAATAATCTAGTGTCACAAATGCTTAAAAGTTAAAGACAAAAAAGTTATGCGTTAAAATAACCGTTTACCTACCCAAAACGGATGCTTATGACCGGTACTAGAAATTTGCAATTGATGGAATCGATGGAGGATAAATAAGCATACCAGTTTTTGTTTTTCTAAATAGAAGCGTTCGGGAGATATTAAAAAAAAACTAATTACAAAGCCCCATCTTCAAAGAGCTCTAGCTCCCTTAGGAAGCATTTTCGGACTAGGGTGAATTGGGTTAAATTGTCTTAAAATTATCTGAGGAATCTCCGGTCTTCGTTTGTCAGGAGCGTTTCTGGACACCCTGTATAGTGATTCTGCAAAATTGCCTGCAAAATATTATTAATGACCTTTAAACGTATTATTATTGTTTTATCTTTGTTGTCCGTGTTATTTTTATCAGTTTTTGTTTTTTGTTGTTACATCGTATTTATAGTTTAGCCCAATGATAATAAACATTCCGAAAAGAGTAATTAATTGACATTGTCTAAATCTTGGGTGAACAGCAGAAAAATTCCTTCACGTAGTTAATGACGTACAGACATCACTCACTAACTTTACTAACGGAAAAGTACAGTATACTTCGGAGAGTCTTCTTCATCTTACAAAAAAATCGGCAGGTTAGTAGTAGACAACTACACAGGTGTTACTGCAGAAACATCTCATTCACCATACACCGCGCTTTATAAACATAATCGATATTGCATAGAATTGTATCAGGGTTTAAAACCCCGAGATTTTATTAGGCAATTCAACGGTAATTATAACTTCCTGTCCCTGGAAATGTGATTTCTGCGTGATGTAGCACCAGCACATTACCATCAAAATGTCGTCAATTTTTAAATGTTTCTTACTCTAAGTGATGAATTGGTTGGAATGAGGTGGATTCATATAATGGTCACCGACATCATGTGATCTTATCAACTTATAACAAAAAAGCAGAATATGAAAACAAGAATAAGAAATTTTTGCCAAGAAATATCTATCGAAACTTTGCAAAGATCCAGACAACAGCTTTTACAAAGAATCGATCTGTGTACGCAAGTGGAAGGCAAATCTTTTACATTTAATATGATTTTGTTATAATCTAGTAATTTATTACTTTGTTTTTGTAATACATTTTAAATATATAATTTTCACGGAATTTTATATGTACATCTTTTTCAATACTTTACACTGAAGGTGACATTAAAACTTGAATAAGTATTTTCTTGGCTATTACAAAGAAATGTAAATTAAAATTAACAAAAAACATACTATCTATCCTCAAGTGATTAATATGATTGTGTTAAACAGATATTTAGTACCGACTAAAATATATTTTTTAAAACAACAATTTGACAGACCTTTAACATTTTTCCATCAATATTTTTCGCGGATATGTTTTACCATGACAACCGTGATTTTTAAGGCTTCATGTATAAGATTCTAAAATAAGTGTAAATATCTTTTAAAATATCCAACGAAAACAGTAACTGTCGAAAGTCTTAAGATGATTCTATTAACAAATATTAGTTGTTCCATTTAAATTAAATAAAATTCTCTTATTTAAACTTTCCTCATTTTGCCAAACTTTTGCAACTACCCAGTATATATTACAACAAGATCTGAGATAAATAACACAGCACTCCTATCTATACAACATACAAAATTATTTCGTATTCTGTCATCGTACTCATGAATTATATGCAATCAAAAAGAATTTGTGACTTTTTGACTTTAATCATTATAAATAACTTGAAAAATATTAACTTTAGCGATTAATTACTCACATTGAAAAATATTCATTCCTGACACATGACATGACACATTTTAAATTTCATATATCTTGTCGAAGTTCTTATATTACCAGAAAAATGTGTTTATTTTGTAAGAGATCGTGAAAGAAGAAACAATAGAAATTAACCTTAATATAAACTGGTATATTTTTATTATAAACAGTTGTTTCGGAGATCCCGATGCAACAAAAAGTTATTATAATAAATATAGAAAATGATAAACATTTTGTAATAAAAAAATAGTCCATAAAAGTGCAAATTCAAAAAAAAACATATAAAACACAAAAATATATTGTTTTATTATATGTATTACTGAAGTGTAATTGTTGTTGCGAAATATTAAAGAAATACGAAACTTAAATAACGGATGATTTTTCAGATCTTCCATTTTGGGCAAAAAAAAATTGTAATCATCGCACGGTAGCGCTAGCCATTCACAGTGACGTTCCTGCTTTCGTCGTCTTTGAAAAAGTACGGTCCAATGATGCCACCGGCCCATAATCCACACCAAATAGTGCATTTTTCGGGATGCATTGGCAATTCTTGCAATGCTTCTGGGTGCTCTTCACACCAAATACGGCAATTTTGCTTGTTCACGTATCCATTCAACCAGAAATGAGCTTCGTCGCTGAACACAATTTTCCGATAAAAAAGTGGATCTTCATCCAACTTTGCCAGCGCCCATTCACCAAAAGTTAGCCGTTGCGGTAGGTCGTGTGGCTTTAATTCTTGCAGCAGCTGTATTTTAAACGGTTTTACACCCAAATCCCTTCGTTAAATTTTCCACGTAGTGGAGTAACAGAGGCCCAATTGCTGCGAACGGCGCCGAATCGATAAATCACGGTCATCAACAACACTGGCGGATACAGCTGCGATATTTTCCTCTGTCCGCACTCTACGTATGCGTGTTGGTGGTTTAATGTCCAATAATGTAAATTTGGTCTGAAATTTAGTCACAAGATTCCGAATAGCTGCCTCAGAAGGTCGCCCAAACTGACCATAAAATGGAAGAAGTGCACGATGCACTTTCTTAACCGAGCATGAATTGTGATAATAAAATTCAATAATCTGCAAGCGTTGTTCGTTTGTAAGTCGATTCATGGTTTAATTATAGACCAAACTGAACATGTTTGACAGTAACATGTTTCACGAAAACAGCTGAGCTGCCAAAAACAGTGTTGCCAAAAAGAAAGTCGCTAAAAAATCACCCATAATAAATACATCATTTTGTAAGTCAAGTTTTAAAACGTTTTTGTTTTGACATATAATTTAGTCATTATAATCATACTTAATAGTATATTACGCAATGAGCATTTAATGATAGCTATTAAGACACGAGTAAGAAAATTACAATACGAGCCGAAGGCGAGTATTGTTATGAATACGAGTGTTTTAATAGCCATTAAATGCGAGTTGCATACACTATTTTTTCTACGACCCCACCATAATGAAACATTATTTTTTGAACATTCCATTTCATAAATTCAGCGTAAAATTTCCCGTACATCTTTGCGAATTTAGCTGGTAATAAATTGTTCGTGGCTACTAAGGCTTGTCCATAATTTCTAGTGGAGTCAAATTTTACATTTCACTGTCAGTATCCCTCATTTTTACCGTTTATGTTTTCAAAATAGCACAAATTTTAACAACTTACTAGTAAATTGCAGAGAACTGTCACGTTTAATTAATTTTTATATCTGTCAGATATGCAGTCGCCATATTGAATATTGATTGAATATTGGAATGTCGCATTCCTATAGGATATAAACTTGTATCTTAATGAAAAATCTGTATTCCTATTGGACATAAACTTGTATCTTAATAAAAATCTGTATCTTAATGGACATAATTAAAGTACAGGTTCGGTATATCTAATAATACAATTAAAGTATTGGAGTAGAAAAAATATTTTAAATTATTTTTGTTATAAGTTTTCTAATAAGCAAAGGTCAAATTTATTATTACTTCCTTACACTTGCACCATTTATTGATAAGTGTAATTATTACACTCAGCGCCAGAGTGTTAGCAGCAAAGTCACAGATTGCATGTGGAATTTCAAGGGTACGATTAAGCAAGCTGATCGTTTTTTTTTTATATTTTGCTCCATATATATAATAATCAATTCACGCAATGGTAAAGTATTCAGTGCACGGATTTGCCAAGGACAACTTTAAGGATAATTTTCTCGAAAAGCTTTTACAATTTGAAGCTTTCGCGTATGCCATTAGAAGCCCTAAATATCCAAAAATTCATAATCGTAACTCAAACCGTTAATGTAATAAAGCAATGTATGTTTAGAAAACTACATTTTTTCAGTTTATCCTCCTGCAAGAATAAAGTAATTTTGCGAAATTCAACCTTTGTAGAAAAAAGTTGGGAAGCGTCATTTCGGAGGCCCAAAATTGTGCTCTAGAAGAAGGTCTCATTTCGTTATACCACCGTTTTAAAAAAGCTAATGAAATGGAATAGGTAATCTTAAAAAAAATAAATACTGAAAGTTCTGTTTAAAATTAAATCATCAGTTTCTATTACATTAAAAACTAAAAACATACCACCAAAAAATTTATTACATATCTAGATTATAAGTCAATATTAAAATATTCAATATTTTTTTAGTTTTCGTCCTCATCTCTTTCTGCAATATATATTTCTTTGGTGCCTATTTTACATAGAACACCATTAGGAAAATCATAATTATGACAACATTTCTCAACACGTCTTTATGTAAGAGCAACGCAAAACTGGCTTCATCAAAATAACATACCTTTTGTATCAAAAGAAAATAACCTTCGTAATTTACCTCAGGCCCGCCCAGTTAAAGGTTTTTATCTCGCAAAGTATGATGTAGGATGGCAAGCCGAAAATGGGGAACTCCTGCTTAGAATTTTTGGAAAGATACGCGCAATATATATTTAAGACGTTCAGAATCTAATGAGAGATGTTCGCAGAAAATTGCGCCTAGTTGAGGAGCTCGGGGCACCTTCATTTAGTTTATGTTAATAATTTTGTTACTTACTAAGCTGTAAATTATGGCAAATAACAAAAATATAATAATAAAGTTTCTTATTACAAAAATATATTGTTAAATAATTCGTACCAAGACTATTAGGACATACGTTATAAAAAGAAACAGACGCAACTACTTTTAACAAACGATAAAAAAGTTCTTACACAAAAAAATATAATATAGCAAAATTTAATAGAAAAGGATTGGTGTTGGTATTGACATATTCTTACTTCTTACCGGTATTTATAAAATACAGTTAAGATTATGCGTTTTTTGTCACCCCTGTTTTTCAATTTCCCATTAGTCATATAACCAGTACATTTATTTATGAGATGAGGGTGTAGTGTTTAAGTAACTTCGTATTTCACATCTTTGGAGGGTATTATGCACATTTTTTTAGTGTTTGTGTAAGTTATAAGTTTGTTTCATCCCGTGGAACACACGTGTGCAGTGTTTTTGTTCAGTTATGAACACTCTCGAAATTGGAATTAAGAAAGTGTATAATATTCATTTGGTATCGTAAAATTCTCAAATGAAGCATTAATATATGTCTGATAAACAATTCCATTAATTGTAGTAACTTATGTATGATGATTTAAGAATAGTATATTATACAATGAGCATTTAATGATAGCTATTAAGACACGAGTAAGAAAATTGATGAATGAATACGAGTATCTTAATATCCATTAAATGCGAGTTGCATACACTATGTTTTCTACGACCCCATAATAAAACATTATGTTTTGAACATTCCATTTTATAATTTGAGCGTAAAATTTTCCGTACATCTTTGCGAATTTAGCTGGTAATACATTGTTCGTGGCTACTAAGGCTTGTTTCATAATTTTTGGTGGAGTCAAATTTTACATTTCACTGTCATTATCCCTCATTTTTCCCGTTTATATTTTCAAAAAAGCACAAATTTTAACTACTTACTAGTAAATTGCCGAGAACTGTCACATTTAATCAATTTTTATATATGATATTGAATATTGATTGAATATTGGAATGTCGCATTCCTATTGGATATAAACTTGTATCTTAATGAAAAATCTGTATTCCTATTGGACATAAACTTGTATCTTAATGAAAATCTGTATCTTAATGGACATCATTAAAGTACAAGTTTGGCATATCTAATAATACAATTAAAGTATGGGAGTAGAAAAATATAATTAAAGTGCTAATAGGAACATATGATAACATTTAGGTTCACTAAAAAAAAGTTAGTTTCTTTAACCTGCTAGTTTTACCCAGTGGTTTCTTTTTTTTAATTGCACATTCGTACCTTTAAACATAGATCAGAAAAAAATGTTAGTAAAAGACAAATTTTGTGTAGTACAATCAGAATAACTTTTATTTGAAACTCCGCAACAGGTTACACTTATTAAACCATAGTGCATAATATCATTCAGTGATCAAGTTTGACATGATTAGCTCATTACACAAACTGGTCCCTATCATCATTATGATTGGGACCACTTTGTTTAATGAGCTAATCAAGTCCAAATTTAATATAATACAATACAATAAATATTGAGTAAGGGTAGTTTTATTCTGTTCCTCAATTTGTTTTTTTATTAAACTCATTGCACTTAATATTCTGTCTATATCTACATTTGAATCCGGCTAAAGTAATAATTTGAATGCAAGGTTTACCAGGGCTTCAACTGAATTTTCTCCAAAACCTTCCAAAGTTTTTCTATTTTCATGTATTTTATTTCTAAGTTGTACCGGCAATTGTATTAAAAATCCAACGCATCTCTCTTTGATTTAATTTTTTTTCATAATCAATCGATATTATACGAGGGTAACCCTGAAAATTTCCGAAAAATACTACTAAATGGCACCTGCCTTATATTTCAATATGATTGTCTTAAATTTTGAAATTTATTATGATAATCACCATTGACAGAAAACAGTCGGCTGCGTAGTTTCGTAGTACCTAATAGCGTTTCAAAAAAATCAGTTTAGTGAAAAAAATGGAAATTTCTCGTGAAAATTTTCATACGATGTTTTTTACGATTTTAAATGTGGCCTAACTAAACAACAGTGCATCGATCAACTTCATTCCGAACTAGAAAGAAAACAACAATCGACTGTTGGAGTGTTCTAAAGTAAACCAAAACCAACAAAAGTTGTTCGTTCATGAAGCGCTTCATAGAAAATGATGTTTTTTTATCTTCCGTAAAACTGGCCAGTTGCTACCGTTGCTCTTGAGAATCGAGAAACAGTAAACGCTTTGTTTGCCTGAAATCAGAAAAAACCGCAGACACCGGCACATTATCCTTCTCCACGACAACGCCAATTTCCTCACATCACATCGAACAGTCAATTATTTAAAGGAGAATAACTTTGAATTAATGACCCATTGTCCGTATCGCTTGATTTATCATCTAATGATTTCTTCCTGTTCTTTTTTGTCAAAAACAAATTGCATGGTGAGCGGTTTTCGACACAGGAAAAGGCCGCTGAAGCATTTGAAATGCATGTTTCGGAGATATACACTTCAAATTGGAATAAATGTTTCGATAACTGATTTATTCGAATGCAAAAGTGCTTAGAACTTAAAGGCGAATATTTCGAGAAACAATAGCTTTTATTTTAGATAAAATAACTGTTTTCTCTCTTTTTCCGGAAAGGGTGCCCCTTCTATAATCTACATGAGTCTTCAAATGCAAATCCTAAATAGGAATTTGGAGTTAAGTAATTTTCTATTTCGGACGAAAAGATAACCTCAACGTTGGATTTAAAATTTTATTGTTTCTTTCCAAAAGATTTCTCTTTAGTGTACGTTCAATGGATATCTATTCTGTTTGACGCATTCCATTTCTTTAATTAATATTTCAAATTTTCGAATTAAATTTTGTTTTGTTGCATCTGATACGGCCAGCTGTAGTGAATAGCACACGCATTTTACTAATACTAAATCTGGAATTTCTTCTTTCAGTTTCTTATAGACACCCAAGATAATTCCAAGCATAGGATAATACTGTAGATTATCCGTGCCAATACACAGCAGATTTTATATCATTTCCTTCCAAAAATTACTTTATTACATTCAACATGCATTCTGATGTGTGCTCTCCTTTATATCGATTAATCCCAAGAATGTCGAAACTACTTTTTTCAAAGTTACACTAAATTGTCCTACTAATGAACCTAATATCTTTACCACGGCAATATGAGTAGATTCCAACCTTATTCCTTGGCTACATCGTACTGACGATGACCAACGAGTCTGATACACGTGTCTGCGGTTGCAGTACAGACACGTGTATTTTTGCTCCTAATTAGATTTTTAGTAAAATCAGTAAACCAGAAGAAAGAGTTTACGTCCGTGAAAAAATTAAATTTTACTAATACCTGGTTGACTACTAACTTTATACTACTTTCTAAAAATACTAAAATACTCAAAAGTGAAATTGAGAATATCTTTATATGAAATATTTTTCGAAATACTTAATAGCTGAAGTAGGGATTTTAGTCTTATCGAAAAACAGATTTTTTATATCTTGCAACTCATGGTGTCCAGACAGATATCTAGAGCCTTTAAAAGTATGTATAGCTTGATTTTGAGTAACTTTTGTGTACAAAATACCAAATTCGGGCCGGAAGCAACATTTTACATTTTTCTAATTGCAGCTTTTTTTGTAAATATCTCGCGAATTATGCATTCTACACATACTTTATCAATTGCGCAAGTATTTGGAGCTGGATTTGGAACAATTTTTGTATAAAAAAAATTAAAGTTCGTACTGGAAGTAACATTTTTACTTTTATCGAATAGCAGTTGTAATTTATTTTGTTAACAAAAAAGTTGTGTGGTACCCACCCCTCACTTTTATTTTCAAAAATAGTATACTCAAATGCCGCATATTCTATGTAAATAGGCGCTCTTATAAAAATGCGTTGAATTCCGGAATAATATTCCATGTTGAATTAAAGTAAATTTCCGTATTGCTTGCAGTATGATGTTGCATAAAAGGCTTAGAATCAAGTACACAGAGAGTTTTATCTACGCAATCATCAGAAGTAAATCAGCTCCTGGAGCTCTATATGGACACGTTAGGAGTAGGTAGATGAATTGATATTTATCGATGGGACAATAAAGCAACACGTTATTTGAATATTAAAAAAAATTAAAGTTTCTCTTAGTAGATTGAAGTAGGAGGAGACTTTTTATTCCCTAAACACAGACTACACAAGGTCAGGTACTGATTGAATTACATATTTGCTCAATATTCCCACACGAAGCTTTTACCTGAATCTAATTAAGCAACTTGGGAGTTGAAGAAACGCCGGAAGAAATATGTCACAAAAAATAAACAAAACCTGAAGGAAAAGCACATGCGAGAATGGAAATAAATCTAGCTAAAAGTAATTTGCAAATAAAATACACTACCAGAAATTAACATATCAATTTATTAATTATTATTTTCTTTTCGGTTATTATATTATTTTTTTTGTCATTAAATATCTTGAAAGTAGAATTTCAGTATAATACAAATTTTTGTCAGTAACTGAAAGATTGAACTCGTTTTTATGAAAGTAGTAATTACGGTTTGAAACGGAATCGTTCGAAGTTCTAAAGTTTAATTTCATGCAGCTTCAGCACTACTTAGAAGGAGCGTATCAACTTTGGGCAAAAATACAAATATACTTGTAAAGTCAAATACAAATAAGGAACATTCTTATAGTATTTACATAGTAAGAGATTTTGACAACTTAGTATATATAACCACAACTGGTGGTAAACATCCTCCGGCTGTGTCAGAATAGTATCAAGTATGAGTGAAGTGTAAAAAGATATGCCGCAATCGCACATGAAATGAATCGCGCAAGCGTAGGGGGGAATATGTACTGCGGGCCCCCTGAAACACCAGCAAAGATATCCGGGGCCCTTGCGTGCGCACCAAATTCATATTGATTTCGCGCCGTTTATGCATCTCGTGCTTGAGCAGAATCTCCTATATCAGCGCGCTCCAACTCAAACTTTGGTCATAGGTGAAATGGGCAGTGCGCTAGAACGAGAGTCGCCAGTCGTGCTAAGCTAGTAGCAGGTGTAAGTGTTCATACGTACTGTGTAGGGTGGGCGTGTAACAAACGAGTAGCATGACGGCAAAGTCCGGAGGACTGTCATCTAAGACATAAGATGAGAACATCAAAAACGTGTTAGAATGGTTCCACATAATAATGCGTTGGCGCTTTTGGCCATCACCTTCCTACTTATATCAATGCCCCCAGGTAGGTTATCCTAATGTTTACTTTTTCAGACAATTTAGACGGCACGACGCGATGGACTCCACGAGAATGGAAAATCAGCGCGCGAAAATGTCAACGCATAGAACTTTGTTTATGTTTTGAATCATCAAATGATAACGTATTTAATACTATAGCACGTTCATTTGAGAATGAAGAATCATTTAATGGATGTTGTGGCTGATGAAGACTTATATAAAATTTACAAGAGCTGATAATATTAAACAAATTCTAGTTGTTGCCCAATTAAAGGATAACTGTTATAGAATTCAATAACGTGTTATCAGCGTCGAAATTACTTTGTTTATACACACACGATAACTGTTACATTCATTTACAAATCGACCACGTTCACTGTTTCTACATTGCAGATGATAAATTATGGAAGAAGCAGAACAATTATTATTTCTTGAAGTATAAAAATTTAACTTAGGAGCAATTACAGCACGTTGACGATCGATTAACAAAATAACGTGTGTCTTGAATCTTTGTAATCATTTTGCACATTGTTGCCTCTCTTTTTGTTATTGTTCACATGTTTTTATAAATTTTATTATTATGATCAAAATTGAATAATTATACAAAATCATGGTTACATTAAATAGAAACACTTCAGCATTTTTCACATACATTTTTTGAAGTTTTCAATATAAATAATTAAGGAGATTAAAATTTAAATATTGTTTTGCTGTTATACATTTTGATGATAAAGAGTCACTAACAGTAAAAATATTTCGTGCATTAGCATGTATATATGTGAAAATCTCTAAATTTAACAATAATAATTTAATTTCAGAAAAAGTTTATTCACTGAAATTTTAATTAATATAATTTTAAATAAAACGTGGAACTTCTAAATCGTCTTTTTTAAGTGCTATTTAAAATATTTCAGAGAGAATAAATAGTTCATTTTCCGTGCAAAAGTTGTGTCTGGGGTTTTAACATATTTTTTTAAATCATATATGTATGTATTATGCATTTGTGCTTTAACTTTCCATGTCATAAATTTTAAGTTCACGAATTAAGTAAAATTATTTAGTGATACTCTCAGTTTCTCAATATAAAATAACGTTCAAACACTATGTAGCTACTTTAATTAAAAGAATCGACACTTCTATACATATGTTACTCCCTGGAGTAAAGGTTGAATTGAAATTACGTATATAAATTGAAACAAAAGAAAATACCCTGCCTCTGTTTACTGCTAATAATGATTAAATTGTGTGTCAGCTTAGTGCAACATTGCTTGTAACCTTTGTGATGGTAACTTATTTATGTGTCTGCCAAGATCAACAATGGCTTTATATATGGATAGTGATAACAATTGACGACTTCATTATGGATCAACTAGGTGCAACAGTGCTATTAACCTTTGGGATGGCAACTTACTTGTGTAGTACTTGTTTTATCTTTTGATAATGATGGAAGTTTAATAACTTGCTTGTGTATCAACCAGGTGCAACATTGCTTCTAACCTTTGTGATTGCACTTATTTGTGTATAAATCAAGTGCAACATTGTCTTTATTTACGGATAAAGGAGTAATGCTGCTTTTAACCTTTGTGATGCCAACTTATTCGTATATAAAGCAAGTGCAACAGTGGTTTTAACCTTATACAGACAACGCATTTGTGTCAGCCAGATGTAGCACTAGTTTATTTATGGATTTTGAAAAGGATGAACAACTTACTTGGTCTCGACAAGTGCAATAATATTTAAAATTTTTGTGATGCTACTTATTTGTGTATATAATCCAGGTGCAATATTAGTTTTATTTATGGATAATGATGACAACTTACTACTACTTACTAGCACTGATGGTGGGAATTTATTTGTGTCATACTCAGATGCAGTACTGATTTTATTTACGGCAGATGATGGCAGCTTAATTCTGTGGTAACCAGCTGCACGACTGGTTCTACCGTTGATTATGACAACTTAATTCTGAATCAGCTAAATGCAGCATTGCTTTTTAACCCTAATAATGCCAACTTGCTTATGTGTCAAGTAACTGTAGCACTAATTTGATATACGGATTATAATAACAACTTATTTGTATGAGTGCTTTAATTTTCATAATGGCAACATCGTTGTTTGTCCGACAGGTGTAACACTGCTTTAACTGCGCGCATTGTAAATTTAGTAGTTGAAAAATGTATACTGAATTATTCTTGAGATACATAGTGGTAATGGTATTCTTTTTTTAAATTTTTATTAAGTATAACACATACCTATACATATATTTCAAAAAAATTTCTTTTGTTAAAGGATTCAGCGATTATGAAAGCAGATAACATATATTCAAGCTTTTTTAAAATTATCTTTAAACATTAATATCTTTCCGAGAATAGAGGCATATCTATCAAGATATTTGAAATATGTATTATACTTTAATAAAATTTTGACGTAGGTCATCAAGTGCTAAGTGTGGACCCATAATACAAAATGGGTCGTTTGCATATTAATTTATTCAAATATTCTGGGAAACGAACAAAAGTTTAACAGATGTTAGGTTATCTAAGCGTCATTGAACCAACATACAAAGTATTTGCATAAAGAAATTATGAATTTTCTTAAATTCTCCATAGATATTCGCGAATTGTTGGAGTGGAAATACTTACTTGTAAGAGACATCTTTAAAAGTTTTCCATTATCACGAACTTATTGCGATAGAATATTCAAACTGGAAACAAGTTTTGCTCATTGCCTTACCTGATAATATTTTTTAGAATTATTTATTCTGCTGTTGGCAGTTTTCTATGATAGTTATGTCAATAGCGTAAGTGCCTGTGGTATATATGTCAAATTTATCTACTATATTTCAGTTTTTAATTATTTACATGTATGGATATGAATCAGATTTAAGTTATTTTATAATATTACTATTCTGTTATACATAATTAGGATTTAATTTGGAGTACGGTTACTATATTACAGTATAACGAAAGAAATGGCTTAAGTCTGTTACTGGTACTTACTATTATCTACTGCTTATGTATAGGAGATATATCGAATGCACATTAGCTAAAGATATAACAATATATTCCAAACACGTAAAAGAAACAGATCAAAAGTATTCCTAAGATCCTTTATTATATTATTCTCTATACCTATTGATAACATCATAAAATATTCAAGTAGAAGAATTATCTAATATCTTTCTTAGAATAATTCTTTTGCAATGATTATCAATGGATGAGCACGTTATTTTAGTTGATATTCTATTTATCGGCCTATAATTTTGATTTTTTCCATCTAAAATAAAAATGTATAATTACTATTAAACTATTATTTCAATGGTTGGAGAAATACACTATCATGGTCTCCAATAAAAGCTACAGGTGCTTGCTTATCTTAAGCTTGGTGAATTCGAGAAATTAAATCCATCATTTGAGCATTTATCTTTGAGTTATACTGCTAGTTTGTTGTAATAGAATCTGTCGAAAATTCTCTCTCTACTCCAGATTAGCTTAATTTATTTGTTGGTTCATTTGTTATTTTCTATTAATTATAGATTTTATTTATCTTAATCTGTTTTGTTCTGGATGAGTAGATTTTATATCTTGCTATGTATTTCAATAGCATGCATCCATTTATACACTTGCCGGTATCATACGCAAGCTTGAAATAAGAAATCGGCATTAAATAATAATAATAATAATAGTGGATATTGCGAACCTTATTACCATAGACCTGTTATATATATGGACTAACCGTTCCATCAAATAAGTGTAGCGACCATCGATATAAACGAAAGAGTGCGATAGCACTACTGGCTGTACAACTCGTGGGACACAGAGCGATAGATTTAGGTCACGTGAGGTATGGCAAAAGACGAGGGAGTTTACCACTAGTTTAAATGCACAAAATATGACTATCGGTAGTATTTTTATTTTTTTAAAGGTAATAATAAGAAAATATGTAATGTGATAGCTATATTTCAATAAAAGGAAATATAAACTAAAGTAACAATATAATAAAAAGATAAAATAAATTATATTTATATTTTTTTTATAATAATATTGTATAACATCTTGAACATTAAATAGGAATTTCATTAATTTTGAACATGTAACAAAGAAAAACACAAACTAAGTTCAATTAAAATATGTTTATTACATTTTTAAAAATACATTACAATATATTAGCGATACCTCAATTTTTCTCCAAAAAATTAATCATTTCTGATATATAAGTATTTTATGTAAATTGAAGTAAATAATTTTATTAGGTAAATGCCAGCAGGTCAAACATATTTTATGCTGTAAAAATATTTTTCATTTCTAACCATGATTATTAATATTTAAACATATATTGTGGGAAGTTTTAATACTAAGTGTATAGGTACTTTAAGAATAATAATATTAGTAGACTAACACGACCAAGTAAAAAAAATATTGGTAAAATTGAAATGAATACTGAATAAGTATCAAAATATTGTTTCTTACACCTACTTTGCTAATGGAATTACTTAAACTTTTGTGTCGTGATATGATGCGAGAACATTCTTTTGATTGTTTAAATTGTCAATTACAAACAATTTTAATAATGTTAATCGTTTATGTACTCTCTTCCAAACTACATATGAGATGGAATACTCCATTCCTTTTCCAGTTTTAATCCAGATATACGTAATTTGGATGTTTTCTGCATTAAATGAGATGAAAAATTGAAGACTGAAGGAACAATACCCTTCTTTAAAACACAGTGTCCAAATTGGATTTCATAATCTGTCATAATAAAGAGTTGTCCACGTAATTTTGCATTTATAGATGGACAATAGTCATTTCCACGCATTGCTGCTATCCATTTTTGTCTCATTTCTGGATCTTTTCGAAAACCAGAAATTCATTAATTTTTAGATAATATGTAAATACCACAATCAATGTTACATCCACCTGTGAAACTTCAAACCCTTCCTATGTCTAGCTGTACACCCATAACAATTTTGAACTGTTATAATGAACTTTAATAAATTGTTTATAGGGAAAATAGAAAAATAATTAGTTAAAATGGGAACTAGAACAACAAAACGATGTTTATGTATACTTACAGCCCAATTTAAACTAAAAGTAATTAATAGGGAGCGGAATCGAGCGAGTCATGACTCATCGCCCATGGGCGCGCTATTGAAATGTTGTATTTTTAAAGAGGTTTTAATTTTATTTATATAATTGAATAACAAGTGGCTGGTGATTATAAAATACAAAATACCCTACTATTTGTTCATTTTCTCTTCTGTAAGACTTGTTCTCTTTGAATTAAGTACATCCTTGTAGATAGAAAACGTCTTTTCTACATCGCAACTGGTTATATTTACGTAATGGAAATATTCTTTTATTTCAGCGTATTTAGCATACACAATTGCCGCAATGTTATTAAACCTGGATTTCTATTAAAAACTGCGTCTAAGTCACTTGGAATTATTAATAGCCACATCTAATGTGGTTAATCCATTTTTACTTTCTTATACGTAGTATAAGGAAGTAATGTGAAATTTTCGACTTCGAGATTTTTGCAGATGTCCCCTGATACCGAAAAAGATGTTTTTAAAAAATGTCTGTGTGTCTCTATGTGACCACGATAACCGCTGTAGATATCAATTCCAAATTTTGTATTTACGTGTCTAATCTCCCTCTCGAGATCTGAGTAGTTTTTCAGTAAAATCGGTAGACCGGAAGTAGCAGTTTACTTCAGTGAAAAAATTAAATTTTGCCAATATTTCGTTAACTACTAAATTTAAACAAATTTATAAAGAATTCATATGTACTTGAAATTAAAATTGAGAACAATTTTATTTAAAAAGTTTTTCGAAGCTGCTACCGGAAGTAGGTCTTTTACTCCTATCGAAAATCAGTTTTTTACGAATATTTCGCATGTCATGCTTTTTAGACCGGTACGTTACGGGTACAAAAGTATTTAAAACGTAATTTTCAATATCTTTTGCATAAAAACAATTTCAAAATTCAGACCGGAATTACCACTTTTACTCTTATCGAATAGCGATTTTTTGCGAATATGTCGTAAATTATGCATTCTATATGTATTTATCAAGAATACAAAAGTATTTAGTGCTAGATTTGCAATATTTTTTGAATATATGAAATTTCAAAATTCGGACCGGAAGTAACACTTTTACTCTTAGGGAGTAGTCCTTTTTTCGAATATCTTGCTAAGTATGCATTCTATAGCGATTTATTAAGCGAACAGAAGTACTTAGAATAGGATTTTGAATAATTTTTGTGTAAAAAAAATATAGTGTTTGAAACGCTCATAAGTATAAGAAAGTCGTGTGGTGGCCACACCTCATTTTTTAATTTGAGATTCGATTTTCAAAATATGTCATTAGTTTAGGCAAATTTCCTAAATGTTCCTGAAGGAATAACAACTGATTTTTTAAATTTGGGATTTGTGTTAGTTCCTTGCACTCAGAAATACTTCGAGCATCGTCATTTAAACATGTAACGAAATTTGCTAAACTATCGAAATTCTCTGCATGAAAACTATTTCTGTGTATGTTTTAGCAAAGCTAAGTGGCGATATTTTACAGACTTTGCAATAAATTTCGGAATCACTGACAATTAATTTTTATCTCAGAAAAAGTAACATAAACAACGTTCTAGATCTAAATAAATGATAACTAAAAATGTACGCGTATGTTATTGAAACATACATATTATATTGCGAAATATAGGGTAAATATAATAAATTTTAAAAACTCGTCACCCTTGTACCTACGCCGATGAAGAAAGGATTTTATTCATAAAATTCCTTATTTTATGGCAGTTTTTTCTCTGATTCTCTGGAGTAAACAGATGTTACAGTTCGCCCTATGAATTAGTGCTATTCAGATATAATGTAAAAAACACGCAGTTGTTTACATTATTTCTTTTCACGGTTGTGGCTCCGTGGTAGTTTAGCTCGCTCGATTCCGCTCCCTAGTAATTAAGTATCTACACCTAAACTCCTTATATTAAACACTACTTAAGAACGTCTAACAAAAATTATCCAGAACTAAACTAAAAAAGATATCTATACTTTTACCACATGCAGACATTAAAAACGAACACAAAAGACTATAAACTAATAAAAAATAAGTATAGTATAATAAGGAAAACGATTTAATGGGCATTTATTGCCTAATAAACCGTATTCCTTTTTTGTTATTGACCGACGATATTTCGTTTTTTTTCTATAAAATAAAAGCTGCATTCTGTTTACTACCTACTAATAATGTGTATTAACCTCATGTTTACTAGTTTATGCCACTTTATACACAAATTTTCACACGAATATATTCTTTTAATTAAAATACATATATGTTCAACATAGGATTATATGGTGTTTTGCCATACTACAGCTGATGGAGATCTATCTATCTCCCTCGTTCATTTATATCAATGCCTCTCTTTCTAAGCTCAGTCCATACATATGAGGTCTATGCTTAACAAATAATTAAATGAAGTGATGTAAATCTCTTGGTGAAACATGTCGAAATATAAGCAAGTAATAACAAAAAACACAATTGGTATTGTTTCACAAATAAATATAACTAAATACTCGATGTACATTACGCCTTGCGGCATCGTCTGGAGTTCTCGAGAAACTAAAGTAAAATTTAATATACTGTAACTACCTACTTCTAACAAAAATGTAAATAAAAATGTACAAAAATAGAAAATTATGAAAAGGTCATGGCTTATCTGGAAAGAGCGTTTTTACAAGGCTAGGGTTTATTAGCGGAAAATTTATGAGTTCTGTTTGTTCATTAAGAACATTGCCTGGTTGTAAAAGTAAACTTTCTTTTATAAAATAACCTTCTAGAACATTCATTTTTTTACTTTTATTTAAACTATACAGTACTTCTAAATTGTCTATTGAAAATTGATGTCCCGTGTCTAAAACATGGTTAGCTACACTTGAATTTTCATAATTTAATTTAACGGCTCGCATGTGTTCTGAGAATCTTAATTTGAAATTTCGCCCTGTTTGACCTATATAAAATTTACTACAATCACTACAATTAATTCTGTAAATTCCTGATTTGTTTAGGTTAGGATTCGCTGTTTTATTATTCTTTAATTGACTTTTTAAAGTGTTATTATTATAGAAGGCTATTTTAAAATCCAGTTTCTTTAAAACATTACTAATTTTCATACTTATACTACCTAAATATGGAATTTTAACCCATTGTTTTAATGTCAAGTCCTGGGACGGGGGAAATGCTGATTTTAATGTAATTGATTTGTTCATTCTATTGACTAATTTATCTATTAGAGATGAGTTATAACCATTATTTTGTGCAATTATTTTAATAGTTTTTAATTCTTTATTAAAGTTAAATGTGTTCATTGGTACTTTCAATAGTCTATAAATCATTGAATTAAACGCAGCATGTTTGACGTTAGTGGGATGATTGGAGGTATTTGGTATCAATGTATCGCAAAAGGTAGGTTTTCTAAAAATACTGTAATCTAACTTGTTGTTACTAATCTGGACTTTTAAATCAAGGAAATTTAAAGATCGATCAGGTGCTTCTTTCTCTATAGTGAATTGAATATTATTATTAATTTTATTAAGTTGTACTAAAAAGTTATCTAGCTGTCTATCTGAACCTGACCACAAACAGAGAATATCATCCACATATCTAAACCATGCTGATACCGGTGACGTATTTGTCCTTCCAGATAAGCCATGACCTTTTCATAATTTTCTATTTTTGTACATTTTTATTTACATTTTTGTTAGAAGTAGGTAGTTACCGTATATTAAATTTTACTTTAGTTTCTCGAGAACTCCTGACGATGCCGCAAGGCGAAATGTACATCGAGTATTTAATTATATTTATTTATGAAACAATACCAAGTGTGTTTTTTGTTATTACTTGCTTATAGGTCTATGCTTATTACATGGTAGATATACAGAAAAAAAAGTAACTAAACCGAGGTAGAGCAATCTCCAGGAAAAATCCAGCAGAAGCTGTTCTCTTTCCCTTGAGTCTTAATTAAAGCGAGACTTAAAAAGTAAGTTTCTAACCTAAACTTAACTAAGATTTACTACAATGTAACTAAAATTAAAACTAAAAAACTAAAAAAACTGAACCACTAAAACAAACGGCACCGACGAAAAACTGGGGATAAATTGTAATATACAACTTGAATGAATGACAATGTGTATATGAATACCTACTATCGCGAGATCAAAAATTATATTGATAAAAGTTTGCCATGGAATGTAAAACGTCAGTCTTAAGTTATATCATTAAGTGTCATTCTGTCATTAATATTAATGACAGTATGACACTTAATGATATAACTTAAAACAGACGTTATAATTTTTGATCTCGCGGTATTAGTTACAATAAAAAAAAAAAACAAGGTTACGAAACGAAAGGTGTCAAAAAAGAACTGTCGTGACATCAACATAGACTTAAGCTTGTGTTTAAATCTCTTCTGCAGCAATGACTTGAAATGCAAGGGCAAAGCATTGTATTAAATATTTATGTGAAAGGAGAATGATCCTTGAAAGAGGGATGATCTGTGTAAAGGCGAAGAAATTAATCCACGGAATCTCGCGTTAATAGTGTGCACGTCAGATCGATATCTAATTTTATAATATTGTTATGGAGGAGACCTGTCATTTGGTATTTTATTATCTTATGGAAAAGAGAAAGAGCCAAGCACTCTCTACGGTCATGCATGTTAAGCCACCCCGTTTCGCACAGCCTATGGATAACGTGATCATACTTTCTGAGGCCTTGTATGTACCAAAGACATGCGTTCTGTATTTTTTAAATACGACCTTGTGTTAGCCGATCCAGAGCCGCATGATAAATTGCCGAGCAATATGTAAACCGTGACAGAACGAACGTGTCACAACGACATTTTTTGATTGGCATATTTAAGATAACTCAATAAGAAAATAGTTTTTTTTTAGATTGATGTAAGCTATCATGATATATTTTAGAAATTTGAGCTCGGTACCTGAATGTGTTATCCAAGAAGAGCCCAAGACGCGTAACCTCATCCACCACAAGTAATTGAACATCATTTATAGAAATATTAATGATTCTGCTAAGTTTCCTGCATTATTACCAAAGATGTGTGCCATTGAAGCAATATGAATTATATAGAAAACTAGAATAGGTATACTACTGTATCATCAAATAATATAAGTCCCATTAAAAAATAATTTAACACTTGGTATAAGTATTATAATGTGTTACATATGCACGTAAAAGAGATAATCTCTTCATAGCTAAACAGAAAAATTTGAACTAAAACAAGTAATAATATATGCAATCCACATCAGATTGTGAAAAGGAACATAATATCGTACGTTAGTGTTATGTATCACGTTTGTACTGACATCTGTCATTTTTGTACTCAAGACCGACTTCATTGGTCGCATTCAGCAAACGGATCGGGAACCGTTTCCGCTCCAACTGTTCGCTTGACAACAGTTGAGTGTTCGCTGGCCAGGACCGTTCATCTTTATGTGATCACCTTCCAGTTGATAGTTTTCACTGCTGCCATATGTTAGAATTATAGAGATTAAACCGAATAAACAATAATAATAAATTGTTTTACTGCATTAAGTTACGGCATAGTTTTTAGTGTAAGGATCGGTTTTTCCAACCCCGATTATAATACTCTGTTAACTCTAATATTATAATACATTTATTTCTGCACAATACCTTTAATTTGCTTATCTTACTTTTCTGGTAACTGTGTTACGTTGGTGTTGGAAGGCGTTAATGGCACATGTGGACAGAATACGCTCACTAAGGGGCCGTAGAATTTTTCCGCTCATAAAATTTGCGACCGCTCCGCAACATGTTCAGAGTGAGCATAAATCACCTGAATCCGATCACTGAACAGTTGCGCAACTGTTGTATCTGGTGAATGCGACCATTCATATGCTACGCACATAAGGCTGTCTCATTGCGCTTTAAAATAGATCACAGGACAGTAGGTCCTCACAGAGAAACCTGTCTAATATAATCCAGAATATAAAAAAATATAATACAGTGTCCATAAGACAAATATGATACTATGTCTTTAATATTTATTAAACAATAAAGTATTGACCTATATAAAAAATTATGTGCTATCAAATATCTTGAAAAAGACAGTAATTCATACAACGAAGAGAAATACAGCAAAATAAATCGTCAAACATTGCTCTAAACACCTGTAACGTCCTCACAAACAGCAACGGTAAGCTACAGAAGTACGGTTCACATCTTGAGTGTAAATTAACTCTTCTTATAAGCGGTAATGGGAGACGAATAAGTAACCCTTTGTATCAACCGATTTGTATTAAATTCGTATAATACTCTGCATTACATTTTCTTGCCGTTACTATACGTAACACAAAATTTACCTACCTACCTGCTATTATATTTCTAATAGCCCATTATATATACACATTTCTGTGTGCTTGTATAAGTCGTTATCTACGGAAATCTCTCAAATATTAACGTAAAAATGCGTAAAAAAAATATTTTTCTGCAATATAATGTTGTTTTTCTAGATTTTATTTAAATAGAATCCACAGTTGTTCCAATGATCGGAGATTTCTGCCTTCGGTATCATTGGCAGTATGGGAAGTTGCTAGTTAATGTCATATTTAACCACTTTTAATAAGTACTGGTATTACATTAACGTTTGGCAGATACTTAAAAATGACAAACTATACGATAGTGAGTGCAAATCACATTTTACTGAATCTTGTTTTAGCGAAACGTAAAAAAAATAGATACAGGGTGAGTCATCTCCGCGGGAAAGGTTGATTGTGGCTTTTTGTGAAAAGATGTTTCGAAACGATTTCTTTCTTAAGATAGCCACTCATTTGGAGCACATTTTAAACTTATTTTGTATTATACAGCGTGTTCCATAACTTGGTGACTGACCATAATTATAGTTTTTTTAAATTTTTTCACATTATTACATTCTTGTATTCCTCGTATAATTCTTAGTCAAAAAGTAATAAGAGAGTATAGCCTAAAGTTTTCGACTTACTACCATTTGTCTGAAAAATTTAATGTTCTTATAAAATTATATTTCCCGAAAGCGACGTATTAGATAGACACCATTTTTGGTAATGTTGTATAAAATACGCACATTGATAAAACCGAGAGTAAACTAAGTTTTGTCAGTACAAGCTAAACGCGATTATTTTGTCAATGTAATGTATACAACGTGTCCCAAAATTCACGGAAGAGCTCTTTGAAGTAGCGATAAAGGAACATGGAAAAAATATTTAAAAAATTCCACATTGTTCATTCTAGAAGATATTGTCATAACTTTGAATATTAATTTCTTTGAAATTAACAGCCATGGAATTTTTTCCATATATTTCTCATGATCCTTGATCCTTACATAATAACGTACCATCCAGATGTTCCACGAATTTTGCGACATGTCGTATACACTCTAAAACGCTTATTTTAGTCCTACCTTGTAATGATACTTTCTTAAAGTGTGTGCGAGTGAATGAAGTGTAGTACATTTCTTTCTATTGTAACTGTTAAACAAAACTATAAAGTATATACTCCTAAATGCAAGAATTCAAATTGCAGTTGTTACTTATACCCTACTTAACATTTCATTTTGCCAATATCTTGTTCATTATGTATGTATATACATAAAGCTGCAAGCAAATAACTAAGTCAATGTTTCTAGGTGTTCCCCATTTCAGAGAATGCCAGCAAACCGCTTAGAATCTCAAGCACAAGAACTAGTTTTAAACCTGGTAGAGTACTTCGAACGGGAGAAACTAAACAATAGTGCTCATATCCCCTTCATTCAGTTTAGAAGCTAAATCAATAATAATTTAAATGAAATCTTTAGTTGAGGAGAGAAACTATACACATAATGCATATTTTTAGGAAGCTTCGAATGTTTTATTATTTTGTTATTATTGTTTTTGATGTTAAATTGACAGATTTATCTGTGCTTACGATAAACCTTGAAACGAGTTATAGATTTACTGCTGGTAAGAACAGGAAATTACAAAACACCTTTCTTAAGGCGGGGTTTTACTTAATCGGCGTATGCCACAAAATCGTCAATTTCAACGTAAAAAATCGCAAAAATTAAGGCACTTGAAAAAGTTGCCGCTACATGCACGAAATAACCAATATGTGTTCTAGTGACTCACGATTAAAATTTGCAATTATATTAAAAAATAATTAAAATACAACACTTTGAATTTTTTTCGTTTTATAGCGATATAAATCTTACTGTGCTTAAAAAGTACTTTTTTGAATCGTGAATACCCAGATATTTTTATTCTGAACACGACAATGTAATTACTTTACTTTCAAAATAACCCTGGTATCCAAAAAATTACTTTGAAACCAATGAGAATGATCACAAAGTCCGCACTGATAAATGGCAAATAGGCAACACACAATTCAACCTCTTAGTCATAGTTTTGTAATGTCTAAGACCAGCTATATGGAAGGTATACCTGGTCAATTGTATTAAGCCGAACATATTATAAACAGAGAGATCTTCAACTTTTTTATTACCTTAGGTAAACGAATGTTTTATTCATATATCGGCTTTATTTTGTAATTATTTTAAGGATATTTGCGAGAATGTATTAGATATTAATTTTTCCTCTGGAATAAATATATGTTGTTATTATTATTGTAATAATAAGTATACATTAAACATATTTGTAAAAGAAACTACATGCGGTTGGTATATACAAGCAAATTGTAATATATTTCAGATATTTTTCGGTGCTCATTTATGATTGATTACGTGATAACATTGATGCGTCTACTTTGTTAGACATTTTTTTCTGTTCGTTAATATTCTTCTTACTTTCAAAATGCATGTTATTTTTCAAGGACAAGGTTTCGGCTTTATGGAATTTCAGAAATGCAATTTTCTTCGGCAATAAATATACATTATTATTATTATTAATTATAAAGTTGCACGACTTATTATTATTTCTAACCTTACATGTTGAAGCTTTTTAATAATATGAACAATGTTTGTAGAAAACTAAAATCTGACAAAAACAACTTTATGTCTTTGTAAGATACGAACTTAGAAGTTTGCCGGACTCTTCAAACTAAGTGGCAGGAAGTTACACAACTTTCAGTTTTCTAGATGGTAATAGCATTTATTTAAACATCTGAATTTGTTGTGCCTTCATGTTTTTATTTTATTTATACTTTGTATTTTGACTCCAGGACAGTTTTTAGATTTTTTTTGTATATGTGAGTAAGTAAAAGAGCATGGGCCAAACGAGCTTATAAGTTTAATTACAGCGGTTTATCAGGAGTGGCAGCAATTGTTGGATGGCGAACGAAAAAAAATTGTTTGTAGGCGTAAAAAACAAATTTTGTTTAATTTGTGCAAAATTTGGTAAAACTAGAGATCACGTATGCTACAAAAAATAGTCTTCGTCGTCAACAGTAATGGAGTCGACAATTATTGCGGAAGGTTTCTCCTGAAATGCACGGTGTAATTTATGGTAGATTAATAGGGGACGGTGATAGCATCGTTCTTAGAAAACTACGTGAAACGGCTCCTTACGGTCCCCAAAAAAATTATTGAAAAAATCGAGTGCCAAAATCATATATTACGTAATTATATAAATAAAATTAGGGTCTGTTTGAAAAAACCTAAATTCAATTCGGCCGTGACAAAAGCAATTGAACATTACAAAAGTTCGAACTTAACAATAACAAATTATAGATAGTGAAATTGCAGTGTGACATTATAAATGGACCAAGATATATTTTTGTTAACACTCGGATTGTGCTTCTTACTTTTGTCAAGGATCTAAAGAAGGATACTTGGTATGAGACAATACACATAGATGTAAAACTCTGACCAAAAATGGTAATTAAGTTAGAGTAATTTTATTTTCTCGCTTTATTATCTCAAATTATGGATCCTTGTATTTTGAGAAATCGAGAAATTAGAAACGTCAAATTAGAAAATTAGTATGTACCTACTGATTGTGATACGTTTATACAAAACGCTACTTGGCCATTCTCGTTTATTTTCTACACTGTCTATACTTCTGTAAAAAAAATGTGTTGCAAAAAACATGAATTAGGCCTACTGGGAATACCATGAGAAAAAAACGGCCTTTGCACTCTACCTCTGAGGTGGTGCGGAAAGGATTGCGTTTGACGTTTTGTCTGCCACATAACGGTTATTTAAAAATTTTATCGAAGCTTTACTGAAAAAAAATTAAACAGTGCAATATATAAATAAAAAGAATTGATAATATCAATAACATTCGATTTCAAGTTGTGGTATTAACATTAGCTTCTGATCAATGATTAGTTCGGAGTCCGCACAGTCCGTATCTTACCCACGGTGAAATTTTTATAATTTAATTTCGCTAACTAACAATATCAGTGTCGATTGTGAAGAATATAATTTTCAATAACTTAAAACATGGGCTACTTAGAGAATATAAATATTTTTTACATTTTATAAGAAACAGCGGCACTGTTGCTACAATAGAATTTTTTTCGCTAACTAGCAATATCAGTGTCGATTGTGAAGAATATAAATATTTTTTACATTTTATAAGAAACACCGGCACTGTTGTTACAATAGATTTTTTTTTATCAGATTTTAGTTTTCTCTAAAACATTACTCATATTACAAATCCTCAACATGTAAAGTAAATACAAATCATGGTGAGAAATAATAAAAAGTACAACTTAAATAATTAATAATCATAAATAATAGTAATAAAACTATATATTTATTGCAGAATAAGATTTAATATCTAATTAATTCCGACAAATATCATTCAAATAATTACAAATTACATAAAACGGGAGTCTTAATAAAACTAAATAAATACAAGCCAAAAGAATATTCAGAAATAGCACAAACAAATTTTGAACAAAAGATATGCATCAATATTTTCATGCAATAAATGCAGGAGACAAATATCCCAAATTTATTTGCTTTCCAGTTGACCAGGCATCGCTTCATGTTGCTGGTCGTTTACCTGCATTGTGTAAAAGGTACAGGCATATTAAACTCCGTAAATATATTCAATATATTTCAGGCAACCCGACATACGCCGTTCGAGAATTTTTCTTAGGGAAAGCCCACCCTTAATACATATACTATAATCCTCATTAATTACACTGGCCAACAAGGTTTTTACCCTAAGTTAGTAACTAATGAAATTGAACAGCATATATAAAGTAAAAATGATTCGAATAGCGGCAGTATTGACTTAGCTCTGGTTACAGAGAAAATGCAGGTCGAGACTTGTTGCAGACGTGACTTGACTCGTTCCCTCAAGAATGTTCAAGTTTGCAGTGTTATGCTTTAATCTGGTTGGTTGATAGGACTTAGGGAGGGGATAAGCAGATACATACTATATAAGAGATACATCTTTGACTGAAATACCACTAGCGCTAGCACAGCATAAAGCCGTGAATGAGAATTTTTAATAACGAAATTAAAAATTGAGATAATTTAGTTCCATCTTTAAAGACACAGTCATGCCTCGTTCGTGTAGAAGTAATCCAAATAACTTTTGTTACGTATGTGGTAAATTTACCCCACTAGGCCAGAGTGAAAAGTTAAGTCTGAACATTTGCCGGGCCTATGAACTTTACTTCGATATGACCGTCAAAAATCAGGACAAACAGTGGGTTCCACATGTAATATGTACTACATGCAGCAGATATTTGCGAGATTGGTTATGTGGACAACGACATTCTTTACCGTTCGCCATTCCTATGCGATGAAAAGAACAAAAGAATCATCTTGAAGATTGCTATTTTTGCCTTAACAAAACTGCAGGACTTAACACCCGTAAGAAAAGAAAATATAATTATGTGGAAACTGAGTCAGCTCAGAAACCTCGACCCCATGATGAACAGCATCCTGTTCCACGACCGCCAATTCACAAAGAAAGCGAGGAGAGTACAATAGCTACCGATAGCGACACTAGCTTTGAAGGTAATGAAAAATCAAGTGACCCTGATTTTATTCCATCTACATCAAACGAACCACATTTAATTACTCAGTTTGAATTAAATGACTTGGTGCGGGATTTGAATTTATCAAAATCACAAGCAGAACTTCTTGGGTCGCGACTACAGCAATGGAATCTCTTAGCAAAGGACACAAGAATAAGTATTTTTCGCAGCAGACATGAAAATATTGTTGATTTTTATAGTATGGCCGGTAATCTGGTCTACTGCAATAATATTTATAAACTTTCTGAAGCTTTTGGAATACATCATGATCCCAGTTCTTGGAGATTATTCATAGACTCATCAAAGACCAGCCTAAAAGCAGTTTTGTTGCATAATGGAAACCATTATCCTGCTATTCCGATAGGTTATGCTGTTTCTATGAAAGAAACTTACGAAAATCTGAAAATGTTATTAGAAAAGATAGAGTACAAAGACTATTCCTGGAATATTTGTGCAGATTTTAAAGTAATTGCAATTATTTTGGGTATGCAATCTGGTTACACCAAATACTGTTGCTTCTTATGTCTTTGGGACAGTCGTGACAGGGAAAAACATTACCATAAGCAAGAGTGGCCACTACGACAACAGTTTATACCAGGAAAAGACAATGTACAACATCAGCCTCTAGTAGAAAAAGAAAAGATCATAATACCACCTCTCCACGTGAAACTTGGGCTCATGACAAATTTTGTAAAGGCAGTGGACCGCGAAGGTGACGGTTTTAGATAACTTCGTGAAAAGTTTCCAAAAATAACAGAAGGAAAACTGAAAGAAGGTATTTTTGTTGGACCTCAGATACGAGAAATAGTAAATGATGAAATCTTTGAAACCAAATTAACAGCGAAGGAAAAAACAGCTTGGCGCTCCATGGTACAAGTTTTCACGAATTTCTTGGGAAACAAAAAAGCTGACAACTATAAAACTTTAGTAATGGATATGATACAAGCATTTCACGCTGCTAGTTGTAATATGTCCACTAAAGTGCACATTCTACATTCTCACTTGGATTTTTTTCCGGAAAATATGGGCGACGTTAGCGATGAACACGGTGAGCGCTTCCACCAAGACATCATGGGAATGGAAAAACGGTATCAGGGGAAATGGAATCCTATTATGTTAGCAGATTACTGTTAAGAAGAGATGCTGTAGATGTTGTTTATAAGAGACAGAGCAATATTACTTTACATTTCTAATTATAATAATTTGAAATATACATTAAATTATGATCTATTGTAAAAAACCTTTTCATTGTAATACAATAAAAAATCGAGCTAACTTTACGTTCTACCTTTTATTAAAATAAATGTTTATATGTTTTCTATTGAAATTCGTATAAATTATTTGATGGCAAAATCAAAAGTTGAAATTTGTTGGCCAGTGTTATTTGATATACAGAGAGATTTGAAAAGGTTTTCTATGCCGCTTCAACAATACCTACAAGTCTTAAATATGTGACATATTTTTCAAATATACGTTCATAGATGTAATAGACTATACCGATAGGTCCAGCCCGCGACGGGCCATACATAGGCAACAATATACGTATGGAACGTGCTATGTGGCAACGTGTGTACGATACCACTCCGCGTGCTCCTATTTTGAGTGACTTTCTTAAAATTTGAATTTATTTTGTAGAATTATTGATTTTTTTACTTTTATCTTTTAGAAAACGTTATTGTTTTTTTTATTACTTAAAATTACTTTTCCGTAGCCGCTAAGAATACAATAATAATAATAAATTGGACCTTATTATGTCTGAAACAAATGGGCAAATTACGTATACAGAACGAATATGCAAACGACTATATCCTTGCGCGGTTTAAGTCTTACTAAATTCTTAACTGCAATGTGCTGCTGCTGCGGGTAGAGGGGTTTCGGTGGGGGTTTCGGTGTTGCCACTCATTGCTGACTATGGCCCATTCCGAGCTGGACCTATCGGTACCTATATTAGCGCCTTACTCTAAAGTATATGATATTTTGTAATTGATTATTAAAATATGCGCCACACTAAACAGTACAGACAATGCAAAGTATAATTTTTTTATAAACTACATAATTTAATTGCTTAAAATGTCCACCAGTACCGCGCAAACAAATGTCCTAACGATTTTGCAGATCGTTAATAATTTATTAAAATACAAATTTGATACGACATGCCTTTGCGCATGATATTTTAGAAAACAAGTTTTCTAAAATAACGTATGGATTTCAATGTTTAAAAAAAAATTAAAACAATAGACATCTTTAGTACGAAAATTTAAGAAATATAGTTATTTTGAAGTTGGTATACTGACTTTAAACTTGAACATTTTGAAGATTTGTACGTTATTATGTTCATCATTTTAAGTTTAAAATTTATACAACTTTATGTAATAAATTATTTATAATAGTTATTATAATATATCTTTCATTCTATTTATAATTTTTACTAAACAATAAATAGGAAAACATATCATGCTCTTCTTATACAGAGTACTAAATAATATTTTTATGCTAACAAAATTTTAAATTATATAAATATAAACAGTGCAGCTTGGTCAGTTATAGCAGAACTTACATATAAACAACAGAAGCCGATAGAAAATATGTTCGTAATTATAGATAATTATGTTGGTACTACTATACATTTACTAGTAGTGATGGTTGTAATTCCATGTGTGCCCTTCCTTTCTTTGAGCATGATATTGTTAATATAATAAACAAATTAAAAAAAAACAGGTAGTTCGGGCCCAGATCATACCTTGCAACTTGCTGCTGGCTGTTGCGTGTCCGGCCTTCAACGCAAATCATTAATCTATCTTTTGAGAGAGTCTGTTTTCCTAAAGTCCTTAAAACGGCGTTTCCACCAAGATTATTTTGGGAAAGAAAAGTGATACCATAGCAAGTGGAATCCTGTATTGTTAACAGATTACCGTTGGATGTTACGAAGGGGGTGGGGGGCTCTATATGTTGTTTATAAGAGACAGTGCAGTATATTAATGCAACATTTCGTCAAATTTCCAGTTGTCAAAATGTTAAATATATGAGTCCTATTTTCTTTAATCTCATCGCATTCATAACCATTTCGGATAAAAAGACAACAAATGGATTCTAATAATTGTTTATTATCAACTATGATAATCATTGTAGTTTTTATAATTAATTATTTTTAATGATATAATTATATGAAGGTTGTGTAAAGTAGTAGTTGTAAATGGCGATGAATTATCAGAAATGTAATGTTAATAGTCATGATTGCAAACGCGGAGTTTCGTTGCAAAAGTTATGCGGCAATACTAGGTCTGAGGTTGAAACGATTGAAGATGTCATTTACTTCTTATAGAGAAGGGAAACGAATGGCAGACTTGCAGCAAAAAGTCTTTACTGTTGCATAGTACTAGAGCAGATGTTCAGGATATATATGAGACGTTGATAGAGGAGGAAATGGCAGAAGGTACATGTATAAAAACACTCGATGCATTGGAAGCATATTAAATTATATGGTAAATATAACGCCATACATGGAAGACACTTATTTAGAAGAATTGAACAGACAGAAAAAGAAACTGTTGACTAGTTTGTGGTGTGGGTTAATAAAACCAAGAATAATTATTTGAAACATACAAAATAGGAAACAAAGTGCTTTAGGTGTGGAAAAGTAGGTAGTTTCAGTTACAATAAGAAGTGCCTAAGCAAACAAATGACATGTAAAAGGTGTGGAGATGGAGTGAGATGAGTACGTGTTTTCAATTTATAATATAAATAAAGTAGATTGAGAAATGGAGTCAGTAATAAAACCTGTAATACGAAATGTAGAAATTTAAGTGGATAAATTAAAGTATCGGAAAATAACAGGAGAGCTTATAATAAAGAAATATTGGTTATACAGAAAAATGAGAGTTTGTGTATTGCTGTTGTACGGTGCGCGGTGGTTAAGCATTAATGCGGTAAGAAGTAGGGAATATTGATGAGAGTTTATGGTGGGTGAGATAAGGCAGAAATGAAAAAAAAATTAGGCGTGTGTGAAATAATTGACAAGCTGTAAACAGTAAGAAAATAATAGAAATGCAATAGTGACTGTGCATCGACAGCGAAAACATTTGTGACTCGCTTCTTGTCGGAAGAGAATATAATAATGCGATTTTATGTGCAGTACATACGCTCATGTGTATATATATGCTTGCGTACAAAGGTAAGGATTTCGCGTAAATGATGCAAAGGTAGCCACTTTTTCCATGGAGTTAATCCAGAAAGACGTAGCTGGTGCCCATAATATTTAAAATAATAATAATAAACTTATGAATCCAAAAGAAGCTGAGCGAAAAGTAACTGATACAAGATTTGAAAGTCAAGAACAGCATGAGGACGTTATATTCAAACAGAGAAAATTGATAGCTAGTTCGCCACCGAATGCAGAAAATGAAGGCATCAAAATAGATGATATTTTCAAAGCGATAAAAGAAATGAGGAAATACAAAAAGAAACTTGAAAAAAAGATAAACCAACTGAAAGAAATAAAGGAAGATATGAAGAATAAGCAGAACGAGTGCAAAACGGTTTAATAATGACATTATTACAAAAAGCGGAAGCACATTTTAAGAAAATAGAGAAAGACAACAGGAGGAACAATTTTGTTATAAAAAACGTTATAATAAAAAGAAACGATTCAGCAAAAGAATTTCAAGATTTCCTCAGAGAAAAACTCTAGGTATAAGCCAATGTTAAAAAGGCTTATGAAGTAAAGGAAGGGATTAACCTCGCAAAGACAGTGCTGGAAGAAAAAAGCAGATATTTTAGAAAATAGAATACAGCTAATGGGATGAGAATATACATAGATAATGAGCTGATAGTGCAGGAGGTGCAGATTCAAAAGCAATTAAGACAAATGGCTTAAGAGGAAAAGGAAAAAGGTAGAAAGCGAAAGTAAGTTATCAAAAAATATATTTTATATTATTATAAGGAGAATATTTGGGTGGAAAAAGTTAGGACAAGATTACAGAAGTTTATTAATGACACGTTAGAAGGTGAAGATATAGTAAAATTGATAAACAGTCAAAGATTAAGATAGTTTGGACACATCAACAGAATGGAAGATACAGCATTAATAAGAAGGATTACGAAGTTGAAATCATATGAAGCGAGATTAAAGGGTAGACCAAGATAATATAAGATAATATGGGAGGACAAAGTGATAGGGGATATTAAAACACTAGAACTGCAGGTCGAATTTATTAATATACAACAGTATATTGTTAATGTTATAAAGGTTAAATTATAATATATTGGATATTGTAAATATTACAAAAGATAGTAAAGTATTGAAAGCGAAGCAGGTGATATTCTAGCGTAGGTATAATATAATTTAATCCGAACACTTTATTCAAGGTTCTGTGTGGAATTTTGCGTTTATATACAACACGAGTGTCCGAAAAGCATTTTATGTAGCCCTTTGATCTTTCGAGTATCATAAAATTATTTTATGAAAGCTACCACCTATTATTATAATTGACGTATTTTCTGATACGCATATTTCGTGCTTTTCGTTCAGAATATTGTTGAAAATCTATTTTCCGTTTCAACATTTTCCATATTATTATCTTATCATTCTCTTTTTATTTTTTTTCGGTATCCATTAATTAATGAACAATATTTTTTTATCTTTATTTTCCGCCCTTGAAAATCTGTGGCCCAATTTTCTACTTGTTTGTACTTTTATTTTTGTTTAATTACCCTAAATTTGCTGCCTCTTGTTCGTGATTTACAGAAAAACGTTTTTTTCCAATACTCGTATTTTGATCATGACCTTGAAAGTGTCTGCCTTATCTGTCTTAAAAGTTAAGCCCTCCTTTTACAGGACAAAACGAAAACAAATAATAAGATGGAGCATACCGAAGAGGGGATGAAAGAAGATGTCAATATATAGAAGTGAAACTTTTTTCATCCCCTGTTATGTATGTATATATCCTTGACATTTGTGTTTTGTCACGAAAGAAAAAAGTTAAAGTTAATTAGGTGGCTTACATTTTCCATTAAACATAAATTTATTTTTCTGTCCCTGTATTTTCATTTTGTTTCTTTTATTTGAGAAAAAGCACGTCCGCATTAAGAAGACCCAAATATTTAAATTAGAATTTCATTCTGGGTTCAATTATAATTATCTTTGTAAATTATGAATGAAAATACTGTAGGGACAAACTGCATTTTACTTTTGAAATATAATTTATACAAAATAAAATTAATTTATAATATTATCGCTACAATATGTTATCTATAAGCGAATTTGATTTGTATTTGGTGTTCCTTTCATTACCTTGGATCCTGTCGCTAACGGTTACGAGTGATTCCGCCGGAGTCATGTATTTTTAAGTTAAGTTTGATAGGAGAGGCTGATATCATATCGTTTTAAAACATTATTCCAATAAATTTTCATTTCTAAAAACGTTGGAGGAAGACTCAATGATGCTATGCCTCTTTTTGGTTTAACACCAAACAAAAGTTTTTGCAAACTGAACATAATTGAGGCCTTCCGACCACTTTTTTTTTTGTATGACACTCATCCAGTCATCCATCCAAGTAGTTACCATATTTTCTATGTTCCCTCTTTCCATGGAGACTTGTATTTGGCTGTGGCACGGTTTTCCATGAACTATCTTTACATCTTTCTATATCGAACAAAGTTCAGATATTACTCGATTACTAAATTCTCTGAAATTATCTGAACGTAATATAGCCGGAGCTCCAAATTCCACAAAAAATTGAAAAATATTGTATGCGACTCCTTCGGCAGTTCTTGTTTTTAAAGGCCTGAACTTAGCAAATTTTTTAAAATGTCCTTGATAAACCATTATGAACTTGAAATCGCCGTCCTTATGAGATTGCAAATCTATGAGATCAACCTGGCATGTAGAGTTTAATTGAAAGCTTATCATAGGTTTTACGATAATACTATATTCTTTTGGATCGAGGTAGCCTTTACTTGATGGAAATTCATAACGTTGAAAGTAAATAAACCTGACAATACAATCACTTAAATTTTGAAACATAAAAATACACAACTTTTACTTAATAACAAAATAGAACTTGGGAATTCTCCATTATTAAATTTATTCCAGAACTAAAGCCGTTACAGGTTTTCCTGTAGTAACCTCATATTACCAGGTATTTAAATACTCGAGGGGTAGGACATAAATTACCCTTTATTAAATTATTCTCTAAGTATTTCTTAATGACTGTATTTCATTTGCATTTTACGTATTGTAACACAATTTAGTTTAATTTGTAATACAACCTCATCTAAAGAAGACACGGTGTGTAGAAACGATTGTCATGATGTGTTATCAATAAAGTGGAAATTTAAGTGATATTTTATTGTCAGTTTTATTTACTTTCAATACTATATTTAGGAGAACTTTGCTTCATCTGACATTGTTTGCATAAATCTAGAAATAGCATCACAACTTGATAAGCAATATTCTTACATTTAATTTGTAGTAATTTAAGCTTTCTTGTTCTTATTATTTATTTATTTATTTTATTATTTATTTAAATTTAAATACATATGCACCTAGGTGTTGGCCACCTGTATGTGCAATTACATTATAAATTCTAAGAAATCTATTAACCTAATATGAATACATATTTCGTGTACAAAAGTGTACGTTACTAAAAGTAACTAACTAACTATAACTATAATTATTTCATTAAGAAATAACTTGTGTCCTTAAAACATTCCCGTTAACGCCTCCAAGTTAATAAAAATAAAGTTTCTTAAGTGCATTACGTATGTTTTTATTCTTTTAATAATTTTTATTTCAGGTAAAATCTTGTTGTATAGTTTCGGTCCTAAGTAACAAAAGGATCTTTGGTAAAATGTGGTATTACTTGTTGTTGTTTGAAGACATCCTATTATCCTGTTTCTTGTAAGGTATTTATGATTTATAGACTCTTTTATTTCAGGATGTTTATGAAGAAAAGTACATGATGTCAGTATATATAAAGATTTGATGTTAAGTATGTCTACGGAATATAACTGTATTGTTGGATAAAGCCTATCTTTCTTGTATATTGTTTTGAGCAAGTAGTTTTGAACAGCATTTAAGGATTTTAGAGTGTTATTATAGGCTCCGCCCCAAGCTATTATACCATATCTTAGTACCGATTCCGCCAGGCTTCTGTAGAGCATGATTAATAATTTTCTGTTTAACATTTCACGTATTATATAAAATTTATGTATAAGACATCTAATTTTTTTGCAGATATACTCTATATGTACCTTCCATTTGAGATTTGCATCTATATATATTCCTAAATATTTCACCTCTGTTTCCTGTATTACCTTGTGTGTGTTCCTTATGTTTAATTCTTCAAAGTTGGGACGTTGTTTAGTTGTGATGGAGAAACATACGTAATGCGTTTTCTTTATATTAAGTGACAATCTAAAAGATTCTAGCCAATTTGATATTTGAATTAATCCATTCTCTGCATATCCCTTAACATCACTCCAAGTGTTCCCGTTGAATATCACTGCTGTATCATCCGCGTATGATATAATTTTTCCATGAGATATATTTATTTTCGTTAAAGTGTTAATGTATAATATAAAGAGAATTGGACCCAATACAGTTCCCTGTGGTATGCCAATTTTTATTGTTCTGGGCTGGCTTAGTGTGTCCATTTTTTTAACAATTTGTCATCTTTCGGTAAGATAACTTTCATAAACATTCAGTGCAGTACCCCTAATGCCATGTTTCTGCAAACAGTCCAATAGTAGGTCAAGTGGGACCGTATCAAATGCTTTTGCCAGATCCAAAAAAATCGATAAACATTTCTTACCTTGATCTAAGTGGTTAGTAATTGTTTGTGTTAATTCATGGATTGCGTTTTCTGTACTGAGTTTTTCTCTGAATCCGTATTGGTGGTCAGATAGTAGGTTCTTTTGATTGAGAAAGGATACAAGTCGGTTTTTTATACAGTTTTCAAATATTTTCGTAAAACTATTTGTTACACTTATGGGACGATAATTATTTATATCTTTTGTATCTCCAGACTTATAGATCGGAATAACTACTGTTGCCTTGAAATGCTTCGGGACTATACCTGTGGTAAATATTGTATTAAATATGTGTTTTAACGGTTTTAAGATGTAAGGCTGTATTTCCTTTATCAGTTTTGTATTGATACCATCATTACCCGGGGCACTAAAATTTTTTAGTTTATTGATACTATCTATTATATCGCTTTCATACACCGGTTGTTAAGTACATTGAATCTATACTGTGACTCGTTGTTGTAGTCATTTGTTTGGGTATTGGTATTTTTTGCGCCATTTGAATACCAATATTTATAAAGAATTCATTACAGTATTCGGCCATGCTCCGTTCATCTTCAAAGTGTGTTTGATTTGCATCTTGGATGTTGATTTTTTTTGATTTTTTTGTATATTCATTGCTTGCCTCTGTTATTAATCTATATATCTTTCTTAGGTTGGTCCGGTTATTTTCTATTTTTCTTTTGTAGTAATTATTTTTGGATATTGTTATAATTTTTTTGAGGTGGTTCCTATATATTTTATATTCAGCACTTTTTTGTTCTGAATAATGTTCTGTTCTAAAGTGTGTTGCGGAAAGTATATCGAATATTTATTCACTGGTAATGTAATAACGGACGTTTGTTTCTCGCGGTTTCATGGGTATAATTATATTATTTTCGTCGATTACTTGTAAGACATCAAAACGTTTTATTCGCCGATAATCCAACGGTTTACTGCTTTTTTTTAAAGCAGCAATCACTTCACTTAAAATTTTTGATTACCTATCAATTGTCCTGCCGTTTACTGTTGACTAAAGTGTTAAACTTTTCAAGAAATTGTTCATGACAGAAACTAGCAACGTGATTATTACCGTGTTGACAAATAAGATTAGTGAATTCTGTCATTGCGCGATGAAATGGAAAGCAGCTGATTTGGTGACCACCAAGCATACTCATACTGTAATGGCATATCATGCATGCTTGTTTGAATTCTTAATTCGTATATGTAGGTATGTGTATGGTGTTCATTATCATTTTTAAAACTATTATTTAATAATATATCTGTATATAAAGAAAGATAAAATAAACTAATAAAACTATAAACAAATTACATCCTGCATAAGATCTTAATCAAAACTTTGAAAATCATAAAGTATGTTGAATTATTTGAATAACGTTGTTACTTATAATGAATGTTCGATAAATTAAGAGCTTGTTGTATTAAAAACGTATTAATTTGAAATTGTTTCACTTTTCAAGTAACTTAAATACTTAATTTTACTAACATGCAGTATATACTTATAAAATGAATAATTCATTTAATTTTGTTGATTACTACAGAAATAAGTGACAGTAGCTCGCTCATTTGGAAAAATTTTACTGCTGCATTTACTTAGTACAAAAGACTCTTTAAAACTGGTCAAGCAGAAATAGAATTAATTGTGTTATTCAGAAACTATGTCACACAAATAAATAAAACAACATATGGAAATGATGGTATAAATAAAACATGAAAAATTTACATTTTGTTTCATTCACTATTATTTTGTAGACGAGAGAAATTCTACAAAACTATCTATTTTTGGAATATAATATAGACCTGGAAATCATTATATAATTCCTGCGCTACATAGAAGCAGCCCTTTTCAAATACACTTAATTTGTATAATAGTAGTTGATACTTTTTATTTTTTATACAATACGAATGTAACCTTGCATCATTAAAATTATGTCGATGACTATACCGGGTGTCAACGAGATCATGTATCAGCCCGCCATTTATTTATTAGTTAAAATAAAACTTTGAAATTCGGACCGTATATATGAGTGATTGGTGGGCTTCCTCAGGTACACTAGTTTTTCTATAGCACTTCCGGTGAAACCGGAAGTGACGTTAATTTTGAATTTTTAAATACAACATTTATTATTTCTGTTTGTATTCTGTTTCTTCCAAATATTTGCCATCTAGTGCAGGTTACCTTTTGACATTTCTGTCAAAGATGGCGGTATCTGTTAAATTTATCCATTAAAGTGAAACTGCATCGCAACAATTGTCGAAATGTAACAACCAGCAAAGTTAGCTTTGAAAACAATTAAGAAACGTATTTTTCCCATTTACACGCATTGGCGAAGGAAACATGTATTTCACGTTGAAATTACTAAAGAAAATAAGATTTTTTTTTTCATTTTTAAATGACAGGTACTCGTTTTTTTTAAATAGTAACACCTCTATTTTATTACAGTGCCATATTGGCATAACTTTTAGTTTTCAAGTGATATAAAATATGCTGTGGTTTAGTGGTAGACAGGTAGTACAAAATATAAAATGTTTTAAAAGTAGTCTAATTCCAAAGCAACAGAACAATTACATTTCAAATGAAAAAAACACAGTTATCATAGGAAATAAACGACTTCCATAAATTTAATCAACTACTAGATATTAAACAAAGATACACACATGTTCAATTTTTGCATTAAAACTATTAGTAACACAACAATAGCGAAAACAGTAATTTACAAAATCTATATTATGAGTATTATTGAAAGGAGCTAGATGTAAGTTATTATTATTTAGGTATTTATTATAAATGTTCAAAATGTCGCCCTTCCTAATCTCTACATAAATTAACACGTCGTATAAATTCCCTCACACAATTATGTAACTGGTGCCTGGTTATATTATTTATTGCTTGCCTCACTCGTGCTTCCAGTTCTTCGCGAGTAGCAGATTGTACAGGGTGTTTCATCGGTTGGGGTATCGCGAATTAAAGTGCCTAAATATAAAAATATCGTCTTCAAATTTTAACCACTTATAGAGCTTTTAAACCGCTACCAGCAGGTTAGGTTGTTTTTGATAATATTATTTTAATTAATGCGTAAATTAAAAAAAAACGTATTATCAAAAATTAAAAGTGCTCAAAAAATGTTCAAATTTGAATGGTGATACGTGGAAATATCACCCATATTAACTTCACAATCAGAATTTTTATAAACGAAACCGTTTGTCAAATAAAGTCAATATTAAATAATGTCGTTTTTCTTACGACAGATTTATGGTACTTAACTTTCTAATTGTGCTGTCCGCAAACAGGTAGTCCTTTTAAATTTATGACGGATAATAAATAAAAATTTATGACGGATAATATTCAACCCTGAAGCCTTCAGTTGTTGTTGTAGTTCTACTAATCGGGAAGCGTTTCCAAGGGCATTCTGAACTTACATTTAGGTACTTTGTGATGTTAGTTGTGATTCTATTTTCACGGAGTCAACTTCATTTGTTTAAGCTGTGTTTTGCTAGTGTTTTCTGTTTTCAAAATGCCGTTCAGTTTCTCTGCCGACGAAAAAGTTGACATGATACTTGTTTATGGGGAAGCTCTACAAAATGCCGCGGTTGCTGAGCAGATTTATGCGGAACGTTTTCCGGATAGGATCCACCCAGAAAGTCGAACTTTCAAAAGGTTAGTGGATAACTTGAGGCAAACGGGATCACTTGCGTCAAAAAATCGAAGTGTGAATAATCCACCTGTCACCAATGAACTGAATCAGGCAATTGTTTTAAATATGGTGGACAATAACCCTCAGATAAGCACTAAAGAAATCAGTGTTGCGACTGGAATCAGCAAGACATCGGTGTGGCGGATAATCAACAAACACACTTACCACCCATATCATATCGAGCTTCACCAAGAACTTCACGGGGATGATTTTGCAAATCGAGTTGCATTTTGTGAATGGGCACAAAGACAATTAGAAGAAAATGAGCACTTTTTTAGACATGTTTTGTTTACTGACGAATGCTCTTTTAGAAGCAGTGGACATGTCAACAGACATAACATACACTATTGGGCACCAGTGAACCCTCATTGGATGCGTGAAGAACGCATTCAGAATAGGTGGACGGTCAATGTTTGGGGGGGAATCATTGATAACCATTTAATCGGCCCCTTCTTTTTTGACCAGCATTTAAACGGCGAGCTTTACGCAAATTTTCTGGAAAATGATCTTTACAATTTATTAGAAAATGTGCCGTTAAATGTTCGCCAACACTTGTGGCTGCAGCAAGATGGGGCTCCTCCGCACTACGCACTAAGGGCTCGTCAGGTTATGGATAATCAGTTCCCTGCACGCTGGATCGGACGTGGTGGGCCAGTTCCATGGCCAGCCAGATCACCCGACTTGACACCGATGGATTTTTTCACATGGGGTGCTGTGAAGGAGATGGTGTACCAACAACCGCCAACTACCGCCGAGGATATGAGGGCAAGAATAACAAATGCGTTTGAACGCCTTAACCAGCTAAACAGAGGCGCTACAGTTCTTAATTCCTTCACGCGTCGGTTAGAACTGTGTGTGCAGCAAGAAGGTCACCATTTTGAACATTTGTTATAAATATTTACTTTCTACTACCTGGTATTACCCATTCACTTGACATCCGCACAGTGACAGTGTCATGTTGATCTGAATTAGTGGAATTTACAGCTAGCGCCAAAAAAAGCTGGGTAATACCTAATTTTTCCTAATTTATATTAACTTTCTTACCTTGAATCGCTTATAAACTCAACACACAACACTGTAATAAAAAACCCATAAATTCTTCAACGTCTTGCCTTTAATTTTGAAATTATTGTAAAATATTCAATAATTGATTAAGTTTTAATTTTTTTTTCAATTGCATAGTTGATTTTATAGACATATCTTTTTAACACCTGAATTTCAATAAAATCTGAGTACTTTTGATTTTTTGAACGAAGGTTTTTTTTTATTTACGCATTAAATAAAATAATATTATCAAAAACAACCTAACCTACTGGTAGCGGTTTAAAAGTTCTATAAGTGGTTAAAATTTGAAGTCGACATTTTTATATTTAGGCACTTTAATTCGCGATACCCCAACCGATGAAACACCCTGTACAGTGTATACTTTTTCTTTCAAATATGGCCAGATATGGAAATCTAAGGGTGTTAAATCCGGTGATCTAGGAGGCCACCTGAAAGGCCCATTGGTACCAATCCAGAGGTCACCAAAAGTTTGATTTAAGTAATCCCTAACGAGTCGCGAATTATGAGGTGGTGCGTCGTCCTGATGAAAAAATACAGCATATCTTTGCTCCCTTGGTAAATAATTTAAAAGGTCATTAATTTCATTATTTAAAAAATCCAAATATCTTTCGGAAGTTAGATGTCCGTCAAAAATTATAGGAGGCAAAAGAACGTCCCCAATCATTCCCAGCCAAACATTATAACCAAACCTCACTTGATGGTTACCTTGTCTGTACAATCGCTGATCTTCCTGCGCCCAGTATCTCGTGTTTTGTCGGTTAAATAATCCAAGATTTGTGAATCTTGATTCGTCGGAAAAAATAATGTTACCAGCAAAATTACCGTCTCTTCGGATATTATCTACAGCCCAGTTACAAAACTCTAATCTTCTCACAAAGTCGGTTTCGAACAGGTGTTGGTTGACCTGATACTTGAAAGATTTGTAGTTATGTTTCTTTAGAATTTTTCGCGCAGATTCATAACTAATAGTTAACTCGCGACCGATTTGTCCGAGGGAAATCGATTTATCAACTTCAACTAAGGCGAGTACATCAATTTCTGTTGTTTCATCAACAATAAGCTTTACATTATTAGTTTGTGGACCGTCTTCTTCGCTCCTGAACTGAGATTCTACTCTTATAAAATAATTTGGGGGTGGGTGCTGTCGGTCTGGAAAGCGCTGTGCATAGAGCGCTGCAGCGGCTCTTGAATTTTTACGACATTCTCCATAAATTAAAAGAATATCAACTTTTTCATTTCGAGTATACATTACCAAATATGTATTGTTTACTGTACAACTATAAAATAACTTTTAAACAATACACAAAAATAACGTGAACTATCAATCAATTTGTATTGACAGTCCACAGCCTGTTAGTTGTTTACAGGTGACTTTTATTTCCTATGATAACTGTGTTTTTTTCATTTGACGTGTAATTGTTCTGTTGCTTTGGAATTAGACTACTTTTAAAACATTTTATATTTTGTACTACCTGTCTACCACTAAACCACAGCATATTTTATATCACTTGAAAGCTAAAAATTATGCTGTAATAAAAAATAGGTGTTACTATTTAAAAAAAACGAGTACCTGTCATTTGAAAATGAAAAAGACAAAAAACCTTATTTTCTTTAGTAATTTCAACGTGAAATACATGTTTCCTTCGCCAATGCGTGTAAATGTGAAAAATACGTTTCTTACTTGTTTTCAAAGCTAACTTTGATGGTTGTTACATTTCGACAATTGTTGCGAAGCAGTTTCACTTTAATGGATAAATTTAACAGATACCGCCATCTTTGACAGAAATGTCAAAAGTTAACCTGCACTAGACGGCAAATTTTCAGAAGAAACAGAATATTAACAGAAATAATAAATGATGTATTTAAAAATTCAAAATTAACGTCACTTCCGGTTTGACCGGAAGTGCTATAGAAAAACTGAGTGTACCTGAAGAAGCCCAGCAATCACTCATATATACGGTCCGAATTTTAGAGTTTTATTTTAACTAATAAATAAATGGCGGGCTGATACATGATCTCGTTGACACCCGGTATAGTAAATAGTAAATATACAAGCACTTACTTCAAAGTTATACTTTTACTTCTCGTGTACCTAAAAATAAGTTTGTTGGTAAAGAGAATTTGATATTTTCCGATTTTTCTAATGAGCATGCGCCAGTCAAAGTATAATATCAAGCTAGTTTGAGATTTTGACAGTACGAACACTGCTTGCTAATGTTGACTAGATTTATTTATTTAAGTATATATATACATAAAATAATAGATGTAGTTTTAATGTTTCCAAGTACCTGCAATAGCATTAAAACTGAGAGGCAATCTGTAGAAAATGAATATACATTATCGACCTATGATAATACAAAATTATTCTATTATTCTTTATTTCTGCTTTTAAATCTTTTATCTATTTTTTGTTATTGTATATTTCCAATAAAAATTTAACTTTCATATACAGTTATGATCGTATCTTATATACAAATATGAATATATTTGGAGGTTATGTATGTCCACTATGTACAACAATAAGTAAAGCAATCGTGATTGGTAACACCTAGACCAGCGGTTCTTAACTTGTGATCCGCGGACCCCCTAGGGGGTATTTTTCACAGACCACTACCTTGCATATTCATTAAGTGAACGTCTTCATAATTTTTCCTGGCTATATAAAGTAGCAGATTTGTCAGATATCTTTTCTCATTTAAACACTCTAATTTAAGCCTTCAAGGTGTAAATGGAACTATTTTTGAAATTGAGGATAAAGTTGAAGCTATGTTAAAAAAATTAGAGTTGTGGAGCCACCGTTTATCAAATCAATCACGATTCATTTATCAATCTCAAATGTTTACCGAGAAAAACCTGTCTAATGAAAATTTACAAACTCTCACACAACATATGGAAGATCTTCGGTGCAGCTTTCGTGATTATTTTCCTGTACCAGATGCACACAAAAATTGGATAAGATATCCTTTTACAATAAATATTTACGAACTTGTAGGACTAACTTCATAAGAAGAAAATAGTTTGATAGAAATATCGACAGATTTAGGGCAATGAAACTGTACTTTAATTAAATGACCCTTCCAAATTTCGGGGAATGTGGAGTCAGAACTGAGAATTCTATTATCTAATATTGCACCAAACATAAGTATGCTTGTCAGCAACATACAACATCAGCCTTCTCATTAATAAGTGTTAAATGATTTATTTTTAACTACTGAATGTAAAATTTCAATAAATATTTTATTTTATTAAAAATATTATGAATTTTTTGTGTTCCTAGATACATAATGTGCCTAATTTTTAAGTTATACATTATATTAAATTTCTTCAGAATATAAGCTGTATAGGCGTCCGTGATTTATAGATATTTAAAAAAGGGGTCCTTGATTCACAAAAGGTTAAGAACCGCTGACCTAGAGACAACTGACACTATCAACTACAACGAAATTAAGGAATTCTACTTGAAATACGTAAACACGCATGTACGAACTTTTAGTCAAAGTTAAAACACTTAATTCTTATGATAGTTTGAAAATCGTTTACAACTGCAAATTTCTATTACTACTACGGTAGTAGATGGAAACTAATCAAATTTGTGATTCTACTCTTCGAACATCGATCAAAAAATACGCATGCGTCATACAGTTTCTAATAGTTACCAACAGTATTGCCAACAGTACTATAATTATAGTATTTGTACTATAATTTCAATTCGATGTACTATAAAATTTTAAAGTGGATATAGTACGCACATTATACTATAATTTCATATTTCTTACGATATATACAGAGAGATCGTAAATGCTTGACCGTGCCGCTTAATCGATTTATCAACATTAGCACGAGTTTGCCACACGTTCATTGTTGTAGTACGAATATTTAGTTTGTATCTAACTTCGCTAAAGTGGCTGTCACACCAATATTCTGTCACTTATACATATTTGTCAGTCATATAAGTTTTTTGTCGTTTCTTTTTCCCTTGGTTTACTGCGTTTAATTAAATATTAGAAACTGTCTTTCTTAAGCCAATAAAAGGCACATTTCGTTGCTACTGTAAGGTATTTCTTTTTGTGTTTATACGAGTATCATTATCATTTTTGTTTAATTTTAAAGTTGCGTTGAAATCAACAATGCCATTTACGGAAGAACACCTCCACAAGTTTATTGTGGAGACTTATTTTCGTAGTGGAGAACTGTTACCGAATGCAGAGTGGAAATATTCTACTGAATCATGTAGACAACAGTTTCACACTCGATTCCCAGAAATGGAATTCCAACATGATATTTTTGCAAGATATATCAACCGTCTTATTAGTCGTTTTCGAGAAACTGGCAGTATATGTAAGAAACACTTCTGGTAGACCTACTTTACTAACAGGAGAAGTGCTAGAAGATATTCAAGAACGCTAAGAAATCATTAAGGCGACTATCAGCGCAGACGGGTAAAATATTACTTTGTTTGATATACAGAAAATTTATTAATTCTGATTTTATGTTCATATAGGACTATCTTATGGAACATGCCATAAAGCCACTAAAAAACTACACTTACAACCATATAAAGTATCTGTTGTACAGAAATTGTTGCCAACAGACTTTGAGAAACGCATCCAATTTTGTACGTGGTTTAATAATAATCTTGCAGATGATAATTTCTTGAACATCACATTTTTCTCAGACGAGGCCTGGTTTCATCTAAGTGGATATGTCAATTCCCAAAATTATCGACACTGGTCGTCCGTAAACCCACATGTTTTTATTGAAACTGATATGCATCCTATTAAAATAGGTGTTTGGTGTGCAATATCACGAAGAAGAATAATAGGGCCAAGTTTATGTTATAATATTTCTAAATATGTAATGTTACCTATATGCAATATCGATCTTTGTATTAAGTTATATTTAATAAAGATATTTTCAATTATTTATTGGGTTATTAAAACGAGTAAATTTAACAAAAATTCTTCAAAATAGTTCATACGTAAAATAATAGATGTCGCACGGACGAAATTACAATTCAGAATATGATATATGCGGCAATTACGCCATGACTATGAAGCGGCACGGTCAACCATTTACGATTTGTCTGTATAAGCAAAGCCACTCTTTCGCCAAGAACCATGAAAGTCATGAAAGCCCAAATATTTCGAATATATTAGTAAAGGGAATTATGGAATTACTATTTTTAAGCGGAAAGGGGATTTACGAAATTAACAACATTTCTAAACATTAAAAATATATATCTCGGCATACATGTCATGAACCTTCAGAACGAAGAAGTAAAAAAACATCCCCATTTAATTACACATTTTCTGACTCGTTGTCGATCATTTATGATTTACGCATGTCAACAAATTAAGAGCAGATTTAGTTTTAATGATCCACTTCTAAAAAATTTAGACTACTTTATTCCATGAAATTCGCTTTCTAATAGTTTTAGAAATAAAAATCCATGTTTATTTCCAATATATCAAAATGCTGAAAGATTTATTCCCTCCAATACAGTTGATATAGAACAACTAATTGATAACGAATGGAGAAAGTTACCTTCAATTTCACAACAGGAAAGAAGAAATGAAAAACAAATAGATATTTTTTGGTGGCGCTTATTATAATATAAAAATCTTCTCGAAGTTTTTGAATTTCAAAATTTAGCCAAATTTGTGTTAAACTTCTTGTGTAAACCTCACTCTAATGTCCAGTGTGAAAGAATATTTAGTAAAGTTAACACGACTAAAACTGCAGAGAGAAATAACAATAATATGCACAAACCTAAATTGCAATCAATTGTACGTACATGTACAGAAAAATTAGTTTGAAGATTCTGACATGTCTGACTCAGACACTGAGATAGAACTTAATTTTAACTAATTTTCAATTTTATCGCTAACTTGGGTGGGCTTTTAAATTTACTTTTATTTTTTACACAGAAAATATGAATTGTATTGCATTTTGTCTTGTTTAATTCGTTACGTTCAGTTGTATAAGTAAAATAAAAATTAAACATATTTTTGTTTTGTATTTCTTGTATGTACTATATTTTTTTGAATGTACTATAATTATTTAGCACTGGGTATAATCGGTTCCAAAATAGTTGGCAACGCTGGTTACCAATTACTCTGCGAACAAACCTTACATTACATTAATTTTGCTGCTGCTCTTTGTATATTGAAAGGCAGTATGTCCAACCATTTTCAATATTAGTTAAATCTTAAAATACAAAACTCAGTTCCCAATATGCTAACCTAAATGCACAGTTTACAACATCACCTTACTTACGACACTGCAATTGGAACACACATGTTTTAGACACCTATTATTGTGTTTTATAATTTCATTACTTATTCAATATAAATTTAAATACAATTCGAGCAGAAAACAGTACAATGTACACTAGCCAACAATTATGTTGCAACCAACGGCGGATGTAAATGACTTCATCAATGATCTCTACTACTATTTTATCCTCCTTGGTTCAAAACGTTTGTCGAACTCTATGCTTTACTGGTGTGCATCTCCTTGAGACATCTTGTTGACAATCAAATTGTTTGCTGAATGTTAACACCCCGAAAAGGCAAAAGATGGGATTGTTTTCATTACTGGACTAATTCTTTCGTTGTATAAAACTAGTAATGTACTTTGACTGTTTTATGGCAAGTTTTACGAAAATTATTGTCTAACCTTAAGCTTGCTTGCAACTGTCATAGCCACAGTTGTTTGTTGATATATATTCGTCAAATTTATTGCGAGAAGAAAATGTAAAAGTAAGTGCAATGGTGTTTATTTGTTGACTTTAACAAAATTGTCGTTCCCACTGTTATCGTGATTTTGAAAATCAACATATACTAATAAATAGGAGGCATGTTCTTCTTTATTATACCACAAAAAAAAAACGCCCCAGATCGTAACACCTTTATTTGAAGTATGATTGTAACAATTGCCATATCAAATTAAACGGCTTAGAAAGTTATATTAGAGAGACATCAAATTTTATTTTTAGCTACTCGGTTCGTCCAGAATCTATAATCAACTTTTTTATGTGAAATGGCTACCTGCTATTTTTTTCACATAATTTGATAAGGATTTTTTTTTAATTCAATGATGTAGCACAATACTGTTTTTTGTTTTATTTCAAGTTCTTAAAAAATAAACAAACATTGCGAAAGTACTTGTATTCTGTTAGTAGCAGGGTGCCTAATCATTATTAACTCTAAAAAGTGTTTGTGTAAAATTACAATGAAAATCATTGGCAACTCCATGACCAATTATAATCATTGTAAGAAAACATGTGAATGTAGTTCTACAAGTACATCATTTAATATTACTTGTTCAGCTGGTAAAGATACAGCAAGGTAACGCAGTGTTACAAGGCATGATTGTAAATTTCAATTTTTAACAATAAAATTTACACTCGTGTAATGAAATATCACAGCACCGCTATGTAACACACAACGACTCGATGTAAATGTACTTATACTAACTGTGAATGTACATTTATTCCCTGTTAAGATACATACATACATTACGAGTGGATCTACAACCGGAATACTTAATTGTACGTACAGCTCTTGTAATTTTTTTTTATAATTATCGAGCCTTTTCGTCTGTCATTTTTTACGTAAAACTAAGTTAACACCTGTGCATTCGTCAAAAGTAATGTACATTGGGGGGCAACGTAGATTTATACCAGCATTCTTATTCGCGAGGTACTATAGAATCTTGTAGATATATCACATTTTAAAAATGCTTTTCATTTAGATATTGCCCTATAATTTGTAGAAGATATGTTTCATTGAATGAAGCGCGGTGTAGGTTGTGGAATTTGCGAATCCTGTGCTGCTCCACTACTGCAATCAAAGTTTTTCCCAACTTGTCAAAATTCCAAAATGATACTTCTTTTTGAAAAGAATTGTCCATTCTTCTATGATCTGTTGACAATAGGCTGCAAACGATTTATAAAAGCTCCGTCTAATATAAAATCTTCGGGCGAGTCAGTTTATTGAATGTCTATGTAGGATCTGATCGGCGTTATATTACTTTCTTATACGTAGTATAAGGAAGTATTGTGATGATGAAAATTTTCGACCTCGAGATTTTTGCAGATGTCCACGTTTTGAACTCCCCTGATACCGAAAAAGTGGTTTTTAAAAAATGTCTGTGTGTCTCTCTCTGTGTGTGTGACCACGATAGCGATCAAGCCGCTGTAGATATCAATTCCAAATTTTGTATTTACGTGTATAATCTCCCTCTTGAGATCTGATTAGTTTTTCAGTAAAATCGGTAGACCGGAAGTAGCAGTTTACTTCAACGAAAAAATCGAATTTTGCCAATATTTCGTCAACTACTAAGTTTAAACAAATTTATAAAGAATTTATATATACTTAAAATTAAAATTGAGTATAATTTTATCTAAAAAGTGTTCCGAAATTCCTACCGGAAGTAGGTCTTTTACTCTTATCGAAAATCAGCTTTTTGCGAATATTTCGCAAGTCATGCCTTTTAGACAAGTACGTTATGGGTATAAAAGTATTTGGAACATAATTTTCAATATCTTTTGTATAAAAAAAAATTCAAAATTCAGACCGGAAGTACCACTTTTACTCTTATCGAATAGCGATTTTTTTGCAAATATGTCGTAAGTTATGCATTCTATATAAATTTATCAAGAGTACAAAAGTATTTAAAACTATATTTGCAATATTTTCTGTATACAGTATGACCACGGATCGAGTTCCAAAGAGGAAAAGCTTTTTTATTTTGCATTTTACAAGAAAAATGTATTCTTGATAAAAGTTTTTGCATGTCTCGAAACGGCCAAGTCAGTTTTAACCTTTTCAAAATTTCTTTTAGTTTAAGATAAAAATCGAAAAATTGGTCGTTTTATTTGAAAATTTCTTAAAGTCCCAGAAATTAAGTTGCGTTGTCATGGTAATTATCCATATTTAATTATCTAATTAACTGTCAGTTAGAAAAATCAACCATAATAGTTGAAAATGTTGTCAAAAGACCAACGAATTTACCTAATTCAATGCTATGGCAAAGGTAATAAAGCGATCCGTCTAGTTGTCGAAGAATTTAATCAAAAGTTTCCGGATATTTACATCTCAAATAGAGGTGCACGAGCATTGGTCAAAAAATTTCTATCCACTGGTTCCATACTGGATGTAAAGGAAAAAAATATAGCACGCGATGATGACGACGACGCCACTCTTCTTGTAATGGATTCAGTACGGAACTATCCTAAACTTTCTTTGCGGCGCAGATCAGTCCATCTGGGAATTAGTAAATCGCTCATTCAAAAGATTTTGAAACAAAGGAAGTTCCATCCCTACAAGTCCATTTTTAATCATGCATTAGAACCCGGAGATCCTGCGAAACGTTTGTATTTTTGTCTGTGGATGGGCGCTCAAATTATGAATAATCAATACTTTTACCGAAATATTATTTTTTCTGATGAGGCCACGTTTTCTACTAATGGTACTGTTGCATCTCAACATGTGAGATATTGGAGCGATTACAATCCGAATTTTCGCATGCCTCACAATCGACAATATTCGGCAAAAGTTAATGTGTGGTGTGCAATTTCTTACCATGGTAGCATTGGACCATATTTTTTTGATAATACTGTCAATCAGCATACGTACTTGGATATGCTGCAAAATTTTGTTGATGAACGTTTGGACGATCTACCGATTAATTACCTCGCAAGGTGTTATTTCCAACAAGATGGTTGTCCGGCTCATTATGCTAGGATTGTTGTTGAATGGTTAAATCAGCAATTTGGACAGAATTGGATAGGTCGAAATGGTCCCGTGATATGGCCACCAAGGAGCCCTGATTTAACAATGGCTGATTTTTATCTTTGGGGTCGTTTGAAGCAAATAGTTTATGCAAATAATTTTCCTCCGAACGTAGAAGATTTAAAGGAGAGGATTAGAGACGCTGTGACGTCTTTAACTCTCGAAGAAATTCGAAGAAGTTATAGAGAATTGCGCCGACGGCTAGAATTGTGCGTTGAAAAGGGCGGTGAATGGATTGAGTAAAATAGTTATTAGTTATATCATTTTTGTTTTTGAGTTTATGAAAAAATTTTCAAATAAAACGACCAATTTTTCGATTTTTATCTTAAACTAAAAGAAATTTTGAAAAGGTTAAAACTGACTTGGCCGTTTCGAGACATGCAAAAACTTTTATCAAGAATACATTTTTCTTGTAAAATGCAAAATAAAAAAGTTTTTCCTCTTTGGAACTCGATCCGTGGACATACTGTATATGAAATTTCAAAATTCGGACCAGAAGTAGCACTTTTACTCTTAGCGAGGAGCACTATTTTGATAATATCTTGCAAAGTATGCATTCTATAGAGATTTATTAAGAGAATAGAAGTACTTAGAATAGAAGTTTGAATAATTTTTGTAAAAAAAATTCTTAAAATTCTATAATTTGAAACACTCATACGTATAAGAAAGTCGTGTGATGGCCACACCTCATTTTTTTTCAATTGAATCACACACATTCTGCATATGTATATTTCTTCTTATACATCCACTAAAAAAAGTGAAAACTACTTATTGTATACATTACATATAACCCTATAAAATGATACATACATCACATATGTATTGTTTATTTGCCCAAAAAAATAGTGATTTATGTTACATATAAAACAAACAGAGCTAACTTACCAAATAATACACTGTAGGTTGGGCCCCACTGCAGTCTGCGAACGTAACCCTCGCCACAGACAAACTGATGCCAAAGCTTTAAATAATTGTTACTGTCAGATGCTAATAATGAACCACAATGATTAACTTACCTTATTATAACTTATAAATATATATATACAACTATTAATTGTATAATCAAAACACAAACAACAGCATGTAATTGTCATGAAAACCACTAGTAAACTGAAGTCATTGCGCATGCGTTGACGGATTGTAGAAACAAAACATCAGTGACTCGCAAACATATGAAAACTACACTCGATTTTAATTAACATTGACAATTCACACTTAGGCATCAACTGATTTATAGTGGGATTGAATATTATTGGATCTTGGACGAACCTTTGGCAAATTTTATAACAATTGTAGTGGACAATAATATAATTATACACAATTATTTCGTTTACTTTATCATGCTGTTTAGATACCTATACAAAAATAAATAGAATTTATATTAATTTTGATTTTTAAAATAGTTCTGACAAATGTAAAATTCGCACGTATAAAACTCACAAGTGGGTTAATCAGTAAACATGTTATAAACTTTTAATGAGAATACTTATTGAGAAACCTTATTAAATATTGTAATCTCACAGTATTTTGAGTTTGAAATCCCAGAGACTAGTAGCGAATTTACATTACAATTGATGAAAACACACTAAATGTTGTAAAAGTTCTATGAGATAAAGCAATTTCACATTACTATTAAAACTAAAATTACATGCTAACTGTGATTTTACAGATAAATTGCAATTTCACATTAAACTTCAAGCGATCTTACATTGCATGGATTATTACATTTTAATTATTGGAAAAATTACAGTTATAATAAATGTATTTTTCAGTCGATTTTTTACAGTGATTGCTCCCATGTGAGTTTTGTGTCGGTAAGTGTCATCAAACCAATTTTAATTGTTTCAGTTGTCATCATTTTATAATGCATAACAAGTTTGTAGATATAGTCGAAGTTTATTTTGCGTGTCATAAAACCAGTGCGCAAAGTTGTAGAATCTATAGAGAACGCGCTCCGGACAGGCGATTAACGAATCACCGGCAATTTAGCCGATTGGAATTTAATTTGAGAAGGTATGGATGCTTAAAAAACCTAGAAAACAAAATCGGCAATTTGGAGATGAAAATTTAGAGATAAACGTTTTACTATGTATTGAGGAAAATTATTGGACTTCTGTAACAGGAACTGCTTCAAATCTATAAGTTTCCAGACTAAATGTATGTTCAGTTTCTAAAAAACATTTATGCCGCGCAAGATCCACACATTAGAAGAAGGTGATCGATCCAGTACATGTACAAATTTTTGTTTTTTTTTGAAATCTGTTAAGACGTGAACCGTTATTTTACAAAAAGATACTATAGTCTGACGAATGTCAATTAACAAATAAAAATAAAATAATCACTACAACCAACGCTAGTGGAATGTAGAAAATCCACATGTTTCCATAGAACAAGCTCCACAAAGATTTCCGCTAAATGTCTAGTGTGGCATATTAGACGTGTCGAATAATGGAAATCTTACCCAGCAAGAATATTACCAAATTTTAAATGGCGACTTACTAGACATTCTTGATAATTTATCCTTGAATGAAAGAAATAATTTAGAAATAACTTGGAGATCGTTGGATGGGAACCTATGGACCTATTTTGTTGCCAGCTCGTTCTTCTGATCTGACCACTATGGATTTTTCTTCTGGGACTATATCCAAGATATTGTTTATGCCACACCTCCCGACACAGTCGATATTTTGGGAAATGGAATAATTTATGCATGTTAGGAAATGTCTCCAGAAGTTCTGCTGAATGCTGCGCTAAGTGTGATATCCAGGTGTCGACAGTGCCTTGAAGGGGACGGTGTTCAGTTTGAACATTTTCATAATTTTGTTTAAAAATAACTTTATTTTATTAGTAATTAAGAAAATGTCATTGCTTTATTAAACGTTTGTTTTATTGAAAATACCTCGAATGTGAGAACGTTCTTATTTAATGTAATGTGCCATCAAAGCTTTTTAATTTTAGACATAATATGGTTGAGACAACTACACAGTGGTTGTCATGGTTACAGTACTGGTGTCTTTAAGGGTAAGATGATTATTGGAAAATAATAGTACACTTAAACACAATGTTTTTTTTTAATTTTTTGCACACCTTGAAATAAAAGAAGAAACGGTTTTGTTCTACATCATTGAATTTAAAGAGAAAATCTTTATCAAAGTCTGTGGAAAAAAGTAGCAGATGGCAATTTATCATAAAAAAAGTTGATTATCGATCCTTGACGAACCGAGTAGCTAAAATAAAATTTGATATTTCTCTGATAATAATTTTTTTACAGTCGTATAATTTGATATGTCGATTGTTGCAATCAGACTTCCAATAAAGGTGTTACGAGCTGGGGCGTTTTTCTTTTGTGGACACTAGTATATAACTTGTCCTAATTTTATGTACTATTACGAATATCAATATCTATCTCTAGTTTAGAAACGGAGAATTAGTAAATTTAATTATAACTACCTATTTATTATTGATAAACAAGTATCCTTGACATTACAAAAACGAATCTCTATTTAAATTATTGTTATATTTCTTATAATCATTATTATCATAATTTCTAATAATATAAATTAATTAAATAATCCAAACAATAAAATAGTGATAAATATTTTGTTTGGAAATTCGGCCGAAAATTAAAGAAAATAATTTCTTTCCAGCTCTCTTTTTTGAAAGTATAAACTATGTTGCTGGGTTATTCCAAGTTGTTCTAAACATTTCTGCAAGATTCAGACTCGTATTTCTTCTATGTAGATCAAATGGCAAGCAAACTAAATCCGAAAGTTTTTTCGTTGATTGAACGACTGCTAATTCCTTCACTTTCAAACGGTGATCTTCTAGCACTAAATGTTCAATAATTGAAATTTGTTGAGACGTTATCACTTCAATTGGTCGACCCGACCGATCAGCATCCTCCAGGGATTCTTGTCCCAAACGAAAACATTTTGCCTACTTTTTTTACAGTTGAATATGAAAGAGATGAATCACCGTAAAGGCCGTCTAAACGTTGTTTAATGTAATAAGGCGTTAAAAATTTAACGACCGCGCGGTACTCAATTTTCGTTACTGCAGACATTTTCGTGCGCTAGTCACGTTGGTTGTCTGGTTACTAAAAAAGTACTAGGCTTCGAACCGTCATATTTATAGTGTACACCTCGCGTATGTGCATGCATAACGTGATGGAGTTTGAACACGGTTGAACCTGTATAAGCCTGTCAGACCGAGAATTTATGGCGCCTACTTCGTACAACTTTTCACCAAGGATTGCTATTTTGTCTTTGTCAGAACCAGAGATATTAATTATCAAAAACTGCAAAATTAACAATATTTGTATAGGGTATATTTTAGTAACCGAAACTTAAGTTGTGTTTGTTATTACCTAAGCCAGATATCGTGGTCGATTTAAAAGTAATTATTACAGGTGAAAGTACTTATGTATTTTAAGGATTCAAATACCATCATTATCTTCTAGGAAGCTGTTTTTATTTTCAGGTAACATCAGCTGCCTATAATGCTATAACAGCTATGTATAATTGAAATTTTAATGAGGGTTAACATTTATTGCTAATACTTGCTAGTCTGTGAATTTTTCATGAAATGAAAGATTGCAGTGTAGATAATTAAAAAGTTATTATTTTACCTGCGGAGAGGTGGGAAACAGAACTTAATGTATATAAATGTGCGATGAGTGCCGTACGTATCTAGTCTTTTATTAGAAGTTATGAAGTTCAGTCGTAAATATAGTTCATTATTTTCTTGGTGTCCTCAGAAAAGTTCTCAAGTTCGAATAATTGTTTCGTCAATTAGTGGCGTAATCACTTTTAATTAGTGTTTACTTAGTGATTTTTGTTTAGTTAGTGTTTTTGGTGCATTTTCGGCGTTTTGCCGTTGCGGAAATTACATATCTGGATCTACATCAGAAAATGATGAAAGTATCTGGCCAAGGTTTTTCTGTGAAGAAAATTCATGTTTTGGACTCCATCGGAGAACACTTTCATACAGATGGGAATGAAATTACAACTAGTGCGGGGACAGACATACGCAACAAATCGTTATCCATTATTTATCCATATTTGTACAGCAGAAAATAATTCAACAAGATTCAATTTCTAACCTATTTTTACAGCGTGAGTAATTTCGATCACGAATTCGTTCATTTTGAACACTGTGCGGCGGCGCGTACTCTTACGCTTCATTATAAGTTGGACACACGCCTATGCAACTTTTGATGTGGAGCAATCAGACAAAAGCAGATAAATCCATTTTTCATTTAAAATGAGGTAAATATGACCCACCGGTAATGGTGGTGAGATATACATTCGTGAAGTCAGAATCGAGCTAAATAGGTTGTATCCTATTAAAAACCAGACTTAGAAAGTAGGCAATCAAGCAAATAAAGATAAATTCGTTGATATATACTTTAATCTTAGGTTTCAATGAAAACAAGATAAAGCCACTTAAATTCGGAGAAGAATTTTTTATGTGTAGATGGCTTTGACTACGTTAATCAGCTGTTACTCTTAGTTGCATTGACACTTTGAGTGCAAAGTTGTGAGATTTTCTGTAGCGACTGTTTACCTGTTGAATTCTTAGATTTTATGTCGGTGACAGTATTTGATCAAAAAAATGGAAGAATCAATGGGAATTTCTGCTCAAGAAAGTAATAGCCCTATTTATTTTATGTCTGTCTAAAATTCCACAAATGCCTTTTAAGCAAAAATTACTTAAGGAAAAGAACTACGTCGATAAAGATCCTTTGTTGATAGATTAAAGGCAATGGTTATAATTGCAATGGAATTCTATTGGGTGACATTAGACTTATTGAGAAGAAATTTTATTGTACTTCTGATGAAACTGCACAGGATGTACAACTTTGTCATATGATGGGGCTTTGTTCAGTAACTAACTCAAAACCCTTTCTACTAATATCACTTTCTAAAAAATCAAGAAGAGAAGTTGATTAGAGCCTGCCAAAGGCTTTTAGGGATTACCAAAAATCGTATTAATACTATCGCAAAATCCATTCATGAAGGAAAAATACTTAACGAAAGCGTTGTGGCGATAAAGTTTCTAAAAAATCAGAAAAGAAAAACACGGCATCAGGAAGTTTATCGGAGAACTAAGATGGGTACAGAGTCATTACAACCAATTAAAATCGCAAAGAGTTTATTAGCCGGCTAATATAACAAAACTATATAAAAATTTATAATTCAAAATGTCAAGAAAACCACAAAAGAAGCTTGTCCATTTTTCTACGCTGCTGATATCCACATCAAAACACTCACTATATTGATAGATTTTTCCAGCTCGGCTGTATTTTGCAAATATTCTATCGAAGACAAAAGCCTTTTGACAATATATTTTCTGTAGTAGGATTTGCGCTTTTATTATCCCCTGATCAAGTGCTTGGCAATGAAGTCATATTTGGAGGAAAAAAAAAACATTCACATTTCACATTGTTTAAAGAAATTTGTGATTGCGACGTGGCATTATCTAAAAATAGATGCACATTACGTTTTTGTCGTTGCATTTTTCTGTCAAACTTCATCAACCATTCGGATATAATATCGCATGCCATCCATGCTTTCTTATTAAAATTCCACTCTACGGGTAATTTATCTACGTTTGCTCCTTTGAAACACCGTGGGTTCTAGGATTTTGCAATCACCAAAAGGGCTTTCCTTTTCTCCAGTCATACTTGCACAAAATAGAATTGTGAAAGAATCTTTTGAAACTTTGCCAGCGCGAAAAAATAAAGCGATTTCATGGGCATTACAAATATTTTCAGGTGCGCATTCTTTGATGATTTCACAGTTTTTTTCCAATCTGCAACATCTTCATTTACCTGACCTGCTACCCCACAAATGGATTTAAAAGTTAATTGCCATCTTTCGCAAAACTTGTCCAACCATCCATTTGAAGCTTTTAAACTGATAAGTTCTAATTGTTTTACAACTTCTAGAGCTTTTTATTATAAAAGATTTTTATATCCAAAGCACCACTTGTAGTTTTCGGAAAATTCTGTTTTCGTTTTCTGTCCCCGCATTCTCACATAATTATTTGAGGTTTTCTTCTTTTTTCTTTATAATCTCGGTGGCTTGAGACGAGTACTAAATTTAAACTTTTCACCACACTTAATAATTTCCATTTCTTCTTCGATAGTAAATAACCTTCTCTTAATAGGTGCATTACTTGTTGTCAACTAGGTAACTCGTGTTAATATGATTAAATTTTCAAGTTTTGTCCCCTTCTTAAATTTACAATTTTGTGCTGAGGGTGGTAAAAGATAAACCATTCTATGAAACATTTTATTACTGAGCGTTACGGCTTTCGGAATTTCGAGCTAACTTTTTATGACATTTCAGAGAAATGAGAATTTTACACAATGGAAAGGTACACTGGGAAGTTTGTAAACAATCGTCGGACTATCCCATTATTGGGAAATGTAATAAGTCCTTGTAATCCTTTTAATATATTGTCTTTTATTAGTACATAATATAATATTTATATGTATCTTCATTGTTACAGTATATATTTCTAAGAACCGCTTGTTTATGAATTTAAGATACGGTAAGGCAAGTTATTATCTCGGTAATATTTGTTCTGAAATTCTTGAAGCAGGTGGTATTGTTTAAAAATAACAATACAAATAAGGCGTAAAAATGCCGAAACGAATAGAACTAAGCCCGGGAACCCTTGTGCAAAGAAAAAATTTCAGTGCCTGTAATTGCCTAAGTGTCAAATTTAATTTATCGAGCAATATTTTTTTTCCTTATTGTGCATTTTCTGTCATTTTTTAAATACAAAAAAAAACATATCTCTTAAGCTCATTTAAAGAAAAATTAATTATAAAAACATGCTTGTCAACTGAGAAGCAACTTATTAAATTCATCTTTTCAATTTAAGAAACTAAACTTGGAGTCTGTGGCTTGAAACTACACAAAAACACTAAAACACCTTACCACACTAAAGCACAAAAATGGCTAAATACGTATTTCAACAACTAAGTTGTCACCATCAGTAGCACTGATCAAAAATCGCGCTGTCTACACACCGTAGCGTACAGAGCAACACTGTTGCTACTTTTCAATTGTCAATTTCGCGGCAAATGCCATGGCACGCTATACAGTATTCAAATAAAAAAAAAAATTGCAAAATCAAAAAATGACTTTTAAAGTAATAACGTCTTATGTTGTTGGTGTGAAATTTAGTAAGCAATTCAAAAATGCAGGCTGTTCCTTTTGAAAAAAAAATACGTTTAGAATTTTAGACCAAAACTTATAAGGTAATTTTAATCGCGTTTAGTGGGCACGCAATTGGTAATTGAAAAAGTAAAATAAGCTTATATTACCACCTTTTATTGTGAACAACACTACCAAAAACTGTTTCCGTCTAATACGTCGTTTTCGAGAAAGATAATTTTATAATAACATTGAATTTTTCAGAAAAATGCACTGAGAAATATTTGTTAGAATCAAATATATTTATACTGTACGCTTAATATAAAATGTTGCTGTATATAGGACAGCAACGCGATTTTGTAAATTTAAAAAAATATATATACTTAAACGTTAAACAAAAACTATATTTGATACGAATACATCTTTTTTAAATAAAGTAAAAGCTAGTGCTCAAAAATTTATTGTTGTATTAATAAAGTTAAATGTTTGATTTTAAATAAAATATTATCAATGTTAAGCAAAGTTATTGTAGATACTAATAAAATTTAGTTTTATTGTAAATGTGAAGTATCCTCAATCCCAATAATCAATATATTAGAAAGAAGAATATTATTTAGTTAGCTTAAATAAACAAACTGTTAAACTTTAAAAAATTACATAGTGATGTTGAGAAAAGTAGTAACTGAAATTAGATAGGTTTCATACTTACTCTTAATAAACAATTTGTTTAGCTGAAGTATAAATATTCCTTACGTCTACTATATACACATACATACTTTTAAATTAGTACAATGGAAAACAAAATTCACAAAAATTTTATTTTCCACAGTTCTCTTTGTTTTAAAAATTGCGAGTGGTATGGAAGTTAAAAGAGCATCTTCGAGCTGAGAATAATTAAAAATTTGACATCAATGCTTAAAAAAGAATATATATAATATTTACAAATTTCATTGATAATGTAAAAAAAAAAGAAATTAAAATGTAGTTGCAAGACAAACACAATGAAAATTTGTTCATTGTTCATATTTTTGTAAGTAAATTTCTTTCTTTGCAATAGATAAGTTAAATACTTTGTGTATTGTATACAAAAGTACATCTTCTTTATTAGCCTTTCCTGACAAATCTTCAGTTAGTATTTCTCGATCTGAAAATGACGGTTTTATCTATGAAAGTAGCTGCACTGAGTTTTAAAGTATAGAGGATTGTAAAAAAAACACAATTCTTTAGAGTTCTATTTATCATACGACTATTTCACAAGTAGATACAGCAGATTATTATTGAATGTTAATAAATGTAAGCCTCGCACTAATAAGTAGAAAAGAAAAAACAATCATTAAGATACAGTGACAGTGAAGATTTATTAGAAACACAGAAATTCAGTTAGAACTTATGGAAGTATTCAATAACAAAATAAAACGTGGGTTTTAGGTATAGTATTATAATATTTACTTAAAATGTAGTTGGTAAAGAACTAGCTTATAACAACAGTGTTTTCTATTTTTTTAACGACTACCTGCCCATCCACTCTTGATTGTAAATAGGCCTTCAAACCCTAAAATAATAGAGTAAAATTATTGAAATAGTACTTACAATTGTTGAAGTGTTAATGAGTAATTACTGAGTACAGGAAACTACTTACTCCCGGGAAAAGGCTATCATCATATTCGCATTCGGCAAGTTTCACTAAAGCACAACTTTAAAAAAATTGTAATAGTAAATTTACCACAAACTCACATCTTTTAGATGGGCCCTGTTTTAAAGATAGCTCCATCTTTTTTTGCTTCGCTTGATATTCTTTTTCCTCTTCGGTAATTCGATCTACAAATACAGACATTGTATACTTATATATAATTAATGTTGTACTACTAAAGCATTAATACCGCGGAATAAGTCACTTTTGAAATGGGACCTCTTGTCTATGTCCATATAGACCCTTTCTTCAAACTCCTCACCAAACTCTCATTTGATGAAACTGTTATAGTCGATGGCGAAGAGTGAGCATCATCTTCTTTAGAGAAGTAAGAAAATTTATGGTTGTTGCAATTAGTACTTGATGAAACATCATATACTTCAAAATAATAAAACAGATACTAGGTTTATAGTTTTACAAAGTCTATTAAAATGTTAGGACAATATTATGTTATTACTTTCATTATTTACCTTACATTTACTTGTTAAACATTAAACATTCTTTTATTAAGGTATTCCATACTACACTTAACATAATAAAAGAAACTAGGACTAATTTTTAGGATTTTCGGTAAAATTATTTATAGAAAATATGCACGTACAAAATATTTTGCAGAAGATGTTTTCGTATGTGAACAAACTCAACTATTACAATGTGATCATGCTCGAATTTGCGGACAGATTTTCAATGCAGACCGGCCATTTCAAAAGGATTGTGGCAAAGGAATTCCTATCCGAGTAAATTATGAATTATTTTTTTCCATCTATTCTAGAACCTAATAAGTGCCCCCCTCCCCCTAGCCTCAAAGAACCGTCTACCTACATTTGATTTTGCACAAGAGTATTAGCGTACGTACCAACCTTCTATATTTGATTTCAATGATAATATTCTAACAAATATTATTCAAATTATTTTTCGAAAAATTCTAAAACTGAGCCTTATTTTCTTTTATTTTATTGTGTTCTTTGATTTTGAACAACGGCCTTAATTACTAACTGCTGAAGAATTGACATACATTAGTGTAAGTCCATACATCTCAATAATACGTGAATACTTTAACAGCTACTAACCTCTAAATATGCGTCGTACTTTTCTAGGAATTTTAGTCTATGACCGGCCTTGAGGAAAATTCCCTTAATAATTTCTTTTCTTTGTATAGCAGTCGGAAGAGTGAAATACCATTTGCTATATAAAAAAATGAGGTGTGGCCACCACACGACTTTCTTATATATATGAGCGTTTCAAACTGTACAATTTTAAGAATTTTTTTAATACAAAACTTATTCAAAATCCTATTCTAAGAACGTTCATTCTCTTAATAAATCGCTATAGAATGCATACTTCGCAAGATATCAAAAAAGTGCTCCTCGCTAGGAGTGAAAGTGCTACTTCCGGTCCGAATTTTGAAATTTCATATACAGGATGTCCAGAAGCTCTTCTGGCAAAGGAAGACCGGAGATTCCTCAGATAATTTTAAGACAATTTAACCCAATTCACCCTAGTCCGAAAATGCATCCTAAGGTCATAGGCGTCCGTTTTGGGTAGGTAAACGGTTATTTTAACGCATAACTTTTTTGTCTTTAACTTTTAAGCATTTGTAACACTAGATTATTAAATTTTCAGGTATTCTAGTACTAAAAGGTACTCTTACTTTAAGTCGGTAGGATACACCGTTTTCTTGAAAAATCGATTTGAAAATTTTTCGTTTTTTCGTCATTAAAATTCAATTTATTATTTTTTGCACTAGTTCGCTCTGAACTGCCAACAGAAATAAAACCTACGTTTTTAATTGTCAAATTGTTGTCAGTAGGCGAAATTGAAATGACGAAAGATGAAATGACGAAAAAACGACAAATTTTCAAATCGATTTTTCTAGAAAAGGGTGTATCCTACCGAATTATAGTAAGAGTACCTTTCAGTACTAGAATACCTGAAAATTTAATAATCTAGTGTCACAAATGCTAATAAGTTAAAGACAAAAAAGTTATGCGTTAAAATAACCGTTTACCTACCCAAAACGGACGCCTAGGACCGGTACTAGAAATTCGCAATTGATGGAATCGATTCATCTCTGGACGATAAATTAGCATACCAGTTTTTGTTTTTCTAAATAGAAGCGTTCGGGAGATATTAAAAAAAACTAATTACAAGGTGCCATCTTCAAAGAGCTCTAGCTCCCTTAGGAAGCATTTTCGGACTAGGGTGCGTTGGGTTAAATTGTCTTAAAATTATCTGAGGAATCTCCGGTCTTCGTTTGTCAGGAGAGTTTCTGGACACCCTGTATAGAAAAAATATTGTAAATATAGTTTTAAATACCTTTGTACTCTTGATAAATATATATAGAATGCATAACTTACGACATATTTGCAAAAAATCGCTATTCGATAAGAGTAAAAGTGGTACTTCCGGTCTGAATTTTGAAATTTTTTTTATACAAAAAATATTTAAAAGTACGTTCTAAATACTTTTATACTAGAAATGTACCTGCCTAGAAAGCATGACTTGCGAGATATTCGCAAAAAACTGATTTTCGATAAGAGTAAAAGACCTACTTCCAGTAGGAATTTCGAAAAACTTTATTAATACAATTTTTCTCAAATTTAATTTTGAGTACATTTGAATTCTTTATAAATTTGTTTAAACTTAGTATTTGACGAAATATTTGCAAAATTCGATTTTTTCACTGAAGTAAACTACTACTTCCGGTCCGCCGATTTGGCTCAAAATCTAATCAGTTCTCAAGAGGGAGATTATATTCGTAAATACAAAATTTGGAATTGATATCTACAGCGGTTTGACCACTATCGTGGTCACACACACACACACAAACAGAGAGAGAGAGAGAGAGAGAGAGAGAGAGAGAGAGAGAGAGAGAGAGAGAGAGAGAGAGAGAGAGAGAGAGAGAGAGAGAGAGAGAAACATTTTTTAAAAACCACTTTTTTGGTATCAGGGGACCTCAAAACGTGGACATCTGCAAAAATCTCGAGGTCGAAAATTTTCATCATCACAATACTTCCTTATACTACGTATAAGAAAGTAAAAGGAAACAAAAAAAATGAGGTGTGGCCACCACACGACTTTCTTATACGTATGAGCGTTTCAAACTATACAATTTCAAGAATTTTTCTATACAAAACTTATTCAAAATCCTATTCTAAGTACTTTCATTCTCTTAATAAATCTCTATAGAATGCATACTTTGCAAGATATTCAAAAAAAGTGCTACTCGCTAAGAGTAAAAGTGCTATTTCCAGTCCGAATTTTGAAATTTCATGTATACAAAAAATATTGCAAATCTAACTCTAAATACTTTTGTACTCTTAATAAATATACATAGAATGCATAATTTACGACATATTTGCAAAAAATCGCTATTCGGTAAGAGTAAAACTGTTACTTCTGGTCCGAATTTTGAAATTTTTTTTATACAAAAGATATTGAAAAGTATGTTCTAAATACTTTTATACTCGTAATGTACCTGCCTAAAAAGCATGACTTGCGAGATATTCGCAAAAAACTGATTTTCGATAAGAGTAAAAGACCTACTTCCGGTAGGAATTTCGAAAAACTTTTTAAATAAAATTATTTTCAATTTCAATTTTAAGTATATATGAATTCCTTAATAATTTGTTTAAACTTAATAGTTGACGAAATATTGTCAAAATTCGATTTTTTTCGCTGAAGTAAACTGCTACTTCCGGTCTACCGATTTTACTGAAAAACTAATCAGATCTCAAGAGGGAGATTATACACGTAAATACAAAATTTGGAATTGATATCTACAGCGGTTTGACCGCTATCGTGGTCACACACACACACACACACACACACGCACGCACACACACACACGCACGCACACACACACACACACACACACACACACACACACACGGACACACACGGACACACACACGGACACACACGGACACACACGGACGCGGACACGGACACACACACGGACACACACACACACATTTTTTTAAAACCACTTTTTCGGTATCAGGGGACATTAAAACGTGGACATCTGCAAAAATCTCGAGGTCGAAAATTTTCATCATCACAATACTTCCTTATACTACGAAAGTGAAAGTGAACATCAGCCCAGGATCTTGAGTACAGGTTTCCTATTTCTTATGAAGCTAGTAATTACTCCCTGTGAACTAAAAGCCCATACATAATACCAGAAAAAGATTGCACATTATACCTTATTCGATGGCACAGTTTTCACAAATTGTTTTCGTGTTATTGTGATTCTTGCAAACGTATATCTTGCACTCAGAACATAGTAGACTCACTTTTATTTGTGAGTAAGGGCATATGTGGCATCTTCTCCTTTTTCGCCCTTTCTGTTCTTTTGGCTGCATATTTTGCGCCTCTATTATCATACATGCCCTGGTAAAGATTTTGACAATTTACAAAACAAAATGCAGGAGTATTAGTTTTAAAAACTATCAGTTTGTGTTGTCACGTATCAAAATGCACAAACTTGAATATCGAGCAGTTATAAAATTCTTGACAAAACAAAGCAAATCTCCAGAAATTATTCGTGAAGAAATGTTGGCTGTTTACGGGGATGATTGTTCTTCAAAGTCGACTATTTGCGAATGGTCAAAATTGTTTAAACATGGCCGAGAATCACTGGATGATGTTCTCCGTCCATGTCGGCCTGTTGACGTGATCACTACCGATATTATTGAAAAAATCAAGTGTTTGGTACTAGAGAATACAAGATTAAAGAAGCGCCAATTAGCAGCTTCATTTGGAGTTTCAGAAAGCACGGTTTTCAGAATTCTGCACGAATACTTTAGAATGACATAGTTGGTGCCAGATGGATTCCGCGAATGCTTTCGCCATTCCAATGCGTATGCGAATGGACACGTGTGAACAATTTTTGGAGCTTTGTGGAGACGAACCAGGTTTAATTATCAATCGACTTGTCACCGCAGATGAGGCATGGGTCCACCATTTTGGGCCTGAGTCAAAACAAGAATCAATGCAGTGGCGTGTTAAAGGTTCTAGCCCTCCCAAGAAGTTTAAAGTCACCCCTTCTACGGGAAAAATAATGGCAACGATTTTTTGAGATTGTCAAGGAATACTAATGATTGATTATCTACGTAAGGGTAGTACGATAACATGAGAGTATTACGCACGATTAATACATTGCCTAAGAGATTCTAATAAAGCGAAAAGGCGTGGAAAACTGACGCAAGGTATCCTGTTGCTTCACGATAATGCACCAGTCCACAAATCAAGACTTGCAAAAGCTGCCGTTGCCGAATGTGGCTTTACAGAAATAGACCATCCACCTTATAGTCCAGATCTCGCTCCGTATGACTATTTTTTGTTTCCTAATCTCAAAGGAACTCTAAGGGGAACAAAATTTATAGCGGCTGTTGAAAGGTATTTTGCAGACAGACCAAAGGAATTTTTTTATAATAGATTAGAGATGTTATTAAAACGATGTAATACTTGCATCTAAACGCAAGGGTGCTATATTGATAAATATTTTTTTATTGCGGTTCGAAATTTTTTTTAATGCCTAGTTCGGGAATATAAAAACGACCTCTCGTATATTGATATTTATGCATAACTATTGTATGTATATCTGTGGTCTTATTTCTGTTTTTTTCCACATATATTAACACCGCGAAACATATACTTAGGATTTGTGGCAAATAAAAGATTAGGAATTTAAAATATACTCCTATTGAAAAGCAATACTATAAGATATGGCATAAATTACGAGCCTAAATCTTATTTATGTCCGTCTTTCTTAACTTTATCATGGCCTTCTTCAGTGGGATAAATACGTTTTCGCAAGGTATACTTACAATATGTATATATAATTATCACGGTACAACTCATGTATATACATAAATAAATTAATATAATAAAATTATAAGTTTGCATATTAAATTAAGCATTAAAACATTAAAAGAGTTAAGAGTTTTCAAGATTAAGAAGTACAAGAAGTCACATTTTGAGAAAAACTTACTTATTATTATTATATGTAAATTATTGGTTGTGAAATTTAAGTTGTTAATACAATTTCAAGAATTTTTCTATACAAAACTTATTCAAAATCCTATTCTAAGTACTTTCATTCTCTTAATAAATCTCTATAGAATGCATACTTTGCAAGATATTCGAAAAAAAGTGCTACTCGCTAAGAGTAAAAGTGCTACTTCCAGTCCGAATTTTGAAATTTCATGTATACAAAAAATATTGCAAATCTAACTCTAAATACTTTTGTACTCTTAATAAATATACATAGAATGCATAATTTACGACATATTTGCAAAAAATCGCTATTCGGTAAGAGTAAAACTGTTACTTCTGGTCCGAATTTTGAAATTTTTTTTATACAAAAGATATTGAAAAGTATGTTCTAAATACTTTTATACTCGTAATGTACCTGCCTAAAAAGTATGACTTGCGAGATATTCGCAAAAAACTGATTTTCGATAAGAGTAAAAGACCTACTTCCGGTAGGAATTTCGAAAAACTTTTTAAATAAAATTATTTTCAATTTCAATTTTAAGTATATATGAATTCCTTAATAATTTGTTTAAACTTAATAGTTGACGAAATATTGTCAAAATTCGATTTTTTTCGCTGAAGTAAACTACTACTTCCGGTCTACCGATTTTACTGAAAAACTAATCAGATCTCAAGAGGGAGATTATACACGTAAATACAAAATTTGGAATTGATATCTACAGCGGTTTGACCGCTATCGTGGTCACACACACACACACAGAGAGAGAGAGAGACACACACACAGACACACACACACACACAGAGAGAGAGAGAGAGAGAGAGAGAGAGAGAGAGAGAGAGAGAGAGAGAGAGAGAGAGAGGGAGAGAGAGAGAGGGAGAGAGAGAGAGGGAGAGAGAGAGAGAGAGACATTTTTTAAAAACCACTTTTTTGGTATCAGGGGACTTCAAAACGTGGACATCTGCAAAAATCTCGAGGTCGAACATTTTCATCATCACAATACTTCCTTATACTACGTATAAGAAAGTAATTAAACAGCAGCACCTTGATATCGTATACAAAAGACAGTAGGTACAAGCACATAATACGTACATACAGAAGTTTATTATTACATACATACCTACCTATGAAATTGTCGACATATTCCCAAAACGCCAATCAGTAAGAATGCACATCCATTACATATTTTGTTTTGGGAGCCCTTTTTTTTGCATCTTGCACAAATACACACACTTATAAAGCACCAATCTATCTAACAGTATTGTGTTGTGATTATAACGGAAATTAACCTCTTCTTGTTCTTTATTCTTATTTAGTCGAACATTACCGACTTTTTACGAAGGTTGAGAGACAAATACTTTATTGAAAGGCAGATAAAAGTTTTTCTAAACTTTGTCACACTTTACTGGAAATAAACACTTTATTTATTCAGCATACATGTGTGGTTGGATAAAAAAAAAAATTTCATGCAAGTATATTTTATGATCTTTTCTAATATATTATTTACTTGCCTCTTAAAAATAAATTTATTTTTAAGTTAAATAAGAGACTACTTTTATATCAAATATAAATTTTGTTTACTATAAGTAAAATCAGTTCAATAAATAATTTTGCTGGAAATTTTTCTCAGTGTGGTAATAAGTAGAAAACTTTAAATTTTAGACTTATACTACCTTAAAATCTTTTGACTAAGAATTATAGGAGGAATATAAAAATGTAATACTATACAAGATGCTCCATTTAAAAAACTATAACTATGGTTAGCCATCAAGTTATGGTACATTCTGTATAATATAAAATAAATTTAAAAGGTACTTCTAGTAAGTGGCTATCACAGAAAAAAAAGCTTTGAAATATCTTTACTCATAAAATCACAATATGTCGTCCGCAGTGAGATTCACACTACATATTTGAAAGAATGTGCTGCCCATTTTATTCTTCTCGTTAATAAAAAGTTAGAGATTTTATCTTTGCCATGTATTTCCTAAGTTTTATGCAGATGTAATTATAACTTTTTTAGTAACTAGTTAGGTACTTAGAACTCTATTAAAGCTAATACTTAACTTTCGTATTCCCGTTATTTATGCGAGAACAATGCTATTGACACTATTATACCAATTGCTTGCCTGCAAGTTGAGGATGTATTCACTTATTGTTATAAAAGGATGACACAGATAGTTTCTATAAGTTAGTATGAGAAAGAAATATACAAACTGTTCTGTTAGTGGAGTGTACTAGAGGTTACTATCGTTTTTAATACGTTTTAGATGCAACAACGTTCTTTTCTAACACAACAAATATCAAAAATGATAGTGAATACTTGGAATATCTCCAAAAGATAAAGCAAACCATATACATACATGTACGAATTAAAAATTCATACATGCATGCATGAAATGGATGCACATCTGCTCCAGAGCTGGCATTACAGCAACCAACGCACAGACACAGTGTTTCAGTCTACTATGACTTCGTCAGTGTGCGACGTGGTCCGCTGCAATGCCTAAGAACTCTAAACCTCCAGTTTCTGCGTCCGTTTACATGACGATGTCTGTGAGAAAACCTCAGCGACATCTGTCATGCAAATGCAACGCGCCAAGGAGGTGTGGTCTATCGATAACTAAGTTATCATTCAAGACCACTGCAGATATATGTGCATCCACTATCCCGCTAATAGGTAGCGTACCAATATCAAAAATGATAGTGAATACTTGGAATATCTCCAAAAGATAAAGCAAACCATATACATACATGTACGAATTAAAAATTCATACATGCATGCAACAAATATGTTATGTGCAGGCCAATATGTGTAGGAATGAAAGCAAATTAATCAGTGCAACAAGGATAGCAGTTGCACTTGCGCATTTCATTTGAATTTTGCTTGCTAGAAACGGCAAATCTCCTGTCGACTAGCACATTTGTTAATCGCGTTTCGGGTAGGTGGGTAACGGTTGTTATTTCAAGATTGATTACTGATACGCCAGAAGAAAAAGTATTTATAATAAAGCAATTTTACGGCGGTAACTCTAATGTTAGTAACAGACCCTTTTATTCTCCAACTTATAGTCGACCAGCTATGTCTAGTATCTATATCCGCAAGTTAATCGCGTGTACACTGTATATCCTACTTATAGATATAGCTGACTAATTTAGCTAATTTATATATACTTTAACGTAGATAAAACTAGGAACACTTGATTTGATTTCACTTAATTTATTAGAATTCCTCTAACAATTGTTTTGGTATGTTCTGCCATTCTTAAGAGTGTGTGAATACCTGAATGTGTTAATTCTAATTTCTAAATAAGCTATATGTAAGTAACTACAGATAACCAATGCAAATAGAGAATATTTAAACATTTTAATAAAATGGTCAAAGTAATTAACAGTAAACACACCCTCAGATATATTAGTTAAGAATTCACACACTTAAATTTAACAAATCAGGTTTTATTTTTATCAACGTTAAAGTATTATATAACGTACAATCAACAAAAACATACTCATTACATTATAAAAGTAATAACAACCTTCTAAAATATTGATTATTACGGCAACGACCTCTCTAATTCCCCTCTCTGCTTTGTCCCTTTCAAATTTGTACACGGTATCTGTAAGACAATTGATTTAATATGAAGTACATATAAGCCATTATATACGAACAAAAGATTCGACTAGAAATCCTTTACGTTTTCACTACGACGTAGACTTGTTAAAGTAAATTGACCAAAGAAACGATACACGATACGTTGAATTTGAGAAGCACGATAAGTTCAACGGAAATGATGAATGTATCCGAAGCAACGGTGGGCAAGTTTCCTGTGAGGCTGCGTCACTCTTAATGGATGGAAAAGCCTCGCACTTCGGAACGACGCGACGAATTGCTTCGGTGCAGATTTTAAGGAAAGATTTTTAAAAAATTAATGCTGTAAACTTTGTGGTCGCAAAGGACTTTTAGTTGTTGATACTTACGTTCTTCTCCTAATGTTATTTATATATAATGAAATTTTAATTTTTCATTAATAATTATAATAATTGTGCAAGTTATAAACATACAAAAATACAAAGAACATAAAAACTACGAAGTAGTTGGGAATGCTGAGAAGAAAGAAGGGCAAAAAAGATAAAGAACTGCACAATGACAAAGCGAGGCTTAGCTGCATAAAAAATATCATGCCGCTGCTTTTACCTAACCTTGGCTGAATATACACAAAGGAAAAAGATAGAAAAAGATGTTTTGTTTTTCTCAATACAAGAATTCCTACCTACTAAGTACTTGAACTAAATACTTAAGCTAAATTTTGAGCGAGCACTTTGATAATTTAAATTGTTGTGACATACAAACTTAGAGCGGTATGGATGGTAGCGATATATAAAATTTTTCGCGATAACGGTTTACAAGAGATTAGCATTAGTATTACAAGTTTCACAGAAATTGGTCCAGAGGGACCGCAACGCACATCAACGCAATTCCTGGGACACGGAAAGATAAGAGTTTAATTTTTTCTTAAAGTGAGTATCCGTGCATATCTGCCAATCAGCAGGGATGTCATTATATTTTTTATATATTAAGATTGTGAATGGTCTTTATGAATCAAACACAGCGAGTCTGTGAGGCGGCGGAGATATCAGCCCGCGAAAATGTGTGGTCAGATTGTGCACGTCCGTTCTGAATAAAATTGTATAATACAAGTACGGCGGGCATCTACTCGATAGAATTTTATTTTAAAAATTTAACGTTAGTTATTCTCTTCTGTTATGCATGTTAAGCCAACCCGTATCAATCAGTTTGTGCGACACATGCTCAAATTTCCCGATATCGTGGATATATCTCAGACAAGCATTCTGAGCTTTCTGTATTCGCAGGCTCGTAGCATTGTCAAGGCAGGCATGATATATCTCCGAACAGTATGTAAAGCGAGGCAGTACATACCGGGTGTAGAATGGATTTTCGTACATAGGGATTTTACATGCAAAACTAATAATTTGCGAATATTCCCTCCCCTAATTTTTTTATAGGAAAATGTTATACACAAAAATTATAGAGCTTTAAAAATAGGTCCCATTTTTTTTCTTCTTTGCTTACTATCACCCTCCGGGTCATTAAAGGAAAAAGAATTGAATAAATGATACAAAATAGCAACAGCCGTGACATGTGACAACAAAAGTAACAAAATTCATTCATTTAACACAACAATGTGACAATTTTAGTAGAGGCGTTTAAATCTGTTTTAAGCATAGGTTTTAAGTCGTTTGCAGAAAATAAAAAACGTGCTGAAGAGATTTTAAAATTTTATTGAACGTGGTAATAAAGGTAGTTGTAGTAATAACTAAATTAAATGCTCAAACAAATCTCCGTTGACAGCTGAGCAGCACCCCAATCTGTCGTAAAAATTTCTTCTAGTTGCGGCCAGTTGATAGTGTGATATTTGACGACATTCTGCAAGTATTGCAGCTCTTAAAGCGTCGACATTTTGATACGTCCTTCCATTGTATAGCCGATCATGCAACGCGCCCCACAGAAAAAAATCATTTGGCGAGAGATCCGGAGATCTTGGAGGCCAATTAATTTCTCCACCTCGACCTATCCAGCGATTTGGGAATACATGATTTAAGTACTCTAAAACATCGCGCTGGTAATGCGCCGGACATCCATCATGTTGGTACCAAAATTCGTAATTAATTCCCAATTCGTCGATAGCTGGCCCGACTTCTTCTTGCAAAAAATTTAAATACGCAGCACCAGTTAAGCGGTCTGCAATAAAGAACGGTCCAATTATGTGAGGACCTAGTATGCCAGCCCAAACATTGACACTACCCCGGTATTGCGTATGAGTCTGCAACATTAAATGTTCATTTTGTGTGCTCCAGTAGCGATAATTTTGTTGATTTGGTTCACCAGTTAACTGAAATCGACACTCATCGCTGAATAAAATCCTAGATAAAAAGTTTCGGTCATCATTGGCCATCTCCATCATTATTTCACAAAACTGCATTCTTTTTTCTTTATCCTCCTCGAATATTTTTTGGTGCTTTTCGTATTTATAAGACCGAAACCGCGGATCTTGACTCTTTAAAATTTTCTGAGCAGTAGTAAAATGAATCCCCAAATTATTACCTATTTGTCTTAAGGAGACATTTTTGTTCTCTACAACGCTCAAGAGAACGGCATCTACCTTCTCTCTACTTGCACCAGCTGTTACATTCTGGCACTTACATTTCTTATTAACAGTGCCGTTGGTCTCAAAGTGCCTGACAATTCTATTCAGGGTGTTCAAATTTAGAATTGGTCGCTCCGGGTAGAATCCAGCAAAAGTTGCTTGTATGTCCCTAAAAGACAATCCAGAGTAGTACCATTTAATAAAGTTGACTTTCTCTTCTGGGCTATAGCAATTCATTTTAAGAATCAGCAAACTTATTTTGATTGTCAAAACGTGACATTTATTGCTGACAGGATTCATGGCTAGTACTAATCGGTTCATTCCTAATACTTTTTCTTCAAGTCTAGCAGGACCAGAAGGTGTTAGAAAATAAATATCAAAGAATTTAGATACATTTTTTTTGTCTACAACTTTTGTGTTTAACATTTTCCTATAAAAAAATTAGGGGAGGGAATATTCGCAAATTATTAGTTTTGCATGTAAAATCCCTATGTACGAAAATCCATTCTACACCCGGTACCACATCATATTGTTATAAATACGAAAAGCACCAAAAAATATTCGAGGAGGATAAAGAAAAAAGAATGCAGTTTTGTGAAATAATGATGGAGATGGCCAATGATGACCGAAACTTTTTATCTAGGATTTTATTCAGCGATGAGTGTCGATTTCAGTTAACTGGTGAACCAAATCAACAAAATTGAATCCTGTTAGCAATAAATGTCACGTTTTGACAATCAAAATAAGTTTGCTGATTCTTAAAATGAATTGCTATAGCCAAGAAGAGAAAGTCAACTTTATTAAATGGTATTAGTTCTGGAAATGAATTTTGTTACTTTTGTTGTCACATGTCACGGCTGTTGCTATTTTGTATCATTTCTTCAATTCTTTTTCCTTTAATGACCCGGAGGGTGATAGTAAGCAAAGAAGAAAAAAAATGGGACCTATTTTTAAAGCTCTATAATTTTTGTGTTTAACATTTTCCTATAAAAAAATTAGGGGAGGGAATATTCGCAAATTATTAGTTTTGCATGTAAAATCCCTATGTACGAAAATCCATTTGGTATGTGTCGCAAAGAAACTTTTTCGTACTTTTATTTAATATTCATCTGTACGGATATAGCTTTCTCAAATTCATGTATGGTGGTTTTATGCAATTAGTCACATGATCACGAAAACGAAAAGAGTTATCCAAAGTCAAGCACAAACTCCTGGCGCTATCAACAACTGGAATCTCCACACCACCAATGTGAACATCTAATGATGGGTTCAATGTATTAACAATTTCCCTATTACCAAAGATCAAAGCCTGAGATTTAACAGGATTAATATTCAGTGAGTCCCTGAGATACACGGATCGAATAGCCTCCAAATCCTCATTTGTTCTTTGAATAGCTTCCACACAGTCCGAGACTCTAAATTAATAATATACCTGGGCATCGTCTGCATACAGATGTATTTTAGCATAACGTAAATGATTAATAAAAGTTGAAGTGTATAAGGAGAACAAAAAAGGACTCAGGGCGAAACCTTGCAGTATACCCCATTGCAAAACAAGTGGCCCAGAAGTCCTGCCGTCGATGTTAACACATTGAGACCTATTAAAAAGAACTGTGGTAATTGTAGAGAATCATGGCCAAAGCCCTTATTTTATAGAACGTTCGGAAGTGTCGAATGATTCGCCATGTCAAATGCCTTTTTTAAAGTTGGTTTCACTAATTATTAACTAGACATTTAATAGCATATTATTCAACGAATTTGAGTGCATACTTTTATTACAGACAAGGAGTTGAATATATTACTTTATCTACTAATGGCGAAATAACACATTAGGTTTTAATCAAGAATTTTTATTCAAAAAATTGCAATTAGTCAAAATATAATGTAATTACAATTATATATGAACGAAGTATATTAGGGAGAAGGTTTGAATAATAATAATAATAATAATAATAAGCACGCTACTTGACAATGTCAACTTGACATTTAAAATCGTTTGATGTCATTCAGTGCAACGCAACAGTATCCATCCATCCAGTATCTGTTTGAATGTAATTGGTCAAATTTGCCCGGCTATTTTTGATTGGTCCCTGGAAGTGTTGAATAATATTATTCAACACTTCCCTATCCAATCAAAAACACTTTACCAACACAGTGTTTAAGAATGAGTTGTAAAGTCTAATATCGGTATAATTTTTCATATATTGATAGATAAAATATTTTAAAAGCGACGCTGTTGAGAAGTATTGAAATAATAGTATTAGACATTTTACCAGTGGGCAGGCTATTGCATACTATTACTGAAATTTACTTCCGTTCTGTTCCACGATTTAAGTATATCATTTATTTGCCTAAATAAAATTTTAAAATACATATATGTCTCTTTCATTCCGTTTACATTAAAACGTGTATATTTGACATTTAAACACGATTTAGTTTCATTTTCTTTTTGTTACTAACCTTAAAAAGCGAGTCATAAAGTAAAATTTATACAGTGTGGAAACCACTTTTGGAATAAATTCACTAATTTGAAAACGAATAATATTTTTGTAAAACACTAAAACAGGTCAACTTTTATTTTAAATTGCGCTGGTTTTAAATCACTGCACCTATTAGACACGTCATCTTCTTTAGAGTTGTGACGTCATACGCATTTTTTTTAAATGGAATGCTATATTTTTTTTTATAAATTCGTAGATAGTACTATTAAATACCTTTTCAATGAACTTACACTATTTAACTTTATTTTCAACAGTTTTTGAGATTTTTACATTTTTACGTTCCAACAACAATTATAAAAAAGTTTACTTATTCTTTTTTGATCAAAATAAAACTACTATTTTTCTTGTATTCTACTATCATCAGGTGCTATCAATTTTATCACACAGTTTTTCCGTGTTGTCTTTTTTTTATACCGTATGAGTCAATTTTCATTAGGTATAGGGATTCAATGTTTCCGTGCGATTTATACGTATACAAGTAATGCGTGGCAACATGGCACCCCTACTGTCCGTCACCAATCCCGGCAACAATCGACATCACAACGATTTTCTCCGATCTTCCCACTTCTCTCCACCAGATTTTACATTTACATACAATGTTTAGCTGCGAACACGTTGCGATCTAGTCTGCAATAAAAGCCGTCTTATTACTGGAACGGGAAACATCAAATGGCCGCCGCGATCTCCTGATCTAGTAGTTTATTATTATTTTCAGAATCCTTTTTTATTTACTTTATTTTTAATTTTATTAGAATTACGCTTTTGTTTGTGTCATGCAGCGTGAACGCAGCTTAATAATTCTCTGCAAATCCTTGCAACTCGTAAATATTATTTCTGAACGCATTACAAACACCCAAGCCGGTAGTCGAATAATTACTGCTAACCACGCTAACTTGTATTTAGGAGCATGCATCGGTCGTGCTGGCATTGGAAAGGAAAGAAGGGGTACTATGTTGCCACGTACTGTATGGATTAATCGCCTATAGCTAATGAAAATTGACACATGCTGTATATATAAAGATGTAGGATTTGTAACAAAAGCTGCTAAGAGTACTATCCAAAACCAAAACAAAATTAAAGGGGCTTACGCAGAGGTGCCGACTAACAGCCGTGTGGTAGGAGTAAGGGGGTGGCGCCATATACGCTAATGTAAATTTTGGAAAGTTTCGTTCAAACAATAGTACCGCTTTCATTTACAAAATATCAAAACAAAATTTAAAACACAAATAAACAAAGGCTCAATTCATGTTCGACTGGCATTAGTTTTTAAAATAAAGTTTCTGAATCTGTGTTATGATGTAAATTTTGCCAACTTTGAGAGTGAAATGTAGGAGTAAATAACTTGAATTATAGGAAAGTACTCCCAACGAAACCTTAATTAATTTTTTGTATTCAATTTAATGCAAAAACATAACAAAAAAAACAGAAATGTCTGCTATTTGTTTTATTTGAACGAATACTTTACACGGCGGAATTTACACTAGCGCATGTGGCGCCACCCCTTACGTCCTACCTCACGACAGTTAGTCGGCACCTCTGCGTAAGCCCCATGACCCACAAAATTGTGCTATTTGGGAGCGGGTTGTGCTCTATGCGATACTGTTTTCTTTAAATAATTATTCATCTATTATTTGCGTATACACATTTAATGAAAGTAAAATGAATATTTAAATAGGAAAACATAAAAGAATAGTGAACACATTGACACGAACAATAAATGATGATATGGATGCATTTATGGAACTGTACATATGATAAAAACTTAAATAAAAGTAAAGTTTAAATTGCTTATTCACTTACTTATAAAGAAAAGAAAATTATTACTTGCTTTTATTTTTCTCGAAATCTCTACTTATGATTATAATTTCGTAACGAAGAAAGGAGATAACTTCCGAATTTGCAGTGGCAGAGCTCTTTCGTGCCATAGTGTGTTCATAGACTCTACAATATAATTAGTTTTAGTATAAATATAAAGTTTTAACACAATCGCGTAGTCTTTAAACTATCGTCGACCAAGCCACTTAATGGGAAAGAAAGTGTGACATATGGAAAAAATCGAGTAGCTATCGCGCCGTTATCAAGTGCCTTATAAAGCAAGGAAACTCTGTTCACACTATACTGGAAGGGATGCCATCGGTTTAGGGGGGTTCTTGTCGTGGAAAAACTATAGTTTTTAAGCAGCGCAGTCGCTTTAAACAAGGTAGAGAATCACTCGACAATGTCCCGAAAAGCCAACCAAAATTGAAAACCTTTTTCTGATTAAGGTAAAACTCGGCACTCGTGGGTTTTTGGAGTCGCTGATAACGAATCCGAAATCAATAAACAAGCTGGGGAATCCAATATGGCGGAAAGATTCTTCGAAATATGATTGGATCTTAGTGAAATTTAGTACTTGGCATTTTTTGGGTCGCTGATAAATCTGACGTATATATTTCAAAATAACCAAAATCACTAACTAAACACTAATTAAAAGTGATTACACATGATTAAAAAAACAGTTATGCGAAATGAAAATTTTTCTGAGGACACATGAAAATAATAAACTATAGTTACGACTGAACTTCTAATAAAAGACTAGATGCGTACGCCACATATATATATACATTAGGTCCTGTTCCGCACCTCTCCGCAGGTAAAACCATATTTTTTTTAATTACCTACACTATAATCTTTCATTTCATGAAAAAATCACGGACTTGCAAGTACTAGCAATAAACGTAACCCGCATTAAAAATTCAATTATACTTAGCTGTTATAGGATTATAGACAGCCGATATTACCTGAAATAAAAACAGCTTCCTAGAAAGTAATGATGCCATTTGAATCCTTGAAATAAGTACTTTCACCTGTAATAATTACTTTTAAATCGACCAAGATATCTAGCTCAGGTAATAACAAACACAAGTTAAGTTTCGGGTACTAAAATATACCCTATAGAAATATTGTTAATTTTGCAGTTTTTGATAATTAATATCTCCTCTGGTTCTGACAAAGATAAACAGCAATTCTTGATGAAAAATTGTATGATGACGCGTACAAACAAATACATAAATTACAGCATTATCAAAAATTTTAAACTTATTCAATTACGATCACGTTTTCGTCGGTTTGGACTACTGTGCGACGTTAATTTGGTTTGAGTCATGTTCTCGCTTAGTTCACATCGCGACTACCGTTAAGGTACTGTTTATGTTATATTGTAAATTACACATTTTATTATATAGATATTTTAAAACTACATTTATAATGATTATTTATGGCTTGTTTATGCTTATTACTTTCCTCTCACTCTGTTCAATAATTTATTGAGGGTTTTAAAATCTGATTCTATAAAAATATTTGCTAATCTAACAGTAGATATACGTAATAACACAATGTAAAATCAGAACAAAAGTTATTGATTTTACGAGAGAAATAAACCTCCAACAGGTATATTTACGAGGAACATAAAATTATCCAAATGAAAAGTCTAAAGTTGTCTTTTTGTTAAAGAGAAGCTAAAATACCGGAATTTATAAATGGCACAGTAAATACGCGTATCTGGGAAAAAAGGAAATTATGTGTTTTATCAAGGTAAATGCTTTTAAAAGTTATCTCTGAAATATCCAGTCAATAAATTCTATTATCTCGAAACATAAATTGTTATGGATAGCCTCTTTTAGGCGCGACATAGGAACTTCGTATAATTTACATCAGTTAATATTTTTAGATATTTTTTATCATAATAAATTATCTAACGCAATAACTTTCACTAGAAATAGCAGTAAGAGAAATGCCACAAACAAAAAACTAAGCAAAACAAATGGGTATGGAAACACGATGACGACATTGGCAATGAATCAGGAAAGCGTGGACATGAAATGGAAGGAAACAAATAAGGACTGGAATGTGGAAAGGGTAAATGAAGTCGCAATTAATGATATTTACAAGACAATCAAAGATGACGAAACATGTAAAGAAAGAGGAAGTAGTAGGGAGTTAAAAATAGGAACATGGAATGTGCGAGGCACTTACGTAGAAAGAGCCTTAAAAAAATTAGCAGATATAATGACAAAATGTGGGATGGATGTCCTGGCTTGCAAGAGACAAAACAACTCGGTAGTAACATAATGGAAATAGGAAAAAACACGCTTTTTAAAAGTGGTGGAAAAAATAGATATTTTGGAACTAGATTCATGGTGAACGAGAGAAGCAAAAAAGCGGTGATAGATTTCAAGGCATTGTCTGATAGGATGTGTTATTTAAGATTACGAAGCAAATATAAAAAATGACTTTTACGATAAGTTAAATGGGACGCTTACCGAGATGTGACATAAAAATGGTGATAGGCGATTTTAACGCGAAGGTAGGCAGAGAGGAAGTATATAAGAAAATAACAGGAGGGAAAAGTTTACATGCTGACAGCAATCAAAATGGCGGAAAAATAATTGCGTTCGCAGCTGAAAATCAATTGAATATGGTCAGCACATATTTTAGCCACAAAGATATCCACAAAGTAACTTGGGTCTCCCCGGACGGACGATGAAGAAACCAGATAGATCATGTTCTCATAGAGAGTAAACATTTTAAAGTTATTAGAAACTGCAGAAGTTACAGAGGACCGGATGCGGATAGTGACCATTTTTTGATCATTACTAATTTAAAGCAAGAAGTACCAACAGGAAGAAAAGAGAGAAAAGTCAGACAGACATAATATTTAAAGAAACTTAGTGAGGAGTGAGTTGCAAGGGAGCTAGAAGACGAAATAAGATCAAGTTTACTAAGAGGTAACGTAGAAGGTCAAACAATAGAAGAAAAATGGAGTAAAATACAGGCTGCAATGGCAAAGGCTGCAAACACCTGTTTGGGAAAGTAGGAATATAGGAAAGCAGTGGAATGGTATGATATAGAATGTAGAGTAAACAGGGAGATCAGAAATTTCTACCAAGAAATCAAGAGAACAAGGCAGAACAAGGACACTAAAATGAGTTACTGTAGAGATGAAGATGGACCACTGCTAGGGGACCCAAAGGATATATTAAGTAAATGGGCACGGTATTTTGAGCAACTACTAAATGTAGAAGTAGATATGGAGGAACAAATAACAACCCCAACAGAACAATACGAACAAGAATGTAGCAAACAGGAAGAAATAGAACAACCAATAGAACACGAGCTACACGAAATAATTAAGGGACCATCGGGAAGACAGACCACCAATTGCAGCTTAAAAGTCAGAAGATCCTCAGGTCTGAGTGACAACAACTGACACCGCCGCTAGGCAGACATTGTCAACCCGCGTGCCATCCAACCCAGGAATGATAAATCAATGAAGGAAATATCACGGATACAAAATAAAAATAGGAGAAGGAATATCGGGTTAATCCGCTGTAGTGCAACCGCAGACACGTGTTTCAGACTCATTGGTCATCGTCAGTACGGTGTGGCTACACCTGCACCTGACGATGACCAATGAGTCTGAAATACATGTCTGCGGTTGCACTACAGCGGATTAACCCGATATTCCTTCTCCTATTTTTATTTTGTATCCGTGATATTTCCTTCATTGATTTATCATTCCTGGGTTGGACGGCACGCGGGTTGACAATGTCTGCCTCGCGGCGGTGTCAGTTGTTGTCACTCAGACCTGAGGATCTTCTGACATTTAAGCTGCAATTGGTGGTCTGTCTTCCCGATGGTCTTCCTTTTGTTTCTATCTCCAAGGATATCCCACCTTATTCCTTGGCTACACCGTACTGACGATGACCAATGAGTCTGAAACACGTGTCTGCGGTTGCACTACAGCGGATTAACCCGATATTCCTTCTCCTATTTTTATTTTGTATCCGTGATATTTCCTTCATTGATATATATATATATATATATATATATATATATATATATATATAACTTTGTAATTATAGAATAATATAATAATGATTTTCGTGATAAATTTCTCTGTTTCTTCTGTTCTATTTTTACAGTTTATTATCGATATTATAAGTATTAATATAACTCTACTGTGACATTATAATAATGTTATATACAAAAATCCAGAAGTGATCGCATTAACGATATTAAATTATTAATTTAAGTTTCTAACCGATAGGAAGTGTATCGTATAAAATTATCAAATACAAGTGAAATGTAGATGACAGTTAAAACGAAATAGGGGCGGAGTGTAACAGGAGTAATTGTTAAAGTTGAAATCAATACGGCTATCACTATGTTCCATGTAGGTCATATAAAGAGAACTTATTTAAATTACAATTTTCCTAGTAATTTTTCGATTTTTCCAGTCTCGAACCACACCCCGCTTTTGTTAAGCGACCCTTTGTGTTCATATGACAGGAACATGCTATTTTATTACTCCTGAACTTGTTAATGTGACAATTTAATATATTATAACTTTGTCATTTACTTAATTTTTTTATATGGAACATATTTTTAATATCTCTATCTTAAAATACTCATATATAACAAAATATTTTGCATTTTGATGTAAGCAGGAATAAATTCGCTTTCAAATTCATTTGCGACAATCAGTATTTTCATAAAATCTCTAAAAAACAGTATTTTTTTACAATCAGATTTATACACATATACATATAAACTCGGATTCAAGAAAGATGATCCCTGCTTCACTAATATACCGGGATCGACATATTTTAATTTCTGATACGAAAGTAGAAAGAGGAAAAGAGCGCGACGAAATAAACTAAAGATAAACATAAGCGAGGCTGCCACACTCGACAAACGTTTGCTATGAAATGTAAGGCGTGTGGGTCCCCCGCCACTGCGTTGCTCTCCCACCACTGTTAGCAAGCAGGCATCGCTGCATATCATAAGGTCATCTTCTGCATATGATAGAAGTGCAAACCGAAATTAAAATTTGACGACTATTAAGTCTATTAAAGAATTTCGTGTACATCCAAATAAGAAATAGTATCAACTTGTATAACAAGGATAGCATAAGAGAATGCATGTGTTTCCAGTGCGATGCAAGCACGACATACGATTCATAGAATTTATTTGAGCAAGACAAAGACGGAGTGATTACATGCACTGTATTATTTCATACATTTCCGTTTAGCGTTTTTTCACCGTTTGTCTTCGGCATTAACGCTTTGACATTTGTAGTGGTTTGATCGGTTGATTTAGTTTCACAATTTGTTATATACACCACCATATACTTTATTAAACCAGAATGTCACGTCGGTCGTGATAAAACATTAGGGTCACAAACTCAAGAACTTGTTTTAAATATATTACAATATTTCGAGCAAGAGATGGTTAATGGTGGTCCTCTAATATGCCTTACATCTGTACAATAGGTAAACATTGTGAGATTTAACATTTTACAAATTCTAATGAATATTTTTTATCGAGTAGCAGATGCATTGAAAGTAGGAGTAACTACAGTGAAACGGATTAAAGCCCGATCACTAAATAGTCCTGTTCCAGGGAAGAAAAGTCCCCATATAAAAACAAAAAGAGACAATTTGGCAGAATGCTCTAAAATGAGTATCCGAAATACATTATACACGATGTATTTACAGAGTAAGATCTTAAAAATGTTGAGTATTGAAGTAATAATATCTTTAATTTTAGAATAGCATGTTACAGTACAAACTTTAAATGCAGAAATTGCTGAAAACCATATTTTATTGAGTAGAAGCAGTTTAAATCGTGTACTTCATAATATTGGCTTTAAATTTAAAAAGGAGAATAATCGCAGAGGGTTAGTGGAAAGATCCAACATAACTGGATGCGATTACTATTCCTGAAGAATTATTTAAAAAACATGAATTCTCCTTTTCAGAGAGAAGTGATATTTCTCGATGAGACTTGGGTATTCTCCAAGGGAAATCCGAGCCGGTCTTGGCAAGACGGTAATGTACAGAGTGTTCGTAAACCTGAGGGTTATGATGGCAAGCGTCATGCTGGTTCATAGTCAGACTTTGTGTCAAATGCTTCACTAGTGTTTGCATCCAAGTCACAACGAGATGATTACTATGGTGAAATGATGGAGAAATGTTTAAGAAGTGGATTGAAGAATACTTAATATGTAATTTGGCAGAGCCAGCTTTAATAGTGATGGACAATGCTCCTTATCATTCACAATTAGTAGAGAAACATCCTACATCGGCGTGGTGTAAAAAAGATATTATTACATACTTGGCCAAACATAATATAACTTGTGATCCAACTCTATTCAAAAATGAGCTACTAACCTTGGCTAAAAATTTGAAAAAAGAAAAACGGTATGTAATAGATGAATTACTACAGAGCCATGGACATGAAGTATTGAGATTGCCTCCATACCATTGTGAGTTTAATGCTATCGAAATTATGTGGGTTAATGCAAAACAATACTATAATAAACATATCGGTAAAGATGGATATGACGACGATAAAGTAAAGGCTATGTAGAAAGAGTCACTAGAGCAATGTACAAAAGAAATTTGGAAAAACTGTATCAATCACACTGAGAAACTTATACAAGATTGGTATGACAGAGAAAGCCGTATAGAGTGTGAAATTGATGATTTTGTAATTAATGTTAGTGATTTTTTAAAGCAGCAGTGATAGTGAAGACAGTGACACAAATAACATCCAAAAATACGTTTTTAATAGAAAATGTAATGTTGTGTTTACATATAACGTGTCATCGAAATTGATTGTCATGGTCGCTCCTGTGATTCTGCGATAAGTTGTATACACCCAACCCAACCCAATAATAATGGAGGTAGATACTACAAACTAATTTGTTGACATGCTGGTTGATAATATTTTTTAGGTTAAAGTATGACATAGTTATTGTCTATAAAGTTATAACTCTAAAGCTACTTACACTTGTTTAAAAGCTTGTGAAAATAATTAGTATGATTTGGTGTTTTAATTCAATTTATTTCAGGAAATTGCAGTAATCATTTTTTTAAGAATTATATGCATCTTCTTTTTTACAATACCTTTAATAGGTCTACATTCTGATAATGTTTGAAGATTCTAAAAATTACCTTATTTTTACTATTAGAATCGAGTGTAGTGTGTGTGGTCTAAACATAAAATAGAGAATATATTGAATTATCTTCTTGGATTTTATTCTTGCATAAATGTAGATCAAAATTAGTTTCACAAAATTATTTTTTTTTAAATGCTTCACAGATGATCTTATTTGTTTGAAGTTCTCAGATAATATTGTAGTTTCTGTATCATCCTAACCATAATATTAACAAAGTTTAATAATTCCACTGTCTATTTGGTAATTAAATTATCTGTTGGGTATTTATAGTTGAAAAATGTAAACAATTATTTGTCAGTCTAAATGAACTTTTATTTTAAGACTGAGGTTAATAACAGTTTTTATATTAATATTAAAATATTGATTCTTGAGGAGAGCAGTAGAATTACTATATATCTGTCCAGAAAAGAACAGTGATCAGTTTATTATAAAATAGTTTAACAAAATATTAATGTAAAGACATTTTAAACGGACAATATTCGATTCATGTATTATACTTAAATAATCATATGCCAAGCAGAAAATTATAATTATAACTAAAATTCAGTTTTAACTTAATTGCTTTGGGAAACAAAACTTTGATTTGGTTTTACAGTTTATCACATCCTTATATAATACTGATATTCCCAGGCTCTACCATTTCTGTTGTTACGGTTGTATTTAATTCATTTAATGTGTTTATATATTGTTTAAAAGTGTAACTCGACAAATGTTTACTCTCTGCTTCATATTTTGAAAATGAATATTTCATGAACACTTTATTAGGAGAATCTGTGATGTAATTTTTCACCAATAAGTTGTAGAGATATAGACAAAGCAAGTTACAAGCTGGGCCAAATATTTTACACCTAAACAGTAAAATCCACCTCTTATATTTATAGGATGTAACTTCATTTCATATAAAACATGTACGTGGTAGGCGCCATAAATTCTCGGCCTGACAGGTTTATACAGGTTCAAACTTGTTCAAACTCCGTCACGTTATGCATGCACATACGCGAGCTGTACACTATAAATTTGACGGTTCGAAGTCTAGTAGTTTTTAGTAACCAGCCAACCAACGTGACTAGCGCACGAAAATGTCTCAAGTAACAAAAATTGAATATTCAACTGTAAAAAAGTGGGCAAAATGTTTCCGTTTGGGGCAAGAATCCCTGGAAGATGCTGATCGGTCGGGTCGACCAATTGAAGTGATAACGCCTCAACAAATTTCAATTATTGAACATTCAGGGCTAGAATATCGCCGTTTGAAAGTGAAGGAATTAGCAGTGATAACAAAAATTTCCGAAACAAGTGTTCGTCGAATTCCGCATGACCATTTGGGTATTAATAAAATTAGTGCTAGATGGGTACCGCGACTTCTTTCTGCTTTCCAACGTGACCGTCGAATAGAATGTACGCAGTCGTTTTTAAACATGTGTGGAGACGACACAAAACCGATGTTGGAGTCCATTGTCACAGAGGATGAAACAATGGTTCTCTTTGACGATCCTCTATCGAATAGGGAGTCCATGGAACGGCGACGACCTGATGAACCTAGTCGCAGAAAGGCGAAAGTCGTTCAATCAACGAAAAAGCTGATGGCCACAATATTCTGGGATTGTGAGGGTATTTTGTTAATTGACTTTAAAGAGCGCAATACAAGTGTGAACGGGGCACATATTATGCGTCTTTATTGCATAAACTATGGGACACTATTCGTGCAAAACGTCGTGGAAAATTGACAAAAGGTGTGGGATTATTGCACGGCAATGCTCCCGTTCATACTGCCGCCATATCACAAGCTGCCATCCGCGAATGCGGCTTTCAATAATTGGAACATCCACCGTATAGTCCGGATATGGCTCTTTGTAATTTTTTTTTGTTTTCTAATTTAAAAAAAGACCTTAGGGGACGTAGTTTTAAAGACGACAGTGAGTTGCAAGCAGCTGTTATAGAACATTTTGACGGAAAAACTTCAGATTATTTTTACAAGGCTATCGAATTATTAATTAATCTTTGTAGTAAATGTATTGTATACCAAACAATTTCGATCGCATTTATTTGATGTAAATAAATTTTATTTATTGTTGTTTTTGTACCCACGTTATTTCTCAGTAAAGTTCCATTATCGTTTTTATTTTGGCATATGTTAAATATAGAACATTAAAGGACTATTGAGTTTATATTACATATTTTTAATGAATGATAAAGTTGATATTTGATTATCTAATTATACATAACCTAAAATTAGATCGATCAATCTAACCGGAAAACGTAAATTGACATCATTATAATTTCCATGTTCATTTTATAGTTTACAGTACTTATCATGATGGCGAAGTATTGATTTGAATCATAATTAAAAAATGGCGTAGGGATCATCTTTCCTGAATTCAAGTGTACACATACTATATTGTCCACCTAAAGTACAAAACGAGGGCGATGTAAAAATAACTTAAAATATGGAACACACTTCCTAATAGTTAATAGTCAATCGGCCAAAGTTTCACAATACATATGCGCAAAATGATACACAGTGCCACCGTTCCGTCAATGGCATTGGCGTGATTCTACATTCAGTCATCTCTTTGACGTTGTTTGAGCTTATTGTAGGCTGTAAGTCTGCTTTCAAAATAGAGAAAAGTAATAATATTCCTCAGTTGATTATCATACTTCTTGACAATTTTAATGAAGAATATTTTATCTCTTACACTGAGTTAGAACCAGTAATTTGGGTCTCTTCAAAAAGTAAGTGCCAGCATAAGCGTAACTTGACCCAACCAAGGGGGGGGGGGGATCATTACAAAAATATGCCATGATCGTCCATTTTTCGAATCCGTTTTTCGTTCGCATTTGTACTGGTAGTGGTTCTATTTCATTCCGTTAGAATGTGTTAAAATAATAAATTTGCCAACACTTTTGAAATTAACCTACTTATGACTCCATTTTCTTTTCTTATGATGGGGGGGGGGGGTTATAACTTCCAACCCTAGGGTGGTTTTAAAATGGATATCATCAAATATAAAAAAATAAAAGTAAAGAGTCTAGTAAACGATATACCGTAGTCGATAAATTTTAATTTCTGTTTACAACTCTATACAGCTATCTATCCCATGCAGAAGATGACCTTATAATGTGCAGCGATGCCTGTTTTCCAACAGTGGTGGGAAAAGCAACGCAGTCGGGGGATTTTTACATTTGATAGCAAACGTTTGCCGGTTGTACTTGGCAGCCCCGCTATATGTTTGTCTTTACTTTATTTCGCTGTGTTCTTTTCCTCTTCTACTTTCGTACCAGAAATTAAAATTTGTCGACTACGGTATAGTGATAGAAGTGCTTTTATTTTAATTTTTTTCTTCTAGTATATGTTCTTTTCATCTTTATCTACACTATAACTAAACAGATGGATCAAGTAGTGAAGGCATATAATTTTAAAACAAATTTTGCAAAAACGTGTTGTTTTTTCCCATAATCGTTTTTTCTTTTATTTACTTTAGATAATTTAATTTGGTTCATCGACTGTAATAATCTGTAGTTGTGAATGAGTGTGTTAAAATGCCAAGCCTTTGTAGACAAACAACTTTTCGCCAGCTAAGGCGTCTTCGGAAAATGTATAGCATTAACCTGACCCGGTTAGAAAGTACCTAACAGGTTCAATAACTTTATCCGGTTAAATGAAACATTTCCGAACGCAATTGCGGTCACGTTGAGTAACGTAACGTAAACGTCTGCATATCACCTTATAAATACCTATCTTCATAACATAGTTTAGCTGTACTGGCAATACGACAGAAAAAATGGACCGGGGAGGGGGTAGAAAAACCCGCATTACCCTACTCACTTACCAGGGTTATGAAAATCGAACCGAGTTGTTGAACCCGGTTACTTTCTCGATTTTACGAACACGGTTGTTTTTACCCGACTGAATAAACGAACGCATTTGTGCTAACCGTGTTGTAACCCCAATGACCGGGTTTAATTTCCGAAAACACCTATAAGCGATTTTGCCGGTTTGTGTCATTAGATTGCATGAGACAGGTACTGCATTTTGTAAAATTGCTAGGTTCCATGCCAAATAAACGAAATAAATCCTTCTCAGTTCATTCATATCAAAGTGCTACAATTGTTTCGCCAGGGCGATGGCTTCGTCAGACAAATACTAACAAACTAACATAAACTAAATATTATTTAATATGCATACAACAGTAATTATCGGGAAAAACAGTAGTAGTACAATTACAATAAATAAAATAAAATAAATGTTTTATTTTAATTTCCTTCATTTGTTATAAAAAAACAAGAACACCAAATTTCATGGACAGTAAGTATATTGCATCATTATTTGACAATCGGTTGTTCTATTGACAAGAGGTTGGGCCGCTCATTTTGAACATTTAATTTAAAATCATAATGATGTGTTCAGGATTATTTTTTATTTTGTACAAATACTGTTGAACGATGTAATTATCCTTCTCGTGAAATTCGGCGTTTTTAAGACACGCACTGTATTTAATTGCTTACTAAGATGGAATGTACTTGCACACACTGTTACTTCATAATGTGTCAGGAATTCCGACATACAGTACACTGCAACGTATGTAAAACAAGTAATATTGCAAAAGTAGTAGAAGGTCATTACACAGGGTCTCGTTATATAGACAAGGCCTATATACATAAACACAAACTACTTGTTCTACATACGTTACAAATAAACAGCAAAGCTGCTAGAAATAGAACAACTCAATAGTACTGCTTATCATCATGAGACCTTAGGTTCATTGAAAAATACACACACACATTTAGGAGCGTATCTGCGAATTCAAATGTCCAAATATCCAGACGCTTGGAGCTCGTGGGTGGGTACCTTTCTGGTGTTTTTCTTTTAACACAAGCGTGCACTCACAAACAAAATATACGCCATATGAATTAGTTTTTGGTAAAAAATTTAAACTACCTACCAATGTATTGGACACTAATGATCCGATATATAATTTTGATAATTATCCAAATGAATTAAAATTCGTATTATCAAGCGCATGCAAAAATGCAAATAATAATTTAGAGAATAACAAAATAAAATGAACCGAACACTTAAATAAAACCCCAAAATGCATTACATACAAGTTCAATGATAAAGCTCTTTTGAAAACAGAATCAGATTCTAAAATGAAAGCTATATACATCCTTATAAAGTAATTAAAGAAGAAATTCCTAATTTAACTTTAAAAATAGACAATAAATTAGTGACAGTGCATAAAAACAGAGTGAAAAGATACAATAACAGTGAATAGTAGAATAAATTTTGTATTTTTAGATTTTAAGTAAACTGTATTATTTATAGAATATAAGAATGATTGTCTTACGTCAACTAGAGTATTTAAATTTGTAAAAATTTTAGAATGACTATAAAGAAAAATTTTTTTATTAGAAAATATTTTTTTTTATCTTCAGGAAGGAGATGTAACGTATGTGTAATTTGTGTTTATGTATATAGAGGCCTTGTCTACAGCTTGAGCGCGCGGGGTATGATCACCCGATGCCAGTCGATATTCTTCGGACGTATATTCGGAAAATTGATCTCCGCCAGCTGTGTTCGCCAGATATAGATATTTACATCAGTTGCGTACTGGCTGCAAAGAGGAATGCACGTAGGTTTTTGTGTTATTTTATGGTATTTCTGTTATACTTATTTATAGTGTTTTTTTACCATGAAATTTCTATTTATTTATTTTTCTCTAGACATCTTAGTTTATTCTGCAGATGTTTCAGGCGGGTTGTTTTTATTTCATTCTAAAACCCAGTTGTACTGCTATAACTTTTTACACAACTACATTATTATTTAATTTCATAAGGATAATCATAATTACGTTATAAGTATTGCAATCTTCGCGTTATTATCGACTTAGTTATCTAAGCAATCGTCATCACTTAAAGAGAAAATTTAATTTGTTCTTTTTGTCAATCTGCGAAAAAATAATCAGATCACTATGAATTCGAATATGAGCAGGCAATGCTAGTATGTTGTGCCCTAACTCTAATATGTATTATCGGACCACGTTTAGATGCGAGTTTACGTATACCATCGGGTGATCATACCTCGCGCGCTCTTGCTGTATATAACGAGACCCTGTGTGATGACCTTCTACTACTTTTGCAATATTACTTGTTCTACATACGTTACAACACGAACCTGGTACAGTGTGCATAAGTCAATACCACACACTTGTTGTTATGGGCAAGGAGACTCGACGTCGCTTGCTTGAGTCGGAGAAGGGCGTAGTTTGCAGGATTTCTACAAGATGGTGATGGTAGCGTCCACCTTTGTAAAAACTAAATTGGCGGGCTGCCTGATAGCACTCCTAAACAAGAAAACTTTTCCATGTACATACAGTAAAAACAATTAAAAATGTAATTTAACACGAGAATCGGAAATAAATATACACCAAAATTAAGGAGGAAATGATTAATTAAAAATTAATGATAAATTGGTAAGCAGGAATCTATAGGTATTGTTTCCAACGACAATACAAAACACACTTGCAATTAAGAGGTCAACGCAAAAAAATGGGTAAACAGTTGATATCGAATTGCGGAGTAGCTTCTTGTTTTTCTTTATTATTTCTGCATTACTAACTTTTATTTGTGGGAAGATCTTATCTTCCCACATCCCGATCTCTTATCGGTGTACTAACTCAAGTTTGGTGGGAATTGCTTTTTTGACAGAGATTGGCTATAGATTAATAATGCGAACCATATATCGCCGTATTCGTTCATCTGGGTTGATTTCCTATTGTCCAAGATTAATACTGCTTATCAACAATCTTTATCATACCTTTAGATTACAATGATGTAATGTACTGACAGACTGGAATGAAAACTACCAGAATATCATTTTTTAGAAGAATCTCGTTTCTATTTGTGGGCCCATAATAATCGAAGCTCAGTATGACATCGAAAAAAAGAAAGACAGGACATGAAATTTCTCGTTGAACGTAAGGCTGCACTTACCAGACGATTGATGGTTTGGGATGGAATTAGTATAAAAAGTAGGTCCCTGTAGTATCTCCTCTAGGCCATTTAAATGCTCAAAAGTACATATATGAAGTCCTGGAACCATTCACTTTACCATATATTTAAAGGATTAATACTGCCACATTCCAGCAACGCCGTCCTGACGTTGTACAGAAAAATTGTAAATGAAGTAATGGACCGCATTAGGGGAAATCGGATTTTCTTAAGTAGAGAAGTAATAATGTTTTGTGTAATATAATCCAGCGTTTACGATTTAAACTTTTTTATTCTAATGGAAACCATTCTAATTTAACAGATAATGTATACCTGTAACTGTATTGAAGAGCATTGTAATGGTATTTTAAATATCAACATCCCTCAATTAAGTAATTTGAATCAAAAGTATGTAGTGGAGTACCAATGACGATTCAAGAAACGATGCAGGTAGCAATGTTTCGCTAGGTGAAAGTAGTGATGCAATAGAAGACGATGTTGATAATGCAAGAAATCATTGGAGTACGGAAAGACAGCAGATAAACCTCAATGTATACAACAATTTGAAGAGCGAGAATTATGGGACTAAAACAAAGACAGTTGTTAGAACGTGGAAATTAACGGAAGTGTCTTACGGGACAGTCCAAAAAGTCGAATGTTTTATTTAAAAGAAAAACAAGGAAGGACAAGGGACAATCGAAGAAAATTAGTAAGTGCGATTTTGATATTGTGAGAAGAGAACTATACCGGTTCTATAAACTAAATGAAGTTCTTACATTGGGAAGTTTCTGCAGCTTATGAAGAAAAATGGCTTTAAACTTAGTATAGTTAATAAGCGGCTTACAATTATAGAATGGCAAAGATTGCCGTTACTGCAGGATGAATACTTGACGAAAGTAAAGGCATTTAGAGAAGAGAAACGTTTCATTTGCTGCTTGGACGAAACGTGGTATGACAGCCATGATAATATAAAGAAAGACTAGGATAATGGTTCGGGAATGTGTTCCGTCATTGTTCCTATTTCAAGGGGGAAAGAATAATTATTGCACACGCGAGATCTGTGGATGGGTGGGTTGGTAATGTATTCCTCTATGCAAAGAATATAAAGTCGTCGTCCTTGGATTATCATGAAGAGTGGTTCGTCAATGAGCTACTACCGTCTTTACCTACAAAAAGTGTAACTGTTACGGATAATGCCAGTTACCACTCACGACAAGTTATTAAAATACCTAATGGGTCTAGCACCAACTTTGAAATATCAAAATTTTTAGAGAAACATAACCTTTATTTTGAAGAAGATTATTCGAAGCAACAACTCCTGGAAGTCTTTCATACGAAAATATTTCAAAAGCCATATTTTATTGATAATGATACAGCTGCTGCAAGTCACACAGTACTACGTCTACCTCCATATTATTGTATCTTCAATCCTATAGAGTTGGTTTGGAGTTCTCTAAAGCGACACATTCGTGGCAAAAATACTGCTCCCACATTTAGCAAAACAACAATAAATACGATCCAAGAAGCTATGTTATTAATAACACCAGATACTTGGAAAAATTCTGTACAACATGTAATCTGTATAGAAGACATGTATTCACAGTAAGCAAATTCCATACCGAAATTCAAAATACATGTTAATGACGATGAATTTAGTGATTATGATGACTGAAACAGTATTTTTATAAATGAATGACAATGTATATAAGATGAGTACTTAGAGCCGATAAGGTACATTTCCTTGCAGGAATTTAGCAATTATAGTATTTTATTTGATTTTATTTGTTAAACATACATTTACCCTGAAAATGAAATAAAAAATAAATATATTATACAATCGAATATCAATGTTCTTATCATAGACTTATACATATAATAATCTTTGTGAATACGTCCCTGTGAACCATCTGTGCTCGAAAGGGATTAGAAGGGTCGGGTTACTTTCTTTTGTGAAGATCGACTGCTATTTAAAAAGTAAAATAGTTATATCTATGGACAGACTATAGCAGGCATATTACGCTTCCTTCAAGAAGCCAACATCGTTATCCTTAATTAGTCCGGGCAATCGCCAGCCCTATCGCCTACAATGCATGTCTGGGATATGATAGGTAGATTGGGTTGGTATGCTTCTTAACACTTCAATACATTTACAACAGGTATATGATGCCCTAAAAGTTATTTAGAATGAGCTTCCTATACAAGTTCTTATTCTAAGCATGCCTAGGTACTTGCTTTTAGATCTATATTATTGAATAACAATGAAAGGATCTTGCTCGTCAAATATTATTTATTCCTAAGAAAATATACCTATAGGTATGAGTGCAAATATTTCATGTACACCAACTGAAACTAGAGGAATTGCTCAAAATCCCGTGAATAATTTAATTCCCAGTAAATCTCGTAGCAATTATGAGAAGCAGCATATGAAATTTGAAGAATGGTGTAAAGAAAAAGAACTTCATGTTATATCAGAAAACGCTTTAATTGACTATTTTCAATTACAACATACTAAATATAAACCATCTACTTTATGGAAAATTTATTCTATGCTGAGGTCTTGTTTTAGTATACAAAATCTTAGGAGAAATAGATATTATTAAATTTATACAAGCAGTAGATAATAAAATATATTTGGCAATGAAAGTATAAGTACATTTTTCAGATATATCGCAGCTTTACATATAATGGTATTAATTTGCAGGTAGGCTTGATAATAGGTTACAACGGAGCTAGTCGACGAGAAGAGCTGACAAATATGTCTGTAGATGACATTGACTACAAGTCTTACACCATCATTATTTCTCTACCTAAAACAAAAAATAATAATATGGACCTATTTAATTAAGGAATATTATAACTTACGGCTTATTAATACTAGTCCTAAACGATTTTTCATGACTTATCGCAATTGTCATTGTATTAATAGTTCAATGGGTATTAATATTATAGGCCAAATTCCAAAGGAGATTGGAGTTTTCTGAAATTGCCAAATCCAAAATTGTTTACAGGGCACGTTTTAGAAGATCTAGTGCAACACATTTGGCAAATCATGGTGGTCATTTGTTGACCGTAAAAAATCATGGGGGTTGGAAGTCCTCAGATATGGCTGCGGTTATATTGAATCCTCCTTAAACAAAAAAATTAAAATATCTCCTATGCTCGAATCTCAAACTAATACAAATATTCCTGGATGTTCAAACGAAACCACTACAATTGATGGAAATAACAGTTTCCATTAAAATATTCTATCAAAAAGTACGAGTAGTTTGTATAAATGCCCAAGATACATCTCATGTATCCATCAATGTATACAGAATTGTATAATTCAAGAACATAATTCAAAATAAAATATTTGAATAGATTCTTGTTGAAGAATGGATCCTTTCAACTTTATTTATTTATTATGCCCATAGTGATATATATTTCTAAAACTTGAACAATTTTCGATGAACACCGTCCGCACAAATTATTATAGTTGTAAAATAGTTTACTTCGTTTCATTTTTATACATATCTAACACATCGTACGTTGATCATATATATTCCATTTTAATTTTGACATTGCAATTACAAATTACAAGTAGCCATCCTCGAAAGGCTAAATTGAACTATATAATCTATAAACGCACAGAGTTATAAACGCATCATTTTCGATGGATTAATAGCGTTATCACGGCATTAGATTAGAAAAATCAATTTTCGAAATAGTGTAAAAAATAAAAAAGCTCTATGAGGTACTGCTGTGGAATGAAAAAGTGGGACATTAAAGTTTATAGTTTGAACTTAACTTTAAATTATAAATCATTTTAATTCAATTTCTATAAGTATGCTTCATAATATTAACATAATGTTGAGTAAAGTTCAACCCATACAACTTTCGCATCCCTTATATAGTGTCTTCATACAATGTCAGTGACAAGGGCTTTTGGAAGCTTTACATTAGCGAGATCTAGAATAAATTTATTTCTCCTGTATCTTTCAACGAAATGCGTTTACATGTGTTATTCAACATTTCGGTATTTCTTTTCTGTACAACAGAAAAGAGTATATACTATAGAAGGAAGTGTTCATAAGACACATTTGAAGACATCAAGTGATAGCTTTAAGAGCTTTTCGTGATGAGCGCTTGGGAATTAACACACAAAAAACAATTCTTTCTACAGCCGCAAAGGATGTAAACTACTGTTCTTATTTTGTATATAGGATATGTCCTATTTTCATAGTTCTTAACAATGTATGTTGTTTTGTTCAATATTTGATACGATGAAATTAATTATATAACTGTAATAATCTGAAACACGTTTTTAAGTAGACCGTATGTAGGTGTTTATTATAATGCGGAACTTTGATAAGAAGAAGAAAAATAACTTCAGTACAAATTTTATTAGTATTTGTGAAAATAAATGCCAGTATTACATTTAATGTATATGACATATTATTAATTAATGTTATCTTTAATTCACGCAGTATACATATACGAAAAAAAAATTTTTTTTGGTATATGAATAAATGTATGAATGCACATCTACCCTAAGCCGGTACTGCGTGATTTAATAGTGTGAGAGCGCTTACTCTCCAAGAATTACTCTTACATTGTATTATCTTTAATTGCCTACATGTTCTATACACTTTTTCCATTTGGCACTATTAAAATTATCAATGAAGTCAAAATAGTAACTGTTTGACTTCTGCCATTTTAAAATTTTTATTATTCGCGGTAACATTTTTTTTTTATTTCGGCCCATACCAATTCAATGGGATTTAGTTCACACTGGTACGGTGGTAATCTCAACACATGTTTGTTTCTTGCTGTTGCCATTTCATCAACAGTACAATGGTTGAAATTGTGGCGATGTTGTTTAATCAAATCCAGTAAAACTGGTCTACTCATTTCTAGTTGAAATGGTATTTCCTTTGATTGTAGCCAATTCTGCATGTCCTTCTTTTTAGATGATGTACTTGGAATCTTTCAACTTTGGGAGAATGATAGGGCGCGTTATTCATAACAATAATCGCATCGTCTGGTAATTTTTCTAAAACAGCACTAAACCAATTTTCAAATACAACGGAATTCATATCCTCATGATTGTCGCCAGTTCTTTTGCTTTGGAAAAGTAACAGTCCACCTTCAACAAACCCATCTTCAGATCCTATGTGACCAATAATAAACTTTTTGCCTTTTCCTATTGGATTTTTCAAACCTGTCGAGACACATAAATGTTTCTCTGCGGTTATGTACATTAACATCAAGCCAACCTCACTACGCTCTATCAATAAACTCTTCCTGCTTCACTTAATGTACCTACAATAATAATATATTTTATATAGGTACCTATTCATCTTAAAAATAAATATATTTTACTTGAAATTAATCTTTTTCATTAATAGGTATAATGATGTACGGCTCATTTGAGGTATATTGGAATGGTTTTCAATTTCGTTAAAAAATGTATTAAGTGTAGGAGCTTCATTGTTATTAAAAAACCTATGTATTACTTGCTTTACAGCATTTTTTACATTTTCGCCAAAGTTGTTGACAAATGAGCGTCTACCAGAGCTTTGCTTGGGTTGAGTAACCGCTCCCTTGGACATTCCTTTATAACTTTAAAAACTGTACGTCTTGCAACACCTGCAATAACAGAATATGGGTGACTTCAAAAACAAAACACATAACCTAAGAAAAAACAATGTTACCTGTTGTGGACACTATATGCGATACTATTTCTCTTATACTTTTTTTGTATTTTCAATTCTCAGCTTCTTATAAGTATTGAGAATTATTTGCTTTCCAATAAGGGACAAGTGACCAAAACGACCGCGCTTCCTCGGTGGAGAAATAGGTAGGTTTCTACTTGTACTCGGCATTGGGTCCATGATATATTATGGTAGACACTAAATAAACGGTCTAATAGTTCTAAAAAGAACTATTTTTGTTGTATAAATCCAAGGACGACAAGAAAACAAAGCAGAAAAGAAGCGTGAAAATATACAAAATGCAACTGTAACGACTAAAAGTGATTGTCAATTAAATTAAGTGTCATTTGGGCACGAAAAGATATCTATCTATCTATATATGTCAGACAGTATGTCACAAAATTTTTTGATACGGTAAATAATAGAATAGTACATGGCTGCGCCTTGTGCTGCTATATCGTCAAACTCGTGAGCAATAGACGTTTTTCTGCACTTGTAATACAATATGCTATGATATAAAAAATTAAATTGGTCAATGTTGATCATGGAATGTAAAACGCTTGTCTTAGTTTAAATCATCCTTTTGAAATAATTCAATCATTGTCAAGCTACACTGACATTATCAATAACCTACAAATGTGTTACCTACTTAGTTCAGCTGTAAAATAATAATGAACTACAAGTTATGAAATAAATAACGTTTTTATTAACCAGAAAAACTAAATTACAATAATTGTTGGAAATGTCCCCCGTTTTGTTCAATGCACAAGTTTACGCGCCTCCTCATGCTGTGAAAAGCGTTTTGCAGCATTTCTGGCGTTATGGTTGCACATTGCTGAACAATTCTTTGTTGCAGTTCTTGCAAATTATGTATCGGATTTGCGAAAATCTTATTTTTTAAATAAGGAAAGATAAAATAGTCCATAGTTGTCAAACAAGGTGATCTCGGAGGAAACTCAACTTCCGTATGCAAACTTATCAGCCGGTCACCAAATACTCGCGGAGAAAAGCAAGATTTTCACGTGTAGTATGTGCTGTTACACCGTCTTGCTGGAAATAACCGTATTGAAGTTCATCATCGTCTAACTGTTGCACAAATTCAGTCAAAAAAATATTTCTGTACCTTTCTGCGTTGACGGTGAAATTGAAAAAAATTGGCCCAATTATTCTTCTGCGAGAAACTGCCATCCAAACACCAATTTTCTGAGCATGTAGTGACGTTTCAATAAAAATATGCGGGTTATCAGTGCTCCACATTCGCATATTCTGAGAATTGATGTATCCCGAAAGGTGGAACCAAGCTTCGTCAGAAAAAAAAGTTAAATTTAGTAGATCGTAATTCATTAAATTATTAACGAACCAATGGCAGTACGCAAGGCGTCTGGGGTGGTCTGCAGGCAGAAGAGCTTGATATGATTGCATCTTATATGGATGCATGTTCAGGTCCTTCTTTACAATCGTTTGGCATGTTCCATAAGAAAGCCGAATTTCTTGAGAAATAACTTCTTCTGTACGAACTCTTGGTCTACCAGCACCTTTTTTATGCGTCACAGAACCAGTTTCGCGAAACACTTCAACACAATTTGTAAGGCATGCATAAAAATTGTCCGGTAATACTGCTACGGCTGGGAAGTGCTCTAGAAAATTGTCCAAACACAAACGTTGACTGTATTCCCAAGTTCCATTAATAACTTCTTCTGTACGAACTCTTGGTCTACCAGCACCTTTTTTATGCGTCACAGAACCAGTTTCGCGAAACACTTCAACACAATTTGTAAGGCATGCATAAAAATTGTCCGGTAATACTGCTACGGCTGGGAAGTGCTCTAGAAAATTGTCCAAACACAAACGTTGACTGTATTCCCAAGTTCCATTAACTAGCACACCCGTTCGAAAATAGGCTTCAATCATGTAAATTTTGTGCTCTGTGGTGAGAACCATGATTCAAAAACCGTGCAGGATTAGAAAACTTCAACACAATAACTTGACAGATTTTGACATTCAAAAAATTATGACATACCTAAATGTACGATGCACGCTACGACAATAATTTTAAAATCCATGACCACCATTGACCAATTTAATTGTTGATATCCCGGTATTATTATAATCATATTCATATAAGTATTGAGAATTATTTGCTTTTCAATAAGGGACAAGTGACCAAAACGGTATATATAATATATAATATATCTGGCGGTAAAACATAAAACGCTCTGCTCTAGACGACTATCTCAATAAGTACGAATTTGAGCCACATGTCAAACAAGTAAGGTTATTCGCGGATGGTTATGCCGGCCAAAACCAAATGATGCACTTGATGCACATGCTTATGCTTTGGCTTTACAACGATTCACCAAAAACTATAGAATCCATCGAAGCAATATTTCTGGTACATTCTTATTTGCCAGCAGTCAACTTTTCGGAAGATCCAAAAGCTTACACGATCTTACAGTACGATTAAAACTCCCATAAAATATTATGAAATTTACTCCAAGAAAGGAGAAGTTCGCAAACTGGGTACGGACTGGATTGTTTCCGATATAAAGTTCGCTTTAGATTCTTTAAAGAAAATTCAAGGAATCAGTGCGGCCAAGAGGATTATTATCAAGAGGTCAAACAAGAATAAAAGCGATATTTTGCTGAAGATCGAATTGTTGTAAGAAATAACAACCCCTAACAAAATTTCAACGTTATTGAAAAATGAAAGAAAACTTACAACAATAAAGCTATCTAATTCAGCAGTCTACAATTCTATTAATCCAAACATTCTTGAGAGTCTTTCGATACTTCTGATGGAACAACCAAGACAAAATTGAGCCGATGATCCTGAACTTGAGTAGTTGCAGCCAAATATGTCAGATCATCATGACCAAAATGAGATTGAAACAGAAGAAGAATACATATCACGCGAATGTAATAACGATGAAGACGAGTTCATGACATGTAAATTACAATATAATAATAATGTTTTATTAGCTTTTGTCAACATCCCCATTCCATCACTACTTCTTATTGAGTTTACTTTATATAGACAAACAAAATTTGTCCTACACTGGTAAACTACATGTAGTATGTCTCAGATATTTTTGTTTTTTTATTTGGAAAATTACCACAAATCAATTATTATAGTCTAGACTATACTTTTTGCAAAATTAATCCACAAACTTGTAACAGTTTTTCTCTATTTCTGAACAGGGGACAAAATGCATATAAATTATCGAGGTTATTCTATGCACAATCTTTGTGTCCTAATTAGGTTTTTGTTTAATATCTAGACTGGCAAATCTAGCGCTTTTAATTTCTTGAATAGTTTTGCCATAGAGTCTTACGAGAAAGCTAGTGTCTACCAACTTATTCTTGGGATAAAATTTTATCATTTGAATTTTGTTGGCGTTTAGTTTTATGCCATTTCCGTCGCACTATTCCCTGATATTGCAATAGAAACTAGCGTTGTATAAATCTGTAAACAAAATTTAAATTATATTACATTAAAATTAATTATGAAGTACTTGATTGTTATATACTGAGTATAATATTCACGTAATTAAGGGGCGATCAAATTGTTGACATTCTTCGTCATTATCGCCGCATACAACGTACTATGTAGGATAGGTTATGTTGGATTACATACATTGTTCAATAATTGCTGCGGTGTATTTAGGTTCGGAACATATAGGATACATTTTCCTGCTGTTTATAAATAGATACATTACTAGTACGTTTTATACCTATGTTATGTCTCTAGTAGATACGTAGTATCTGTGTTAAAATTTATCAGTTCACGTGATAAGTTACGCAAGCTTATTTACATTCGTGTATCTACATACGTACCAACTAAATGGCTTTACTAGAGAGGTATTGATTTTCTAATTCATATATAAATATGCCTCACATACCCGGTAAACGTATTTGTTGGAGTACCGGTCAAAACATCTAAAGTGTATTACTTTCTTGTTCTATTTTTGGTGTGATATTGCTGGAAAATAAAACGCTTAGTAAAGCGAATACATTAAAACAATTTGAAAATTGTTATTTTTCACAATAAAATGTTCTATATGCATACCTGCATTCAAAAAGCTGATTATGAAAGAATTTAAGATGCTAATTACATGACTATTTTTTCACATATTGAAAATTCTAATTTCGTAGTCACCTATCCATTGTTTTATAAAATTTACCAAGGAAGGTGATGAGCATTTAATGACAAAAGATGTCATTATTGGCATAAAATTTACATTTTTAAGGCAGTTTGCGGTGCGAATAAAAACAAGAAAATGGGTGTACTTAAAACCACACAGCAGAAGTGACAACTTCATATAGGCGAGGTTAATAATACGAAATCCAACTTATTTTTTACTTTCTTATACGTAGTATAAGGAAGTATTGTGATGATGAAAATTTTCGACCTCGAGATTTTTGCAGATGTCCACGTTTTTAAGTCCCCTGATACCGAAAAAGTGGTTTTTAAAAAATGTCTGTGTGTCTGTGTGTCTGTGTGTCTGTCTGTGTGTGTGTGTGTGTGTGACCACGATAGCGGTCAAACCGCTGTAGATATCAATTCCAAATTTTGTATTTACGAATATAATCTCCCTCTTGAGAACTGATTAGATTTTGAGCAAAATCGGCAGACCGGAAGTAGTAGTTTACTTCAGTGAAAAAATCGAATTTTGCAAATATTTCGTCAATTACTAAGTTTAAACAAATTTATAAAGAATTCATATGTACTTAGAATTAAGTTTGAAACAAATTTTCTTAAAAAAGTTTTTTGAAATTCCAACCGGAAGTAGATCTTTTACTCTTATCGAAAATCAGTTTTTTGCGAATATCTCGCAAGTCATGCTTTTAAGACAAGTACGTTACGAGTATAAAAGTATTTAAAACATAATTTTCAATATCTTTTATATAAAAAAAATTCCAAAATTCGGACCGGAAGTACCACTTTTACTCTTATCGAATAGCGATTTTTTGCAAATATGTCGTAAGTTATGCATTCTATGTATATTTATGAAGAGTACAAAAGTATTTAGAGTTGGATTTGGAATATTTTTTGTATAAATGAAATTTCAAAATTCGGACCGGAAGTAACACTTTCATACTTATAAGAAAGTCGTGTGGTGGCCACACCTCATTTCGTTCTATAGTACATTAGGGTCATCCTGCATCGAGGAATTCAGTTGCTGAGATTTAGTGTGCTTCTTTTGACGATATTTCTTCACGCGCGCATTAGACAATTCCCTTTTTCGTTTTAATTTGTCATCGATTTGATTTTCTTCATCCATCCTGTGTAACAAAAAAGAATTAAGTGCTTATAAATTCGTATATAATGAGCAATTAAAGCAATGCTCTATTCTCAACGTTTCTGTTTTGCATTGGTATACAAATTATAGTAAATGCGTGTGGACGTTATTTAACACCCGGAATATACTGATCAGTTTCCGAGTCATCCATATCATTTTAATAAACATGCTAAAACTTACCTGAGCGCGAAATATTATATTATATTATTATAGAGATAATGTCTCATACAAACACAACAAATGTTTTGATTAACCGTCCGCGAAGTTACCACTTAGCGAACGCAACACAGTCCGCGAAATACAATTTCGCGGCCGTTGCTATGGCAGCGGCCGCGATATATAATCGCGTGTATATATATACAGGCTGTGGCAACGACCTGTAATCGGTCCCTTACGGTGTACATATTAACTTGATTGAAAAATATTTTTAGTAAAAGTTATTTGGGAAAGCACAGGCTTATGACCTAAAATTACTTTGATGTATACAGGGTGTTTAGTTTCCTCCCTACCTTATATGAATTTCTTATTTTAAATGGAACATACTATATATTGTTACATTTTTGGATTCCTGGGCGCAATATAAGCCAAATTTGTACAACACATCATATGGATTAAATTAATGGTTTTCGAGATATTTCGTATTAAAGGAAAAAAACGCATTTTTAATAATTTCTTAAAAATTTTATATCTCCTGCATTTGTAATTATTTTGTAATAATTTTTTTATACCATTATAACAACAGTTCAAGATGCTCAGCCAATACGAAAAAATGTTCATTTTATAACATTGGGTGTTTGGAAATTGAACATGAATTTTAAAATTTTAAAATAGTTGTAATCATTTTTTTTCAAATGTAACACCCTGTATATTTCTACGCCGTTCGATGCAGGCTAAAGACCGCTTTCGTTTCCATATAACACTTCATATACCCAAAGCCAATAGTTTTGGAGTTGTACTGTATACTATAGGGATTCTGAAACATAAGCCACGACTAACAAACGACAGGAATCGCATTAGCCTTATTGAGCTAGAAGCAGAATGTGTTATTGCCTTAATTAATGTATTGCATAATAATATTTCAGTTAAAAGAAACAAATACTTTTATTCTGTAAACAATTTTTAATGGAAATGAATAAATAAACATTATAACAAAAACAAAAAAGCATTACAAAATTACATGAACTGTTCAAAATTACCGCCTTCGTTATTTATTCAGAGACGTAGTCTTCGATGAACCGAGTCTCGGACTCGCAAAAGTGTTTCACGTGTTATTTCCTGAAAAGCTAAAGTAATTCTGTTTCTCATGTCATCCCGAGTAGTTAAAATCTCCTTGTAGACAATTTCTGTAATGTGACCCCATAGAAAAAAATCTAAAGGTGTCAGATCAGGAGATCTAGCTGGCCATGTTACTGATCCCCTTCTTCCAATCCACCTTTCTCTGTACATTTCGTCGAGCATTTGGTTTGCTGCCGCTTTGTTGTGACTTGGGGCTCCATCGTGCTGATACCACATATTGGCTCTTACTTCCAGTGGTACATCTTCTAGTAATCCTGCTAGTTCATTGACAAGAAAGTTTCTGTATATTGCGCCAATTAAGTGGCCATCAAAGAAATGTGGTCCAACGACGGTAGTACCAATAATACCTCCCCAAACATTGAGCGACCACCTATGTTGACGATGGGTTTCGTTCACTAGGTGCGGATTTGCGTCCGCATAGTAATGATAATTATGCCTGTTCACATACCCATTGTTGTGAAATATGGCTTCGTCTGTCCAAAGAATATTATTTAAAAACCCTGGGTTTTGGTCTACATTATCTAACATCCTTTGACAAAACTGCATACGATTGTAGTGATCCATTGGTAGCAACTCCTGGTGCAGTTGTGCTTTATACGGATGAAATTTGTATTTCCGTAATATTCTTGATACTGATCTTTCACTAAAATCAAGATTTTTACGAATATTTCGTATACTAATATGTGGATTTTCTACAACTGCTTGTAACACTCGTTCTTCATTTCCTTCGTTTATAACTGTTTTTGGACGAAAACTGAAATTATATTTTATATGTCCATCAGCGATAAATCTCTCTTTTAGTCGCTCAAATACTGATATTTGAGGACATCTGCGATTAGGGTATTTTACTTTGTGCAAGCGACTTGCCAATAAACAATTTCGTTGGGCTTCTCCAATAATAAATGTCATATCGACCAACTCTTCTTTAGAAAAATTCATTTTAAAAACTACTAAACTTAAAAACAAACAGTATTACTGTTTACATTACTTATTTATTTTTGGTTATTCATCTCGTGTTATCGAGATGAATAACCAAAAATAAATAAGTAATGGATAACTATAATAATATGAGAAAAGTAAGTTGATCTTTAAATAATAAACGGAGAAAATTGATTAGTTATATACGATTTGACAGTAAGACTCAATCTAACATTTACGTAGATTCTCATTTTTTTTGTGACTTGTCACAGCCTACATTTATTTTCGAATTCCCAATGCTCCACACTAAACATAATATAACTCAAAAACCATTAACGTTGGGTATATGAAGTGTTATATGGAAACGAAAGCGGTCTTTAGCCTGCATCGAACGGCGTAGAAATATACAGGGTGTTACATTTGAAAAAAAAATGATTACTAGTATTTTAAAATTTTCAAATTCATGTTCAATTTCCAAACACCCAATGTTATAAAATGAACATTTTTTCGTATTGGCTGAGCATCTTGAACTGTTGTTATAATGTTATAAAAAAATTATTACAAAATAATTACAAATGCAGGAAATATAATTTTTTTTAGAAATTATTAAAAATGCGTTTTTTTCCTTTAATATGAAATATCTCGAAAACCATTAATTTAATCCATATGATGTGTTGTACAAATTTGGCTTATATTGCGCCCAGAAATCCAAAAATGTAACAATATATAGTATGTTCCATTTAAAATAAGAAATTTATATAAGGTAGGGAGGAAACTAAACACCCTGTATATATCAAAGTAATTTTAGGTCATAGCCTGTGCTTTCCCAAATAACTTTTACTAAAAACATTTTTCAATCAAGTTAATATGTACACCGTAAAGGACCGATTACAGGGCGTTGCCACACCCTGTATATACAGGGTGTAGATAAAGTCTGGAAGAAAATTAATATTTCTGTTATCTTCGGTTTGATGGAAAAACCCTGAAACAGGTCGATTTTGTTTTTATCCCGTGCACTTTATAACATCGTGAATTTAATTCTGTCGTCATCTGGTTGCGCGCGGGCGTGACATCATTAGTTTTTTTCAAATGGTAACCCGCCACATTTATTACCCCTTGTCATTAGGTATTCCATTGTGCATGCAATGGTATAAAAAGTTTGGTACCTTACATAAGAATTTTTGGGAGAAAAATGCTTTCGAATTTCAAAAAATTTAAATTTTATTTCTAATGAAAAACTAATCAAAAATTATTTTAAAAAATCAGATAAATTATAATCCGAGGTTTATCTTGGATTGTCGTCAAACAAGACACCAAAAAAATGTCAACGGAAGTGTTCAAATTGTCCGCCATTGGCCATTTGACACTGGCCGAGACGGACGTACACGCTTTCTACGACACGTCGTATTGTCTCTGCACCAATATTTCGCTTTTCCTCGCGGATACGATGTTTCAGATCATCCAAGTTATTTGGCTTATTGGTGTACACCTTTGATTTCACATGACCCCATAGAAAAAAATCAAGTGGTGTGAGATCTGGCGAACGGGCAGGCCATTCAATTGTTCCCCTTCGTCCGATCCATCTCCCGGGGACGTACACGCTTTCTACGACACGTCATATTGACAGTTCATTACTTGGTGTTTGAACTTATCCATTCACAATACTTGCTCCATTGGTAGTGTTGAACGTGCATTGCGAAAATGGCGAATTTGAGCGAAAAAGAGCGGATTCAAATGCTCATTATTGTTGGTTGTGGTGACAAAACACGTAGCCATGGAGAAGCCTGTCAGTTTTTCAATGCAGAAAATCCAAACCGCGCACTGATTTCGCGGTCAACGGTGAGCAAAATTGTCGCAAAATTTGCTGAAACTGGTAGTGTAAAAGACAGGGCTCGTCAAGGTCGACCAAGAATTGAGGAAGATAGAAGGGTCAATATTCTCTTGGAACTTCAGGACAACCCCCATACTTCAACAAGGAACATTGCCAGAGATCATGCAGTCGATTTTACCACAGTAGCCAAATTGCTGAAGAAGGAAAAACTTCATCCGTACAAAATCAATCGGGTTCAGGAACTGAATGAAGATGACTTCGACCGCCGATTCGAGTTCTGTGAACAAATCATGCTACGGTGCGATGAGAATCCCGGATTTGTCGACAATGTGGTTTTTAGTGACGAAGCAACTTTTACCTTGAACGGTGAAGTGAATCGCCACAATTGTAGGTACTGGTCGGGCGAACATCCTCGATGGGTTCGAGAGGAGCACACCCAACACCGGCAAAAAGTTAATGTATGTGCGGGAATAGCGGGAGATCGCATTGTGGGGCCTTTCTTTCTGGACAGAAATTTAAACGCTGAAACATACTTACATTTCCTAAGATTTACGATAGTGCCAACATTGGTAGAATTATTTCCGGATGAAAACACCCCCGAAAAGCCTCACCCCAGAATCTGGTTTCAACAAGATGGAGCACCTCCACATTTTGGCTGGCGTGTTCGGAGTTACCTCGACGAAATTTTCCCCGGGAGATGGATCGGACGAAGGGGAACAATTGAATGGCCTGCCCGTTCGCCAGATCTCACACCACTTGATTTTTTTCTATGGGGTCATGTGAAATCAAAGGTGTACACCAATAAGCCAAATAACTTGGATGATCTGAAACATCGTATCCGCGAGGAAATGCGAAATATTGGTGCAGAGATAATACGACGTGTCGTAGAAAGCGTGTACGTCCGTCTCGGCCAGTGTCAAATGGCCAATGGCGGACAATTTGAACACTTCCGTTGACATTTTTTTGGTGTCTTGTTTGACGACAATCCAAGATAAACCTCGGATTATAATTTATCTGATTTTTTAAAATAATTTTTGATTAGTTTTTCATTAGAAATAAAATTTTAATTTTTTGAAATTCGAAAGGATTTTTCTCCCAAAAATTGTTATGTAAGGTACCAAACTTTTTTATATCGTTGCATGCACAATGGGATACCTAACGACAAGGGGTAATAAATGTGGCGGGTTACCATTTGAAAAAACTAATGACGTCACGCCCGCGCGCAACCAGATGACGACAGAATTAAATTCACGATGCTATAAAGTGCACGGGATAAAAGCAAAATCGACCTGTTTCAGGGTTTTTCCATCAAACCGAAGATAACAGAAATATTAATTTTGTTCCAGACTTTATCTACACCCTGTATAAATAGACCATTTAAATTTCAATTTCATTGAAATTAAATACCTCTATATCATATATTTCTCTCGTTCCCTTAGTCGACTCGAGCCGACTTTACCCGAACGAGCGTTACATAGCCGAGCGTGACGGCTCAGTCTTGTTCAGTGCCCACAATCAACGCAACGCGCCCAAAGAAGTTTACACTTCAAAAACATTTTTTAAAGAATAATATGTGGCAAAAAATTTTTGTTTGGGCAGATTTCACCTCAAAATGGTTCTTATTCGTCGAGAGCCTACGTTAAAAATCGTCATAATTTACCAGCGGAAATTTATATATTTAAAATTTAAAGTTTTAACCTATAAAATGTCTTAATTCACCTAGTTTCTTTTGTTACATTTGTGGGGAATTCGTAGCGAAGAAACATCAAAGAAATATAACAGATTTTTTGAAGAAAGTATATATCGGTGTAGAACTTGGTGGCCAGCATAAGTGTATTTTCCGTTTTGCAGCCCCTACGACCTAGAGGGAACCTAAAAATCATACTGATACATGCTGATGCTACTTCTATTCATATAACGTGAAAGGGTACAATTTATTTAATATAGGAGATTTTTTTTACCTGACCCACCGTTCCTCATCGCTCAGAAATACCTGCACCTTTTTCAAGACAAAGTGTTTGAAAGTAAAGTGGAAATGAGTGAAAAAGAGGCTTGCAAAGCTTTTAAGGACGTCAAAAAATTGTTCGGGAACTTTAGCGACCCAAACTACTATATATGTATCGTGTAAAACGTTTAACGAAAGGCAAATACTTGGGTTGCTCGAAGCGTTTGAAAGGTCATTTCTTAAATTCGAAGTTGGACTACTTCCCCAAAAAGTCTGATGCTGTTAGTGGCAGCGTTATAACCTAGGGGAGAAGGGGGCAGGTTCGGGCACCATTTTTCAAAATGGTATATCTCCGTCGCTTCTTAACATCATCAAAATGTATAAATATCCTGCAATAGAGCCTTCTTGGTATATGGCTTTTCTATATCATATACATACAAATTTCGACTAGTTTTTCAGAAAAAGTGATATCAGTGAATTTGAGGAATTATCCGGAAGTGCCCCAAGACGGGGCACTTTCGGACATGAATGGGGAAGGTTCGGACGATTTAAAAATTATTGCAATGTTTATTTACTTTCCAAATAACATTGTTGATAAAATATTAATTAACATCATAACTAAAACAATTTACATTGAACTTTAGAAAAGATGCCATTCTTGAAGTCCCCGGTGTTGACATGGGCTTAGGTAATTTTGATACAATGTCTTTCCTCTCAATGTATGAAATATCCTCAACTTTTGGATAAACAAATCCTTCTATACACTTTTTCAAAAATGTAACTTCGAATTCCCCATTTTCCGTTACATCTATCACTTTTCCAACATAGTGTAGGGATCTTTTTTTTGTTGTGAACTTCACTAATAAATAATCATCTTTGATGATTTTCTCGTCATCTAATAGTTCAAGAAACTCATCAGCATGACTGTCATAATCCAAATCCATATCAGAGTCGGATAAATCGTTTCTAAATTTTTTCGTGGATATTAAAGGTAAATCAATATCAGAATCTGATGATGAAATATAATCTGAAAGTGCTTTCTTCTTCTTTCTCCTCTGTGGTTGCTTACTTCTTTGTATTTTCTTCGGTTTAGATTCAGATACCAATTTTTTCGAAACGTTTGTTTTTTTCCCTTTCATCAATTTGGCTTTCTCCAACTCTTCGATTCTTTGTTTCTCAGGAGTACTGGTGTAAATTCTCGATTTTCCCTTTCTTGATTTCCTGTTAGTGTTTCTAGGAGAAGCCTTCGGTAAGGGTTTCACATCTGATGGTTTGACAACAGATACAACATATATTACATTAATTTTGGGTTTGGTAGCTTCATATAGTATTATATTCAATATTTCCCTTACGATATCTTCTACTTCATGATTTTTTGAGGAGCATGGAATGTTTTCATGGGAGTGAGGCTGAGCAACGATACTTGTGTCGACTATCTTTTGGGAAGACTCCCCATCTGTATTTTCAAGAGGACGGTCCGTCGCGAATGAGGCACAGAAATCATCGTCTTTATAAACTAAGGAGTTAATAGGCCATAAGCCAGTACTGTTGAAACTACTTATAATGTTACAGGGAGTGAATGTTTGCAAATATGGTTGTGCTGACAACTTGGCAACATCATAAATAGTTATCGGTTTACCAGGGTTCGACAGAATGAAATCATTGAAAGAAACCTTGCATTTGGATTTGAGTGGACCATACACTGCCTTATTCAGTGGCTGCATTTTATGCGTGCAATGTGGCGGGAACGACAATAATACAATTCCGTGTTCTCTTGCATACAAGATGGCATCAATAGAAACGTGTGTCTCATGATTGTCCATCAGCAGCAGAATTTTATTTGAGGAGCTACTGTTCGTATGTTTTCTTATATGCACCAACAGTTTAAGAAACACCCTTGTCGACATCCATCCCGATTTCTCAGCATACCCAATAGCCCCAGGAACAGCACCGTATAAAAACTGATCCTTCATCCTCACACGAGGAAAGATATAAAGGGGTGGAATTGAAGCCCCAACAGCAGATATTATTCCACACATCGTGACAAGAGCTCCTCGTTCAGCAGATACGCATTGTCCTACAGCTTTTGATCCTTTCTCTGCTATCACTCTCGGTGCTTGAAGGACTGTGGTTATACCTGTTTCATCAGTGTTCCATATACGATCTGGTGAGAAATTATATTTGGCTTGCACTGAGGTATAATTATTGAAAAATTCCTCCACATTGGCTCTGTTGAAAGCTGATGCTCTTGCTATACTTGTATTTTCCGGTTTGCGATTAGAAAGCCGTGGATGGCGCTTCATAAAACATTGCATCCAGTCAATTCCTGCTTTTTTGTTGATTTCCCAATTTCTCGGAATTTTCTTATTCAGTTTTGAGGCATATTGGAAAGCCAGTCCACGACAGAGATCATATGTCAAGCCGTAACATATCTTTGAACACTTCTTGAGATATATCTCCAGCTCGATTTCTTCCTTTTGTGAAAACACTTGCCGTGTTGCATATTTTGAGGAAGCGAGCTCTTCCTCTGATTCACCACCGTCATTTCCAGAGTCTTCCATGTTATTATTGGAACGCTTTCTAGCTCTCACAACTCTGTCAAATAAAGTTGATTTAGGTATATTGAATCTCATTGCAGCAGCTCTCAAAGACATACTCTTGTTGATGACATTCTTCACCGCATTTTTCAAGATATCTCTAGGAATTTCTGGCTCAGTAGGACGTTTTCTTTTGTATGTTCGCACCATCCTACAAAACATTAAGAAATAACTAAAAGAAAAACATCATGGGGCACATCCGGACAAACACGTAAATGAAACAGGGGGCATCTCCGGACAGTCCGAACCTGCCCCACATATGTTGTCCGTATGTGCCCCAGCTGTGTATAGTCAAGTTTTATTCACACAATTCTCTTAAACTGAGCAATAACTATTCTGTTTTGAGGTTAGATGCATAGAAGTATGCGTTCTTTCTGATAGAGTCATCATTTCTCACCTGAATTTCACTCCTTGAGATGTACGACTTTACAAGTAGATAGCTCAACCTAGTATCACAAATCGGTTTTGGGAACTTTTACATTTATATTCACTTTTCAATGAAATTCGAGAGCACGACCCGGCGTCAACGATTTCAAACATATAACACAAGCACCTGCCAGTGATTGGTAAATCTGCAGTGAATGCCTGGCGGTAGATTTGAAATGTCCGGAAGTGCCCCATGTCCGAACCTGCCCCCTTCTCCCCTACGTATTGTCAAGAAGACTGTGTACCTAATTAAGCAGTTTGGACAAAAAATTGTGAACTTGTTAAACTTATCGGCCATTCCTGATCAATCGTAAAGATGGCTCTCATTCATATAAGCTTAAGATTTGTGACATAGATGTTCTACCTGGATCTTGGAGGGCGGATCATCTCACGAGCATAACCTTGTGAAGTTCAGTAATGTTATGTTTCGTATATATTTCGTATCGTAGAAGGCGGTTGAAATTATTCATGATTGACCACTTTGTAAGAACGCGTGTTATAGTTTTGTGGGTTCGGCTTTGCGCAATGTCTTCTGTGTTTTTGCGTTGAAGCGCCAACGCCTAAGTGAATAAGTATGTTGTATGTAAGTTTTGTGTTATTACCGATTTAAATTACTGATTTTGGACTTTATTCTGTTCATCCGGAACAATGTTAATACTGTTAATAACCAGTTCAGTTTATTATGTACTATTTATGTAGAAGTTTGTCTGAAGTAGAGTATTACCGTTTGTACATTCTACAAGGTGTCCAGAAAGGGTAGGGAGTATTTGTATCTGCGCCGTCCATGTAACGGCGCAGTTTGAAGGGGCGCGATAAGGATAGATTGTTGCTCTGCTCTTTGGAGATATAGTAGCCATGGAAGTGTATACGGGAGACTATCGCGCTTTTTGCGTACGCACTAATTATCGCAATGCTGTTGCGATAGTCACAGCTAAACGTTTATATCGTGCAGAATTTAACGTACGGACTGCACTGAAAGACGATACTATCAGAAAATGGATTCGAATGTTTGAAAATACCGGTTCGACTGTAAAAATTCTCAATAATACTCACCAACGATCTCCATCCAACAAACGATTGAAGAAGAGAGCGTTTCAGTGCGTGAAAATCCGTCTCAATCAGTTCGCAAACGTTGTCAAGAACATAACATAAAAAAATCGTAGTTGCACAAGCTTCTGAAGCAAGACTTATAATTTGCAGCCTACAAAATTCAGTTTGATCAAAACCTGAACGTTATCGACTATCCTGTCTGGCTAAATTTTGCAAATGAAATGCTTCAACGTTTCCCAACGTTCGAAGACATTCTGTTTGGTGACGAAGCGAACTTTCACTTAAATGGTCACGTGAACAAACACAACTGCCGCTACTGGGCCAACGAAAATCCAAGACAGAAACATGAACTCCATTACATAGTCCAAAAGTTATTGTGTGGGCTACCAACTCTGGTGACGGCATCACTGGGCCTTATTTTTTTGAAGACCGGCGAGGGCGAGCACTTACGATAAACAGTAAACGGTATTGCGACATGTTAAAAAACTTTTTAGTTCCACAGCTGCAGGAGTTTGAAGGTTTAAATGTGGAAACATGGTTTCAACAAGATGTAACCACTTGCCACACCTCAAACTAATCACTTGAGGTTGTCAATTTTTTTCCGGCAAAAGTGATCTCTCGTCGAGGCACCATCAACTAGCCCTCGAGAAGCCCCGATCTTACACCCCTTGATTATTTCTTATGAGGATACATTAAGAGAAAGTGTTCGATTAGAGGAGTGCCAGCAGCGCGATGGTCAACATTTGGACAACGTAATCTTTGGCACTTAATTTTCCAAAACTTTGTCCAAAGATTAAAAAAATGTATTTTTCTGACTTGTAGTGTTTTTTATTGAATTTACAAGTCCCCCTACCCTTTCTGGACACCGTGTAGTTCTCGTGCACTGAAGTAAATAGGTATACTACCGAATTTTAACCTATCGCTTTATTTATTCATGACGACAGTTACCTTTCTGTCTTTCGTACATGTAACACATATAATATATCGATTTTTGACTATCGCCATTTTTTACTTTGATAGTTTAATTGATGGGTTCCTGTTGGTCAAAAAGTTTGGCCGCTTGACCATGACCATCACTGGAACTCAGATTCAAATTCAGCACCTCCCGATCGCTAGACAGGTGCCCTGCCTCCGGACCACCAGACTAGCAATCGGGTGGTCGTGGGTCACTCGTCGGTAAATTTTATAATATTAGAATTAAATTTACCTAATTAAATTATCGTGCATAGCAAAAAATCATAACTAGAGTTTGTTTAATATTTATTAATAGTATTCTTAATCGACCGTGCTAAATAATTTAAATATGTCTTTGTTTTGTGAAAAGTTGACGTTTCGCAATAGAATTTCGTTTTACTGGTTAAGATTCTGGGTGTGAAATTAGTGACTCTTTGAAAATTAATCATGAAGCAGAGTATAAACAAGCGGATGTATTTTATGAAGATTCAATAACTTTTTGCTTATAAAGTGGTTATCCATATTATCATTTATTAAAAATTAATTTAACATCCAACCGCATATTTCCATTTGAAGAGAATCGACAAATCTGTCTTGCATATCTTCATGCATCATCTGCTATATGATTACAATAAATTTAAAAGGTATCATCAGTATTTTAGCTTTCTGTTGGATTTCGACTAGTTTTGGGAACTGTTAGAATTCGCTTAACCTAATTCACTTCAGTTTCGTAAAAGCACCATATTTTAAAAAGTGTTGAGATATCCAACTTGACAATTACATGCATAAGTTTGATCTTGTTATTCCATTTTTAAACTATCTGTTTTTTTTTGTCTTCAACCAGGTGATCTATAACGTTCCCTTGTATAAATCCAACCCCCTAAAAAGAAGGGTGGTATAAGTCACTGTGAGAAGCACTGTACTAGACCAATCTAAATTGTCACGTTCTTTTCGACAATAATAACAGTAATCATCTGTATTAATACTATAGAGCAGTGGTTCTGAACCTGTAGTCCGCGGACCCCCGAGGACTAGTTGGCTAACTTGCTAATTTCTCAACTGCAACATACTGAAATATGTATTCCGGCAGTTTTATAGATAACGGTGGGGGGCTGAATTTATGCCTCCCTCTTTTCATATTTGAGCCCTTCGAAATTATTGCAGAACCATTGACGATGACGTCGCATGGGAATGGCAGACGGCTTTTTTATTAGTTAATACCATCTGAGGCGACAGGCGTAACACAGTAACATTAAAATTTTAGGGAAATAGCAGAATAAATTGAATGTAAAGGGTGTCTCAGAGTAAATTTCAGTTTTAAAGTGTGCTTTGTGTGAAAACCATAATAATGGGAGGGGAGGTTGGGCCGTCGCCAGGTAGCCAACCCTTGCGGATTAGCAGTAAACATGGAGAACGGGTCGGGTAGACAGCGTGCGTTCATGGTCGAGTGTTTTTTTAAAGCGAACGATTCTTACACAGTGGCAAGGCGACGTTTTTGTAACCACTACAATATTCGCCGCGTAAGTGACGCACCGTCCGCAAATCTAGTGAAGTCGTGGATTCAACGATTTCGCGAAACGGGTTCAGTGATAAATTGCAAGCACACGGGTCAGCGGAGGTCCATCAAGACACCGGAAAACATTGAGGTAGTGCGACAGGCGGTGAGGAGACACCCGAAGCGCTCGGTACGTAAACATGCCCTGGCATTGAACATTTCACGTGCAAGTGTACAACGAATTTTACGGGCCGATTTACATTTCCACCCGTACAAAATTCAATTGGTACAGTTTCTAAAGAATTCAGACTATGAAATGCGAAAAACATATTGTGAGACAATGATGAATACGTTTTGGGATGAAGGGGGTTTGGAAAACATTGTATTCAGTGACGAGGCTAACTTTCATGTGGAAGGGTACGTCAACAAACATAACTGTCGGTATTGGGCCCCAGACAATCCTAAACAGAAGCACCAAAAAGAATTACATTCCAAGAAGGTAACGGTTTGGTGCGCCGTATCATCACGTGGAATAATCGGACCCTACTTTTTCGAAGATGCCCGCGGGCGCGCTGTTACTGTAACTTCCCAACGGTATACGGCAATGTTACGAAATTTTTTTATTCCGGCTCTTCAGAACCTCCCTGGGTACGATCCAAACTGGACCTGGTTTCAACAGGATGGTGCGACGGCACACACGGCAGCAGCATCAATGGACACTATACGTGAATTGTTTCCAGGCACTACCATTTCGCGATTTGGTGATATCTCCTACCCCCCAAGATCCCCAGACCTTACGCCCCTAGATTTTTTTTTGTGGGGATATTTAAAGAGTGTTGTGTACACCGATCCGCCGGCCAATACAGAGCAGTTAAAGGACCACATTCGGGATACCATTAATAACATTCCACCTGAGATGTGTCGCCGAGTATTCCAAAATCTACGTGCCAGATTGCAGGAGTGCTATGAGCAAGAAGGTCGACATTTGGAAAACATTTTATTTAAAAAATAAAATCCGCATTTGTGCACTTTGTTAATATATAAATAAAATCGATCCATCACTTTACTTCATTTTGTTTTAATACTTTGAAAACTGAAATTTACTCTGAGACACCCTTTATTACTCTAATACGAATATTACAATTTAGGAAAGTAAAAAGGGAGTGAAGTCTGTTATGAAAACGCTAGTATTCATGACGGCAAAAATATAATAACGCCAGAAAATGTAAAATTGTAATTGTGAACAACGGTAAAAATATTTATATTTCTTTTCAAATTTATTAAAAAAGATGTTTTATTAATAATACACCTCAACTTCTCCGCCTTTCTTCCTAATTAAAAAAATTCAAGATAAAAGTAATATTAAAACTAATACTTCGTTGGTAATTACGACAATCATGATCCCTTTCTTAGGTTTACATAAAATTAATTGTACTACTGGGGATGTCTGTTCAACTTTTAAACTTGTGTCACATAATGCCGACCGAGTAGATTTATTTCCCGGGCTTAGTCTTCTCGCTCGTAAATGACAGTCATTTGCTCCGACAAGGACATCTTCTAGCATGTTTTTTCCAATGTCACGGTTATGGTAGTCACCCTTAATTTATGTATTTACGTTTGAAATAATCATGATTTATTTTAGGTAATTTGTTTTCGTGCCAATGTATGATTAATAGCTATTTTAAAAGTAAAATAATGATCTGTTGAGACCAAGTTAGGCGGGAAATATTCGAAATGGTATAGACTATAGAGCTAAGTATCCATTTTTGTTTAAATTCAATTTCGATTATGTGTGGGGTTGAAATGAATGGTCTTTTCCCCCATTTATGCGGGTTAACCGGTGCCTTGGAATCCATTTCACTCTGATCTGATAAATTGGAATCTAACTTAATTTCTGTTCTTTTAATTCTATCAATTTTAATTTATAGGTACGATTTCCGAACGCAAGTATTGAACGGAGAAGATTCTTTTTTCAGTTCTATTATTTTAGGAAATGTGTAAGGTTAAATCAATACTGCACTAGTTTTATAGTTTGTCCTCTTTGTCTTTCAACTGGAAAACAGACACCATTACATGAACAGAAAATAATAAGAATGTAATGTAGTTGGGAAACGTGTCAAATGTTCTATTCAGACTGCAGGTATTTCTATATTAACATATCGTGTTTTCATTTTTTCAATAAAATTCTTATAGTTCTGTCGATAACAGTTTTATTGCTAACAGTATTTCTGTATTTTATTTGAATTTAATTGCGTTGTTTATATAAACTTAATAGTTTTTCTTTGTTTGGAACAAAACTAGGAATTTTCAATTTCAGAAGATAATTAATGAAGTGTTGATCATTAAAATATTATCATGAAATTAAGTTCTCATTTGTTCATTATTCCTAATATTTCGTTACAATTTGTAACATCCTCAGAGGAAAGCTAAAAACATTTTTATTTTACGTGAATACAATGAACAACTCAATAATACTTTTTTAACAACTTACAACTTGAGTCAAATAAGTAGTTCAGTTAGTGAATGGAGGCATAAAATTTTAAACATTTTAAATTTGAGTAATATATAAATTTCACTGTTAAAATTGTGTCACAAAAATAAAATTAAAATTGTTAAAATTAATAAAACATTAAAGAACATTTAAATTACACTTTTAAAATAAACAAACCACGTGGCAGTTTGTAGGTTAGTTAACGTTAAAGCGGGAGAAGCAAGACTGACGTTAAATTAGAGTGTTCAAAAATTGAACACAATGCAATGTCACCTGACATGCTTCAATTTTTGAACACTCTAATTTAACGTCAGTCTTGCTTCTCCCGCTTTAACGTTAACTAACCTACAAACTGCCACGTGGTTTGTTTATTTTAAAAGTGTAATTTAAATGTTCTTTAATGTTTTATTAATTTTAACAATTTTAATTTTATTTTTGTGACACAATTTTAACAGTGAAATTTATATATTACTCAATTTTAAAATGTTCAAAATTTTATGCCTCCGTTCACTAACTGGACTACTTATTTGACTCAAGTTGTAAGTTGTTAAAAAAGTATTTTTGCAATTAGTACCGTAATCATACCATTTATTTCACTAGTGCTGTAATAGGGTCTATTACAGCACTAGTTGCGTAATAGAAATGGAACATTTAAACAGATTTATTTTAAGTTGGTCACATTGCAACAGAAATGGAGATGTCAATATGACATTTTGTAAGCAAGTTTGAGGTTTTTATATTGAAATTCATTGTAAGATTTGATATTTTTAATTAATCTTTGAAATAGTACAACTATTATAAACATTTATATTAACGTTTGAATTATCTTTCGAAGTGATAGTGATACCGTGTGCAGTAGAAACATTCTGTTGAAAATTATCAAAAATGTGTCAATTTTAAATTAACTTGTCAATTTAAATCTTGTGCCAAACCAAGGTGACAACCGCCACAAAATTTCCCTTGATTATCAAATTTTTCTCGTTTTGCTTTTACAAAAAGAGAAATTTTAAAACTAATTGCAAAAAATAGCATAAAAGACACGTTTCATTTGACATTAAAGCACTCATTCAGTTAAGAAACTCGTGGCTACGCCACTCGTTTCTTAAACTCTGAATTCGTACTTTGAAACGTCAAAATGAAACTTGTCCTTTAATATACTATATTGAGTTGTTCATTGTATTCACGTAAAATCAAAATGTTTTCAGCTTTCCTCTGAGAATGTCACAAATTGTAACGAAATATTAGGAATAAAGAACAAATGAGCTTTTAATTTGTCTATAAATTGACCGCATTCCCCAATACTTATTTCTCTTCCTAACGTTGTGACGGTCGTTACTTCCCTTCAACTGTATATATATATACACATAGTGTGTCCTGATTTCGATGCTCCCCATTGGTATATCGGTTATTAGAAGACATAGAGGAACGGTTAAATGGGGAATGTTTTGCAGAATTCAATGCTCGCAACAAATCTCATTTCAAATTCATTCGGACTTTTTACAATTTTGAGATATTTTGAAAAAAACAATATTTGCCGATTTGAATTTCCTCAATAACTCGATAACGCCAAATGCATTATTCAAACAAATTTCTTGGTGTTAATACAATGAGATCAATCTCAAGTGAAGTGTGGTGGTATCTTAACAATCCCTAGATTAGGGTATTTTCTTGTTAGACAGATACGTACAGGTGAAATGATTGATCTGTCAAAACCATATGTGCACATTGTACGCCTATACACATAACCTACACACAAGTATTTCCCATACTACCAACTAGACAATGTTGTCAACTTAAAAGTTTAGTCTACGCAACCTTCACTTGAAATTGATCACATTGTAGTAACCCCCGATTTTCATTTGTTTCCAAGTTCTTAGCGCTATTTTTTGTTTTTCTTATGGCGGCCATATTGTATTTTTAATTAGTTAGATAGTCCTTAAAAAAGGCTTTTTAATAATGTACAACATGCCTAATAAATCTCTATTTATACGAGAGATATGATATTTGAATAAAATTTCACCCTAATACGAAATTAGTTGGCTATGAAATTAAATGGTAGTGTAAAACAGACGATAAATAAGCTCTGTCATTATTGACATGTAAAAGTGCATTGAATTTGGTGGGAGATTTAGAACTTTGTGTAAGTAATTACCGTTAAGCATGGAGATTAATAAGAATTGATATTGGCACACACATTTTCAAATGAAGTAAAGATTGATATGTTGGAAGTTTATTTCAAAGTAAATAGAATCTCTGAAAATGCATGCATAAGTTACACTCAGCGTTTTTCGGAAACACCACAACTACAATGTACAATTTTTAGCAGAATAATCAGAAATTTAGTGAACTATGGAAGCTTCGAACAAAAAAGATCTATGAAGTTTACAACGCTGATATACTTCAAAATAATATTTCACAATATGTTATGACCAATCCAAGTACATCATTACGTCGAGTGGCTCGAGAAACTGGAATTCCGAAATCTGGTGTTTACAGAAAGTTGAGAAAAACAAATACCATCCATACAATTCCAATTTAGCAGGTGATTTCAAGATCTATTTGGTTTTATCTCTGATGTGGTTTGATTGGTACGAACTTTTATTGGCTTCTTTTTTGTTTTTTATTATATTATCAGTATCATCTTCACATTTTTGTAGATACCACCTGCTAAATTGTAATCTTCGCTGATAGTTAATATCGCTTAAACCCTGCACAATTGTTAGTTTGTATAGGTGGTTTGTTTTTTCTCAACGTTTTGTAAACACTAGATTTCGGAATTCCTGTTTCTCGAGCCACTCGATGTACTGATTACTTGGATTATTCATAACATATTGTAAAATATTATTTTGAAGTATATCAGCATTGTTAACTTGATAGATCTTTTTTGTTCGAAGGTTCCATATTTCACTAAATTTCCGATTATTCTGCTAAAATTTGTTTATCACAATGTTTGATTTATTTTGACGTTTCAACCTCTTTTTTTTTTATCTTCAACAGAATAATATATACAGTCGAGAATCAATTTTTCTGAAACAACATACACCATGTATATACAAAACGAGATAACATTAAAATAAATTTTTTCCATTATAACTTTTTCTTTTAAAAACATTTTTAAAAAAAATTTTCAATAAAATCACATTTAAGAATATATAAACTTTTAAAATATAAAGGTATGAAAATACGTAACAACACTGTCCTTGCAACCTTTTTTAGAAAGTGCACAAACAATAAAATACATTAAAAGTGTTTTAAATTTGAAATACGCAACGTTATACATTGAAATCATAAACTTTCAATGACTGTCTACACTCCTGGTTTTATTCTGACTTCAAAACGGCCAAACAACAAATTTTTTTTAGAATATGTATTTACATATTGCCGTGATATCTTACATATTAATAAGATGATAGCAGTAGTATTAAGATTTAATTTAAGTGTATAAAATATGAAAGAAACTATAATAATAAGTTTAAGGTAGTTGAAGGAATTTAACATGAGTATGTTGGGTTGCATACACTTTTATGCATACAGCAAATTGAATTTACATTTGCAATTTAAATAAGTACTAAAAATAAAACACGAGATAGAATTTAAGATATATATATATTTCTTTTATAGAAAAGAGAAACAAGATGTATGGTTTGTGTACAATGAAAAACAACCTGACTTTATAAAATGTGTGAGAATTCGACATGCACGAGACAAAAATAATTGAATAATTAGATAAACTTGAGAACGTGCATAAGGTAATAAATAAGATTTATTAAATAAATCAAGCAGAAAGAATAAATATTTACCATAATTTATTACTAGATAAGTAAATAAATACAGAAAAGGATATATATACTACTACTGATATCTCAGAACAATTTTATCTGAGATATCAGTAGTAGTGTTTTTTTATAAACGACAGCTGGTAATAATAGAATACATTCAGGAATTTGTATATGTAATATCATGTATCATAAACAGTAGAGAGGTACTTGTACGGTTCTTGATAACCTACAAAATAAAAAGAAAATGTAATGTAAACTTGGTGTGTAGTTTATTACAGATAGACATATCACCGTTGGAGAAGTCTTGGATAGAAGGAGGTTACGAAGGGGCAAACCAAGTGGACCATGGTGGTGCAAGTAATCTTAGTAAAAGGATACCTGTTGTTTGCAATGTTTTTCCTATATTGCCGAAAGCTGGAAAAAGAACAAGAATAAGAATTGTACTAGCCAATGGAAAGAGGAAATATGTGAAAAATTATAAAGAAGAGTTATATTAAAACAAGTATACCTACGTTGGAGAAACGCTGTACAATTTATAGGAAGTTTTAAATTGTAAACAGACAATTCTTGGGGTGTTGACCTTTCGCGGTGAAGAACTGTCAAAGAGACAACGAGTGCGTGTGTGTGCGAGTGTCCGAAACATTACGGCAACTTAAAAGTCAGGAGCACTGAAGATGCAGGACAACGTAAATGGTAGTTTCAGAAGATGGCGTTGAAAACGGTCACATGTCTCTTCTGGAGATATAAATTGAAGACAAGAATAGACACGATGGGATTCATTCATTGATTTTTATACAGTTAACAAGCATTCTTTAATTCATATAAATCGTAGGGTTAGATACACCACGATTCACATTTATTTCTTTTGTATTAGCATATTAATTTTATTTTCATTCAAGTTTCACTTATTTTATTTTCTTTGTTTAATTGTTTTGTGTTATAATGGAGATGCAAATGATCGAATTCAAAAAGATTTGTAACGATTCAAAGTAAGTTAGAGACAAAGACTTATCAATGTAGCTATACGAATATTGAAATATATCGTGCGAACGTATATTCAGTACAACGTTATGCAACAGGGATAATAAATATTTTTCCTGGGATAGTAATAAGCATTCTTTAATTTCAAGATTATAAGAAATAAAATTATTAATGGTGTTAAGTGTTAAGAGGATATAGCGTGCAAATGTATATTTTCGGGCACAGTATTTGGCATCATTAATAGTTACAATAAATAAGGAAAATGTTTCTGGGTAGCGGACTCTGAAATGCTAGCTATAACGCGTGCAAATGGTTGTAGATAGTAATCAGAATCGAGCTTTTCTCCAAACATTGACTATGAAATAAACAATTTACAAAAGTAAATTGGATTTATTTGTTGACAAACAGGAAAATATTTTTAGAGTTTATTTAATAAAGTATAAGAAAACATATTCGCATCATGAAGAAACGTTACAACCTAGAACGAGGTACAAACGTTTTCTTATAATTATGTTCTTTTTAAATAAATAAAGTGAATACAGTATAGCAATGCTATATTTATTTTTATATAATAAATGTTAAATAAATTCGACAATTATGTGTTATATGATTTCTGATTTTTCATTTTTAATAAGCTATTACCTTATCCCAATCTTAGATAAAAACAAGAGATTAGACGAGAGGGAAGAAATTCTGATACACTGAAGATTCATAAATAATTATAAAGTACGTGCTGTTAAAAATAAATAAAATACACATCTGGATAATAAAAATTATCATCATTTTAATTATTTATGTTGTTGAAACAGCACACAACATAACTTATTTGGCAAGGCCTAAGGTATGGCAATGATACTATTATCATATTCAAATAATTATGTTGCCACAGCAATATGTGCATGTATGATAATATTTATGTACAGGCTTTTGTTATTATAATAATTGTCGGTGTATAATACTGTCGATAAATTCGAGATTTCTCCTCTGTCATTAACTGAGTTTTGATTTTTGTGTATCTCAATCATCTCCAAAATATTTCTCGACCTTGTATTATATTCCCTATGTAACACTTAAATGCGATCAAAATCAAATGTATGTGAGAACTGGTTAGAGTGTTTCATTAACGCCGTGCTATTTTTTGCATATTTATACGCTTTGACCCTTTCATCAAGATATTGTTTGGTCTGGCCAATACCTTCGCAGTTTTGGCAAAGGATCTTGTATACCACATGCGTTTGTTTTTTAATGGAATTTTGTCTTTTAATTTTGTGTAAAGGTGCTGTAAGTTGTTATAATTAGTGTGTGCGACCTTGAAGCTGTGTCGGGCCAATATTTTGCCCAGTTTCTGAGAAAGATGATTTATGTAAGGTAGAGCAATATATCTAGTGTCGTTTTGCTTTTGGTAGTTGTTTTTATTTGTGGTACTGTTATATATTTTGTGAAGTGGTTGTTGTATTATTTTGTTTACAAAGTTGGTTGGTTAATTGTTACGCGCTAATGATATTTTACCATGGCTAATCGCTTCTTTTCTGTATTCAGGATTTGTCAGCTTGATGGCTGTACTAATAAGGTTTGCAACAACATTTTTTTAAAAATTAGTTAACTGGGCAAAATATTGGTCCTACACAGCGTCAAGGTTGCACACACTAATTATAACAACTTACAGCACCTTTACACAAAATTAAAAGACAATATTCCATTAAAAAACAAACGCATGTGGTATACAAGATCCCTTGCCAAAACTGCGAAGGTATCTATATTGGCCAGACTAAACAATATCTTGATGAAAGGGTCAAAGCACATAAATATGCATAAAATTGCACGGCGTTAAAGAAACACTCTAACCAGTTCTCACATACATTTGATTTTGATCGCATTTCAGTATTACATAGGGAATATAATACAAGGTCGAGAAATATTTTGGAGATGATTGAGATACACAAAAATCAAAACATAATTAATGACAGAGGAGAAATCTCGTATTTGTCGACAGTATACCGACAATTATTATAATAACAAAACCCTGTACATAAATATTATCATACATACATACATGTAAATACATATTCTAAAAAATGAGGTGTGGCCACCACACGACTTTCTTATACGTATGAAAGTGTTACTTCCGGTCCGAATTTTGAAATTTCATTTATACAAAAAATATTCCAAATCCAACTCTAAATACTTTTGTACTCTTCATAAATATATATAGAATGCATAATTTACGACATATTTGCAAAAAATCGCTATTCGATAAGAGTAAAAGTGGTACTTCCGGTCTGAATTTTGAAATTTTTTTTATACAAAAGATATTTAAAAGTATGTTCTAAATACTTTTATACTCGTAATGTACCTGCCTAGAAAGCATGACTTGCGAGATATTCGCAAAAAACTGATTTTCGATAAGAGTAAAAGACCTACTTCCGGTAGGAATATCGAAAAACTTTATTAAAACAATTTTTCTCAAATTTAATTTTGAGTACATTTGAATTCTTTATAAATTTGTTTAAACTTAGTAATTGACGAAATATTTGCAAAATTCGATTTTTACACTGAAGTAAACTACTACTTCCGGTCGGCCGATTTTGCTCAAAATCTAATCAGTTCTCAAGAGGGAGATTATATTCGTAAATACAAAATTTGGAATTGATATCTACAGCGGTTTGACCGCTATCGTGGTCACACACACACAGACAGACACACACACAGAGAGAGAGAGAGACACAGACATTTTTTAAAAACCACTTTTTTGGTATCAGGGGACCACAAAACGTGGACATCTGCAAAAATCTCGAGGTCGAAAATTTTCATCATCACAATACTTCCTTATACTAAGTATAAGAAAGTAAAAAGTATGTTTCTCCGATTTTTGTTGTTTGGCCGTTTTCAAGTCAGAATAAAACCAATAATACCAGCATTGTAGACAGTCATTGAAAGTTTAGATCTCAATGTATAACGTTGCGTATTTTAAATTTAAAACACTTTTAATGTATTTTATTGTTTGTGCTCTTTCTAAAAAGGTTGTAAGGACAGTGTTGTTACGTATTTTGGGTGAGTTTTTTCAGTTTTTAATATAATTCTTACATTTTTGTATATATATTCTCTTTTCATACCATTATATTTTAAAAGTTTACATATTCTTAAACGTGATTTTATTGCAAAATTTTAAAATGTTTTTTAAAAAAAAAGTGATAATGGAAAAAAATATTTTAATGTTATCTCATTTTGTATTTGTGGTGTATGTTGTTTCAGAAAAATTGTTTCTCGACTGTATGTATTATTCTGATGAAGACCAAAAAAAAGAGGTCGAAACGTCAAAATAAATCAAACATTATGATAAACTAAAGTATGTTTGTTTAATAACTGCCGAAAATTCCCAATGATGCACCTTAAGAGTTTAAATAATATATATATCTATTGATAGGATTACATAGGTAATACCGATTGTCCTATGCTTATTTGCTTTCATTTACATTTATACATGACTGATTTTACATTCTATATTGTTATAATATCAACAGTTCTACTCTTAATTTTTCATTACATAGTTGCGTCGTTGTTATTTATATGGTTGCATTGACTGAACAGTTTGTGGTAGACCTCAAGCCTTTTGATGTGACTATATAAGTAATTCCGACTATACTATGCTTATTTGACTATATTTTCATTTATACATTTTGATTTACATTTTATATTTGTCATTGCTTTCTAATTGACAACCAGTTGTCATATTGTTATTACTTTTATTTCATTGTATGCCACTAGTACCAAGAAGATTTTCAATTTTTCAATACATTTGTATATTTGGCAAAGAATTATATATATATATATATATATATGATGACAAATTGATATTTTGGGTTATTTGCCGCGTTAATTCAAATCAAGTATGCATATACGAAATAATTCGTATATGCATAAGTGATATGAAATGTAATGCACATCTACACCACCAATTGCTGACATTGCAAATATCAACGTGCAGACAGCTGTTTCGATCTAACCTGGATCTCGTCAGTACACGAAGGTGATATTTGCAATGTCAGACAAAGTTGGATTTCCTGCCTATATACTTGATTGGGTACCAAATGCCTATGAGAAGACTCCCAGCGGCATCTGTGATCCAATAGCAAGAACGCAAGGAAATGTTAACCCTTAGTACAACATCTACTTTATCGGGCAACTGTAGATATGCATTATGTAGGTGACTTTACCTACTTAATAAACTACCTTCGTGTACTGACGAGATCCAGGTTAGATCGAAACAGCTGTCTGCACGTTGATATTTGCAATGTCAGCAATTGGTGGTGTAGATGTGCATTACATTTCATATCACTTATGCATATACGAATTATTTCGTATATGCATACTTGATTTGAATTAACGCGGCAAATAACCCAAAATATCAATTTGTCATCACATAACCGCGAAAAACGTCATTTTTGACATTACCTTTCTGGGGAGGTAGTTTATTAAGTAGGTAAAGTCACCTACATAATGCATATCTACAGTTGCCCGATAAAGTAGATGTTCTACTAAGGGTTAACATTTCCTTGCGTTCTTGCTATTGGATCACAGATGCCGCTGGGAGTCTTCTCATAGGCATTTGGTACCCAATCAAGTATATAGGCAGGAAATCCAACTTTGTCTGACATTGCAAATATCACCTTCGTGTACTGACGAGATCCAGGTTAGATCGAAACAGCTGTCTGCACGTTGATATTTGCAATGTCAGCAATTGGTGGTGTAGATGTGCATTACATTTCATATCACTTATGCATATACGAATTATTTCGTATATGCATACTTGATTTGAATTAACGCGGCAAATAACCCAAAATATCAATTTGTCATCACATAACCGCGAAAAACGTCATTTTTGATATATATATATATATATATATAGAAAAAGAAAAATATTGGGTATAATCCGCTGTAGAGCAACCGTAAACACGTGTTTCTGACTAATTGGTCGTCATCAGCACGGTGTAGCCAAGGAATAAGGTGGGATAACCTTGGAGATGTAAGCTAAACGGAAGACCATCAGGTGACAGACCACCATTTGCAGCTTCAGCCAGAAGATCCTCGGTTCTGAGGACAACAACTAACGTCGCCACGAGGAAGACAATGTCAACCTGCGTGCCATCCGAGACCCAGGAAATTTAAATGAAAGAATAAGAAATTATTGCGGATACATAAAATATCAGAAAAAGAAAAATATTGGGTATAATCCGCTGTAGAGCAACCGTAAACACGTGTTTCTGACTAATTGGTCGTCATCAGTACGGTGTAGCCAAGGAATAAGGTGGGATAACCTTGGAGATGTAAGCTAAACGGAAGACCATCAGGTGATAGACCACCATTTGCAGCTTCAGCCAGAAGATCCTCGGTTAATAATAAGAAGAAGAAATTATTTTTCTTATTCTTTCATTTAAATATATATATATATATATGTACTTGTACGTACAGGCACCAAATTCAGATATATATGGGCGAAGTGGCACCTATATATACGTTGTGGCTCCACTTGAAGGTGCCAGAACGTTTTATCCCGTATTTGAGCGTTAATAAGTCGTGGGATCCGTCATACAAAATTTGGGGATGGTGCCATTTCGACCATTTTTATATAAAATCTCAATTTTAGTTGAGCTATATAATCTGCAGAGGGCGCACCAATAGCAAATGTATAATGCTACGTCGTGGCACCACGCACAATAATATATAATGCTGCGTAGTGGCACCATGCACTATAATACATTTGTGAAGATTTAACACTACTATCTGGCACCTCAAACAGCGAGTTTTTACATTAGTGGAGCGAAATCGACCAAAAATGTGTCGTTTTTTTTCGGCGTACAACCACGTGAGACTGTATATAGCATTTATAACAAAATAATCTACATGCAAAATAGCTATTGACGACATTTTTCTGTGGTGCAGATCTTTTTTATTTCGGAAAACATCAGAAATTGACAATTTCTAAAAATCGTGTTTTTGAACATTTACATTGGCATATCTGCCAATTTAATTAAGTTATCGACTTTATTTTTTTTTAATTGAAGTACATAAATAAGCGCTTCTAGAGATATTATTTCCCTATCGAAATATTGTATATTGATATTGGTTTAAATACCAGTTTACCTGTTATTTTGCTACGAAGGTATTCACATTTTCACTAAGAGACAAATATTTTTATTTGTAGAAATTTTTATATACATGCACAAAGCAATTGTAGACAAAATAAGGGAAACGTTTTTGGGAAAAAACTTGACCTACGACCAATAGTTTTTTAATTATGAATATTTTTCTAACATACAAAATTGAGGCGCGCCTCTATTAGGGCTTTATAAGGTGGTAACTAGACAAGATAGACATACTACCGTCAGCTCACGTAACGTAGCATTATTAGAAGATATTGTGTCTGGCGTGAATTACCGCCATTTTCTTTAGGTGTTTCTAAGTGTAACGGTTGTGCATTAAAATTCTAAAATAGAGAAAATAGAAAAAAAAAAAATTAACGAGAACAATCTGAAGGCAAAGACCAGTAGAGCAATTTCATAATTGATTCGGAGTTAATATTTCGTAGAATATTATGTGCTGCACAAGTCAGTGAAATAAACGATATTGTCACATGAACTAACATTAGTACAAATGTCTTAGTTTCATGAAGATGCGTCTATGCGTAAAACAACAAAATCACATTTAGCAAAAAAATTGAAGGGGCATGTGAATCGCAAGCAGATTGTCTTTCACTGTAATCTTTAATAGTAGACGGAATGTAGTTGCTTTTTCAGCGGAGTTGCCTCATTAAATTTCTTTACATAATTATCCTAAGATCCGCATTAATTTTTTCTTTATTTTATACCCTGCGGGTTCAGATGGCACGCAAGTGGACAATGACTACCTCGCGGGGACGTTTAGATTCATCCTCAGTATCGAGGACATTCTGGCTGAAGCCTTAATTGGTAGGCTGTCTCCTGTGATTGTCTCTGATTGTTGCTTCCATCTTCAAGGTTATCCTACTCTATTCCTCGGCTACACTGCACTGACGAGAACCAAGTTGTTTGAAACACGTGTCTGCAGTTGCATTTTCAGCGGAGTTACTCCATTAAATTTATTTACGTGATTATATATATCAATATAGCTTTTTTATAAAACGTATTAATCACCATTTTCTAAATTTTACAACAGAAGTAAAAAACTTGGTCCTTTGATTTTGCTAGTATCGTACATTTATATAATAGATGATATTGGTATTATTAAATACAATGTATTCAATACTAACAAGAATTTCAGTTAGTCTACAGAAGAAATACCACATGACTTGAAAGATATCATCTAATTCGCCACGTACTAAAAATACATGAAAAAAATATTTGGACAACAACTCCTCATACCCATCCGCACCTGAGCTAACTTCGTTTTCAAAGAAATATTTAGCATCTAATAAAGTGTAGCCCAAATCAAAAGCAAATGTGAATATTTAAAAAGGAATGCGCACAATGTGCAATATTTTCTTGTTCTATTTCAAAATCACATTCATTAATAAATAAAATATTATCTATTTTATTTTGACTTATTATTTCAACCTATACAGAACGTCTTCAAATAATCGTAGAGTATTTACAACAAAAAACAGAACACGAGCGCCTATAGACGTGGATATATAGGACATCTTATTGCTTCCCAGGCTAAGCAACACGCACCTACAAAAAGAACCTCAATGATAAAAATCTTACCTTCCTAATATATTATCATTTTAGTATATATGGTGTCACAAGGAATATATACATTGATAATATATAGGGTGCCACTTGCTCACATAAACCGCAAAAAATTTTGGGTGCCAGAACATCAGTTAGGTGTTTGGTGTCACTTCGTCGTTTTACGTGTATATATATATATATATATATATATATATAATTAATATTTATATGTGGTTAATGTATATATTAAACACATATAATCTGTTTCTTTGCCGTATATATTTTAAATGTGAACATATCTACGTGAGAAATTTCTTGAATTAGCGGCATTTTAAATTAATTGATGACAATTACTTGCATTATTTTAATTGTTAATGATTTTAAGGAAAAGAAAAACATTACTCCGAGGACTAACACATATGCATCAGTTTCGTTTAACCACTACAACGTGAATACTCTTCAGCTCGGCCTGTGTAATGTATTCATTTTTCCTTTCTCCGGAATTTGTATATATAGTTACGGAGCCGATCTTTGCAAGCATGAGAGATAATTTCTTATACACAAAGAAAATGTTAAGAAGAACATATTGCAATGTGTGAAGAACGTGTCAGCGTGAAACAGATGGTCTATATATGTATTTGTTCTCATACCTGCAAGGCTGTAATATGTACGAAATCTTTTAAATTATTTAGGAATTTTGTAATGTATTTTAATATGTCGTATTGTGTAACTGTGGTATAGGCCACGATGAAACGAAAGATTCCTCTAATCCCGGAATTTTTAGAGGTCTTATAAATTTCAGTTCGGAATTAGATATAGCACTAAAAGATAATTTTGAAAATTCTGTTATTTTTAAAGGTACTTCAAACATTATTAAAATGAGCTGTTGGATTGCGGGTTGGCAGTTGCTCACGATCGTATTAAAAAAGAAATGTCAAAAGCTGAATATGTCGCCGTTATAGCTGATGAAACTACAGATGTAGCAAATCAATATCAAATGACATGGTATTTAGATATATTCTAGCTAAATCTAGCAGATGGTACACCAGTTGAAATATTTTGGTGTTTTACTAAGCCTTCTGATCATGATGCGGTCAATTTATCAGAATGCATAAGAACTATTTTCAAACAAGTGATTGATAAATCGGAAAAATCAATTTCACAAAGTTATGATGGCGCAAGGGTAATGAGTGGATGTCATTCAAGTGTGCAAACTCTTATTAAAAATGATTATAAGTATGCGTTTTATGTTGACTGTTATCTTGTGGGGCAAATTGACTGCAATATCTTAATGTTTGCCGACGACGTCAAGTTATATAAATCTATAAGTACATTGAAAGATTGTGACGAGCTTCAGTCAAACTTGCTTACTGTCAATTACTAATGGGTTGGACCTCAACATTTCTAAATGCACTACATTTTAGCTACACTAGATGTGATGGCATCCGGTGTTTATTTCGACTCCTTTTTGACATTCAATAAACATGTTCAGGATGTGGTGGCTGCGGCTGGTGGGATGTTGGGTTTTGTCTTACGCAATACCAAATCTTTTACCAATATATCAACACTCAAAACTTTATATTTCACTCTAGTCCGCTCAAAAATGGAGTATGCTGTACTTGTATGGAATCCGAGGTACGAAACCCATAAACATTCATTGGAGAATGTTCAGAGACGATTCCTAAAGTATCACCGAGAGAAAAAAAGGGTTCAGTTAACCAATAATTGGTTAACTCAACAGTTTTAAACTTTTACCAGTGAGCAATAGTTTAAATGGTTGGCATAACCATCTAAAAAGTGTTAACTTAAACGTTAAAACAACATTTTATTAATTGCCATACAATCTTCCCTAACTGTTAGGTTGACATCCTCAAATGTTAAAATAACATTTTAATAATTGTCATACAATCATCCCAAACTAAACTTAAATATTAAAGGAACATTTTAATAATTTTAATTTTTTGGCGTGATGCGATAACCGACAAGTCGGTCCCATCACACAGTACAATTAAAGTAAGTTTTCAAGCGAATCTTTGAGTGATAAAAACACAGAGTCTGTGCAGAGTGAGTGAGGGAAGTGAGAAGCACCCCTATAACAGGTCAGTTAAACAAAAGTTAAATTAAAAGTTAATCAACAAACATCGGGCAAATAATAGAGAGAAAAGTGTGGTTAAGTATACTTGGAAGGAAGAAAGCATGAAATAGGTGAAGAGAGGAGAGACATCTACGAGCGGTGGGGCGTGATTTCCGAGAGGTCGACTCGAGTCGCGTCCTGCTTAGTCGGGCGGTGACCTTCTCTGACCGGTTTGTTGCCGGGCACGCATTAGATTGCTAGCGAACGCCAGTCTGCGCGAGCTGTCGCAGAAGTGGGCAAATGAGCGGAATTAAAAAGCGCGGCAGAGATAGGGATTCGGACGTGCTAGACACGAACAACGCAAGAGAATTATTTGGAAGAAGCAAGAAAACTATTAGATCGCCAGAACAGAGAAAAATAGAACAAGAAAGAGCGGGAGGTCAACAGCAAAGTGATTTTATTGTTGAAAAGAAAAGTAGTAAAGAGGAAGGGGGCGCGATGGAAGAACTGAAAGAAATGATGAGGCAGATAATGGGAGAAATGAGGCAGAATACAGAGGACCTAAAGAAGGAAATCAAGGAATTGAAGCAGGAAATGGAAAAGAGAGAGGAGAAATGGATGCACGAAAAGCAACAACTGGAGCAAAGGATTGAAAAACTGGAAAATAGAATAGAGAGAGAGGAAAAAACAAAAAGGAAAAATAATATTATAATAAAAGGACTAACAACCAGGGAGAACCTGACAAAGGAGGGAGTAATGGAATTTCTGGCGAAAAAGCTACAAATAGAAGCCAAATTGGGAGAAGTACACGTAATAACCAAGAATAGGGAGTGGCAAATGACAAGAGTAGAGATAGATTCCTTTGGAAAGAAGCTAGAAATTATGAAAGCAAAGAATAAGCTAAAAAATACGCAAATCTACATTGACAATGATCTAACGGTGGAGGAGAGATTCATACAAAAGGAAATAAGAAGTATTGCAAAAGAGGAGAGACGCGAGGGCAAAGAAGTGAAAATAGGGTACCAAAAAATGTGGATAAATGGGAAGGAATACATATGGAGCAAAGAGACTAGAGGAGTAATAGAAGTGGAAGAAAATAGACCGCAATCAAAAAACTAGCAAAGCAAATGGAAATGGAACAAATGCAGACAACGACAACTGCTAAGCCACGGACAATGAATACTGGATCACGAAATATACTCTTAGACGAAGATGTGGGTAGAAACAAGAAAGGTAAATTTACGAGCTGGACCTTTGGAACATGGAATGTCAGGGGATTGAACGGTAAAGAAGACGAACTCATAGAAGAATTCGAAAACTCGGGGATACAACTATTAGCTATAACAGAAACGAAAAAGAAAGGACGGAAATGCTTAACACAACGAAACGGTCACCTAGTGATACTAAGCGGAGTAAAACCAGAGGACAGAGCGCAAGCAGGGGTGGGATGCGTAATACAGAAGACAAGTACAAAATTTGTCCAGAAATATGAGTACATCTCGGAAAGAATATTAAAAATCACACTGGAGACCGAAGGAAAAGAAAAAACGAATGTAATAATACTATACGGACCAGACGAAAATGAACGAACCAACATTAAAGATAAATTCTGGGAAGAAGTTTCCCAGATAGTAGAAGAGATAAGAGGAAGAATAATCATACTAGGCGATATAAATGGGAGAGTAGGTAAGAGAACGAATGAGACAGAAGAAATAATAGGAATCCATGGAGAAGAAGTTAGAAACAACAATGGGAAACGGATCATGGACTTCTGTACCCAAAACAACTTTTTAGTAATGAACACTTTCTTCCAGCATAAAGAGTCCCATAAATATACCAGAGTAATGGAAAGTAGGGGAGAAAAGTCCATAATAGATTACGCATTAATAAACAGACCCTATAGGAAAGACATCAAAGATGTGAGAGTCAGTAGAGGCCCAGAAATAAACAGCGATCACTATTTAGTAAAGGTGAAAACAAACATAGGAAACCAAAATCATAAAGGTAAACAGAAAAGATCAAGAAATCAAGAAACAATACCTAGCAAAGAAACAATAAGAGGTTACAAGCTAAACAACAAAGAAACAGCTTTGAAGTATCAAAGGGAAGTTGACACTAGACTAAGAGACATACCAACAGGAAATATGAACCTAGAAACAAGGTGGACGATGTTCAAAACAGCACTGATAGAAGTGGCCAAGACAGTATGCGGCTATATAAAAGTAAATAAAAACAAGAAACAAACTGCCTGGTGGAATGACGAGATAAAAGAACAAATAAAAGAAAAGAAACGCAGATGGAGAAAGTATCTCAAAGAAGGAACCAATGAAAGATACACTGAATACAAAGAACAGAACAACAAAGTAAAGAAAACAGTCCAGGAAGCCAAGCGAAAATCATGGGAAACGTTTGGAAGTAAACTGGAAGAGGACTACCATGCAAATCAAAAGCTGTTCTATCGAATACTGAAAAATATGAAAGCCGGAAGTCATCACCAGCAAACATTAATACAGATAAGAAACCGAGAAGGGGAAATGCTTCATGAAAAAGAACAAATTTTAGAAAGATGGAAAGAGCATTTTAAAAATTTACTAAACCCGGATGGGGACATGAACGGAAATTCATGGGAAGAGAAGGAAATAGATTCCCTACAAGGACACAGCATTACTGAGGATGAGGTAATTTATGCTATCAATAAGCTGAAGAAAGGTAAATCTGCAGGATGTGACCAGATTACTGCAGAAATGTTAAAAAATTTAGGAGTACATGGCATGAACTTTCTAACCAAAATCTGCAACGTATGCTGGAACGAAGGAAGGGTACCGAAGGACTGGGAAGTGGGTATCGTCATTCCGATATTCAAGAAGGGAAATAAGCACGACTGTGACAATTATCGAGGCATCACTCTATTAAGTATAGCTTCCAAAGTATATGAAAGAATACTAGAACAAAGATTAAGATACGAAATAGAACCTAACATGGAGCAGTCACAGAGCGGGTTTAGGAAGGGAGGAAGTACACAAGACCACATCTTCACCATAAAACAGCTGCAAGAACGTACACGAGAGTATGGAAAGCAGTACTTCCTGGCTTTTCTGGACTTGGAAAAAGCGTTTGACAGGGTTCCAAGAGAAGTAATAGCGGAAAGTCTAAGACAAAGGTCAATATCAGGAAAATTACAACGAGCAATAGAGAGCATACATAGAAACAACAGGAATGTGGTTAGAACGCATAATATGGAATCACAAGAATTTAGCGTTAATGTGGGGTTACGACAAGGAGGAGTATTAAGCCCAATATTATTTAACATGGTAATGGATGACGTCATCAAAGAAGTAAAAACAAGAACAAAAGCCATATACGTGGGCCACAGAAACTTAGAAGCGGAGCATATGAGCGAGTGTGCATTTGCAGATGATCTGGTCGTATTTGCACGAAGTGAAATAGACCTTGAAACCAACTTGAACCATTGGAATGACGCACTATCAGCTAGAAGCTTAAAAATAAATACCAACAAAACCAAAGTCATGGTATTGGGGAAAACCTACTCAAAACTGAACATAAAAATTGACAACAAGGATATCGAGCAAGTGGAAGACCTCAAATATCTAGGAGTATACATAAGTAGCAACGGAACACATGAAACAGAAATATCATACAGAATGGAAAATGTATCAAAGCTATACCATTTACTGAGGAACACATTTATATGGAAAAAAGAAATTTCAAGGAAAACAAAGATGTGCGTATACAGAACAGTGTTTCTCCCAGTTTTAACTTATGGGTGTGAAAGCTGGGTGCTGAGCAAGAGACTGAAATCCAGAATCCAGAGCATTGAGATGAAGTATTTGAGAGGGGTCCTTGGAATAACTAAACGAGACAGAATAAGGAATACAATAATAAGAGAACAATTAGGAACAGAACCAGTTATCAAGAAAATCGAAAAGAGCCAGTTGAGGTGGTATGGACACTTGGTCCGGATGAGCAGCGACAAACCGGTCAAGAAAACATGGGAGTCACGGGTGCCGACTAAGAGATCAAGAGGAAGACCAATCAAGACATGGAACCAAAATATGGAGCATATACTGGAAGAGCGGGGCGTAACACAACAACGAGCGAGAGTACTGGCAAGAGACAAGAAAGAATGGAGGAAGTTCGTCTACGAGATGCAGTAACTTGTGCATAACATATACCTTACACCTACGGGTTCAATAAGGTTTTTGATTATATATATATATATATATTTAATAATAGCCGTACAATCTTCTCGAACTGTTCGGTTGACATTCTTAAACGTTAAAAGAACATTTTAATAATTGCCGTACAATCTTCTCGAACTGTTAGGCTGACATTCTAAAAAGTTAAAAGAACACTAAGAATTGCCATATAATAGATTCATTTCAAACTATTAGGTTGACATTCTTAAATATAAGGAAAAAAAGTAGATTGTTTAGATAGTAGGTATTCTATTTTTTCCCCTTAAATTTGATAGTTTCAACCTAATAGTTCGATAAGAATCTATGGCAGTTCTTAAAATGTGCTTTTAACTTTTAACATTGCAATAATTTCCATATATCTTTTATTTTTGATTTCTACAGTGTGAAATCTGCCTTAACCTTACTTGTAGGAAGCCCACCAAAGAAATTAAGGTTTTTATTATTTACCCAGCTCAATTCGTAGTTTATATCTAGATCAAAATGATATCTCTTTTAGCTTTCGTACACAGATTAATAATATATCTTTAACAATATTGGCTGACAGGTGCTAAATGAAAGTAAACAACACGAATGTGTGTTTGAGTTTTATTAGAATGAAATGTAGTGCATCCATATTAACATAAACATTTTAAAAAGAAACTAAATTGCAACTATTGGTTGTGCAAAATGTGTATAGGGATGAACATCCATAAGGTCCCTGTATTTTATTAACATTTCATTAGTTTCTAATACTAATAACTGATATGCATAGTAATGTTCATCTAAATGTTCTACAAAACTTCAAAATCAAAAGTAAATCTTCAGCATGTATTAAAATGGAATTGATGAATACCAAATTCAGCTGTGCAGAAAGTGGAAAGTATCATTCTCTTATCATCGTTAGATACCTGGAAATATTATTATTTAATCTAACTTACTTTGTAGGAACCTTAAAACCTTTTGTATCAAATACCAAATGTGTTCTGATGCTGCGGGATATTCTGCGTTCAAAACATGAAAAGATTTAAATATTAAACCCAAACATTGTATAACACTTAAACATTTATACACAGAGGTATGGATTGCAAGATAAAAATTGTTTATTCTGTGTAGACTTGATCCTTCGATAATCATATAAGACTGGATTTTTTCTCTATTCTTGGCCCATTCTTCAACGGATCTTTCTATATCTGCTGTAATCTGGAAATATAATGATTTATTTTTTAGTAATTCAATTAACTACCACTGTTGTTAAGAGCCGCCGATACGTATAAAGTTGTGTAGAAGTATTACTATAAACCACATATAAAATAAAAATAAAATATTATATTTCATAATTTCCAAAGTTTTCATTCTGAAAGTTTGTTAGATATTTAGATTTATGGCCGACTTAAAACAATTAATATTAATGTTATAAATAAAAAAAAAAGTTTATTTGACTCACACACGTCTCATTTTCAATTATTGTAAGGCCGTCCTGCGGCATTACTAGAAATTCTTCAGATACCACCACCGTAAAAAAAAAACTGTAAACATGGTTGGTTTTTGGTGCCTTAATATTAAGCTACTTAGTAATATACATTACTAAGTAGCAAAACAGTACTACTGTTACTGTTATGCAAAATGTCAGCCATTGGTATGAATATTGGGAATTCTCAATCTAATAGCAATTTTTCTACGTTTTCCATTCTATAATCAAACAGATATTAAAAATTTTAGAATGCATAAATTATTTAAACTGAATGTTAAATAAATATATATCAATGTATGTAGGTACTTACATTTTATGAAGACAAGTAGGTAAATATGTCGACACGCACTAGAACAAAATACATGATGATACAAGCAAATATAGAAGCTGATGCGATACACATATGGTCAAATTACGGAAATTAGTTTAAGGCTACTACTCAGATTACCTGTACCCTATAAAATATACTCTTAGAAGCAGCAATACTTACTTCTAAATAAGCCGTTGGTTTTCAAACGCAAAAACTATTCCCTTAACATTTTTTGTTTAACAAATTTTAGAACGTTGTTTGAATCGCTTATTTTTCTAGATTCAACCAATTATTGGTTAATTCTACATTTTATATTCAACATTCTAAAAAAGGTTGAGTTAACATTTCTTGTTCTCTCAGTGATACTTATGGTATAAACAGCATAACGTGTATCCATATACCTAGAGCGTTTCTACATGATATTTTACTGAAAGAATTTTCAGTTATTTCTCTTGAGGCTCGTCGTAACAACATAGGTCTAACATTTTTATATAAATTACTACATAATAAAATTGACGCTAATCTACTTGTCTCAAAACTTAATTTCCATGTACCTCCGGCAATCTTCACGTGATTCCGATATATTTTATATTAACCAGGCCAGAAGTAACTTGTTATCTCGCTCACCAATTTCATTTATATGCTCACTGTTCAACGAAATTAGCTCTGAATGCGATATTTTTAATTGTTCCCTCAAGCAGCTTTTACAGGTGAATTCAGAATAATACTTTAAGTTGTTTAGCTATCGATCTATACATTTATTTTTTCTTACGTGGTTGCGTTTTATCCTTATATTAATTGTGCATCTAGATTAAGTTCTCATTCTTTTGTAAGATATTGTACTATTCTATTATATAAGTACTATTGTGTATTGTAAATTGCCTTATTATTGGATAAAACTGTTGGACAATAAACATTTATTTATTTATTTATTTAATAAACATTTATTTATTTAATAGTCTTTCATCGCATATTGCCGCATGCTGATATTTTGTATAATCAACTACAAAAAACAGTAACCGACCCGGTACAAATACACGCAGCCATAACGTTTTGAGAATGCTCTGTACAAAGAAAGAAATAATATAGAGACAATTGAAAGTGAAATTTCTTCTTTCGAATCGATATTATAGAGAAAAGAAGCCGCGATGAAATGAAATGGGAAGAATTTGTGTACGATGTAAGTCAGAACCAATTTTATGTTGCGGACACATTATGTCTCATTACATTATAGTAATGTGTCGATATGGTCGAATTGTTGGTGGATTTATATAGAACGAATGCGACAAATGCAAGAATTTATTTTGCAATGTGTGTTGCTATATTTTTCGGTTTAGTCTGGAAGTATATTACATAAACTAAATATTTTTAAACTGAATTGTTTGAAAGATTTTCTGTGTCATATATTTATTTATAAATAAGAATTATCTAGGCTATTCATGTGACTTGCTTTTCGTTTTATGGATATTTTATTTTCGTAATGGAGAATAGTACTTTGAAAGAAAGAAAATACAACTCGCGCTATCGTTTATTTCAAAATAAATAGATTTCTATTTTGTTTAAATTTGAAGCTCAATAATTAATGTACGTTTAGTTTTACGTTTATTGAAATATTATTCTTGATACTTATTAATGATATTTGTAAAAATCATAATATCAAAATAGCACATAAAAGGTAGAACAATTTGCACTTTATAAACACCAAACTAAAGGACAAAATGTGGGACGTGTGACAAAGTGTACATAAGCCAAACTATGCACCATCTTGACGAAAGAATAAAAGGCCACAAATATGCTAATAACATCGCGGCATTAAAGAAACTTTGCAATAAATTGTCACATTCATTTGACTTCTGTAAAACCAGGATCTTACATGTTGAAACAAATGCTAAGTCTGCAATACTGGAATTAATTGAAATCAAGATACATGAACATCGTGCTCTTAATGATAGAAACGAAATTAATAATTTGTCTAAAATGTATTTCCCGTTAATACGATAACAAAATTACTATTCCAGAGCTATCTGTATATATTAATGTTTTGAACAGATGAATATTGCAAAAGAACCGGCTCAATATATAAATATAAATTAGTTTATGAAAAGTAAGTGTGTGTTTCGTTGGAAGATGAGACCTACTTAAAAAATAAAAATTATCACTGTTGGTAAATTATAATGTAATTACCATTTTAATATGTTAACAAGTAAAAAATTGTGAAAGTTCTTGTGAGTAGTATGAATAAATAAATATGTATTATTTTCCAGATATGCTGGTAAAAATAAAAAATGTACCTTCGTATAGATAGACAATAAAAAATTGTCGAAATGTTAATAATTAATTATTGTTTACCACCTACATGATAAAAGCCGCATTTCAAGAAAACGATAAAATGCAAATAGTTACAACCTCTGTTAGAGATGAATGGCAATTGAAAAGATTTTTTGTAGCGATGTTTTTCTTTGGGAATAGCACGCCTTTATGTGGAAAAGGTGGAAAACCTCCGTGCATTTCGATGTTTTGTTTTCGTTAAATAGAAGTATATTATTTGGAAACATAAATTTGTCTACTGAAAATTATTATGTTTGTATATTAACTGTGATAGGCTCGGACTCGAGGAAGGAAAAATCAATTTCTCATCACTGCGTGCACTTTGGACCGCGATTTTTTTTTTGTAAACTAACGCTGTATACACTACACTAAATCTTTGAGCACTCTAGAACAGCAAATGCAAATCCCATCAAACGTAAAATTAAAATATAGAGCATGCGTACAATGTAGATATATTCATAGGTCATCATTCACAGTACACCTATGAATATATCTACATTGTATGCATCCTCTATATTTTAATTTTACTTTTGAGAGGATTTGGATTCATTCTTCTAAGAGTGCTCAAAAATTTAGTGTAAATCTTGGTTCTAAATTAACGCTTTGACTTCAATAAATACTAGTATTTCATTTGCAAAGAAAATGTTAGGTTTTGTTATTAGAAACACTAAGCGGTTTTTATCTGTTGACGCCATAACCTGCTTGTGTTGTTCATGTGTTCGTTTCCGCCTCGAATATGCTTCTGTTATAGCATCGCACACATTTAAAACTTATACAGAAGCTCTTGAATAAGTTCAAAGTTCTTTGATAATTTAGCATTAAATTCTTTGGAATTTCAAACGCATCGAACAAATATCAAGTTCATTTATGATTTATTAAATTAAAGGTGCACGCACACTGAGGCGAGGCGAAGCGAAGCGAAGAGAAACGCATTTATTACGCCTGATAAAAATGCACTTATTTAAATGGGGCCCGCACACTGAGGCGTCGTGTGCCGAAGCGAAGCTTACGTACATTTCTATAGGCGTAATAAATGCGCTTCTCTTCGCTTCGCTTCACCTCGCCTCAGTATGCGTGCACCTTAATGCTCCTGCTGTACTAGAATAGGTTATTTTTGTTCTTCTTGACTATCCTTCTTGCTCTTCCAAGGCGAGAACGAATGATTTATGAAGATCACCGCTTTAAAAAAGGTGTAGTTACTTTAATGATATTTACGAAATTGATAAAATTAACAATATTATATACGCGGTGTCCCAGCGAAGTGGCAAAATACATTATTGGAATCTAAATGTACGTACATAACGAAAAACGTATAACTAATTAGCTGATAGTTATAAATAGTTATATTATAAGTATTTATAATATATAAAGTCTGCTATACAAAAAAAGCTCCAATATCCTTTCTTGCTAAAACAAATTGATATTACCTTTATGCATACATTAATATTGTAGATTTTGGGCATTATATGTTTATTATTGAAGGTGTTTTTACGGTTATCAAGAAAACAGTGTTATGTACACACATTTACTAATCAGATGGAAAAAAAGTGAAATTTGTTGACTAGTATTATCGAAGAACTTGCTCAGGCGTTTTTGTATAAGTTTTATATAGATGCGATGGTATAGGAGAAGCATATTCGAGGCGAAAGCAAAGAAGTGAATTACAAGAACGTGATGCCTCGATAATTGCTTAGCCTTTCTAATCAGTAGATATTCCATTATATTCTTCTAGATTTGATAGTTTATACGTAAATAATTACTATCTTTGATAATTTTGTTTGCTTTAGTAGACCTTTCCGTACAAAGAACAAGCAATGCAAAAACAACATAGATGGTTTTTTTATTATTTACTGTGTGAAAGAAATGCTTTAGCTGCTCAAGTTATGCAAGCCGTTCCGGCTAACAATATTAAAAATATCTCATTACTTTCAAATGGAATAGCCTATATATCTTTTGCTATTTAATCACCGTAACTATAATGTTTATTTACTACTTTAAAGTGGAATATTTATTTACAATTTAGATACTCCTCTCAGAAATGTTGTCTAGCCTAAAGGTTCATATGTATTGATTTATAATAATATGACCATGTATCCCAGTTACATCTGTTTTAAACTTTGACAAAAATATGTTTTTGTACCAGTAGTAAAAAATCATAGCATTTTTACACATAACAAAGTGCCACGAAATGTCATTTCTCGACCTGGAACTAATAACAGGTAAATAATGAGGCTATTATTGACCTAGGGAAATAATGAAAACAAATAAAACGAATGCCGCAACCATGCACTCGTGTAGTAGTAGTAGTATGTCAAGTTGTCAACCGTCAAAATGAATAACTGTATTTTAGGCACAATTTTAGGTTAACAATACCAGAATATAATATACGTTTATTTATCAATTGCCATTAATTTTATATTTTCTGACAATACTTTGTTGTTTACATGAAAAAATTTAACCTAATAAAGAAAATACCAGTAAGCAGACTTATGGACTAATATACTTACATTACATATATTACACAATGTCAGCATTTGTCTATTAATACATAAAATATGTATGATAGTATAATATGGAATCAATATATCAGGTAACTATTACAAATGTAAAGAATTATTTAATTCATATTGAAAATTCCTGTTGCAGGTGTGGTTGCGTAAGTAGATGTAGGTAGATCTTGTAACATACATGCTATATTTTTTTTATTTACTAGGGAAACTTCGATATAACCTTTAGCTACAAAGTTGCTCCATTATTACAAACGTACCATTTTTGCTATTGTGAATGTGAATAATAATTAAATTATCTCTCATGATGACATCAGAAATTAATAAATTACACAGCTCATCACTTCGGCATGCACCAGCAACACCAATTACAAGAGCAGTCTACAGAGATATAAATTATCAATAATTTCAAAGTATTAATATATAAACCTTGGTTGCAATGTAACATGTGTCGGGTGCCTCAGTAAGGAATTTTATGATTTCCTACTAATGATTTTTTGGGCTTATAATTTTCAATGTGTAGCTTTCAACATTGAATATTGCGCCCATAAAGTCGAAGCTTTTTTATTTTTTGAATATTCTTGAAAATAAGCCAGAAGTACGTTTTCAGAAGTTACTACTGTATATTTGGAATTATACCATTTTTTAAATTCTGTGTATGTTTTCATGTATAAGTGATTAGCTTTATGCGGAAGCAGGTTCTCAGCTGCCTGTTCTGCAATCTCGCGCATTTCAGGTGGTGTACATCTAAACTCTTCAGACATTATAAATGGAATGAAATTCAGCATTTATGTCAAAACTTATTTGTCAAATTTGTCAACATCAAAATATAGCCTACTTATTTGTTTACATGAAGTTTTATTACAAGGGCATTCTTACATATATGAGTAAATTTATTCATAATTATTAAGGTTTTAAGGTCCAATTAGACTACTGGTACAAAAAATAGTATACATACTACGGTTGAGAAGACTATTATTGCCCTTGTGGCTTAAATTGCTCTCGGAATTTAATCTCGCCACTCGGGCAATAATAGTCATCTTCTCAACCTTGGTATGTAATATACTATTAAATCAGAATTTAAAATTTCTTTTATAAAGCAAGTATTATTATATTCACTTAATGTATGTACCTTTACTTTAGGATCCTTATTTTTGTTTTAGCTGTGCAATTATACTTAATAAGCACAGGGAATCACAATTAACGTAAATATTTATCATATATATTAAAAAAAAATTCTCAGTAGGAAAGACAATATGAAGACGTATTCTTTCTCCTTGTCACTGATACATATAATTGAACACACAACCAGCAGTATATGTTTAAGTACTTTATAACATACCAACAAAATTCTTAGTTATAAAAAGTTCGCTAATTAAATGACCATTGACACGTAGACAGAATATATTTTACCATTTCAATTATTTATTACATTACATTTGCGGATATTTATAAGAATTTAGTTTGTGTATTATATACAGGGTCCGGCAACAAAGCGGGGACGGTGTATTGCACACCTATTTGAAAGTTAATTATTTCAATACTAAATGTTGTTCCGCGCTATCAAGAACCCGTTTTAAAAATATCTTATGTAGTACAGGCTATTTCACAAAATAGTTTTACACAAAGTTGTGTTTTTTTTTAATGGAATGTTCATAACTAAATGAATCATGATAGAAAGTTGATTATCTCGATATAATATTATATACGTCTAAAATTGATATTTGTATGTAATATTATATTAATAAAAAAAAATAAAAAATTAATTATTTTCTTTGAGAAATTAGTTCGTTTTAGTAGGCTATTTGTACAAACAACGAGAGACTTAGAGAAAGTTTGCTTGCTGTGTGAAAAAATGCAGTAGCTCCACAAGTTATACAAACCGTTCAAGTTAACAATATTGAAAATATCTCATTACCTTCAAATGGAACAGCCTGTATATCTTTTGCTAATTAAAAAGTTTTATTGCTACATTTTCTGTTGATTCCACAATTGATATATTTAGAAATGCCCATTTGCCAATTATTTCATCTTAAAACTAAATTTATGAAGATTTTATAATATTCTTTCATTTCTTTCAATACATAAATTTGTCTTCTTATTTATTACCGCTGAACATCTTGTAATATTTATTAGAATTTGTTAAAGCTCCTGCTAAACACTGAATAACTTAGCAAGACATTTTTGATAAGCTAGGTTTGTTTTAAGTTTTCAAAGATTATCTATCTCGCTTTAATAGTATAAGAGATGTATACTAGAAATGTATCGACTTTTCGATATAGTGGTTTTGAGAAATATCGATGAGTGTGAAACTATATTTGAACAATTTGTTACAGAAGTTGTATTTTTTTTCTAGCAATTACTTATCGTTTACTTATTTTTCTTTGCCAGTTGAAACATATATCTTATCTTATTAATTTCATAAAATCTTCAGGAAATCGTACAAGAAAGAATACGATACAATGTTGATCATGTTATAAATTTCTATACATATTATTTAATAATAATAATAATAATAAATTCATTTATTGATAAATTCGGTTTATAAGTAAAGAACAAAGAGAGATTAATAGTTCTTGCACCGAATAAATAAACCGATATTTACCCAGCATAGTGAGACAGCACCGAGGAGTCTTCTCTTCTTCTTTTTTATTGTACGTTATAGTTAGGCCTCTGGCCTTCTACTTATAGTCTGAAAGTGGCTAATCTCGCTTTTGTTTGGTTTTGAAACTGTACTCTTACAGAGGATTCATGATTGTGTAGCCAACCGAAGTCGCTTGAGCGGGAGCACGGAGTACCATTCTTAATGAGATATTTTGGAGGATCTGAAATTGTTTGATGTTTGTTGGAACTGCATATAACCAGATCTGGGTGGCGTATGTAAGTATTGGTCTTAAGATTTGTTTATACATTCGTAGCTTCATTTTTGAAGAAAGTGTGCTGGCAGCTCCCAGGAAGGGCCACATCATTCCTCTTGCCATTTCAGCCTTTTTGCAGGTCAGCTTTACATGGTGGGTGTAGGTCAATCTCCTGTCCAGAGTTACTCCTAGGTATTTGACGCAGGGCAGCCATGGTATTTCTCTGTGTTCTATGTATATCTTTCCATTAATAGGTTTTACTTTCCTTCTGAAAATTATAGCCTGGGATTTGTCGCCGTTAATGGCGATTCGCCAAGTATGGCACTATGTAATAGTGTTGTCTGTTGCTTTTTGGAGGTTTCGAATTGCTATTGAAGGGTTGGTGGAGGATACCATAATGGCGGTGTCGTCAGCATAGGCTACGAGTAGTGTGTTTATTTTTGGGATGTCGGAGGTGAAAATGGCGTAGAGATAAGGGGAGAGGGCAGAGCCTTGAGGACTCCAGCTGTGAGTCTTCTAGTTGATGATGAGGTATCTTTGACGTTTACTGCGAAGGTTGCAGATAAGAATGGATGATTCTGACTAAATGTGGAGGATATTGTTTTGCATATATTTTGTATAATAACTCTTGGTGCCACACTCGGTCGAAGGCTTTCGAAACGTCTAAGAAAACTGCAGCTGTGGTGTTGTTCTTGAAGAAGGCGTTGTGTATATTTTCAGTAACCCTGGCCAGTTGAGTGATGGTGTAGTGGTTCTTCCTGAATCCGTGCTGTTCTTTGGGGATGATTCGATACAACACCGAGAAGGTCACTAGAGAAGAATAGACTAGGACATACGCCCGCAGTCAACGTAAGAGAGCCTCACACGCTGGCACCTCGCTTTGTAATTGACCAGATAGCTTAACTGATAAGAAAAGCTTTAAGAAAACTTAATTGGAGTCTGTGGCTTGATACTAAACAAAAACACTAATAAAAACACCATACACCATACTAAAGCACTGAAAGCTAGATACGTATTTCTACAACTATGTTATCATCAGTAGCACTGACTAATAAAAACCGCGTTATCAGTAGATTAATGAATTCAGGTAACAATCCGATACCCCAATCTTGTTTATATAAGTCTGTAGTGTGAACAACGATACTACTTTCAGGTGGAGTTAGAATTAGAGGGTAGGATTTTAGCATTAAGCTTGACGAAATTAACGGTACAATGCTCAAGTACCGTTAATGATGGTAGTAATAGCTTAGTGTGGGTATAAATAAGCCATCCCTGTAAAATTTAAATCAGTGTTGTTCTGTACACACTACGGGGTACATATAACGCCGTTTTTATTAATCAATGCTTCTGATGATGACAACATAGTTGTCGAAGTACATGTCTAGTTTTCAGTGTTTTAGTGTGGGTGGTGTAAGGTGTTTCTGTTAAAAAAGCTTTGTTTAAATATCTCCGTTGAATAACGAGAACTCTTTATAGTGTACTTATAACGTATATTGATATTGTGGATATCTGTCCTAAAGGTAATTATCTGGCAGAGGTAAGGAGGCGATTATCTTATAATAGAAACACAACGCATGAAGGGCCCGACGCTCAGACATGTCCAACCACCCAACCTATGCAATAGTATAATTCTCTCACGCAGTCTTATTGCGTAAGTAAGGTGTAGGCATATACCTTCTGAATACGATTAACATTGACCATTGTTAAACAAGGACCGTACAAAGAACAGCAATGATTAAAATCGATAACACCAATAAGTCACATAAGAGCAATTTTACCCTCCGATTAAACAAAAGCCTATTGCAGTATAAGGTCCTCAGCCTAGAATATGCAGACCTCCGCAAATCATCAAGATGGAACGAAAATGCGTGCCATTATCAATAATCAGAGCAACGCTGACAACGATTGGCAAAATCTTATCGCCAATTTTAACAGAAACATCATCAACCGTTTCAACGTATGACGTCCTCCAAACACTTTGCTGGGTCGAGCTTTGGGAAGTGTTTCTCAGAAAAATTACATAAGGCTCTCAGATCATTAATGATGAATTTTATAGCCTGCTCCTTATCACTCACCGACAATGAATGATAAAGTTGTGCATCATCTGCATGAAAATGGTAGTTAGAGTTATTTAATACAGTTGGAAAGTAGGAAGTGTAAATAGAAAAGAGCAGAGGACCGAGTATCAAGCCCTGTCGCGCGCCCGCAGTTACAGGCAAGGGTGATGAGACATCCCGGCCCACCTTGACCTTTGCGTTCTCTTGGATAAGTAGTTCTCAAAAAATCCCACCGCGATGCGAGTTAAACCAATGCAATGCAATTGTGCACACAAAATTTATTGTGTCAAACGCTCGCGAATAATAGAACGTTACTCTTCGCGGGATATATCTAAAATATATCATATATTAACAAGGCTGAATAGACTATCTTTTTTAATCTCTCTATAGAGGTTGCAAATGGCATAAGATACTTTATCAGTATAATAAATATATCGATTTAATACAATTCACTGTCGAATAAGTGAATCTTTCGTATTAAATGATCTTCTTTTTCTTGATTTCGATAACTTATGGGTTATTTATCGAACACTTACAATTATAAAAAGCTTCAAAATACAAAAAAAAACAATAATTTAACTTTAAAATTAAATAAGTAGAAAATCATCTATTCTAAATGTATCAAATAAGCTATCAGTTGATAGCGAAATAAAAAGACTTTTCAATTATCAACAGATATACCGAATGATAAAATATTTTTAAAACGTGCGTGGATGGTGCGTAAGAGCGTTCAGTATTGAAATATTTGATTAACATTCTAATAACCGTGTAATCCTGCATCCCCGCTTTGTTGCCGGACCCTGTAGTGTTATTTGCATAAACAATATTTTTCGAACATTGTTCACAGGTTCACTACAAGGGCCCCATGAAAAAAGGCTTTTAAATAATTTGCTCGGACCATATAACATCCTGGAAAGACCAGTTGCCAATGAAACAGAATCACTTGAAGTAAAATTCGGCCTAACTCTACAGCAAATAATTGATGTGGTCAGTATATATATATACCTATATTATTTTTTCTAATATTTATTTCGAAAATATTGATTGTATCATACATATAAACCAGTCGCCATTCATATCTATGTAAAATATTTCAAAATTAATAGCGTTTAATGTATTTACTTGTTAGAATGATTGAATTTTAAATTATTTTACGTTTTAGTTTATTTTATAGAAGCTTATATCATAATGATCACAAAAATATTGCGTTTTATTTACTTATTTATTTATTTTGATGAATTTACGCTACTTCGACTTTATACAATATTTAGACGCTTTGGGATATATATCAAGGTGTTTCAGATAATTTTATCATACATAATATCTATGTTTGGAGTATCTTACGGATTGCGGATTTATGATTAAATAAACAAATTCCCTAGTTTTGATCGTTTTAGACATCAACAGGTAAAATATGTTTGGATTCTGCTACAATTTTATATTTTATGACAGTCTCTTCCCATGTAACATATTTCGAAGTTTGCAAGTATTTTAAATTGGCTACGAAGATAATCGAAGAGAATATAGGTAGGCTAAGTCACATTTTATTGCGAAATTACTAGAAAAACCGTCTATCCAAGCATAAAATTGGTCAAAGAATTGTTGTAGATATTTATTGATTAAATTACATTTCTATTCACTAATTTTACAATGATATTAAACTTTATATATTATTCTATTGTCCCCTGTGCAAGCAACATCTGCGAAATTCGAAAACTGATACATGAGTTATTCCAAAAGTTTGTAGCGAAAATATAACGTGACTAATTCAAAATATCTATTGATACTAAAAATGAAACAATACAGTAAATACTATGTATTTTTTCCTTCGATATGTGCGTATGTAAAATGATGCAAAGATGCTAATGAACGACTTAATAAGAACTATCAAAAAGAAAGTAAGGCAACCAATGATCTAATAATATAGAACTACTAGATGGAGAGTAGAGAGAGCGGAATTAACCCCTACATACAAGTGAGACAGATGCAGCCAGTTACCTGACTGGCAAAACACGTCCAAATAACACGGTGTAGTATATAAATTTTGTGAATTTTATTGATTTTAATACATTTATTTGTATTTCTGAGTAGGTAAGATTATTTATTCTAGTATTGATTTTATTTCATAACTACTGAATTCATATTTGCCTTGAAGAAATATGTGTATAAAGACTAATGTGATTCAATCAACAATTTTTTAATCAAATTGTTAATTGTAATTAGACACACTTTAAGAATTTTAGTTTTATTTGATAGGTATAATTTTATATAAATTAAGAATCATTATAGAATGATCAAGAATATTAGGAAGTGTCAACTTATGATGAATTTAATGTAGCATCTTTGGTATAGAGAACCTAGTGAATTTTATTAATTAATTAAGCAACAAGTTCAGTGAACCTATTTGGGAAAAATGTATTGACTTACCGGATCTATTTTTATGGGACTGTGCATACAACAAAGTTGTTATTTCTGTGCACTTCTAGTAAACAAAATAACACATTAGTATTAGAGATACTGTTTAAAGGACATTTAGAAAATTGAAGTCGTTTCAAAATAAGAATGCAGTAAAAATTAAGAAACAGTGTTCGGATAAAAACTGTAACTGCCATTCTATGTAACTAACGCAGCTATTGAGCGCATAGTAAAAGCTTCACCTGGAGCTGGTTCTTCGTACTGCATTTATTAATACCAAGTATATGTAGAGGGAAAAAAATATGCCTTACCTTCAGAGGTTGTTAAATAATTAAGTGCTGTGAAAGACAAGATGACTACAGTCGATGTTTTCAACAAATATTCCTACTTTTATGAAATTTCTATATTTTATGTTGTTCATACACCTATCTATTAATTCATATTAGTTCAAAATTTCCATTTGATATCCATAGTGATTTTAAAATATTTTTTTCTACTCCCATACTTTAATTGTATTATTAGATATGCCGAACCTGTACTTTAATGATGTCCATTACGATACAGATTTTCATTATGATACAAGTTTATATCCAATAGGAATACAGATTTTTCATTACGATACAAGTTTATATCCAATAGCAATGCGATATTCCAATATTCAAGCAATATTCAATATGGCGACTGCATATCTGACAGATATACAAATTAAATAAATGTGACAGTTGTCTGCAATTTACAAGGAAGTACTTAAAATTTGTGCTGTTTTGAAAATACGGTAAAAATGAGGGATAATGACTGAAATGTAAAATTTGAGTCGACCAGAAATTATGGAACAAGCCTTAGTAACCACGAACAATTTATTACCAGCTAAATTCGCAAAGGTGAATGGAAAATTTTAACCTCAATTTATGAAAAGGAATGTTTAAAAAAATAATGTTTTATTATGGGGTCGTAGAAAAAATAGTGTATGCAACTCGCATTTAATGGCTATTAAGACACTCATATTCATTACAAAACTCGGCTTCGCGTCGTATTGTAATTTTCTTACTCGTGTCTGAATAGCTATCATTAAATGCTCATTGCAAAATATACTATTCTAATACTACTGTTACAAATAAAAACTGAATGACCATCACACTTGGTAAAAATAGGTATACTTAGAAGAAACAAATCATATAAGTATCTCATAATCATTCAGTAGTAATATTTAATTAGCTTTCTTTTTCTTTAATTATTGACTAATGGCAACTAGCATACATACCTTTAAAATGTTATTAAACATAATATATTGGATGTCATATTAATGATATATGTTTAAAACGATTTATCCTTTTGATTATTAAAGTTGCAATAAAGGTATTTCCCTTTTAATATAGCATATTTTTAATAAACTAGTGCTTTTAGAAATTGTAAGCCCTTACCAGTTACAACAAAAAAAAAGTATCTCTTGCCCACACTCAAGTGATCAATTTCTTTCGTCTTTGTCAAACATCCGACGCTCGTATATGTTCCTTCTTTCTCTTATGGTGTGGGTCAATTCATAATAAGCAAGGCATAGGGCACGCTCCATCTAATAGTGTAATAGTATTAGATCGTCTATGACAACCTAAAAAAAACTGAAACGAAATATTAATATTATAATATTTATAAACATATATTAATGGTTTATTTATTTCCCAACCCATTAATGTTTCCGATAATATTATCAATTGTTGTCTTATTCATTGTTCTGGTAAATAGAATTTTGAACACATTTAACCCGCTATAGCCCCATGTGACATCAAAGTCACATTAAATAATTATTTTTATTTTCACTTGATTATAAGGGTCAGATACATTGGAATCAGCTGTCACTTTGAAGTAGGTAACATAATAGCCTCCCACTTGGAACATGGAACAACTCCTATCAGCTATATTTGAAACATATTTTTTTTTTGCATAACGATAATGGTGGTCAGCCAGTTATGAATGCAAGTTCAGGGTAATTATTATCACAAAATCTAAAATATTGTTACTTCATATTTATTATATTATATTTTATACTAAAAGGATTATAATGAATCCACATTTACAATAAATAATTAGAAATCTAGAAAACATCTAAGTGAAAGTGATGGCGAATATAATATTCTACTAGCAAAAAAATCATGTTTTTTAATTGACGAGGATAAGGGAAAATCGATAATGTGTTGTGGTAATAAATGAAACTGAGTTTGAAGACACCAACAAGAATGAACCCTCCGAAGGAGATATTACCGAATTGGAAACTAAGATGATTTACCATAGTAGCTATTACTAGCAAGAAAGAGAGAAACAGATGGAAAAACAAGAAAACAGAAGAATATAACCTGGGTGCATGCTAAAACGGAGCAAAATTGTCGTGGAAAGGTCAGCTGCCTAATGAACCTTGAGAAGTTAATAGTCTTTTTTGTACTCACCACCCGCATTTGGCGCATGTATAGCTCAACTAGGAGAGAGGTTTTCCCGGTCGAGGCGACTTTAAAAATTGAAAAAAACACTGGCTCTTTGGGACATTTAAAAAGAAATCTAAGTTGGTAGTAATAAAATTTAGTATATAAAATAATACTTCCCTCCACTATTATTCACTAAAAGTTGGGGAAATAGGAGTAATAATTAAAAATTCTTCCAAAAAAATTGTGGCGCCATCTATTTGACCACATCGACATTCATATTGGCAGTTCCTAATTTTTTGTATTTAAACCAAAAAACGCAATAAATTTACTATAAATTTATATACCGTATGTGTCAATTTTCATTAGGTATAGGGATTCAATGTTCACGTGCGATTTATACGTATACAAGTAATGCGTGGCAACATGGCACCCCTACTGTCCGTCACCAATCCCGGCAACAATCTACATCACAACGATTTTCTCCGATCTTCCCACTTCTCTCCACCAGATTTTACATTCAATGTTTAGCTGCGAACACGTTGCGATCTAGTCTGCAATAAAAGCCGTCTTATTACTGGAACGGGATACATCAAATGGCCGCCGCGATCTCCTGATCTAGTAGTTTATTATTATTTTCAGAATCCTTTTTTATTTACCTTATTTTTCATTTTATTAGAATTACGCTTTTGTTTGTGTCATGCAGCGTGAACGCAGCTTAATAATTCTCTGCATTTACTGAAAGGAAAAAGAAAAACAAATCCTTGCAACTCGTAAATATTATTTCTGAACGCATTACAAACACCCAAGCCGGTGGTCGAATAACCACGCTAACTTGTATTTACGAGCATACATCGGTCGTGCGGGCACTGGAAAGGAAAGAAGGGGTACTATGTTGCCACGTACTGTATGGATTAATCGCCTATGCCTAATGAAAATTGACACATGCTGTATATATATATAAGAATAAATACCTCATATTTGCCATGTGTAAGAAGATAATAACTTAATTTTAAGGAAAGGTGAGTAATAGTTACGTACATGAAATGCTTAAATTAATTAGGTAATCTATCTTAGGTTAGGTATGATACTAATGAGATTAAACAATAATATTTTTTTAATTGAATGTTCGTACAAAAAATATTGTGCAAACCACTTGCGTGAAGACATCTTCTACGCATTCGCGCAAATAAAAGCACTCGCTTCCTGCGGTCGCTCGTGCTTAAAGTGCGCTCATGCGGGAAAATAGTCTTCCCGCACTTGGTTCGTAAATAACTATTACGCTCTTTTGGAAAGCTAATTGATAGAAACATATTATGAAACATTGTGAAACAAAATAATTTTTGTTCGCTTCGCGCAGAGCATGTCACATTGACTAATAAAGAAATGGAGAATTTTATAGGTATAGTATTCTTGATGTCTCTTTATGGGCTGTCACAAACTTGAATATTGAACAACCCATGTAGTGAAAATAATAGACACAATGTCAAAAATACATACAATCAAAAATACATTTCAGTGAAACGTAGTTCTTACAGAGGAATGATAAATGATATATCAGGACCATCATTGTGCCAGGGAAAAGATAAAGATGAAACCTAGAAAATGTGCAGATTCAAATCCTTTGTGTTATGTATATCAGATAGAACTGTGTATGATTGAGAGGTTGACAGTGGGGTTGTAGTCCAGTATCAAGAGCTTCCAGACATTGATGTTAGTGGTAATGTTGTATATGTTAGCCAAAATAAATCCTAAACATGATTATTGCAAAATATATTTTGATAATTGGTATAACAACATGAAATTACAAATAAAATTGCATATAATTTGGGTACAGTAAGCTCTAATCGTTTAGGCGGGTGCTTATTTCCATGCGAGAAAAACATGCAACAAAAAGCAAAGGCTCTACAGAATAAATGTAGGCAGTTATTAATGGTGTAGAAACAATAGTAAAGTGGTATTTCAATAAACAAGTTTCCTTTGTTAGATTTTACCCTAAAAGACAGATCAAACGGTGGAATTTACAACTAGAAATGAAATCGATATCCAATATCCCAATACTGTAACCTCCTGTACAATCAGTTTATGGGACGAATAGATTTCGTAGATTCCTTTGTCACTATACAGGACAACAATCCGCAGCAATAAATAAGTGATATCACAAAATTCATTTCCACCTCATGGATTTGTCTTTCGGAAACATCTGACTCTTATGCGGAAGAGACTAATCATGTGGTGACGTGACCAAAAGAGTGAACAACTGAGTCTGCTTCAAGGCTGACCTTGCCAACACTCTGTGGACGATTGATGACCAACAGAAAGATACAGAAGAAAGAGTAAATCGCGATCAATAGCAAATTGAGCAAAAGTGGAAAAGAGGCAAACAAGCATAAATGCCTACCTTGGATACTACGAAAGACATGCCTATATACAAAGAGAAAGATGTAGACTCCCAGTAACAGTGTTCCAACAACTGTCTGAAACATGAAAGTAACATACCAGTAAAATACAGAATGAAACAGTATGAATCGTGCTCATCGTTCTATTATTAAACTAGCTTTAATGAAAACTTACACTTAAAACCAACAAGAACCAATCGTAAAGAAGATAATCACAATTCGTTTGAATTACATACAGTAATAAGACAAAGACAGATGTAGACACCATTCATAACGACCTAATTATGACTATTTGCCATTTACTTTAGTTTAGCTACATTTTGAACACAAAATTGTAATATAAACGTGATTATACGAGAGTAGTTTGATACGTACATGTTTAGCATAATAGAAAAACAAAGATTTTTTATAGTCAAATTTATTCTTATATTAAGTCGACACAGTTTTCTCAGCGATGTTCCAGCGGCTCTTTATAGAAGTGTCAGCAGAATAAGTAGACCTCTATGACTTTCAGGTATCTATAGATATATTGGTCAAATTCATTAACAGCCGCTAAACCACGAAAAGGACGACGACTAACCGATTAAAAAAGGGAGGATTACATATACAAGATCTAAGTTTTAAAATGCGTGTTTTTTATTGGTCAAAAAAAAAATTAAATAGCACAGTTTTCTAAATAACTAACAGGAGGCTGTTGTCTAGATTGTCAAAAAACGAGATCAAGCTATGTTTTCACGATTAAAGAAAGGAGGATTACATATATATATATATGTAATCCTTCCTTTTTTAATCGTTTAGTCGTCGTCCTTTTCGTATATGTTACCGTAGACAACCGAAATACGTTTTTACGCGTACTTGCTAGTAAGAATGCGAAGTAACTACGAGCATTTGTAATTTCGCGTTCTGACTAGGAAAGACAGGAATTAAAATTTTAATTCTGCTATTTACTGCAGCTTTTTGTTAGAACCCGTTCTAACTACACGCATAGCTGCAACTACTGAGCAAGAATGGGTCGATAAATGATCTGTGCTCTGATTGGTTACTTCTCATCACGCTGTGATGGTATGACTAAGTGATCTGGCAACCTTGTTGGGGGATTGAGTATGTGTTGTTTAGTCGATGGCTAATAAAGTTTAATGTAACAAGTGCTTTTTTATTCTTTGAGTATTGTTCGTCTTTTTTTTTAGTTTTTCGCCCTAAAAATTAACTTCGTTAATTGTGTGTAAAGAGAAGTTTATTAATGATATACTCAGTTGAACGAGCCAATCAAGATGTTGAACATATGATTGCCGCGTGGATGTCCGATAATAACACCGTTAAATGGTCAGAAGGTCTACCTTTTGTACAGTTTCTGGAAACCCGTGCGTTTCATTCAAGCATAAAACAAACTCCATCTGCTATATTTGGCATGGAGCCTAGGGTGGGGTAACTACATCGTCTTTGCTTATAGGCGTTATTTCTTCTCTAGAGCGGAAAGAAGTTTTGGAAAATATTATTGGTGACGTCAAAATTAGCATGGCGGAAATTCATGGGGAAAATTCAAACATAGAGTGTGAAAATAAGGAAAAAGACTTGAGGTAATAGAATCTAGAGTATGCTTTAAGTGCAGTGCTACCTTAAATGTTAACTTTGATAGAGACTATTGCTTGAATTGTATAACTACTACTGTATAAATACCATTACAGCAGCACGGTCTGAAGCAAGCCAGTACCTGATTCAACAGATTAAAGAGATGAAGTCTTTCAGTGATAAAAATACCCTCCTGCTAATGTCAGCGATAACGCCACAATACCTATTCCCGACGTTGACAACGCTAAAGGTGCATTCAGAAATATTATAGCTGTTGTTTTATGAAAGACTGATGACATCATGTACCAGTTAGGTACTAAGGATGGTGTTATAAATCGTCTGTACACCAGATCAGAATTTGATATTTGCAAGCAAAAATTTATTGACATCGATGTAGTAAAGAAGGATAAGCAAACATCTTTACGTCATGCGGCATCGTTCTGTATCAGAATCCATCCAAGGATGTTCCGTGTGCAAGTGCACAAAAAAGTGTCCCACTAATTTGTATAAGTGTAAAAGAACAAGTGTTATGCAATTCAAAATGTCATAATAGTATCTCATGTAATAATAAATAAGTCAATTTACTTCTTAACGCATTAAATAATCTTGAAATCAATCATGGTTTAAGAAAGAAAACTAAATGAAAGATGGTATTTGGTATAACTTCATAAGTATGTACGCTTGTTAAGAGGTATTTTCAAATCATGTTGAAAAATTGTCCATTAAATAGAGGTATGAGCTATGGAAGTATATCCGCTGTTAAGAGATGTGTATTTTGGTTACTTACTCTTATACGTCTAGTTAGAACGGGTTCTAACTGAAAGCTGCAGTAAATAAAACGTATAAGAAAGTAAAACATTTAGTACATGCATATATTATCATCTCTGGTATTTCATTTACCGTTTCGATCTACTTATTTATCTGCTTGTACATGCTATTTGAATGGTTAAATGGTTAATAAGCATATATAAATGTAATCTCGTTCAAAATAAAAATATAGTAAGATAGGTATCACAGCAGCAATAGAGTATCTCTTTTTTAGATTTCAGATAAATAAAACTTCAATAATAATAATAATAATAATAATAATAATAATAACAATAACACTGTGCAAGTCTAAAAACTGAACAACCGGGGCACATATCAGGTAAAGTCAATTCGGGTACGCTGAATTCAGTGGTGCAAATCGTTTTTTTAGGTTAGGTCATTTAATCGAATTATTTCAATAATAAATTTAATTTTTGCTGCAATATTTTTAGTATTTAATTATTTTTTTTTCGTTAAAATTGGAATGGATTTTCACTGTTTTGGTAAAATACACTAAATAGAAGCCATTTTACGAAAAGAATGATCGATTTAGCTAAAAAATACAATTTTCCACGTTTGTTCGCAAGAAAATTTCAAATCATTTCTAAAATAATTTATTTTGCATAAAATATAAGCAAATAAAATAAAATTCAACTACACATTTTAAATTATTAAAATTGTTTCCTTCATTTAATTTTTTTTCAACTATCATGTTCAATTTCACTTTCTTCTTGTAAATTCCAACAAATATCTCCTAATAGAGCATCAAGCTTCTTTGCGCTGTACCAGTGTTCGAGTCTTGCTGGTATCTGATGAAAGCGTTCACCATGCTCATCAGATTCGACTGGTGACTGTTCGGCGAATTTTTCGATATGACAATGAAGAAAATGTAATTTCAATGACATACTAACACCGATGTTGTGGAAAGCGTCAAGCATATTTTCAATATGTATGCGCCAATCTTCGGATCGACGAGCCCCAAGTACATTTTCAATGACCGCCTTTAAATAGTCCAATTCCAGAAGCTCTGCATCACTAAGAGCGCTTTCGAATAGTCTGTCCTTCATCAAACGTCGAATATCTGGTCCATTAAGTATTCCTGTAATAAAATAATGTTAAATTAAATTTCAATTGGTCTAAACCTAGATTTTAATACTAACCCTATAATGTTATGTCGGCGCAATCTAATTTCTTCACGTATAGGCCAGTCCCGTTTTTCGTATTGATCGCCAGCATAACAAGTGTCCCATAAACACATAAAACACATATTTTTTGTGTACCCCAATTGCAAACCAGTGAGAATTGAAGCCACCTTCAAGTCCGCACAAATTTTTTATTTGTGATCATTGTATTTCACTAGATCGATGATTTTTTCAATGATAAGTAGTTCTCCTTTGTATTTGTGCTCAGTGCAATCGGAACGAAATTTTTTGAGTTCGTAACGTGAAGTAGAACTGCTTTCAACCTACTTTTGGACGAATCGATAAATAGTCTTCAGTTTTCGGGTTTATATTCATGGTGCAATGTTAAAACCAAACCGTGGATATCGTCGCAATAAGCCAACGAATTATTCTCAATTGATTTAAAAAAATGACGACGACGGCCGATTGATCCATATACACGAGCGTCTGGTGCCAAAATGTTTACTCGTTTCAATTCTTTAGCTAAGAGAATCGACTGTCGCTGTGATAACTTGAGGCGACGTGTCATAATGTCAAGATGGTTTTATGTAATTTCAATATGGTTGCAATATGGAGTGACGTTTGATGGTACATATTCGGATACGTACACCTGACTCTCCAGCAGTTTCAACAGTTGGCGGCGTGTATTCTTCATTAGGGCTCTGTTTTTTTGGGATGGGTATGTTTTCGGAGTGTGGTAATGGCAACTGTACAAATTTTGTTGCTTTGTATGTCATAGAACGAATCTTATTTCTGCTGGTTCCGAAAATATAATTCACGCACGCGTAACATTCAGCTAAATTATGTACTTGTAGGTCCGTCCAAATTATAGGAATACCAAAAGGCATATAGTCCATTGATTCAATTTTTTCAAGCATCCTGTACAAATGATAGACGGGGCCCATTCCACATCGTGAAAAACTTCTTGATTGAAATATTGGCGATATATTTCAACTATGTTCGGAGTAATTTTACGCCGACTAGGCATGATAGTGTATTTTCCGCAAACATAACAAAAGTTATTGAATTTTATTGCTCCACATATATCCATTTTATATATTTTAAAACGATTAATTTCGCAAACCGATCAAAATACGCACTGAAAAAAACAAACAGAACTTGTAAACGAGGAGGTTGTTTAGACCAAATGTCAAAATTATCAAAATATGCAATAATACACAATATGTTTGATGGTTATATATAAAGTCCCTAGATATATAAAGTACCGCAATTGGTTTGTCCCATTATAACGGCGCCAAAATCGCGGTGATTTGGTGACATTTAGTAGTTATTTAGTAATTCGTACGCATATATACAAATAGACGATAAGACAAATCACATTGAAGTACCCGCGGTGGTCTAATGGTAAGATGTTCGCTTCACACGCGGTCGGCTCGGGATCGCATCCGCACGGGACAAGATTTTTCCAGAAAATAAAAATACAATTTTCGCGTATTAAATTTGTTAAGTTAAAAAAACGGACAGATTTTTAAATTTGCCGCTTCTTTGGCGCCAAAATGGAGGTAATTGCGAATTTTATATATATATAGGGACTTTAGTTATATAAAAACACTGATGCCATCTGTTGGAAAATATCTCAAACTGAATGCATAATTTTTAAATGTGTATAATCATAACTCGATTTTGTTTCTATTCATATCTTATGCAAAAATAAAGTATGTTATAATTTAATTAAATGACCTAACCTAAAACAACGATTGGCACCACTGAATTCAGCGTACCCGAATTGACTTTACCTGATAGGTGGCCCGGTTGTTCCAAATAAATATTGTCAATTTCGTGCACAGTGTAATCTTTATTTTCTAACAGAAACATTTTTCCACTTACACGAGAAGTAAGACTTATTAAATAAATTCATTCGTGTTGGAGTCATGTCCCTTGAAATAGATAAGTGACCATAAGCAGGACTGATTTGGTTTTTGTAATGATGTACTTTATTTAAAACTAAAATTGTACAAATTATTTACTTCTTTTATATTTTTTAATATATCTATTGCATGCCAATAAGCCTAATGGTTCATAAAAATACCTTGTTTTATGCTGGTCTAGTCATTATACTACCTTCAGAAGTGCTGGCTGCACCAACATTTTCTGTCGCTTGCTTAGATACTACTTCCTGGAACAGTTTTGATCCAGAGGCAGACGAGTTTGGGGATGACCATGGTATTAATGAGTCCTCACGAGTTTTAGATCCTTGAAAACCTAACACACAATACGATAAGATTTATAATAATTTAACAATTTCACTAATTACAAAAAAACAAGTATTCAATGATTCTTAAAATACAATCTTGATATAATTTATTAGTTCGTTTCTGCAATGTGCAATGTCTTCATGCTTCCCTATCTGTTGACTTACACTTTCGATACTTTAGATAATTACTGACAGAGCACTGAGCTTAAATATAAAATATGAATACATATTACATACCTGGTAAATTTATTGTTCGTAAGCTGCGATTCTTTAAATGTCTTCGATTAGTTGCATGTTCAAGTGGAAGTTTGCAATAATCACTAAAGTTTGCATGACACACGTGATAATTCCTATTCACCTAATCGGAATTTAACTTTTTTAATCTTTCATTGTTTATTCTTTGGATCCACTTAATGTAGACCTGATCAAAACAACAGAAATTTTTTTACTTAAGTTTCATATATTTATTAATAGTATATAATGATATAGAAATACCTCGTGATCCAAGTGCGGAAAACGATGCGTAAGTGCCTTTTTACTTGTGTTCGTACAAGTTGTCACACAACACTGGTTTACCATGATGCAAAAGTGTGTATAACTCGCACTCAAAGTTGACTGAAAATTATTTATTGATAAAAGGAAGTGCCTCCATAGCCGGCGCCGGTCTCCGTTTTGTATGCATATTGATGCCGGCTACGGCATCAAGAATTGCGGACGGCAGCCGGCTTTACGTATCGTTACTAGTGGTGTTGCAAATGTAACTATCCGTTACTAAAGTACTCATTACTCGATAAGATCCGAAGTAACGAATACTGGTTTCAAATAATCGTTACTTTTCCAAATAGTTACTTTCATAATATACGCAGCTCTTTTTTTGTTTCTGAAAGTTTGGGTATAACAATTTAAATATGATGTGGTGCGCCTGTCGTTTCCTAAATTGTTTTATTTTGTGGATGACCACTCAATATTTGCTTATTTTGTATATACATACACAACTTTGCTGATGTGAACACGATGGCGATCAAATTAATCTGCAGATGACAACGGTGTAATGAAAGACAATCGGGTAATTTTTGTATATAGGCTGAACCAATCAAGACAACTATAGAGATTGTGCTAATTAACTTACTTCCTGTTACTTTAATTGAAAAATATTTCAAGTAAAAAAGAAGACGAATAATTAATAGTATTATACGTTATAATAATCTGTATTAAGAGATTCATATTAAATTTGTGTAATACTGTGTATTAAATTTTTTTGCTGTCACTATGCGTAAAACAAAAATTAATACCGACGATTATATTTCTAATAGCCTGTATTATACAGTCTTTTCTGTGTAACGGAACATTTTGTTTGTACCATATATTAACTATACATATGCCCGCACCGCACATTTGAACGAGTACTCGGTAACGACTAAAGTAACGGATATTGAATTCGAAAGTAACGGATAGTTACAAGTATTGAAAAGTAACTGAATTCAACATCACTAATCGTTACCGGCATATCAACATAACCTCTGTTTTCCATATTGCGCGCGTGAACTGCTTCACTTTTAGTGTTAATTTTCTTTAATTTATTTAAATTCGCAGATATGTTTTTCCCTGTAGCTATGCTTTTTGTTAAAAACGATGTTCTTCTAATTGTAGAATGTTGAAAGTGGGCGATAAGTTTGAAAGTTACGAGAATTTCAACAAGCAGTTACAAAAATACAAAAATGAAGTGTTCAATGATTACTGGATTAGAGATTCTAGAACCATCAAGACGCAGGCTAAAAGATATCCTGAAAGTGTGGCAGCTCAAGCAAAACAAGACTTAATTTACCATTATGTAAGAATAGCTTGCATTAAAGGTGGCAGAATGCACACTCCTAGGAATAAAACAAAAAACACATTTACATTTAGGCAGAAGTGTCCAGCCGGTATGTTTTTAAACTTAACTTCTTGTGGGAAATTTTTAGAGATAAAGGTACTGAATGAAGATCACACTCATCCGGTATCACTAACTTTATTTAAAAGTTTACCCCAGCAAAGACTGAGCATTTCAAATCAACTTAAGGTTAATTCAGTAGCAGCATTGCAGGCTCACGCCAACAAAAAAATCGTACAAAATGATATCATTAATGAATGCGGGTGCCTTGTGACTTTGAAAGACTTACCAAATCTAAACAGAAAACCACATAACAGAATGAAGTTTGATGAATGTGTATCAATTTTACGAAATACTTACAAATGTGACGTTCATATTAACGTTGATGTGGAAGCAAATTTAAAATACTTCTATTTTCAAGATCCTGAGATGAAACATATGTTTGACTCTTATCCAGAAATAATTTGTCAGCGGAAGATTTGTATTCTAGACTTTTAAGGAATTTCGCCTTTAAAAAGGTTCAACAACAACTTGAATCTATGACTAAATGCAAAGATTTTCAATTTATTGAAGAAGAAAAATATCCTGCTCCTACTATTGAAGGTCTTCTAGAAGTAAAACACCTTATAGTTGTCAGTGCATGTTTTGGACCTCCGTCCAGTTACCTTGTCTCCACATCCTCAAACCTCGATCTATATGCAACCACTCTTTATTTGATGAAAAACATTTGCTTGCAACGATGGAAGAGAACCTCAGATGCTTACACCACGCGCTGTCGCTCATGGTGCATGTCATCTTCGTGGGTTATAGCCATAACACGCGAATCGAATATTATATGTACTTTATCTACAACTTTCACGGAAAGAAACTGATATTGACATAACGATTGAGTTATAACCATAACTCAATCGCTGTCATTATTATTCAACTGACTGAATAATCACTGTTATAACTTGCCAAAATTATCTTAGTATTCATAGATTATGCGATAGTTGTAGATAAAATTTCAAAATTAGTTGGAAATTTTTAGTTATAAGTGTTGTAAAAGGGGGTGGAGATTCAATCACATATGCACATAACCGCCGGTAGCGATACGATATGCCGGTGCCGGCAACCATACTTAAAACCGGCGCCGGCTACGGAGGCACTCCTTGATAAAATAGTATTTATCTACAGAAATATCAGACACACAAATAAAAACCAAATACATACACCTTAAACCAAAAATTACAATAAAATAACTAATATACAGGCTGTACCACATAAAACTCCCAGGTCAAATATCTCCTAAACGGATAATGATATTTGAATTTTGTAAAAAGTAGTTACTAAAGAATGTGATCAACTCTAGGTTGCCCTCACAATTGTATTTTATTATGTGAAGATATAGATGGCGCTGCGATGAAAAGAATTTTTTTGATAGCCACAATCTTCATTTGTTTTTTATTAGAAAGAGTATTAAAATTAATGTAAATTTTATTATTTGTGTTAGTTTCCAAAATTTAACGGTTAAGTAAGAGTAATTTTAAAGTTTTGTCTTTATTTTGTTTAAATATTTAATTTGTACGGAAAAATAGCAGTAAACATATTCACAATTTTTGCTATTATAGTTACTTCACAATTTAAATTTTATAGTTAGTACCTTTTTATAAATTCCACATCATAGGCACCCATAAGTATGTATGCAGAAAAGCATTTATGATTGTTATATGTATGTATTCCTGCTTTGATTATTTAGGGACATATTTTGACATTAGCACACATTAGTGACATTACCTTGATTATTAATTGTCTTTATAATTAACTTCTTTCAAACATTTACACACTTTGCGTTGAGATTGTATTAAAAATATGGTTTTACACACAAATGAAGACAAACTGAATATTGTGTTAATTTATGGAGAATCCCGTAGAAATGCATCTGAAGCAATGCGATTATATGCTTTACGTTTTCCAAACAGGCCTTTACCAGATCACACAACCTTTATAAGTCAGTGTGGAAATCTCAGAAATTACGGTAGCTTCGAAAAACAAAAACAATTAAGGAAGAAAAGAGCAAGAGATGATGAAATTACGGCAGCGGTACTACAAACAGTTAATAATAATCCACATACATCATTACGGCAATGAAAAGAAAAGCATGATCTATCTGTAACCTCTGGCTGTAGGATTCTAAAAGAAAATAAATACTTTCCGTATAAAGTTCATTTAGTGCACCATTTAAGAATAGGATTTTCTGGCAGAATTTTCTGTAATGTTAGCGGAAAACAACAATTTTATGAATCAGATCATGTGGATTTACGAATGTCGTTTTCACAACAATGGTACTTTAATTAAATATAATGCTCGATATTGGTTAGAAGATAATCCTAGGTGGATAAGGCAAACAAGAAATCAAACAGTTTTTGGCGTTAACGTTTGGTGTAGAATTTTAAAGGGATATATCTTAGGCCCCCACTTTTATCATGAAACATTAACTGGTGTGCACTACTTACATTTCCTGCAAAATGAGTGGAAGATGTGCCTATAGAGCTACGAAATAATATGTGGTTACATCAAGACGGGGCACCTGCTCATAATGCCAACATAGTTACTTACTATTTTAATCAAACATTCCCACGTCGTTAGATTTTTTCTTGTGGGGTTACTTGAAAGCTGAAGTTTACAGGGAACCCATAACAGATATGAGCGACCTTTATAATAACATTTATGCAAGTGTTCAAAAAATTAGTAGAGATACATTGTTAAATGTTTGCGGAAGACTAATAACGCGATATGCGTTATGTAGCAATCAAGAGGCAACAATGTTGAACATCTTTGTTAGTTATATTTGATCCTTTTAAGTATCCAAACAAAACAAAGATAAAACTTTAAAATTACTCTTACTTTCTTTAAACACGAATATCTATGAAACCGTTAAAGTTTGGAAACTAACACAAACAGTAAAATTTACATTAATTTTAGTACTCTTTCAACTAAAAAAACAATGGCAATCAAAAAAATTCTTTTCATCGCAGCGCCATCTATAATATTCACCTAAAAAACATAATTGTGAGAGCAAACTAGAGTCGATCACATTCTTTAGTAACTACTTTTTACAAAATTCAGATATTTGACCTGGGAGTTTTAAGTGGTACACCATGTATATAACAGAGATATATATGTATAATTCACATAACTAATGCATTAAATTCAATATTTGCTGTTAAATGGTGTAAACACAATCAAATAAAGAGATTGATGTCAGATGTCAATTAATAGCACTACTGCTAACTAAAATGCAATAAGAATGTGCACCAAACTCGAAAATAAAACATACCTATGAGGATAGTGCCACTGCAGCTGGGAGAATAAACTAAAATTGATAATGACCTTGCCCAAAAGACTTTGATGACCATGGTGCACGCGTAATTAAGGATTCGGGGTTGGTGAGACTATATAGGAGATTGATGAATTCGCATATTTGCCTGGTCTCAAGTCTAGTTGGTCCTATTATAATCAGATATATTGCCATTTAGAACGGCATTTCTACATATATTGCCGATTCGATTAAAAATTACGCAATCTGTCAATATTGAAAATAGTCAGAGAAGCCAATTATTTTGCTTCATTTAAAAGCTAATTAACATCACTCATACACAAAATGTCAATATTTTCATTTAAATACATTTTAATGTAATACTTTTGAGAATTTAGAAAATCAATAACTTTATAATTAGTTGCTTTAGGATATATTATCCCAATACATTTCAATTACGGAGTGCACCGCTTAAAATGCAATAACACTTACTGAGATGTATTCAAATTATATAATTAAAATACCTTTATAACTCCCACGTGTGATCGTGAATTACAGTTCCAATCAATTTCCTTGACATATTTTGGCATTATGTAGAGGACCCTGCCACTTCTAATATGTAGGTACACGCTTGCTAAATTGACTTCTTTCTATTAGCCATGCTTTGAATGGAATCTAATACCCGTATATTTAATTCACAACTTTTGTAAAAAAAAAGTTAAGGGGCTTTCCTGCTAGTAACTTGAATCTTATAAGTAATATCTGTCTGACTTTCATCAGTAATTTGAACGGTATGTGGGTGAGGTTCAGACGTAAACAATTCGTCTATTACGTCTTTGTTAAAGAAAAAAGAGCAAATAATGCCGTATATTACAGAGGACATACAAGACAAATTGTTTACGCCTGTGGAATGTCATAGATCACCTACACGGTAACAAATTTACTCATAAAAAGAAGACTTTTTCGTTATTCCTTCTAATAAGATTTAAGTTTTATTTTATATATACATACATCTATATACCGGGTGTCTGTTTAAGCTCGGCCTCCGGCCATATCTCGGCAACGGTTTATCGCACAACCTGGCGGAAAAATTCTGGATAGTAATACGGACCACGGGAATTTCAACAAACATATTTTTAAGTATCTAAAATAGTCGTAAGGGGGCACAATTCTCAAGGTGAATTAGAAATTCGATAATTTTTCATTAAATTCTATATTAAGATAGATTAAAATTTTTACTAGCAACATTTTCAGACGTTTTTATACAATTTTCATTTGAAACTTTTTGATCTAACTCCCATACGAAGGGGAGGGTGGAAGGGGTACCCCCTTCCACCCTGCGTACAAAAGCAGATATAATTTCGGATTACCTCAACGGATTTTAATGTTTCAGGACTCATTCGATAGAGAATTTAAAAAAATAGAAGGGTATGTAGTACGAAATTTCGTGGTTTCCGAATAAAAATAACAGGGGACGCTGTTCTCTATTTTTGCACATTACTTGCTTTTTCTTTAAAATTTTAAATGGGACGATATATTTTTAATATCGTAATATTAAAGCACATAAAAAACAGAAGAGAATGATGAAAACCGGAAGTTGCTACCTTTTTTCTTGACGAAGATATAGTCAGACGAAGACAATCCAGAAAAAAAAAATTTTAAATATAAATTTATTTATTTTACTCTTCCATAAATGTATTCATTGCAATATTTTAATTCATTGCATATATTACGTTGAATTCCCCTTTTAAATGTTTTCAAATTTACTTTTCTACTTAATTTCTTGTCTTTCCCAACATTGAAGTAAAATAATAATAATACTGAACAGTGATAGTATGGCTTTCTTTTTAAATTTCCATCATAGAATGTCGAATACACTGTGATACTAATAACATTATTATGAGATTTTCAAGGTGGGCCATGAAAATCGAAATGTAAAAATATTAGTGTCACTTGTAGTTGGACACCTGCACATAATTATTAAGTTTGTACGTAAAATGTCTATTCTAAGGTTGAAGCTCATGACATCATCAGAATATATTTTCAATGCTTTGAAAATGCAATTCTTGCTTCCCGGCAATATTTCCTAAATTATCCCGAAAGAAGACATTAATGAGTTTTTTTCGCCTTGCCAGATGTTCTTGATTTTTATTTATGGGGTAGAATAAAAGACATAGTTTATCACAAAAAGCCGATTACAACAATTGCTGCCTCCGAAATTGAACTAACTGTGGTCGCTACTAATCGGCAAGTAAACAGGTGTATTGAAAATAATGGTGGACACTTTGAATATTGGTTATTTCTTGTACTTTCCGATTTTAATATATTTGTTTGTTTCGTTTATATTATCAGCCGACATGGCTTTTATTTTTTCAGCTTGGTTTTCCTTGCTGCCTGGACAGATTTTATCTTTTTCGGTATTGGATCTTCTTGAAATTGAGTTGCGTTTTATGTCTCCGAATTGGTATGTCTCTGACTCGTTAAATTGGTATCATTGGCTATTTGCTGCTACGTCCCCCAAGAATTTAAGTTGACAATTCAAACAAGGGCGCAAACAAATGGCGTCGTCGTGAAACTAAGATAATAGCAAAACGGTTTAGCCAAGCTAAAATAATTGTAACATCGCAAAATATTTCACCAAAAAGGAATTGTGCTCCAGCTCAATCGGTCTTGTGGGCCGCAGATTTACGCAGAATCTCAGTTGGATGAATTTTCGCACGCCACCTTCCCTTAGTGTAATATTCCGTTTCCCAAAATGTACTTTGATTCGAAAGGTAAACCAGTTGTATAGTCAAGGTAGCACAAGTCAGAACAACCCCACAAATTCTCAACAACAGACAATTTAATTAAAAAAAAAAGGTTGTTCGAATTATAAAATTAATTAGTGAGAATAGAAATAGGTAACTAATTATGATACAGTTAAATATTTGCAGCAAGTTATGAGAGGTGTATATTATTAAATAAAATTTGGTACAAGAAAAAAAACAATTAAAGTCAGGTACTTGGACAGCCTGTATATCGCACATAAACAAAATTAAAGAAAAGGGTTTCATTTATTTAACAAAATTAATGTTAGCGACAGCTTGAACTCTCAGACCTTACAAATAGTTACACAAAAATGTCAGTGCGTGATCACACTGTATAAAAATTTAAAAGTACTTAAAATAAAATGAAACTTAACTACTGAATGACTAAAATACTGTTTAATGATTTTCCGGCCTCCAACAGGAAATTTGAAATAATAGTTTAAATTTACAAACTGTACGATAACTCTCGTAAACAGATGTTTTCTTTTGCCAAGTCAAATTGAAACTGACAAAAATTCTGAAAATAAAATGCTTAAATGAACCTAATTGAGAAATTCCACAACGCTCTTAACTCTGTACAATGCAAAATTTACAAAAGTAACAAACAGACCCCCTAGGTCTTCGATCACAGGATACCAACGAAGAAAATAACTTAATTTCAGAGCCGTGTACTTTATGGTATAAAGAAATTAATTTAAAAATTACACAACAAATTAACTAAGGGTAACTTACAGTTTTAGCTCACAAATAATTAGGAGAACGACAAAAAAAACATTTATCTGATTACAAATGGGGCGTGGTCAAATACATAGAAGGATCTGGATCAATTTATTTATCCGGGACTCCAGAGAAAGTAATACACAAAATCTTCAAAATTGTACAAGATGGCGGCGAGGCCTCGTGGTTTCAGTTCCCAATTTTTATGTCGATAATTACGAAAATTTCTGCATAAGATTAGTAGCTAAAAGACAAGGGAAACGAAACACATTACCAATAATTCTAATTAACGGAAAATCAAAGGAAAAAAAGCTTACTAGATATAATTTTTAATCGATCGTTTCCATTGATTATCGGACTAATACGTCGAAAGAAAAATATTCACGGGTAATATATATCAATGATCACTGCAGTTTATTCCGCAATTGAGCGTAATTTCTACGATACCAAAGTGACAAAATGCCCCAATAAATGCAATGAACTAGAAGCGGTCGTGCTAATACATATATCTGCTACTCTTCAGATAACGATCGAAATCAAAATTGCACAGGCGACGCCATGAATCTACGAAGATCACAATAACGACAAAGACGGGCACTAAGAATACGGTTACCAAACGGAGTTGCAAGGTAGACAGCTATTAACGTAAAGACCATTTTTCACCACTAATATGGGAACCACGGAATAAATTATAAATTAAACTGACGTACATTACTACAAGCTATATTAAAATGATGAATAAAATAAGTTAAACAAAAATTTACCAACGTCAAAACGACAGAAAAATAACAATAATCCTATCAAAACAAAAAAAAAAGGAACAAAATTCCGAAATAACAGATCTATTTAAAAATTAACGTAAATTGCTTCTCCTTCATCTTTTCAGTTACAGTCATTTCGTTTTCTTATGTTTTGTTCCTGACATTGTCATTGTTTATATCCTCTTCTGACTCATTTTCAACAACGCTGTCTTCCTTGTACTGTTCAGTTATATTTTCGAGGTTAATATTTTGTTCCGTATTATTTTGCGAATGCAACAAATTTTCTTCAGATATTAATAGTCCAATCATATCTTTAGGAATTGCTGACGTCGCAATACCCATTTTGACTGGACTACCAAACATTGCTTCGTAGGGGTAGCATATAATTCCCTCGTAATTTGCTCTATTTTGAATGGCCTGGATGAATTTCAAACCCTCTGACCACATTGACGACTGATTGGTTTCCATCCACGTGCTGAGCATATTCTCGATGTCTTGATTGGCACGCTCCACTGATCCTTGACTCTGGCTATGTCTTGGCTTTCAATGTACGATTTTAAAATCCGGACGACTGCGCACATTCGAATCGACGTTCACGTTGGAGAGCAGAAAGAAGTCGCGGTACCCATGTAGCATTTATTTTATTCATAGCCAAATGGTTATGGAGCATTCGGCGAGCACTTGTTTCGGAAATGTTTGTTATCACCGCTAATTCCTTCACTTTCAAACGGCGATCTTCTAGCATTAAATATTCAATAATTGAAATTTCAATTGGTCGCCCCGACCGATCAGCATCTTCCAGGGATTCTTGTCCCAAACGGAAACGTTTTGTCCACTTTTTTACAGTTGAATACGGAGGACATGAATCACCGTAAACGCTGTCTAAAGTTTGTTTCCTTTTGTTTGTTAAAAATTTAATGACCGCGCAGTACTCAATTTTCGTTACTTCAGAGTCACGTAGGTTGGCTGGTTACTAAAAACTACTAGGCTTCGAACCGTCATATTTATAGTGTACATCTCGCGTGTGTGCATGCATGACGTGACGGAGTTTGAACACGTTTGAACCTGTATAAGCCCGTCAGGCTGAGAATTTATGGCGCCTACCTCGTAAATGCTCCTTGTTTCAAATCGAATATATTCAGGTATGTTTTATGTATGTCAGGGTGTATTATATTTCAACATATCGTTTTGCTATGTATTTTTAAGCTTAGGAATCCAAATATGAATATTGTATTTAATATTTTGGCTCTATGAAAGAATAAAACATCATCTGTTTTATATATTATTTGTCTACACACATTATTCAATATAATATTGTATAAGCAACAATATAAAAACATTATTACATTCCTGTCGTGTCTTGTATTTAATTCTATGTCGAGATATACACTGAAACATGAATATTTTAGCAAAAGTGGTGGAATTAATTAGCATTACAATTTTGTCATTGAATAATGTCTTATAATTTTGAAAAGTCCAAATGAAACCTATCACACACTTGGCAAAATCCAAAATGAATATTATCTTTATATTGTAGCATCATTTTAAACCAAAATATATTTCATTGTAAATTTTAATATAATGTACATTCTATTTCTGCTTGATTACAATACAGTTTAGTGACAGAAATTACGATATGTACTTAGCAAAGTATAAATCAAAAACAAACACTTCTTTATCTTATATGGGTTCCAAGTTATTTTCACAATCACCGATGCATCATGGCATAAATTCCAGTGACCGATCAATCTATTCTGAAAATACCGAATCTCAGCATATTATTATCTATCGTGTGTGATCGGTCAGAATTTAATAGATACCTTTTTATTATGAGATATTCAAATATTTTAATATGTAACATAGTAATACAATTATCAAATTCGTATAAAATTTGCTGTTATTTCTGTACATTGCTTCGATGTAGATGTAATTCTAGAATACAAGAATATCATTATCTAATTCATTATTATTATTCTTGAATGTTGACAAATGTTGGTGTTGTTATATCACAAATTATTTTATATTATCTATAGAGGTTTTTTCTTTCTTTTCACGATATCCCACCATTATATCTTCAAAGAAGCACAGTTTCAATGCAATCGAACTAACCGTGGATTTTACTTAATTAATTTACAATACTTACTATAACATAACCACAATTCGTAAAACTTTTGATAAATGTATTTCTTCAGTATGATCGTTTGTATGTCTATGATTTGCATATGATGCCACAATGATATTTCTTAATTCATTAAGGGAAGTAAATTATTTTTCCACATTTACCAAGGCACAATTATAAAGGGAATTGTCGATTTTTAAACTATTTATGCTTGTTTGAATATTTGAAAACTTTAATTTAATATTTATAGTATTTACTCTGTGATAAACAAACAGATCTAAAATTGAAAAATTATTTGTAGCGCATGCGCAGTTTTGACAACGTGCCTCTAAAACGGCATAGCACCATGTTTTCTATTTTACAATATTGGAACGAAGTTTTCCTTGTCTACACGCAATATAGTAATATCATATATATATATATATATATATATATATATAACAGTGACAGTGGGAACGCCGTGGTCTCTGGTAGTCAAATGGTAACAATTTTGAAAAAGTTACATACTGGAATATATGTAGGTGGATTAGATCTACAATTTAAAAATAATAGGCAATATACAGGATGTTTCAAAACTTAGCAATGTACCAAAGTTATGTTTTTCTTAATGGAACACCCTGTATTTTATGTCATTTTTGAGTTGTACACTGAAATCTAGATCAACTTTATTTAAGGTTTCCTATGTCTAATTTTTGTAGTTTATGAGATATTTCAAGTTTTTTGAAAATGCAATGTTGCACGAAAAGTTTAGTATCTCGAAAATGACTTAATTCAGAGAAGTGTAACGAATAGCGTAAATGGCAGATCCTTTGGCTGATTGAATGCCATATTCAAAGTTGCCGAGTATTCTACAGGTCGTTCATGTACCGAGAGCAAACTTTATGAACTTCTTTCGTGCATAACTTTATTATTTTAAATGGTATGTATTTATGTTATCAGATAGAACATTTTATTGTCTAAAAACCAGTATCAGGAATCCCTATGACTATCTTTACTAGTTTTTAAGTTATTTGTGTTTTTTAGATAATTTAAGTGAACTAAATTTGTTTTTTGTAAGTGAACACCCAGTATATCTTTACATCGATGGGTATAAATATTATTATTCGAAGAAGTTGGTTTTATATTGTCACAATTTACATGAAAACATAAATTCCAAGTAATAAAAATAAACTAAACAAAACAGCAGTAAATATTTTTGTATTTGGATTAAGAAAAAAGGATTTCGTATAAAATAAACGAAAAAACATAACAACAAAATAAACGAAAGAGTGCTAGCGTTCAACACAATTGCCATTTTCTTCAATACAGAAAATAACCCTCTGTTCAAATGCTGTTCTAACGTTCCTCAGCATATCCGGTGTTACTGAACTGAAGGCGTCTCTGATTCTCGTTTTCATATCCTCTGCTGTAGTGGGCAAGATATTGTAAACGATCCCTTTTACATACCCCCATAGGAAAAAGTCCATACATGGTAAGTCCGGAGACCTTGGTGGCCAATTGCACGGACCATCTCTTCCAATCCACCTATTAGGAAATTTCCTGTGAAGGTAGTTTTTAACGGACCGTTTAAAATGGGCAGGAGCGCCGTCTAATTGAAGCCACATCCGGTTTCTAATATTGAAGGGAATATTTTCCAAGAGGGTCCAAAAGTCCCTTTTTAAGAACCTTAGAAATTCGTCTCCGTTTAGGTGACCATTAAAGAAGTATGGTCCAATTACATAATCGCCTATAATGCCTCCAAACACGTTCAAACTCCAGCGATGCTGCCGATCCAAGGTACGAAAAAGATGGCGATTTTCGGTATCATAATAATGAAAATTGTGACGGTTTACTAATCCATTATTATGAAAAGTGGATTCATCGGTAAATAAAACGTAATTAAAAAAATCATTATGTTCTGCGTTTCTATCAAGAGCCCACAAGCAAAAATCAATTCGCCATTCATAATCCATTGCGTATAAATTTTGATGGTATTGTAAGTGATAGGGATGGTATTTGTGTTTTCTTAGTATCCTAGATACGCTCATATGAGTTATATCTAATTCCTTGGCAATCTGTCGTGTGCTGTTATGCGGTTCTTCAGTGACTGTTGCCAATACCACGAATTCATTTTCTACGTCTACAGTTTGTTCCCCTTTTGTATGCAACACTCCCTGTGGCACGGAATCTACCCAACAAATTTTCAAATACCCTTTTATCTGGATGTTTTCGATTTGGGTACTTCTGCGAATACACCCGAGACGCAAGGAAGCAATTTTCCTGACACTCACCAATAACTAAAATCATATCAGTTCTTTCTTGCAACGAATATGCCTTCATGATGTTAACAGAGTACACGTCAAATTGACAGTTTCTCTATGAGGATCCAACCTCCTAGATTAAATAATAACAATTTCCGTAAGTTATCTAAAAAACGCAAATAACTTAAAAACTAGTAAAGATAGTCATAGGGATTCCTGATACTGGTTTTTAGACAATAAAATGTTCTATCTGATAACATAAATACATACAGGGTGTTCCATTTAAAATAATAAAGTTATGCACGAAAGAAGTTCACAAAGTTTGCTCTCGGTACATGAACGACCTGTAGAATATTCGGCAACTTTGAATATGGCATTCAATCAGCCAAAGGATCTGCCATTTACGCTATTCATTCCACTTCTCTGAATTAAGTCATTTTCGAGATACTAAACTTTTCGTGCAACATTGCATTTTCAAAAAACTTGAAATATCTCCTAAACTACAAAAATTAGACATAGAAAACCTTAAATAAAGTTGATCTAGATTTCAGTGTACAACTCAAAAATGACATAAAATACAGGGTGTTCCATTAAGAAAAACATAACTTTGGTACATTGCTAAGTTTTGAAACACCCTGTATATTGCCTATTATTTTTAAATTGTAGATCTAATCCACCTATATATATTCCAGTATGTAACTTTTTCAAAATCGTTACCATTTGACTACCAGAGACCACGGCGTTCCCACTGTTACACCCTGTATAAATATGAACATATCTACGTGAGAAACTTCTTGAATTAGCGGCATTTTAAATTAATTGATGACAATTACTTGCATTATTAATTGTTAATGATTTTAAGGAAGAAGATTATATGTGTTTAATATATACATTAACCACATATAAAATATTAATTGTAATTATCCAGAATGAAATTTGGATTTCTGTGTTCCAACACAGAGTGCACTGAATGTGCTGTAATATCGTAGAAGGAAAAACATAGTAATTAATATGGTTCCTTCATTAAAATGAGAATGATAAGAATTTATCTCTCATACTTGCAAAGATCGTCTCCGAAACTATATATACAAATTTCGGTAGATAGGAAAATGAACACATTAGAGGCCGAGCTGACGAGTGTTCACGTTGTAGTGCTTAAACGAAACTAATGCATGTGTGTTAGTCCTCGGAGTGGTGTGTTTCTTTTCCTTAAAATCATTAACAATTAATAATGCAAGTAATTGTCATCAATTAATTTAACTAATTCAAGAAATTTCTCACGTATATATGTTCATATTTAAATATATACGGCAAAGAAACAGATTATATATGTTTAATATATACATTAACCACATATAAAATATTAATTATATATATATATATATATATATATATATATATATATATACATATATATGAATAAAATACATGTAAATATTTTTAAATCTAAAACCTAAAAGTTAATCTACGCGGGTAGTCTGAAATGTTTTGAGTCTAACATAGAAACAAGTATGTTTTCAGTAAAACGTAGTTTTATTTTTAAATTTATACACTTTTTCCAGCAATGCTCTAATCTCTTTACCCCTTCCAGATAAGTTTTGGCGTCTTGCTCCGCAAAATAGGCGTTTACGTATGCGATGATCTCCTCGTTCGATGAACATCTCTGTTCTCCAAGCGAAACTTTAAGCGTAGGGAAGAGGAAAAAGTCGCTCGGAGCCAGATCTGGTGTTCAACCAATTCAAAGAGCAATTCGTGAATTTTGGTTATGGCGACTGCCGAAGTGTGAGCAGTTGTGTTGTCTTGATGGAACAGAAGTTGCTTATTTTTCAAATATGGCCGTTTTTTGCAACTTCTGCCCTCAGCTTATCAAGCAATGATGGGTAATACATTCTCATTATTGTTTTACCTTTTTCGAAATAGTCTATGAGCACAGTCCCGTGACTATCCCAAAAAAACAGTCGCCATCATCTTCTCGGCCGACGGACTTGACTGTTCTTTCATCTCGGAAGTGTAGTAATGGATCCAAGTTTCCATCTACAGTTATGACTCGACGCAAAAAGTCCGACTTGTTTTGCTTAAATCGCTCCAACAGGGCCTTGGAAATATACATTTGAATGCGTTTTTGGTCCAAAGTGAGCAAGCGCGACACCCAACGCGCGAATAGCTTAAGTATGTCCAATTCTTCATTCAGTATACGACAAACGCGCTCATTCGATATGTGCATAGCTCTGCTATCTCTCCAGCCTCGATTCGATGGTCGTTCAGTGCCATTTGCTGAACACTTTCAACGTTATCGGTGATGGTCGCGGTTTTTGGCCGTCCCGGACGCTCATTATCAGTCAAGCTGGTACGACCTCGTTTAAATTCAGCTGCTCATCTTTGCCTTTCAAATGCAAGAATTTAATCACGGCAAAATATTCGATGTTTTCCATTTTTACAAAAACACTGACATCGACTGACTCAAACGACTATCAAACAACAACTGGGCGTCCAAGATGGCTGAAATCTTCACAGGCATCTTTCAACGGATGCGCACTTACATTATCAGAAAAGTTAGACGAGTAACGCCATCTTCATGTTGAGGCTCAAAACATTTCAGACGACCCTCGTATATTTATATTGCTATAATATTTGAAAGCGAAATTAAATTTCAATGCAATTCAAGGAGATAAAATTGATATAGAGATGTTTCCAACTTATACTGAACCGTAATAGTACGCGCCGTCAAGCCCGCCATACTGTATCACTTTCTCATGCATGAAATAATATTTTTATAAAACGAAATGATTGCGGCTCATATATGTATTGCTCAATTATCTTTGTATGCATACATGTAAATCGACAGATTGTTTTAGTGGTGCACAATATAATAAATACAAGAGCTGTACAAGGCATTGCTTAGATTATTTTATAGAATTATAAATTTCAAATGTATGTATATTTGAAATTTTAATAATTAAAACCAACAATAATTCAAATAGAATATGAACTTCCATGTTTCTCACGATATCAAGGAAAGGCATTTATCAATAATAAGTACGTAATAATAAATAAATCTTTTAATTATATGTATCAAAACTAGAGAGTAGATATTTGTTTTTCTAAAGCACAGACATTTATAAATATATCTGTATCAATTATCATAGTATTTTTATACTAAGCAAAAAAATTTAAACATTTTGAAAAATACATGAAAAGCAGAGAGCAATTCACTGCGTAGAGTATAATTTTCAATTGCGTGCTTTTAGCGTTAATACAGTCCATCATCATTTGTTGTGGAATACTTTTTATTACGGTAAAAGGACTGCAACACACACTGATAAAAAGTATCAAACAAAAAACAGTAGCTTATATTCAACTTCATCTTTACATCTCACATTTTTTAAGTCATTATTACATTATTGATATTTTAAGGGGATATTAAAGCTGTCGAGAAAGCAAGATATCGAATTTATCAGTTTTTTTTTATTATTGTTCAAGATAGAAATGTGAAATTTTCTGTACAACTCCAAGATAGATATCAGTACACGGAAAGGTTGTCAGATTATGTAATTTTTTGTCACAACCATCTATTTTTTTTATTCCAAATTAGAGTAAAATGTACGTGTGTTTCTCGGTCAAAATTAAGAAATTCCGGAATGGTGCGGTACTGAATTATTTGTATTTTAGCAGCGCCTTCAGCTCTTACCTACTTCTTGGCCCCGCCTATGGGACTGTCCGAACTTTTTGCGGTAGTCTGGAGTATTTTATTTCACTTATTCTCTTCTCACTCCAATTTTACCAAATCGACTTTAATATCCCCTTAACTAAAGCTTTTATTAAAAATACTATAAAACGCATGTCTCAAAAGTTCGGACAAAAGTAAAAGTGAAATTTTTTTATTTTATTTTTTGTTCTTTTACATTTTAACAACAATATTATTCTTATACCGGTAAGTTTTCGGGTGAAGCAACGACAGAGGAGTGTCCAAGTCCCCACTATCACTCGCTACAGTTATCGTATTCCCCGACGCGAACGGCTGTAGTATACTACTACCACCGCTCTGGTTAACGGAGGGGAGTACATATACGTAGTCGTTCAGTTGTGGGGACTGATACATGCGCTATACAATCGTTGCGTTACCAGAAAACCTACCGGTATAGCCTTAATTCAACTAAACATATCATTTACATGACGGATAAAGGCCCATGCTCTTCGATGTCACGTAATTTATTTCTTACATGGCCCGTCAGTATTCGAACGGTAGCAACGTCGACTTCCCGAATTTTCTGAAAGATTCTGCGTCTTAATCGCTCCTCATTTTGGGCTTTCCAATCTCCAATATATACCTTTCTGCTCAAATGAGACAAAAACATTTGGAGAGTTATCTGTCTTCGGAACAAAATTGATGCCGTTTCTGGTTCTTCTGGCGTAATGACACGAGGCTAAGTCAGGTGAGAACATTATTTGGTCGTTAGGATGATGTGTAGTAAGTTTTGTGAGGCATTTTTGTATGTAAATATCTGCTGAAGGCTTCACCTCGAACACGTCCAAAATGCGGCCGTGAAACACCTGTCTGTGCAGGGTATGCCTTGTATCAATTTACCAAAAAGTGGACGATCCAAAATTTTAAGCCGACTTAATGAGCGAAGGTTATTGAAAGAGCAAAAAACACATTGGGAATGTCAACGCCTTAGAAGATACCATATTTCACGCTCGACCGTTGAACATTAACCAGAAATAATCTAAATTATCGTAAAACAAGGAAGGCTCCAAGATACATCGCCGCACAATTGGAAATAATTCCCAAGTGTTGCCGTGCTTTAAAACGCATTCATTTTCGTGCAAAAGTTATCGTTCTGGACGATGAAAAATATTTCACGTTGTCCAACTCGGAGGACAAAGGAAATGGCGGTTTCTATATGGACAATGTACGCTCCTGACAAAGCTAAGTTCAATGGCAAAGTCAAGTTTGAAGATTAAATTTTGATGTAGTGTGCCGTATCTTATGTAGCTCATAGACGCTCAAGGGGACAACAACATTATAATACAGATTAAGCAAATGAATAAAGTTATAATATTCTTCAATATAAAGTTTGCTGTATATATATTTTACCGTTTGGCCGCTATCACACACAGACTGACACACAGGGAGAAACAAAACCGTTTGTTCGATGTCAGGGAACTGCAAAAATCTCGAGGTCGAAAAGTATAAATGCAAAAACAAAAATATTATTTATTGTAACAAGTAAGGAATACATAAAGTACTGGATGACTCCTAATAACTTTATCAATACATACCGGGGTCGATATATTTTAATTTCTGATACGAAAGTAGAAAGAGGAAAAGAGCGCGACGAAATAAACTAAAGATAAACATAAGCGAGGCTGCCACACTCTACAAACGCTTGCTATGAAATGTAGGCGTGGGGGTCCCCCGCCACTGCCTTGCTCTCCCACCATTGTTAGCAAGCAGGCATCGCTGCATATCATAAGGTCATCTTCTGCATATGATAGAAGTGCAAACCGAAATTAAACTTTGACGACTATGGTATATTGAAATTATAGCAAGGACAATGTGTTTAACTCGATTATTAATAATAATGTTCGTATACTATTTTATTAGGTTGTACGATACAAAAAGAAAAGTGTATATTTAAGACGTTTTAAATTGTCTTCAAAAGTAGAATTTCTTAAGTAAACCTTTAGTGCTTAGATTAGTTACATTATATATTCTTCTAATATAGTATTTTCCTTTTCAGAACATTTTCTACTGCTTCGAGCAATTCTTTATATTTATTTTGTTTTATGCTGTTTAGTGAAACGTCTTTGCTTTCTGGAAGTACCTATAATTCCCTTGCAACCAGTTCATTAATGGTAAAGATTTATACAGTAGTTGATTGTTGTGTCAGATTCTCCCCTGAAGTAATGCTATTTAAATGTTTTCTATTTACCTTTTTCACTGACAATACCTTACCACAGCTCTCAATTGTTTGATTGGATGTTTATTCTTGCCAAATCAACCAATATTTTCTCAAATATAAACACAAAGAAGCTTTTATAACTCAAATCGAGCATTCTAAAGAAATAATTCTATTTACAGAAACTTCAAAGTAAAAAGAAAATCCCTGTTAGTATATGTTTTTCTAAGTAGGTATTCCTATAACATTTCTTATTGAAATTAGTGTTACAATTTGTGTGTTTGCTTTTCGTTATTTTATTAAATTTCTCTTTTCAGTTTGCCTGATCGTTAAAGAGGACTTCGGAAACGTCTTCTTTGGTTAAACACTTTTTTTGTACTAGCATTTAGTATGGTCAAATTTGAGATTTACATCTAATCATTTCTTCTCCAATTTGTTACTTCTCTTATGTTACAATATCAGTAGCATCACTTTAATCTGAAATTGCAGAGATTAAAAATTCTGTCAAATCATATACGTCAAATACGAACTTCACCTTCGAGGATATTATGGAGGAGATTAAGGAGTGTAGACTAAAAGAGCAAAATGTAATAACTTTTAATTTGCTGGATTTTAGTTTTAGGAAGGGTAATTCCAGAATTACCAAGGATATACTTCAATCTGTAGATGCTACTGTAAATGAAATCAAATTAGTTCGTCTATCTAAAGAACGCATCCCCGATAGATGTCGTCCTTTAGGTGTTTCTCTTAAAGCGGCAGACAATGTGAGTATTGTCATAAAAACGCAAAAAAGCTTAAAAATTCTCAGAGTTCATCCAGAGCATTTGTAAAGATGAAAAACAATGTTTCGAGTTTCGTACTCGTCAGAGAAATGGTGAAAACATCTCATGGACAACTTCGTTATTGCGGTCGACATTATTACATTAATTCAATTATATTTAACCGCTTGACGCAAGTATGTTGCATATGAGAGGCGCCTCCTTTGATTATATTTCTATTAGTGGAGTACCTCAGAGTTCGCTAATGGGACCGCTCTTATTTTTTGTATTTAATAACGACATCGTCGATGGTATCTCTTCGAAATGCTTGCAGCATGCAAATGATTTTAAAAAAATTCATTGCATTATATGTGATTCAGTACTATTTAAAGATTCGAAATTGCATTTCCTGGTGGCTCAGCGGATAAGACCACCTGACTAGCTAATAGAAGGTTATGAGTTTGATTGTCAAATGTGGGTACATTTTTATAATTAAATTAAGTAGAAAACTGCAATATCATGTCTAAAATAACGTTACTATTTAATAACAAAATTTAAAATTTGGACTTCACTTAATCATGTTTCTTTCTTTGACTGCATCAAATCCACCGAAATAAGTTTTTCAAAAAGAATTCATTATAGCGCTTCAATGTTAAATTCAAAGAATCATTGTTACATAATCAAGAAGTTAAATCTTAGAAAAAAAAGCAAAGTAACGACTTTGTCCCTTAGTATCATATTTGACATGAAAATACTTAATAGATTTTAATTTGTTTCTGACACGTTGAGTAAAGTAGCAGGTGCCTAGAAGGTTACGTTGTACCTAGGAGTCTTTGTCCAGTACCAAAAGTTATTCTACGCAAAGTGTATTAATCATGCAGATGCTAAAATAATCTACCGAAGGCTTCTTTGTAGTTCACTTATTAGGTAGAAGTATTTAAGCATTTAAGTAACTGTCATAATTGCGGCAATCATACAGGTTAATCTCTTTCTTTTTTGTGCGTATCCCCAAAACAGTTTTCAGCATTGAATGTCAATGACTTGGTTTATCTAAAACGCACTTATTAAATAAGCCAGCCTCATCTGTCTTAATGAATTTTTCTTAGAAGTGTTGTTCAATAATTTTGGACAGATGCCTTCTTAAAATTCTTCACGAAGTTCTTGAATGATGATGCAGAAAAAACCGTATTGATTTATGTCAATTTCGCCATTTAAAAATGTTGACTTAAAGAACAAAATTTATTAAAAGACATGCATGGATAGAATACAAGGCGATAAGAAATCCTAACATTACCAACTTACGAGTTGGTAACCTCAGGATTTTTAAAGTCCTCAATTAGCAGCTTGTCCGACTGTTTAGGGTAGCCATTATCCAAACGCCCTGCTTTTGCTGCACGACAATTACATTATCGTGAGAGGTTCCAGCTGACCCTGTATGGTATTCCCTACTATGGGAATTCGTAAAACAGGGATGATGTATAGGTATGTATCGCAAATGCCAGACTGTTTTGCATTTCGTTTATATGGATATTAACAGGTTTTTACTCCTCGCTGTTGATTTTTACAAAGAATATCATTGATTTATTTGTCTCTATATTTAAATTTAATATTATCAATGTACGTTGCTTTGCTATTTTAAGCCCATTCACTGATTCTTCAATCTCTTCTATCCGTATCTTATCATCCCTCTTGGATCCAATATCAACCTATGTAGATATTCCTTGTCTTTCTATGCCGATCTTCAATTTTCTTAGTTTGGAAACTTCGAGAATGTATTCATTACAATTATTAATTATTAAATATATCAATTTGTCATGTGGAACGAAAAGTGTCATAAATGATTCTTGTATTACTTGCGGGATATTGAATCAATTAAATGATCTTTTTGTTGTTCACAATATCTTCCTGAGAATCCTTCTTCGCAATAACTACGTTCAATCACAAGAGAATTACTTCCCAATTGACACACGTAATTTCTTTAATGTTCCAGTGGACATAAGTCACAAAAGTGACTTCGGCGACTATATTGAGATTTGCTTTCGAGTGAAATAGACGCCCGTTGAAGCTTTAAAGAAAACTATTGAGAAATATTAGGAGATGGAATTGCTAAAGGATGACTGACTGGTGGACAATAAGGGATATTATTACTGTCTCAGTCTAAATATTTTATATATCCATTACGATATTAATTCCTGGAAAAATGCTGTTAATTTACATGTTTTTTTTATTTTTTTCTTAAATTGATACTTTATAAGAGAAATTGAACGTTTTTATATTATCTATACATTAATTAAGGGATAAAGGGAAAATATCGACAAGGCATAGAGGTGTATGTATTGTAACTGCTAAGGGTGAATACTTGAATCTGAGGAACAACAGCTGTATCGACCAATACGCATATATCACCGAGAGAAAAAAAGAGTTCAGTTAACCAATAATTGGTTAAGTGAACAGTTTTAAACTTTTACCAGTGAGCAATAGTTTAAATGGTTGGCATAACCATCTAAAAAGTGTTAACTTTAAACGTTAGAACAACATTTTAGTAGTTGTCATATATACAATCTTCTCGAACTGTTAGGTTGATATTCTTAAATGTTAAAATAACATTTTAATAATTGCCATACAAACTTGTGGAACTGTTAGGTTGACATCCATAAATGTTATAACATCATCTTATTATTGTCATACAATCATCCCGAACTGTTAGGTTGACATTCTTAAGTGTTAAAAGAACATTTTAATAATTGCCGTACAATCTTCTCAAAGTGTTAGGTTGACATTCTTAAATGTTAAAAGAACATTTTAATAATTGTCGTACAATCTTCTCGAACTGTTAGGTTGACGTTCTAAAAAGTTAAAAGAACACTAAGAATTGCCATATAATAGATTCATATCAAACTGTTAGGCTAACATTGTTAAATATAAGGAAAAAAAGTAAATTGTTCGGATAGTATTCTATTTCTTCCCCTTAAATTTGAGTGTCAACCTAACAGTTCGATAAGAATCTATGGCAGTTCTTAAAATGCTCTTTTAACTTTTAACATTACAATAATGTTCATATATAGTTTATTTTTGATTTCTACAGCGTGAAATCTGCCTTAAAGTTACTTGTGGGAAACCCACCAAAAAAATTAGAGTTTTTATTATTTATCCAGCTCAATTCGTAGTTTATATTTAGACAAAAATGATATCTCTTTTAGCTTTCGTACACAGCTTAATAGTATATCTTTAACAGTACTGGCTGACAGGTGCTAAATGAAAGTAAACAACACGAATGTATATTTGAGTTTTATTAGAATAAAATGTGGTGCATCCATATTAACATAAACATTTTTAAAAGAAACTAAATTGTAAGTATTGGTTGTGCAAAATGCGTATAGGGATGAACATCCATAAGGTCCCTGTATTTTATTAACATAGATAGTTTCATTAGTTTCTAATAACTGATATGCATAGTAATGTTCATCTAAATGTGATGTTCTACACAACTTCAAAATAAAAAGTAAATCCTCAGCATGTATTAAAATGGAATTGATTCTACCAAATTTAGCTGTGCAGAAAGAGGAAAGTATCATTTTCTTATCATCGTTAGATACCTGGAAATATAATTATTTAATCTAACTTAGTTTAATAAGTCATTACTTAAAGCAATAATATATGTATATGTCTTTATCCCACTTTGTAGCAATATTATATACAACTTTTGTATCAAATACCAAATGTGTTCTGATGCTGCGGGATATTCTGACAAGATTTAAATATTAAACCCAAACATTGTAAAACACTTGGACATTTATACACAAAGGTATTGATTACAAGATTAAAATTGTTTATTCTATGTAGACTTGGTCCTTCGACAATCATATAAGGCTGGATTTTTTATCTATTCTTGGCCCCTTCTTCAATGGGTCTTTCTATATCTGCTGGAATCTGAAAATGAATGATTTAATTAGTTTTTAGTAATTAGAAACTTACATGAACGTAAATACCTTGATATGTTTAATAATTGTTTCCTGACATTCAGTAATGCTAGGTTCCACTTTTTACTTTTTCTTACAGTCTTCACTTTCCCTGGAGGTGAAATAGTGCTACTAAACTATAAATTTGAATCGCAGGTTTACTATCTGAAATATTCAAATTTTTTATAAATGCTTCTCTATTCATTAACAAACACACCATCTGAAATATCACTTGATATACTGTTAAGTAGTCCCTGAGTAGATTTGTCTAAATTTGTATTAATTTCAACTGATTTTTGAAAAAATGAATTCCATTTTATATATAGATTTATTTTTTTTGGAAAGGACTTCTTAAAATCGTCTTCAATCTACGACAATTATTATGAAAAATGCTACTTTCACGCATACTAAAAGTATTTAGCCAATGTAATAAATCATCCTCCCATGGTTCCTTGTACTATTTTAGCCACGTAAAGCTGGCCAATGTATCACCTACGAATGTTTAAAAAGAAATGTTGCAAGAACGTTACATGTTAACTATAATTTATCCTAATAAGCTATTAAAGTAGATAAAGTAACAGAAAATAAATACGTTTATAGGTAATTACAATTAAAAAGTTATGTAACTTGGAAACAATTTGTAAATTTCGATCAAAATTGTTATGAAAAGGATAGCGCAGATACTCACTTGTTACTGTAATAGATGTTGTACTGGGTAACAGTTTTAGATCAGTTTTTGTCACGACCTGGAATATTTTCTTTAAATTTCGATATTTGTCTATTAATTTTCCTTTACGTTGATTGGCCTTTTATCTTTATTATCTTTTCCACTTATGCTTGGAATATAGTAAATATTTTCATTACTTGAATCTACGCATATTTTCTATAAAAAAAAATTATATTTGTACATAAAAACTGAAATAGAAGTGAAATTATGTAAAATACTTTGTTTTCCAGATTTTCTTCTGAGATCCTTATAGACTTTTTATATTCCTCCAGTTCAGATATAAATCTCTTGGACCAACCTTTGGTATTATTTCTTGTAGGTGATCATTTTCTAACTTTAGTAGAGCGTCTTCATCTACCTATCTCCTGTTCTGCAGAAGTAAATGTTTCTAATAGTATGTAACATATATTTATGCCAATAATATATACGTATGCTAACTAGAACGTAGTAAAATCTGTTTTTATGTGGCAGCTGATAAATCTGTATCACTGTTGTCAAGAGCCGCCGATACGTATAAAGTATAAAGCAGTATTACTATAAACCACATGTATACTAAAAACAAAATATTATATTTCATAATTTCAAATGTTTTTATTGTGAAAAATTTGTTAGGTATTTAGATTTATGGCCGACTTAAAAAAAATAATATAAATGTTATAAATAAAGAAAAAAGTTAATTTGACTCTTACACACGTCTGACTTTCAATTCTTGTAGGGCCGTCACATATAATAATTCTTTTACAACATTATATATTCTGTTGCATGGGTCACAATATTTTGGCAACAAAACGTGTCTCCTACACATCACCCCTTTACAAATTGATTGAAATCACTTCTAAAAATAGAACTGCGGCAATACTAGAAATTCTTCAGACACCACCGTAAAGAAAACTGTAAACATGGTTGGTTTTCGGTGCCTTAATATTAAGCGTCACTATACATTACGAAGTAGCAAAATACTGTTACTGTTACTGTTAATCAATTTATTTATAATAGTTTTTGTCGATTTTGTATAAATGCATCGTATGAAAAATGTCAGCCATTGGGATGAATATCAGAAAACATCATTATAATATAATAAAAACCTAACATACATTTGAAGGTTTCAATTAACACATCACATTCCCAATCTAATAGCAATTTTTCTACGTTTTCCTTACTATAATAGCCCAAACTGATATTAAAAATATTAATATGCATAAATTATATAAACGGAATTTTAAATAATGATGATACAAACTCAGAAGCTGATGTGATACACATATGGTCAAATTACGGAAATTAGTTTAGGGCTACTACTCAGATTAGATGTACCATACAAAATATAGTCTTATAAGCAGCAATACTTGCTTCTAAATAAGCCGTTGGTTTTCAATATGCGAAAACTATTCCCTTAACATTTTTTGTTTAACAAATTTTTGATGGTTGTTTGAATCGCTTATTTTTCTAGATTCAACCAATTATTGGTTAATTCAACATTTTATATTTAACATTCTAAAAAAGTTTGAATTAACAGTTGTTGTTCTCTCAGTGATATACGCGCAATTACATACGTACACGTGTTTCAGCCTATACCTATAGGCCTCATCAGCGGACGACGTGTTGCTAACGGTGGCTATAAATTTAAACCGCCAATATATCTGTTGACTTGTATAACACATATTCTATGAGATACCTAAACGACCCGTATAATCGATTTATATATAACGAGTTGTATTGACTCTTGGAAGTATATACTGTTCATCAATCATAATTAAATCTATTTTATATAACTAATAATTAATAATTAAATGAAGTGATGGAAATCTCTTGGTGAAACATGTCGAAATATAAGCAAGTAATACCAATTAACACACTTGATATTGTTTTACAAATATATATAATTAAATACTCGATGTACATTTCGCCTTGCGGCATCGTCAGGAGTTCTCGAGAAATTAAAGTAAAATTTAATATACTGTAACTACCTACTTCAAATAAAAATGTAAATAGAAAAAATATACAAAAATAGAAAATTATGGAAAGGTCAAGGCGAAATGTACATCGAGTTATATATTTGTGAAACAATACCAAGTGTGTTATTTGTTATTACTTGCTTATATGACTAATAATTGGTTGTAACTATATAAACATACACGAGAATTTTCATAACAAAATTCAGAATGGGATTAAAGCAATTATGTTACCGATAAAGAGTGACTTTTTGATTTTAACGATGTTATGTCAGACCACAATTTCATGTAAAATTATTTTTATAGTGCACATCCTCCATTTGTAATGTTCTGTGTATAAAATGATATTAAATATACCGGGTGCCCCCACTGAATCGGTAAAGTTTATTATTGGAATATAATAATGTAGATAGTAAAAAAAAATTAACACAAAAATAGTAGAAAATCATGGGCTCCGCAATATCAATTTTCATTTACATAAAATGTTCGAGAGCAACAAACCAACACAAACTATTGTTATTTTAAATAGAATGTTATGCATTTTTTTAACATTCTATGATAGAATTTTAAGAGCTGATTACACTGACATTAATTTTTTCAAGTCGATTTTCAACTGTTTATGTGATATGACGATTTTTCGTCAAATATTGTACAACTTATTATGAGCTTACTTAGTAGAGCTATCCACTTTATGATAGTCTTTTAAGAGTTGATTCAACTGACATCAATTTGTGTTAGACGATTTTTAACTCTGACATGATTGAAGTAAATTTAATGTTCATTTCCACATTTTAAAACATGTTCTTCAGAATTACTTACTATTCACTCAGTTAAAGAATTGGAAAAAAAAATAAATGGAACAGCCTTTTTTGTGTGTTTTTACATGAAATCATTAAAAATTTATTATTTAAAAATACCTATTTTTGCGTATGTGAACGATATTGCAAAAGTTATAGAATGTTTTATTTGGAAAAACCAGATTACGACTTATTCATTTAAAAATATGAGTTGCCATGACTTACATTATCTGCATACTTTAAAGTCGTCAAAAGAGTAGCTTATAATATTTACAGTTGCTGTGTGTCAAAAGGTTGATAAAACTTCAAACTTCAAATTTGTAACTTTAATTGGAAGAGATTTTATATATTTAAAATATAAAATTAAACGCACGTAATACAATGAAAACTAATATAATTTATGCATTTCATATTGAACGGTTCTTTTAATTTGTTAGGTGATGACATAATAACTGTGATGCTTGAAAATCGTAACCTATACTGTGTTTTTCAAGATACTTATTTATCAATATAGTAAATTTGAATATTTGTACTGCCAGTTTTAACATTTTTGCTACACTATAGCTGCGATATTTTCATACTATGCACAATTTCTGAATTATTGAAGTTGTCACTGCAAGAGTGTTAAAAATTAAAGCAGAATTACTGATTTGGAAAAATTAAATTTTACAAGTATAACTTCTTTCGACTAATTTTAGTTATGCTATATGTAGTACAAGGACATGGCAACTCATCTTTTAAATTAATAAGTCGTAATTCGGTTTATGCAGATGACTTTTAAATATACAAGGTGTCTCTTCTCGAATTTATAACTTTACCGAATGATATGTAATTCTATAAATGATGCCTTGAAATGTCAACATAAATATTAAATTCACGTACTAAATTGACATCTTTCCTAAATGAGCCCGTAATAGATTTTTTTCAGCATTAATCGTTATTTCATAGAAATTTTTCAAAAATTTTACAATTTTTTTATTCACTATATCTGAGTTTAATCAGCCTTTGAAGTACATAAAATGGGAAAAACGCATAGCAACACAATAAAAAAAAACATTTTGTTTGTGTTGGTTTGTCGTTGTCGAACACTCTGTACAAATGAAATTATTTTTAAACTGTAAAGCTCATGTTTATTTACAACTTTTATATTAAAAATGTTTTAGTATCTACATTATTTAAATTGATTTTTTACAAATTTCTACTCCATACAAGAATAGTCTGATATGCATTTGTAAAGCACAAATCTGAGAAACAACGCAGGATTCAATTAAAATAGGATCGATACAGAATACGACGAACGCTCTGAAAAAAAAACTTAACTTAATAAAAGTCGTCATATTTATTTGTATACTTTATTCCGTGTTATTTGTGAAATTGACCTTTAAAAAATGTCACCGTTTTTAAATATTATCGCCAGTAAAAATATGCATAGATATAAATTATTTATCAGGAAACTCGTTGTCTAAGAAGCAATATAAATACGATATTTTCTCGTGTTGCCGCTCTTATATTGGAACGAGTTGAAATAGAAATGTAAGAAAACGTATACGTGAATGAAGCTCTAAAAATAACTTTACGTGCGTTTACCTTTGGCATAAAATTGAATAATATGATATTCTGATATTTTTGTTTAAAATTTTATCTCAGACGATGTTATTGAGAGTCCTGAACATCTAAGACGTACACGAGATAATCTACACTTTATTAATTATTTCCCTTTATGTGCAAGTTAATTAAAGTCTGTCAATTAAAGTGTAAATATTTTCTCCTTCACTAACTATTTCAATATAGCGCTTTAAATGTTTTACAGAGTGATTAGACTGGATACGTCTCGCAATTACACCTCTTGGATATTAAATAAACCCAAATTGTTTTATCACCTTATCATTCTATATAAAGCATTTAGTTAACCACGGTATGCTCATTTTGACAGCAAAACTGTCTTCATCAGTAGTGGACTAAATTTTGGTTTAGAAATCAGTTAATGAATAAATTTTATTAGCTAGAAAGAACATACAGAAATTCGAAAATCCCTGACCTCCTTTTGATAGAATGCATGAATTTAATTCATTATTACTATAGACCGGACACGAACGGCCGATGACTCATCGCCCATGGGCTCGCTATTGAAATGTTGTATTTTTAAAAAGGTTTTAATTTTATTTATATAATTGCAGACAAATGGGTGGTGATCCATAAAATACAAAATACGTTATTATTTGTTCATTTTGTAGTTCAAGTCGAGTAAAGGAGTATTAATATATACTAACACTGCTTTCTCAAAGTTCTCTTCTGTACGATTTGAATGAAGTACATCCTTGTAGATAGGAAACGTCCTTTCTACATCGCAACTAGTTATAGGTGCGTACTGGAAATATTCTTTTATTTCAGCGTATTTAGCTGTTAGATTTTGTGTCATTGTCCCCATACACAATTGCCGCAATGTTATTAAATCTGGATTTCTATTAAAAACTGCGTCTAACTTTTGCCGAATGCCACATCCAAAGTCACTTGGAATACTTTTGAAATTATTAATAGCCACATCTAAAGTGGTTAATTCATCTTGTAATTTGAGATTTCGATTTTCAAAATAAAGTGATTAGCTTAGACAAATTTTCAAAGTGTTCCTGAAGGAATAACAACTGATTTTTTAAATTTGGGGTTTGTGTTAGTTGCTTGCACTCAGAAATACTTCGAGCATCGTCATTTAAACATGTAACAAAATTTTGTAAACTATGGAAATTCTCTGCATAAAAACTAGTAGCTGCTAACCATGTTCCCCATCTAGTTAGTGCTGGCGAGGGAGGCAGTGACAAAGATGGAAGCTTTTCAATGTAAAGAGCTACTCTCAATGGTGCTTTCCTGAAAACTTTTTTTTAAAGCAGATACGAGTCTCTCAATTTCGAGATAGGTGTCTCTGATATATTCACAGATTATGTGAAGACTATGTGCTACATAAGTCATATGCAGCATATAAGATGTTTCACTGTCACTAACAAATAAAAGTATTTTTTCCTTGTACCTGTCTTCCGAATGAAGCTTTTTGTGCAAATTCTCGTCAATGTTTCTAGCAACTGTTTCCGCATCAACTGCTATATAGAATAGTTGGATGTAGTACACTAGCTACAATATTTATCACACAGCGTCCTAATACATCGACAGTTTCGTCGGCACCTATCCATAGGTACTGATTTGAAAGATGTCTTCTAATACATTCTACTGTTTTCGTGAAGCACTTAGAAACATGATATTTGCGTAAAGTGCATTCATCAGGAACATTTCGACCAGTACATTTTTGGAAAAATGTTTTCAAAGTGTGATTGTCAAGTTTAATGGGAGTTCTTCGTTAAAATTGCCAGCTTTCAACGGGTCCAATGTCTGTGTATGTTTTAGCGAAGCTAAGTGACGTACGTGCGATTTTTTGGCATTTCGTAACGATATTTTACAGACTTTGCAATAAATTTCGGAATCACAGACAATGCATGGAGGACAAACAATCAGTATGACGCTTAATCCAATTGGCCATTGTTGCACGATGCCATTCTCGACCTTATTCCATATCATATCTGAAAAAGTAACATAAACAATGTTCTAGATCTAAATATGATAACTTAAAATGTATACGTATGTTATTGATACTTAATGAAATCCAGGGCGCACGTACGTCAACATAATTGGGAAAAGTAGATTCAATGAAACGGTATTAAACAGGACTATTACAATCACTACGAAGTGTGTATTAACAGTCAAAACAATGAAAAAAAGAATCTAACATAAGTATGATTAGGTATATACATTATACATACTTTATTTATCTTACTAAATATAAGGTAAATGTAATAAATTTTAAAAACTCGTCACCCTTCTACCTACGCCGATGAAGAAAGGAATGTAGGAGTAAAATCGATTTTTTTTGCTGTCGTTTTCGCGACAAAAACAGATATTGCAGTTCACCATATGAATAGTGCTATTCAGTAACTGCGTGTTGTTTATATTATTTCTTTGCTTCGTCGTAATTTCAACCGTGTACGTCCGGTCTATAATTATTACCTAAATTATAAACCAAACATATAAAATCCGACTATGTCAAAAAAATGTTGTTTACCTAAAATTCATAAACCAGATCACTAATGCCATTAATTTTCCCAAATGGTTTGCGAATAAATCCATAAATCTTCCTATATACCAAACTAGACACCACGTCAGTAACAAAATCTTAAAACATTACAGTAAAGAAAATAGAAATAACCTAAATGAAGAAAAAACGTAAGATGTTTAACTTCCCTTTAAATGTTTCAAAGCCGTTTGAAATAGAATGGTATGTTAACAACTTGAGGAAACTGCAATGGGAAATTCACTTTCTTGCGAAAGTTTTTGAAAGCAATATGAAACTGAAAAAAACCTGAATCAATAAACTTCACCAAACAGAATCGAAAATTTTCAGTAAATATTCAATATTAAATTCGCAAGTATAAAGTTTATGGTAATAAGAGTTGTGAACAAGCGAAAAGCTATAGTACTACTAGATTTATCTCGTTAGCGTGGAAGCCCTGTTGACAACACAACATGGATTTTTTTTAATCCCCAAACTAGGTAGCCTCTCGTTAAATAGTAACAGATTTGGTCCAAAAATAATTTCATAAAAATAATCGCTATTTTTAATGATTTCTCACCCACTAGTGGTTAAGACTTCGGAAAAGGCACAGTCAAACAAAAATTAAATAAATCCAACGACATCAGTTTCAGAAGAAACGCAAATTAATGAAAGATTGTTAAAAATCCAATTTAATAAAATGTTTAATGGTTTAGACAAAATCTATAAAAAAAACACAATAAATTCTAATCCGTGTATTGGACAAACTAAACGTATATATAGACATTTGTTTTAAAAAAATACGACACCGTCTAGTATAATTTGAACGTAAGCAGTTGTAGAATACTTTCAATACACGGATCACTCAATGAAACCAATAACTTAACTCTGATCAAAGAAGTCAGATCATGAAGGGAATTAGATGCGTACCAAATTTATATTAAGAAAAACAAACAATACCTATAATACTAAAAACAGAGAAGAGAGTATAATAAACTCAATCTTTTTTAACTTAATATAACATTTGACACCATTTTCTCTTTTCAATTGAACCTGTTTTTGCTCTTCAACTTTACTATTAATTTTATTATTGCCTTTAACCTCTTTCCAGGCATAGATATTCTGACATTTTAACTGGTTAATCATAGAACAATTTCGCAATTTCTTAATTTTTCAGTATCAGTTTTTTTTTCCTGTGTTTGCAAATCAAAGTAATTTAAAAACATTTTTATACTCCCATCTTTAAAATACCGTTTATAGTATATGTTTCCATGATGCTACGTGGGCTTCTAAATACACCTTAACAAGCTGTGACTTGGTGCGCTTTGGTCACGAAGTAAACTTGGCAACGGACTCTTTAGTCACGGGTTGAAGTTTCTGCAGGTTTTTCAATTGCAAAAATCATTTAACAATTCAATTTGATTGACACTTGTCATCAATCTGTCAAAATAACGCGATGTGGCGCGAGAACACACAAGTACAGTACACAAAACGAGACGCGGCCGGTGGGAGAAATTGTCGCTGCACGAGGGTGAGTCATTGTCAGACAGAGAAAGTATTCGGAAAAAAGAAATGATAACATTTGTTCATCATCGCATACATTAGCCACCAGACGTAGGAGTAAATGCAGATAAGAAATTGTAATATACTGAAAAGAGATACATATATAGGAAACATACTGCACTTCGATGTGCAATGCATGACAATTTTTCGGGAATGCTTGTGCTTATCGTAAAATTATAAGAATCAACTGCGCACCTTGTGGAAGGGGCATCTCACTGGTCAAGTCTCGCTCTGTGAGCTGTAATTCTGTTTTATGTCATAGAAAAATAGAGTATGAAACTCGTTAGTCACTTGTTTTCCTAAACACTGGCTCCGCTACGCTTCAATAGTGAGTAATAAAACTCGTGACCAGAATGGGGTTTATAAAACTTGGTCTATCATATAGAAGCATTCATTATCCCACTCTGTACACGGAAATAATAAATCGAGAGGAAATGTTTGTAAGACAGAGTGCCGGTCCTTTACCAGGTGCAACTAGTCTTCCATGCATGTTGTCGGTCATTATAAATCTTAACTAGACATCCATTTGCCACCCACATACTGGAGAGTAAGGATTTCTGAATTTCGGCTTGTTCGTATTTAACTAACAATATGCATTCTTCAAATGGCTTTCGAACTAAAGTGTAGTTCACCGCTAAAAAGATAGTTTTACTCGAAATGTGTATACGACAATTATGTACATGATGTTATACAGTCATACATAGATAAAGCAAGTTGTATTTAAGAAAGTGCAAACTTTACACCCATAGTTCCTACAACCACGATATCCTTTCTGATTTCCATGCATGATGATAAATTACTAATAAAAATGTGAAATATCTCTATTAATATTGTGTAAATATAAAACGAACAGAATTCTATTTTGGACTAATTGCCTTTGTGTTATTTGGAATAGGTTTGCTTTTCATAATCCATTGCTTTGATTAATGTATCGTCCTATATAATCTACACCATAAATTAGCTATTATAATCCCATTTTAAGTCGATATATAAACTTAGTTAGCATCTTACTCATTTGATGAAAATATTTATTCTATGAGTTAAATCTTTAGCTTGCAAAACTAATAATAGGGTTGCAACTAGTAATTTACTAGTTGCAACCCTATGAATGTTCGTAATGGCGACAACAAAATACTGTCTTCGTGGAAGACCATTTTCATGTTCTACAAATGTGACCATTGTTTTTCAAATTTTTCTATTTTTTGTTGTGGCTTTGCTTTTCTAAAGCTATTCAATGAACAAAACTCCATAAAAAGAGTCACTATCAAAATCCTGGCAAGCTTTCGTCTCTGTCGTATTGAAGTGCACTTATGCTTCGTCATCAGAATTAATACATCAAATCAGACTTAATTTCTTCTATTTTTAGAAAAACATGAGTCATTTCAACTGTCAAAAAATGGCTTTCGAACTAAAGTGTAGTTCACCGCTAAAAAGATAGTTTTACTCGAAATGTGTATACGACAATTATGTACATGATGTTATACAGTCATACATAGATAAAGCAAGTTGTATTTAAGAAAGTGCAAACTTTACACCCATAGTTCCTACAACCACGATATCCTTTCTGATTTCCATGCATGATGATAAATTACTAATAAAAATGTGAAATATCTCTATTAATATTGTGTAAATATAAAACGAACAGAATTCTATTTTGGACTAATTGCCTTTGTGTTATTTGGAATAGGTTTGCTTTTCATAATCCATTGCTTTGATTAATGTATCGTCCTATATAATCTACACCATAAATTAGCTATTATAATCCCATTTTAAGTCGATATATAAACTTAGTTAGCATCTTACTCATTTGATGAAAATATTTATTCTATGAGTTAAATCTTTAGCTTGCAAAACTAATAATAGGGTTGCAACTAGTAATTTACTAGTTGCAACCCTATGAATGTTCGTAATGGCGACAACAAAATACTGTCTTCGTGGAAGACCATTTTCATGTTCTACAAATGTGACCATTGTTTTTCAAATTTTTCTATTTTTTGTTGTGGCTTTGCTTTTCTAAAGCTATTCAATGAACAAAACTCCATAAAAAGAGTCACTATCAAAATCCTGGCAAGCTTTCGTCTCTGTCGTATTGAAGTGCACTTATGCTTCGTCATCAGAATTAATACATCAAATCAGACTTAATTTCTTCTATTTTTAGAAAAACATCAGTCATTTCAACTGTCAAAAAACGTACATGTTTTTTAAGGCAAACCCAATTGTAATAGTAGAAACCATTTGGCAATAACTCCATCTTCTGGTAGTAGCCAAAAACACTCGAAAAGCGCCGTTATCCTGTTATTAGGTGACATCATGAATATTTACTTATATGGTTTAATATAGTTGGTACAAAATTATTGCTCAATTAGAACCTGTCGAAATCAGCTTGTGCCACGAAGGGCATGTGTAAAACGGTCTAAACTGGCAAACCAGCACTGAACATGCAAAATAATTGAAATTTTCAAACTTCCCCTTCACAGCATATGCAGTTATCCTACTTGTAGTTGTTGGTAATTAACGCCTGTAAAAGAAGAGTGATTCTAGAAAAGTATTTTTAACGTATATACAGTATGCCCATTTAGGCTTGACCACTGAGCATATCTCGGCCACCTTGCAGGAAATGTCTTTATAAAGAAAGTGACCAGGAGAATTTCAGCAAAGTTTTTCTAATTAATTAAAAGTTTCCAAAATCATCGCAAATTACGGTAATTCTCATGGTAATCTAGATACTCTACGAAGAGTAAGATAAAAGATAAAACAAATCATAACTTCAGTTTACAATAACGAATTTTAATGTTTCTAGTCTTATTAGGAAGTGAATTGTAAGGAATTAAAGTGTATGTAGTAGATAAATGTTGGTTGTTCAAGGGCGTTGTTTCTAATGTATACACATAATTTTTTTTCTTCACAACGTCAAATGGAGGGGTATACGTCTATTATCATAATTCATGCATATAAGTAACCCAAGAGAATGGTGCAAATCGGAAGTTGCTACGTTTCTTTGTTACGAAGTTTTAGTCATAAGAAGAGCTAAATAATAACCATAATATCACAACATATATAAGGATTTTGCCTTAACCAATAGTGCAAATTATGCAAATTAAACTTCTCAGTATTTCTAAAGGTTGCCTCGTCATCCTATAAAATTCAAGGAAGGAGTTCTTATTTTTCGCATTTTTTACTTTAGTCAATAGCAATAATTTATCGTAATCACGATCTAATTATATGGAAGTCTATGTAGTAGATAAATATGTGAAACCGATGCAAACCAATCAACCAAAATGTTTGGCAAAGGTTTTAAGCATTTTTGGGTAATTTCTTAATTAAAAAATTATTTTCCACTAATTATAAATACTAGATTAATGTAGAAGTAAGTTTTACTGACATTTTTCTTTATTTATTTATAACAACCAAATAATTTTTTTGTATAACTAGGGTTCCAGTATAAAAAAGCTTAATATTCCCAATTTTTACAGCGAGCTTAACTAAAGTGAAATGAATATTTCGACATTTTGATTTTCATGACCCACCTTGGAACTCATAATAATTTTATTCTGTTAGAAGTGCTGCTTCACATTGCTGTATATGACACTGTTGCCTTTAAATACTTATTCAATTGTTGGTTTATATATATATATTAATATATTATATATATTATTCCTGGGTTCGGATGGCACGCAGGTTGACAATGTCTTCCTCGTGGCGATGTTAGTTGTTGTTTTCAAAACCGAAGATCTTCTAACTGAAGCTGCAAATGGCGGTCTGTCACCTGATGGTCCTCCGTGTATGCTTACATTTCCAAGGTTATCCCACCTTATTCCTTGGCTACACCGTACTGATGACGACCAATTAGTCAGAAACACGTGTCTACGGTTGCACTACAGCGGATTTTACCCAATATTCTCTTTCTTGTTTTATTTTATGTATCCGCGATAATTCCTCTTTTTATATATATATATACATACCGGTAGGTTTTCTGGTAACGCAACGATTGTATAGCGCATGTATCAGTCCCCACAACTGAACGACTACGTATATGTACTCCCCTCCGTTAACCAGAGCGGTGGTAGTAGTATACTACAGCCGTTCGCGTCGGGGAATACGATAACTGTAGCGAGTGATAGTGGGGACTTGGACACTCCTCTGTCGTTGCTTCACCCGAAAACTTACCGGTATATATATATATAGAAAGAAAATTTTATTAGGAAAATATTTAAAAAGAAAATTCAGTGTAGTATATGCAATCAATTATATGAACCTGTCTGACGGAAACTTGAATAAAATGCAAACTATACATATTTACTCTCTTAAAACTAAAATAATATTATTACTAGCAGAAATGTATGTTTGAAAGTTAAGATGCTAACAAAGAGATTAATCAGCTTTCGATTTTCAGCATATTAATGATACATTGTTCTATTAGAAATTTGAAAGAAAAGAAAAATTATATATATATATATATAAACATGGCCAACTGGATCTCGCTATCGCTGAGCGATATTAAGGCCATTACGTAACGCCATCTAGTAATAGAATAATAAACCCAAAAATAATGATTTCTCAATTTTTATTGAAATAAATTTAAAAACACTTTAAACATTATATATTTACAATAATTAATAATTATAATATTATTAAATAGACGAAATAAAATTTAAAAAAGTAAATTAAGTTGTTCAGTAGTTTGAGAAATAATTTTACTTACATTTCTAATTTTTTCTAATACTCTAAAAACTAAAGTTAGTTGGAGATCAATTATGTTGTAAAGTGCTTGTTTGGATAATGTAGATGACTCCGATTTTGAAAATGTGGTGGTACTAACGTAACCGACATGTTCCACTGTGTTGGAAGATTTTAGCTTTACTATTCCACACCACAACATTTACCTCATAGCACATGTAGCATATTCAGCGGCGCTGGCAGCGGTATCATCCTATTCGTATTTTTGTACATATTTGATGTTTTTTTCACTTTAGCTCTATTACTATTTGCCAATTTCGTTACAATGTTGGTGTTACCTATATCAAGTCTATTGAATTCCTGTGCACACATTTCAAGACAGACCAAAATTTGCTTCAACACTAATCACTCTTTGTTGGCACCTTTCAACTTTACCATGATAACAGGGTGGTATTAACACATAATTACAGTATTTTGATAATAATTACAGCATCTTTATTTATTCAATAGATGAAGTGTAATTATAAAACAAAAATTTAAAATGTTGAAATATTTATTTTCTGATATCCTCTTTAAATTTGTACTAAACCAGCCTACAAATACCTTAGAGTTCACATATTTAGAATATGATTGACGAAATAACGTCTACCGATGCTGCTTCACTGGTAATTATTCGACTAGAATTCAAAAAATATTAAAATATTTCTATTTTTAACCTAAAAATGCAAAATTATTGCTATTTACCAAGAAATTTCATAATATTACATTTCGGATAATCAATTGTCATTTTCTGAAGCGCCTAGAGGATTACTTGTGTTTTACCACAGACTATGTTGGTAAGAATTAAACGACTACAACATCCGTGTTTCTTCGATGATAGTTTCTACTTTCAATTGGTACACACATGTAGCACATTTTAAATGAAACGGGTGAATGTTTCTAGTATCAGAAGACTTTAAGTAGAAAAGTCGTAAAATATGCAATATAAATGTCACATCAGTCAAATGTCAATAACAGTAACAAAGTGTTAACTGAGCTCGGTATAATCCAGTCATATTGCATATTTGTAGCACGTGATTTTTAAAATGCTTTGCGATTAGCAAATAAGTTATAATGATTTGGATAGATGGCGCCAGGTAAAGGCCGGCATTTTCAGATTAGCAGAATCAGGAAAATCTCATTATGTTGCTTGCGCGCAGCGATAGCGAGATTCAGTTGCCCTTGATATAAATTTAAAGCACCGCCCCCTGTTTTTTTTTTTGAGCAACCATACAATTGATTGACTACATGGACTTCATTCTCTGTATAATTTTCTTTCTAATGAGCTCAGATACATTAAAATTGATCAACGTAAACCGAAGTTTTGTATAGAATCCTACCCCCTCCTACTCTACTGTTCGTAGGGGAGGTAAATTGAAAAGTGATAAATGAAAATTACTTAAAACGACTGAATATTTGGTTGGAAATAATGTTAACCTATCTTTAACTTGAATTTAATGCGAAATTACGAAATTTTTAGGTCATCTTGTGAATTACGGTACCTTGCTATCATTCTGGAATCTTAAAAATATATTTGCTCAAATTTCTTTAATAAATTGTATTAGCAATATGTTTACAGCAAGGTTTTTTAATGAACGGTTGTCGAGGTATGAATAGTTGTCAATCTTAAACAGACACCCGGTATATGAATTTTTATTGTTGATGATAAGATTATAAATTAGAGAAATGTTTGAAATTTCGAAGGGTCAATTTCATCCAGTAAAATCTGACTTCTAAATATTTCGTTCTAAGCATACTTTATCTCAATGTCAGATAAATTTACTGCGTTATATTAGAAATATAAATATGTATTTACCACGTGTAATATATTTCCTCGATAGTAATGGCGAAAACGTTAGGAGCAGGGTGTCTACCCTCGCAAATGTAACGACCACATCATTGAGGGAATATTATCTCACAATGTTTAGCAATATTTCAGTACAATGGCGTCATTATTTATTCTATTATTTTGTAAATAGACTCATTCAACACGTAATATCAAAAGCTCAAAAAGGTCATTGGTGCAACTAGAAAGGTGTCCGATCTACTTACACATATATTTTACACTATCTTTTTAATATAACTATACTTACATAATTATATGCAATTCATTCGTTCAGTCGTGCTAGGTATCTATTTTTCTGACAAAATAAAACTGATTTTGTACCTTTTTTCATCTGATTTTTTTAATTTGGAGTTTAATCTCATCAGAGTCGGTAAAATGTATGAGTATAGTCTTGTTGTTTTATTATTGTTTTCCCCTGTCTAGGACGAAAAGAATCAGATTCTCACGACAAATGCGTGGTTAAATTTGGTAAGTGCCATGTGGTCCAGCCAGCCTTCGCAATGTGATAGCAGAACCAACACTATATGCCTTTTATTAGTCATTAATCGGCATTATAGTGTTTGTCTCTGGGCTATGTGGCTATGGACGTATAGCTCCCGCGATAGATTCAGGGTTTAATTTCTTTATTTGCAATGTTACTTTTTAATAACTTAACCCAATAATGAGTGGTCTATTTAATTACATATAAATATCAACAGTTATTACTAGCTTTAAAATGATTATTTGTGAAACATAGTTGCCAAAAAAGGAATATTTCATAAGTTTTAATAAAAATTATGGTGAAAATGTAAGCGTAGTTATCCATTGTGGATCTCTAGTTTATTTAATGAAACATTAGTTTTTTCCCAAACTTTAAGTGACATTATATTATTATGCAAATTTTCTTTTATCCATACCAACATTTTAGGCTTGCTTATAATAAGTAAAACGAAGATATATCAGAAGAATAGGGTTGGTTCTTGTAATTTTTCCATTACCATGCATAATATTGTCTTCTTGTAACACAGTTTATAGCACCGCTTTTGCTTACATTAATGGTTATGAATCATAAAAAGTACTAAGGATTAAAATTAAATATCACCCAATACTACATTCAAATATAAACAAGACATTTAGCTCTTCATGTTCGTAAAATGCCTCCATTAAAATTTCTCAATCATTTCTGAAATGAAAATAAAATTCTTCTCTCTTTACACTACAGCTCATATTGAACCTCAACATTAAATTCTTGCATCGATTTCTTCTTTTTTACTGATATTCTGATCATGCTTCTAACAAGGTCTTTTGCCTTGTATTTAAGGCTCTTTTCGCCAATCTTCGCAAATTAATCGATTGTGAAGAACACTTTATTCGTGTATTGCCTTGTTTTTGTCTTCAAATTTCGAAAACAATTTGTTCTCAGAAACTGCTTAAGATGGGTTGGTAAAGGTACTAATAGATATTTTAGATATTAAGTTGTACCACTTTTCAAACTTCTTCTAATTTCTCTAGGAAACACTTGAATTACAACAACGATTTTTTTTTCAACATATTCGCCTTTGACATTAATACACTAGGACCAACGGTGCTCAAATGCAATTATACTACCTTTTAATGATCAGCATCAAAATCATCAAAATATTGCTCTACTTCTGCAAAAACTTCTTCCACCATCTTAAATTTCTTTCCGGTGAGGGGCAGCTTCAGTTTTGGAAATAAGTGGAAATCTCTTGAGGCTAGATTCGATAAATATGGTACTCGTAGTTGAGGCACAACCCTATTAACCTATTTTTCTTGAACAACACAGCTAGTGTTTGACGGCGCATTGCCATGATGCACTAGAACTCTCTTTCAAACCAATGAGGAGATTTTTCGGTAATAATGACTTTGACAGTCTCCGGAAGGTCAGCCTTGTATTCGGCTCTTTGCAGTATAGTCGATAAAATGTGTCTCCCTTGAATCCCAAAATATCGTTGCCATTGCCTTTCTTTGACAGAGAACTGACACAACGTCTTTAAATTGAAAATTCGTGCTGAGAGGAAGCTTAGCTAAGCCCACAATCATGGCACTCATTTAACATTTGTCGTAAAATGTTTGCTACATGTCGCATATAGCGATTTAACCAATTTGCAACTTTAACTAAACACTCTCTTCTTTAAGCAACTGCATCTGTCAAACTAACCGTCAGACAATATTGAAAATCTAGATATCCTCTTCTTGTTTTTTTCACAAACACTGATGGGCGAAATCATAGAAACATTGACATTGCTCCACCGGGCTTTCCGTTCTGTACGGTTTCTAACCAGTACTTCTGCTTCTCTCCAGGTTAAGTTATTTTCTTTCAACACTTTCGATAATGTACGATTTCATGTTTTCTTCGGCCTACCACATTTCTCTTTTTACCCACTGCTGATTTTCCATATCTGTTTTACTTATGTTTCAGCATTCATGATGTGGCCGAATCATGTATGTTGTTTCTTTTTAATTTTTTCGGTTACCATTATCACACCTCTTTTCTGCCACATGTCAGTATCTTTATTTTATCACGTCGCACCCAATGCAGCTCTAAAATAACGCATCTCATTAACTTAAATAATCCATGCCTCATGTCCATAAGTCAGTACAGGTATATATACAATGCTTACTTTTCGTTTCTAAGGTAAGCTCCTATTTTCTGTTGAATAATCTGTTTAGAGAATAATAGTATGTACCATATAAAATGTAACAAAAGTACTCAAACGTAATTTCAAATGTAGACACAAAGTCGTTTTTGGGTCTAAGTTATTTAATAATTGTATTAGAAACAGTGCATAATTCTAAATTGGAGGAACCCTAAATCTTTCGTAGCACATCGGCTTCGTCTCCTTAGTCTAGGACATGGGGAGACTAAGTCGAATTGTGCGCCGTATGCATGCTTTGTCATGTGACTAACTACCGATGTTTCCCTTTTATTGTTTTACCATAGGACGAGAAGAATCAACTCCTAATAACAAATATTTGGCTTTCTTTGGTAAGTGAAAACCAATTAAATAACTAAATATATATACACACACGGCAGTTGGTTGATTGTATTTCATACTGTATTTTTCAAGTCTTCTTAAATCCCATACCTTCTAGCTACTCGAACCCACCCGAATGATTACTTTTTACTGTAATCAAAGTATGTAGTTATATTACTTATTTGCAATCTTGCTGTATATCCTTTAATTTGATAAATCTAAAAGAATCACATTGGTCCTATAGCTGAGTATGCCTCCTGTAAAAAGTTGGTTTTAGTTGTTTTGCAGAGCGAACGGAAATGCTAGGTTTATTTTCATCGTCTTGGTATGATGGTATTGTTCGCGAGGAATCCCAGGCTCGAATATCACCCATACCCAATCTATCCTCTACCATAGTGGTAGTCGTATATATAATATATTATTTTAGAGTAGCGTAGAGAATCCAACTTCTTTTACTTGTAATTTTAGAAACGGTCTCGAGGCACTTCTTACTTATTAAATTTATTTTTGAGTTGCCCGAAATTTTTATATAGTTTTTATTTGCAGCTACCATATGGTGTACTGCCGTGTGTGTAATATTTTAAATTAATTATATAACTCTGCTTTTTAACTAAGAAAATAATTACCAATAATTTGCTGGGTGCATATTATTTTTTGCTCAGGGAGTTATCCTGTGGGGTAAACCGTATAATTTCCTTTTTTAGTAATATCGGAGCATGAAACATTTAATTTCTTTCCGTTGTCATTTCTTCTGTTAAAATAGCCCTGCATCGACCCATCCGTTCAATCCTTTAAAGCCCACGGCTTTTCTTTAAACTTTGGCCAACCCCACGAATTTTTGTCGTTAAATTTCACGTGTGCTGCTTATAATTTTCCACCAGAAACCGAATTTAAACACCTTTTGGTATTACATCTAAACTGAAAAACATCTCTGTAATACTATACACTAAACATGAACCGCTAAAATTTAAAATACTAAAACTGAACCCTATAGGCATGCGTCTTTTGATTCAAGTCGTGAATTTTCGTTGTAATACTGTGCATGATCGAAAACAAAAACCTGACGTCTTTGCTGCCAAATCGTCATTACTAGAATAACTTTTGTTTCAAGTATTGCTTTCACACACATATCAAGAGTAATGGCGAAAGGCTTGCGTTGTGCTTCAAATGCATGGCAGCTTTTGTAGAAGCGATGGCTGAGCTTTTTTACACGTATGTACTTTCAATGTTATGCACGCTTTTTGTATGTATAATATATAAAGACCAAAAAGAAGAAAGAGCAAATTTCAGTACTTACAAGAATAAGAGAATAATAATTACTATTAGATAAAATTTAATATATTAAAAATTGAAAATTATACCCGGTGATTATTTGATTATACATTACGCATTTTAGTAATTATTAAAGTATCTGACTACTAATAATAACCGTAAAGTTAATATGTGAATACTGTTCAAGTGATGAAAATGAAGGTTCAACATGACTTTCAAAAATTTTCTTTCTTGCATACAAAGTTTAACTATTTATCATCATCATCATTTTCTGTTGCATTAATAAAGCCGAAAACAGGTGACATGTCGTCTAGATGTCGTAGCGATAAAGGTTGTTTACAAAACAAAATTTATAAACCAACCACTCATTTGTACCTAGATTATATTTTTTGGATCTTCATATAGGTCTTTCTAGTATATTGCGATTCCATTTTTATTTCAAAACCAAAATATTGTATTTTATGGCACACTATCTTATAAAGATCTTTATTGAAGCAAATAGACGATATTGCATCACTTTCCCAACCAACCTTATTGGTTGCTTTGGGTTCTTTCCATGTCATATTTAGCGAGTTTCTCATTGCCCTATTGTTGTTTTCTGAAGTCTTATATTTCTAAATTAGCATTATCATTCTGCAATTGGAAATTATTGTATACCGCATCAATATTTCTATCGAAAGAATTACAATTTTACTGTTTTTAAAATTCTGTTTGATTTATGCAAAGGATTTTTTAGCTCTTCTCTATTCATGAATGTATGCTTATGAATGAATTGCAGTACGTCCTTTTTTAAGGATCATGCTTGCTTAGCAAGTAGGATACTTTATTACGAGCCCGAAACTAGGTCGGGTGTTACTGTTTTTCTGCCCAATACTGGACTCGTTTTTGAAAATGAAGTCAAAGTTTTTAGTAATAATAGATAACCACAAGCCATGGGCATTAATGTCTATTACTTTTTCGTTCTATTGTTATTGATAATGATCAGTTTCGATCAATATATTTTCGGACATTTTTCCGACAATTATTAATAAATTAGCAACATTTGGTGAGTAATTGCTTAAGCACGATTCACTCCTATATTTTGATCTATAAAAGGATTTCCTTTGCATATTAAATTATAAAAATGATCATGTAAGTACTTAAATTTGCAGATTTTCTCTAATACAAAGAATATTAACTACGGATAATATTGAATTAGATATTTTAATAATATTACATAAATATACTTATTAAAGTGAGAATTTATTCTTTGTATTGTCTATTTTATATATTTCGATATAATTATATACCTACACGATGTCCAAAATAATGTGCATCTAAGAAATGACATATATAATACGAGGTAAATTAAATGGGAAAGACTTTAGCCATTTAGACACATAATTAGGTATTGAGATTTTTCTTCGTAAAATTACTTTTAAAAGAATAGGAGTTTAGTTAAAATTTCTTTTTAAAAAGTTGACTGAATGTTATTCCGCAAGTTTTAAAAATATTTTATTTTATATTTGTATTCTGTTTCAGAAAAGGCAGTGTCAAACCAAAGTAGTGTTTTTTTTAAACGCCCTCTATTTTCATAGCTAATAAGATTTGTGACTGAAAAATGATTGTGTCAATATGGTATCATACACGCCTAAAGTTGATAGTTTCTGTCTAAATAATTATTTCTCTCATAAATTGATTGTATTCAGTATGTAGGCTATTCGGTGCGAAGAATAAGAAAAGATGTAAAACAAACATAATAGAAACTTTACTAGTAACCTATTACTGGATGAAATAGATTACTAATTAATTCATTTAAAAGTTAAATTGTTTAAAATAAATGTATTTTCATTAGCTACTTTGAATTTTCAGGATTTTTATAACGTTAAATATTCGAGAAATAACTGTCCACATCAAGAAACAAACCATTTAATTTAAGATACATGATTTCCATTTAGCGATGAAGGCACACATTATATTAAAATAACATTTTTAAAAGATGTCCTTTTAGTTCGGTGACTTTTTTCATGTTTTTATTCAAAATACACTAAAATACACCTTAACCACACTAAAGCACGAAAGCTAGATACGTACTTCGACAACTACGTCGACATCATCAGTAACACTGATCATGTTATTATATACTATAATTAAACAACAACAGAAATACAAAGAACATGGTTATAAATTATATACAGACTGTCCCAGAAGTAAAAAGACGGAGTAGCAGGTATGTAAAGTCCGAACAGAAACAGGCCCAAATATACCGCAATAACGAAGAAATTAAAAATTTAATTTTCGATGTTGTTTTTTAGATAAAAACATTACATTACGGACCTGGCACAGAATGTATGTTTATAAATACACGTCAGAATGCTCATTTGTAAATAGAAACGAACACGCATTCATAGAAAAATACGCTTTTATTTTATAAAACGGGAAAAAACGTTAAATCGTATTCATTCATATAAAACATATTTTTTGCCGGATGCGTCTACATAACGCAGCTACATATGTAGTCGGTTGTTGACACAGATGGGCGACCCACTTTATTGCAGACAATAAAAGATTGTTTTTATTTTTAAAATAGGAAAGTTGTTGCTCTTTAATGTGTTTGTAGTCGGAAACAGCTGATTATTATTATTTTAGAATATTCAATAAATGCCTTTATTACAGTAAATATCAAGAATGTACTTATTTTTTTCTAGCAGGTGTAAAATTAAAGTAATTAATGGTTTGATATTTATTATGAAGTATGTATTCCTCCTCCTTTTTTTTAACACAAGTAATATGGTGGTCCCGAAAAGGACCGATTGTGAAAGTGAAGCAGGTGGATATTTAGTCCAGGGTCGGCGTAAGGCCAATTGAATTCTTTATTATTTTTTTCTGTCGTCTGCGCACGAATAAAGACTTGATATTTTGAGGGTACGTTTTTACACAATCTAGCTTCCGATTTCTGCTACTCCTTCTTTTTATTTCTGGGACATCCTGTATAAAAATAATTAAATATAAAAAAAATATGTGCACATAAATGAAAGAAAATTTTCAAATCATCTTCCATTTGTTTTAATACAAAATTTAGCCGTTTAATATAGTTCTGCTGAACTTTTTGTATTACTTAGTGAATTAAAATTTCGTAAAGATTATGTTAACCACTGTGTAACCTTATAAGACATTTTTACTAACTTTTTGCTTTAGATATACTAAGAGTTTCAAACATATTGTCTATCCCGCTTCAAATATACACATATGACAACCTATCCATATATTATTTAAGAAATATCGATAAGTGGGAAAATCTATTTTAACAATTTATTCCATCGAGTTGTTTTTTTCTTCTAGCAATTGCTTATTGTTTATTTCGTTCTGGATTGCCATTTGAAACATGTATCTTGTGAATATTAATACAATAAAAATGAATCTTCTCACGTGGTTTTGTTGATGCTACTTTGATTAAAATTGTGTGTCTGTAAATGTGTATACTCCAATTAAGTTGGTATTATGGATTTTATTTTTCTAAAGTTGGTGAAATCCAGTGACGGAGAATAGAAGCACGGCATGACCATATTGTTCTGAATAATGACCAAGCACTAAAGCACAATGAGGTTATATTGTACTGACTTGTTAATAGACACATTAAAAACGCTATTATTAAATGAAAATAACACTGATAAGTAGAAAATAAGTTTATTTATAAAAATTGTTGAAAATGTTCTTCATTTGCTTGTAAACACAACATTATTCGTCGTTTCATGCCTAACCGCTTGTTGAAGTTCGTCCACATTGTGCAAGCGGTTTTTATAGACATTATTCTTTACATGCCCAAAAAGACAATAATCTGGTGGTGTTAAATCTGGACTCCTCGGTGGCCACAGGCCTTGGATTATATACGATTTCCATGACATTGTCCGTCTTGTTGGAAATAGCCTCTTGTTATTTCATCATCATGCAGCTGATTAATAAATTCTGTCAAAATGACAGTTTGTATCTCTCTCCAGTGATTGTTTCGTTAAACAATATTGGCTCTATTATTTTCAGTCTTAAAATTGCAATCCAAATTCCAACTTTTAATGGATGCAAATCTTTTTTAACGAAATTGCGAGGGTTTTCCGCAGCCTACGTTCGGTAATTCTGGCTATTTACATAACCAGATAAATAGAACCATGCTTCGTCAGTGAAGAAGGCTAGATCCAGTAAATCATTATTTTTAAAGTGCTCGTTAAGCCATTGACAGTACAGTATAGGTTGTTGATAATCAAGAGGGTACAATTGTTGCACAACCGAAACTCGATAGGGATGCATATGTAAATTTTTATGTAGAGCTTTTGCACAACTAGCTCTACTAATACCTGAAAAGAACACATAATTAAGGACTTGTGCTTATTTAAACACCCTAGCTCGTGTACCTGACTGTGATGATAGCTTTCGAAGTGATTTTGTTGGGCCTTTGATTGATTCATTCTTCAAGATAATTAACAACAGCTTCAGTTAATATTGTAGATCTTCCGATTGATTTATCCTTAAAAATACAATTTTTTCTCTCAAAGCTTGTGATGACCAAAAACCTCATAGCTCACATTTTCATTAGGAAACGCTTCTACAAACTGATCAAAGCAAGACTGCAAACTGTGTGACCAAGTTCCATCCTGATTGCTAGTTGGACTTCGAAAGTGGGCCATAAGAATATGTAAAGGCGTAAACATTTTTGGCTTTCCAGGCAATACTGTAAAAAAGTTAAAATAGTGGTTACTGAAACACAAGTAGCATTTCATATTAAATTACTACTTACCTACAACATACAAACCATAATTATTGAGCTCTGAAAAGAACTGTTCGAAATTAAAGGTATAAATATGAAGAATTAAGAGCAAATAGTTTTTACAAGAGCGACGATAACAACTGACAATAAAATTAATCTATGCGATTAATGACAATTTATTATCTACTTCTATGTACCCAGCTCAAGAGGCAGAGTTACCACTAAACCTTGATCTAATTGCAGGCATTCCAACTTAATTGGCGTACAAACATTAACAGACACATTGTAGTAATATGTCTCAGGGTGTGCAGCTACGTATGATGGTCTCACCATGCACGGATTGTAAGGCCATATTCACTATTTTCTCTTCGGTGACAGTTTATAAATGAAATGCGGTCGTAAGAATGAGAATCACTTTATTTTACTTACACTTATATTTACACCTAATTAAATATTGCACTGATAAGATTCTATTGGTAAATTTAACTCCAGAATTGTTTGATATCTGAACTGACTGCTTTGCTAGTGGTATTGTTATTGATGTCTATATTTCTCCACGGATTCAGGGGTAAACTTAATATGTAATTCGTAACACTCAAAGTTTTATCCTATTGGTTGCTCTACCGGAGCGTTGACATAAACTATTTTCCTAGAATTTGCTACATTTGATATTTAATTTTCCACTAGAAATGGAATTTCGAAATTATTGATCTTTAAAGAAATGTCATACTATCAACAAGTATTATGAGAATTTGAACATTTACATAGGTAATAAATATTGCATCCCTTCAGCAAAACCGATATCGTGAAACGTCTCCAGTGATCTTAATAAATGTTGTAATAAGCCGACAAATACTATAGTAATGAAGGTATGCTAGGATATCCCAGAGCGGCCCACCATAATGTAAAAGTATATTACAAAGGTTTTACTACAATAAAATAAAATAACTGGCAAGACTAATGTTATTTCTTATATATTATATATGGTCATATCCTTCGATATGACCGTATATAACACATGTACATCTAATTCAATTTCACTTTTGATTAATTTGGCCGGCTTTTCAGAAATATTTTCTATCGCTGTCCTTTTAACGGCGTTGCTTATTTTTTGACAATGATAAACACTCTCACTTACTGAATCATGATTATGATTTCCAGACATTTTTGAAATATCACATTTTCACTTATGATACATAGTCTTACACTACACTGTCTATTAGTACACCTCCAACACATTTCACCGGTTTTTTTAACTTCTCCACATTTGTAATATTTAACATTGTGTTTGTCTGGAAATAATAATCCCTTAATTGCGATTTTAATGGTGGTTTAATTGCGGTTTAATGGTTCGAGTGTCATCATCCCAGAGTGGCTTTTTATTGTTCAGTAAATTTGAATAATTATATTTACATACAACTATATAGTTACTTACATGCATATTGAAATAAGATGTAAATACTTTAACTATCAACGATAACCAATCAATAAAAAATATACAGGGTGTCCAGAAACTATCCTGACAAACGAAGACCGGAGATTCCTCAGATAATTTTAAGACAATTTAACCCAATTCACCCTAGTCCGAAAATGCTTCCTAAGGTCATAGGCATCCATTTTGGGTAGGTAAACGGTTATTTTAACGCATAACTTTTTCGTCTTTAACTTTTAAGCATTTGTGACACTAGATTATTAAATTTTCAGGTATTATACTTTAAGTCGGTAGGATACACCGTTTTCTAGAAAAATCGATTTGAAAATTTTTCGTTTTTTCGTCATAAAATTCAATTTATTATTTTTTGCACTAGTTCGCTCTGAACTGCCAACAGAAATAAAACCTACGCTTTTAATTGTTGTCAGTTCGCGAAGTTGAAATGACGAAAGATGAAATGACGAAAAAACGAAAAATTTTCAAATCGATTTTCTAGAAAACGGTGTATCCTACCGACTTAAAGTAAGAGTACCTTTTAGTACTAGAATACCTGAAAATTTAATATTCTAGTGTCACAAATGTTTAAAAGTTAAAGACAAAAAAGTTATGCGTTAAAATAACCGTTTACCTACCCAAAACGGACACCTATGACCGGTACTAGAAATTCGCAATTGATGGAATCGATTCATCTCTGGAGGATAAATAAGCATACCAGTTTTTGTTTTTCTAAATAGAAGCGTTCGGGAGATATTAAAAAAAACTAATTACAAGGCGCCCTCTTCAAAGAGCTCTAGCTCCCTTAGGAAGCATTTTCGGACTAGGGTGAATTGGGTTAAATTGTCTTAAAATTATCTGAGGAATCTCCGGTCTTCGTTTGTCAGGAGAGTTTCTGGACACCTATATATAAAATATACATATATTTCGGTAAAAGCCGAAACATCACGCTTGACAGTAGAAATTACGCTCATGTTTCTAGACATCTTGTTTACCGATAAATTTAGAACGTAATTGCAAACTGACAAAGCGAGATAGACCATCTTTTTGAGTCTCTCTGTATATGCTCCAAATACCATCAAATTACCGGGGCAGTAGAAAATCTATAAAAAAAAATCTATATTCATTTAATATTTGCATTCACTGCCTCGTGAAAACCACATATTTCTCGTATTAAATGACTCTTTCTCGCTTTAAATAACTTACGGGTTATGTGTCAAACATTTAATATTAGAAAAAGCGCTAAATAAAGTACAAATCAGCAAATGAAAATTCCAAAAATAGCCAGAAACTTGACTAAGACAGTCAGCGCATAATCTATTTTGAATATATTAAATAAGGTCTCAATAGAAAGTTTAGTGCAAGGACTTCTCAATTAACAAAATATATACAAGTTGTTCCATTGGATGATAATGAGATAGTTTGAATATTGTAAAAAGTAAACATCTGTATAAGTTATATATTTATTTCATAAAGCAATGGAAGTACATACCCAAAGAAACTTTTCTATTACGGTGTAATACATTTTTTGCTCTTCCTTCCTTGTGCAGACTGGTTTACTCCAGCTAATCAAATTAACAAAGAAAACTATTATTTATCGTGAAACTATCAACTTTGGACATATACAATTGTATTGAAATTTGGCGTGCCAATACTGCCTGAAACAGCCTGTATAAAATAATGATAGTTTTAATATTTTTTTTTAAAACGTGTTCACGATTGTGCGGAATAACATTTATCCATTTGAAAATAGCACCAGAGTAAAATTCAAAATAAAATGATTAAGAAGCATAGTTGTAAAAAAGTTTTTGATTTATACCCTTAGTTAAAATTTCATTTTATTCTGAAATCTACGTTTCTGTTTAAATACTAAAGCAAAATTTTGTGCAATATACAGAAATTTTGTGTGGGCTTTTATATATTTCACTATTACCTCATAAGAAAATCCATCCGTATATGTAATATGTATTCTAAAGTTCATTTATTTTTGTGAAAACCAAAAAAAATAAATTTGTCCGCTTATAATCTACCTGGTAATGCTTATAATTTCTTAGATACCCATGTGAGGCACTTTATTTAGGACAGCTGTATAGATATATATGTGTGTGAAAAACGTATTGGCAATCATACAGGAAGAATACCTATAGCTATTATTTTAATTGTATTCAGGAATGGAATGACTACAATCTTCGCTGGAACGAATCAGAGTACGGGGGAGTAAAAGACCTACGGATAACGCCAAACAAATTATGGAAACCTGATGTTCTAATGTATAACAGGTAACAAGTTTAGTGAATTGCTTGTTAGATTGTACATGTTTCACATATATATTATATATATCGCTCGATAAATGTTTTCTAAATTTTCAGTGAATTTCTATTATAGCATATACACAAATTATAAATTTCTTCCTCCCAACATGTTCTATTTTTAAAGCAATTTATATTGCATACACAAATAACTCAGTTTGAAATAGTACTTGTTGCATGCGAAATACAATGCTACAAAAGTTAATCATTTTCATCGTTGTGTGTTTGTGTTTTCCCGTTATATGGGTCAAATAACATTCTTTGAAAATGGTTGCCTTCCTTCAACACATTGTTATATATTGATCGTTTTTATCGCTTTGTAAGAAGAACGAAAGTTCCTATATACTTATTTTATTTTGTGTCGTTTACAAAAGCTTTTTGTACATTGTATACAAACGGCTCTATTTTAAGTTCTTGAGAATATATAATAACAATGAAATTGCCATATGTTTCATATAGCTAGATTATTTTAAAAGCAATCATGAATGAAAAGAAAAATCTGCATGCCACATCGTGTGACCTTTTCGCCGGGTTAAATGGCTGCTTTTGTACCTAAAAACAGACACATAGTTATACACGTGTTAATCTGGACCTAAATATAAGAGTACATCAAAAATTGACGGAAATAATTTTTAAACCTCCAATATTTATTTAGTATTAATAATTATTTATAGATATTACTACCTTTTAAAATCTCAAATTAATTTTCAGATTATATAACTATTATACTGAGGTGATAATCACTAGAGATTGGTTTTCTAACTCAAATCACAGTTCATTACAATCATATATTAACTAAAATGTCTGTTCAGGCATGTGATAATTGTTGCAATAGAATCGTGTCTCAGCTGAATTGATCTTGTAACAGTATCTACTTTACTTATTAGAAATATTATAGGTAAGATATATTACTATATAAAACAATTTTAAATAAGTCCTGTAACCTAACAATTACTTCTTCAGAAAATACTGCATTCTAACATTCTGGATTAATCGGAATGTCCTAAGATTGATGCTGTGATCTACTTATACATATGCCGAGGTGGAATACTTTTTACGGAAGCTGGAATATCGACAGTAGTAACTGTATATTTGTATAAACTATTGTTATACATACAGGCTGTTCATTTCAAAACTTCCCACCCTAAATTTCTGGAAATCTGAAAATCTATGAAAAATTCCGTGAAACACGTAAGAAATATTATTGTAGGGGAATTTCTTGGTGCAAAAATTGACTCGCCCACTTTAACCCTCTGCCCCCGGAAGCTACATCTTTAAAAAACTTAAATGGAAAGGGGTATCGAGTAATGTGGCATTTTAAAGGTCGTTTGAAACAGTACAATTCGGCGTTTACTTTTTTTAAATTGATAGACTCCTTTTGAGGATTTTAAAAAAAAAATTTTTTTTTTTTTGTTTTTGGCTTAAATATCTATTACTGAAACACACTTTAACTGCTTAAAAAAATTTATTTTTCTTTTGAAAGTTATTTAAGAATTGAATTATTTTTTTGCAGAAAATTTCAATCTAATAAGTGTTCAGGATGTTGTTGTCCGTTAGTAGCTAAACATTGGTATAGCCGTTGTTCAAAACTGCGGCGTACGTTTTCAAAAACATCTCTTTGAATTCCACGGCGGTTACATGTATCCTCTGATGAAGTTCTTCTAAATATTGAGGTAGAGGGGTAAATGCGACAGGCTTTAAATAACCCCATAGAAAAAAGTCCAGTGGCGTCAATCAGGCGAACTGGCTGGCCATTTTATAGGTCCTCTTCGTCCTATCCATTTATTTGGAAATACATTGTCTAACCACCGCCTTACTGGACAATGTATTTCCAAATAAATGGATAGGAAGGACGAAGAGGATTTTCAACAGAAAATGTAATTCATCCCCATCAAGTAGGGTAATTTCATCTCTATCCAGTTGATTTTCAAAAGCATCAATTTAGCGGTTTGATAGTATTTTCCAACATATCCAAATATGCTTCGCCATTTCGATTTCCATTGAAAAACAACGGACATATCATTTGGTCCCCCAAGATGCCTGCCCACATATTAATCTTTTCAGGATACTGGGTGTGTCCTACAGACAGATAAGGGTTAAATGTTGCGCCAGTTCATCGACCACATTGATTTTCAGCTCCATAAATTAATACAATTTCAACTCTTTCTTGCAAATTGTAAACCTTTATTGGTATTTTATTTAAATAACTTTGAGTTGATAACACCAAATAACAATTTATACTTAAGCAACATAGGTACTATGCCATTGTCTATTTTTCGTTTGCAACATTATTTTATTGTGCTTTTACACAAATTGAATCAACGAACGCAAATCGGTATAAAAACGTTCCTAATACATGCATTTTTGTTTAATACTATAAAAAGAAGGAAAAGTATTCTGCATTAAATAGAACTAAAAACCTAAAGAACCGTAAGATTATTTATTTTCCATCTTATTGAGAAGTTTATAAAAGTTTTTAATATTGGATTTTGTTCCGATACTCCTAAAATAGATTGACTAGCTAGAAATACAAACCAAAGCAATTTTCAAAACAAATCGATCAATTTTAAGAAATTACACGCCAAAATGTACTGTTTCAAAAGACCTTTAAAATGGCGTATTACTCGATACCCCTTTCCATTTAAGATTTTTAAGAGGGCAGCTCCTGGGGGCAAGGGGTTCAAATGGGTGAGTCAATTTTTGCATCAAGTAATTGCCCCCACGATAATACTTCTCACTTGTTTCGGGGATTTTTTCATAGATGTCCAGATTTCCAGAAATTTAGGGTGGGATGTTTTGAAATGAACAGCCTGTATATGAAAACAATAATAGTAACTTTAGCATTGATGATTAGAGGTGAGAATATTGGAAGATTTTGGAAAATCTCCATTATATTTGAAAGTTTGTTAGTTACTAGAAAAATTGAAATTGTGTCCAGTACAGAAAAAGCTAAATAAAAATATGAGGCATAACAGCAAAAATTTTAATCTGTTATAATCCTGCTTATCGTTTATGTTTATTTTAATATTTTTGATTTTATCTGTTCACGTTAAACGTGCATGTATATGTAAGCACAGTACAGTTTAAAATTCAATTTTTGATAATGCTAATATCTTATATCATATTACAAGATATTACAATATTATTATTATTGTTATTATTTGAGAGTTTCTGATTATTCATGCATTTAATACTAACGGGGTTTTAAATTAAAAGGTCTGATTTTAAATTATTATAAAACTTCTTGGTTTCAGGGATAAAACCTTACCGCCACCCCTTCTTCTGCTGCAGACGTTTCGTCCACTATCCGCACAAACCCTTTCAGGGTTGTTGCCGCTGAGATTAACTGAAACTGAGTGGAGTGTGTTGGCAAGGGATTGGTTATCTTGGAATTTTTGTGACAGTCGAGTGGAATGTGAATATAATGGTTGAGCTGAGTGTGAGTGAGAGATTTCCAGTGATTGGATTGGTGGAAATATTAACGATCGTCTTGATTAAGATTATTGGAGTGCTTCTGAATTTCAATAGATTCGCGGATATTCCGACTGTGATAATGGAAATTCTTTTATAGAATTGAAATTGATAGGATAACAGATTTTCAGACTGTGCTCAAAACGTGCAGTTCCGGCCACACGCTACAACTGAGTACAATACTTATGCTGAGAAACAAATACTTCAGCACAAACACATTAATATCGATATACACCACTCCGATGCCAACAAATGCCATTTTGTTTCATGTAATTTCAGAAGCAGCAACACATCCCTGAAGATATCACATAGAATAGTGAAAGAAAAGGCGGCAGCAGAAGAAAAGACAACTACACTGTTTCAACCCAAAAACCAAGAAGTGACACTCAACGACAAGTGAAAGTCTATGTCTTAGACATATTTACGTATAACATTATTCTTTTTCTGTGTGCAGATTTCTCTTGCACATGGTAATTCTCTTCAGAAAGGTATGCATCACGTGTTTGTATAATTTTAGCCCTATACCGAAAATTAATATTGTCCTTGAGCGCTGGAATTGTTTGCTGCGCAGTGTAATTATGTCTTTCATATTGCTCCAAAAGACTAACGATATAAACTCGCACAATCTGGACGACCAATTGATGTATCAGTTTTGAGAAATAACACACCCGGGAAAAATTCTACCGCAATAATGCTATTGTTTGACGTTTTGTATGCTACTGAAAATAATCATAGTCCACACTCATATCGTTAAATATAGGTTACGAATACATTTGGCTAGCATATTAGAGCAACACAATGCAGTAATTGTAATCGTAGCACCTTCATCAACATGGAAAAAATAACAACCGATTATACATAACATGTGTTTAGCTCGTTCTTGTTGTGCCTCAATGTTGAAATGCTGTGGATGATTGTTGCATGCGCCAAGCAAAAAATATATGTAAGATGCGTGTACATTGAAAAAGGTGTAAAACATACGACGCGCGCGAATCGGAAAATAAAATGAAGTTCAAAATTACAACGTTGACATAACGAAGCACTGAAGAGCTATTTTAACAATCTATGTTGTTATAAAGTGCTGATGAGGGTTTCGACGGGACATTCCAAACAAACATAGTGGTCAGGCAAAATGGCAGCTGCTTATACATCCCGCCGGGTATCTTCAAGAGCACATGCAAGATAGACATTGCGTGGTTCCCATTTGACGATCAACTCTGTGATTTGAAGTTTGGTAGCTGGACCCATAATGGCAACCAGGTATAGCATTTATGTATATATGTTCTTTGTGTCCCATATTACTTAGCATTGAAACATAATCTCAACATTGAAACATATGTTTTAGCATTTCCACACATACCGATACACATAATCCTATTACGTCTCGATAAGTAAACCATTAATTAGATTTATTATTCTCTTTAAACGATAAACAAGCCTTCTTTCTATTGATTCGCAAGCAAAATTTAACTTATATAGTTTTAAAATATATGTAACGTTTATAATAACAATGATGCAGTACAAAAGCTTCTCTAAATGTCAAGTCCTTAGTGGTTTGCAAATTATACACTGAAGAATCTTTTTCGTTTTCGCCAACATTACATGGAAAGAAAGAACATGCACAACATGCAAAAATACATGTCCAGAACACTTCAATATAAACAAGGGGCGGGGATGTCAACTAAACATTCAGAAAAATGTAACTACGAAGACACGGAATATGACTTGCTAGGGAGCAATTTTATTCCAGTAACTTAATCTTTAATAGCTGATACAAGTGTTAAAAGTGAGATTTTATTTTGAGAGTGGGGAAGATCGAAAAAAATAAAATCAACATTTAACACTATTTTTTCTACAAACACCATTGAAAGCATCTCTTATTAAAGATTCCAAAATTTATCTCAAATATCTAGTAATTACTCTGATATTTACGGAACAATCCAAAATGTGACATTATGCTTGTCAAAACTGGACTAGATAAGATGAGTTTCCATCAATCTGATGAAATTTCTATCGAAATAGAAGAAGCCGCTAGTAGGGTAATATTAGATTTGTTGCCCGCTAAATCGAGGAAGCATTATGAACTAGCATTTAAATGGTTTGTGGACAGGTACGGCCATAATAATGTTGCAGGAAGGTGTTACCAAACTGTAATGTTAGCATACTTCGAGGAATATTTGAAAATATGGAAGTCTTCTACGCTTTGGGCCCACTATTCAGTGACTAAGGCACTGTTAAATGTTAATACCAATCAAGACTTTAGCAGATTTTATAAGCTCATTGCAGTTTTGAAGGGTAAAGGAAAAGGATACCGTCCTAAGAAACTCAAAAGAAAAAACACACGACAAGAGATTAAAATGTTCGTCACAGAGGCGGCAGATGATAAGTATTTGATTTTGAAAGTAGCTTCTATAATTGGTACATTAGGTACATGTCAGCCGCGAAGAAATAGTGCCAAATGACATTAAACGATATTGAGGATTTAGGAAATACAGTTGAAGAACTGTTACTATTATTACTGAAGCTTACCTTAAGTTATATTGCCAGTACTTGACATTGAGTCCAAATCATATCAACCACCAACATCTTTTTATATAGTGGGTACAGAGATAATAAATGTATACTATTCAACCGGTGGGGATGAATACGTTCGGAAAGATGTCGGCAAATATAGCAAAGTATCTTATTATTACCAACCAGTGAACTTTACACAGGCCATTGTTTCCGACGAACGTCCACTAGCTTATTGGCAGATTCTGGAGCAAACTTAACTACAGTCAAAAGACATGGGAGATGGAAAAGTTCGAGCGTCGCCGAAGAATATTTGGAGGACTCTCTTAAAAACCAAATAAGAATTGCTTGTAAAATTCTCTCAAATAATAATTGTGCTTCTACTTCCAAAAGTTCTGATATGCTGTTTAATAGCGATATTTTGTCCATTTCTTCCAACTTTCCAATAATAATCTTTCATCCAGCAGTTCTGACTTGCAGTTAAATAATGATATTTTCTCAAATGGACTCACTATTACTAATTGTTCCAACTGTACGTTCAATAGCAGCATCATATAGCATTTAAAGTAGATTACTTTTAACACTAGTTAAAAAATATTTCATTTTTAAATGAAGTATGCCGTGTTAAAAACTGAGTTTTTTAATAGTGTTTGTAGAAAAAATTATATTACGTTATATAGGTAAGCCATATTTAGAGTTGTTCTCTTTAAAGGATAAACAAGGCTATTTTCTATTGATTCGCAAGCAAAATTTAACAGTTTTAAAGTATATATAACGTTTATAATAGCAATGATGCAATATTCCCGCTAGCATTACAATGAAAGAAATAACTTGCACAACATGCAAAAATACTTGTCCAAAACACTTCAATATAACTTCGAAGATACGGAATATCACTTTTGCTAAGGAGCAATTTTATTCAAATAACTTAATACATAAAGATATTTAAATCGATTCCAGCCGCTTGCTGTACGTAAAAACTGGGTTTTAATTGCGTTTTTACGCCTATCAAAACTTTAGTATCAATACAGTAGATACAATATGTCTTTAAATAGTTGATGATGGTTTACATTTGCAATCATACAAACCGATTAAGTTGTACGTAACATTTGAAATCGGTTTCTTTTATTTCTTGTCAAGTGATATCTTGTATGGTTAAGGCCTTATATTGTTATTTTGCCTGTCCAATCATGAATAATAATATAATAGACACAATATGATGATACTAAGTGGTTGATGATGGTTTGAATTTGTGTGCTACAAAATTATTTTTTTACCAGTGGTGGTACCTCGTATGGATAATTTGCCATAATTTATTAAAGGTAAATACCAAATATTTTATATGTCACCAGAAAAGCTGTGTGGACAGTTAGTATTAAACATAAACATAATAAAAATACCAAAATTCCTTCATGATTCAACCCCATTATACCAAGATATTTCATAGCCGTACTACAGTATCAATTAATTATATTACTTCCTTGATACTTGCCGCCTATACTGTTCCACCCTTGTCTTAATATATTTACTCAACACACTATTTAAGGCAATAGGCCTTTTATTGAAGAGTCCCGCTTCAATCTTCCATAGGTTAATGTTCTTAAGTAGTTTATCCATTGGATGAATTAATTGTCTGTACTACCGAACTATTCAAATTCGTAAATATTTCCTTTTTGTAAAGATCCTTTTTGCAGATTTCATGTATTGATTGATTGATTGTCAGTGATTGAATGATAGTTATTAGACAATAGCTTTATTTATTTATTTATTGAGGAAAATCCGTAGGTACTGAACATGTCAATATTACAAAACACAAAAGAAAAGAATAATTTCATTCACATATAAAATCCCACTAGACGAGTTCATCAAAATTTGAACAAACAAAATGCACTCTTTGCCAAACTGCTTCATCGCCATTTTAAATGTTTTCAATTGTAATCTAGTATCGTTTTTCTTTGAAGATTTTTCACACATGATTCTCTTCGTTGTAGTTTGTATATGAATCGTATGCACGTTTTTTGGAGTTTAAATATTCTTGATGAATGATCTTTCATATTTTATTCTAAAACAAAGGTACCCATAGTAAGAAGCAACTGAAGCACTTTCGCTAACCGAAGCTGATATAACTAGTAGCGCATAGACAAATGAACATAATGCATGCGAAATGCCACTGATGTGGTTCTTCCAATTAGTCCTTGAATCCCAACACTACACTCAAAATTTTACCATGATTTGTAGATGTTAGCAGTGTCTCCTGTAATGTGCGTCAATTTGTTCTTCCTTCTTTAAATGAATAATCTTAGTTTTTCTCACATTTAATTTCTTACTGTTTGCCTGATGGCTAGATCCCGTAGGCTTCTTTATATTTCCTTTATCAGCTTTTCGTTATCATCTGCTTTAATTACTATTTCCATATCATGAGCAGACATTGCTACTTTATGCTTTAAGATTGAAGATAAGTCATTAGTGTACATTATGTGGGACACCCTTATCTGTCGATATCCAGACCGTCACAGTTTCCAGTCCGGCGCTTGAATGTAGGACTATTCTTTGACTTCAATTGGTTAGATATGAGTTTAGTAAGTAGTATACTGGACCCCGAAAACCCGTCAAATACAGTTTATCCAATAATATCTCATGGTCCACATTATTAAATGCATTTGACAAATCCAGGAAAAATTCTAACACTTTCTTTTGTCATTTATTACATCAAGAATCTCTCTAAATATTACGACATGATATTTAAGATATAAATTTCTACTTCTTAAATATACCGGGTGTCTGTTTAAGCTCGGCCACCGACCATATCTCGGCAACCGCTTATCGTACAATCTCCCGGAAAGAATCTTGATAGTAAAATGGACGACGAAAATTACAACTAAAATATTTTTAAGTTTCCATAATGATCGCAAGGGGGCGCAATTCTCAAGATGAATTAAAAATTCGATAATTTTTCATTAAATTCTAGATTAGGATAGATTAAAAGATTTACTAGCAAAATTTCTAGACGTTTTTATACAACTTTCATTTGAAACTTTTTGATCTAACTCCCATACGAAGGGGAGACTGGAGGGGGGTATGTCTGCGCACAAAAGTAGGTATAACTTTGGTTTGCCCCAACGGATTTTAATGTTTCTGGGCTCATTAGATAGAGAATTTTACAAATACTTGAAGGATATGTAGCACGAAATTACGTGGTTGTCAAAGAAAATAACAGGGGGTGCTGTTCTCAGTGTATGTATATTACTTGTTTTTTCTTTGAAATTTTAAATGGAACGGCATATTTTTAATATAGTAAGCACATAAAAAACTGAAGAGAATGATGAAAACCGAAAGTTGCTACCTTTTTTCTTGACGAAGATATAGTCATACGAAGACAATCCAAAAAAAAATAAACAATTTTTAATATAAATTTATTTATTTATTGTGAGTAATAACTTTATTTTAATTTTAAGTGTCACTAGACAGTGTATAGTTCGCTTTCACTGATTTTTCATCATAGTCTTCCATAAGTGTATTTATTTCAATCTTCTCACCGATTTTTAAATTTCATGTCTTGCCTTTTTAGACATTGAAATAAAATAATAATAATAATGATGATAATAATAATAATAAAAATAATAATAATAATAATAATAATAATAATAATAATAATAATAATATATCTTTATCTATAGCAAAAATTATTTCCATAACTCATGAACTAAGTAGACAACAATGAGGAAAAAATACAATATAATATAATGCATTTGTTATAATCAAAACATTTACTCATTAGTAACGAAAGGGTACACAAATTGATATCTAAATCATCCCCGCCTGAAATGAAAGTAAATAAAAGAACCTATTATATACCTAAACATAAATAAATAAATATATTGTCCAAGTAATATAAAGGAAAAGAAAATATATTTAAACCAGAAAATACAAAAAAAAACAAGAAAAAACTTCAACTTAACAAATGTTCAAAGTGTTCACCTTAATTTTCAATACCCGTTTACTTGTCGATTAGTAGAGCAGAGTTACTTCCATTTCGGAGACAGCAATTGTTGTACTCGGCTTTTTGTGATAAACTATGTCTTTTATTCTGCCCCATAAATAAACATCAAGAACATCTGGCAAGATGATAAAAACTCAATAATGTCTTCTTTCGGGATAATTTAGGAAATATTTTCCCGAAGCAAGAATGCATTTTCAAAGCATTGAAAATACAATCTGTTCATGTCATAAGCTTCAACGTTAGATACGACATTTTACAAACTTAAACTTTATAATTATGTGCAGGGGTCCAAAAAGGCTTAATTTGCTAAATACGTACAAAAAGTTTAACTACAAGTGACACTAATATCTTTGCATTTCGATTTTCATGGCCTACCTTGGAAATCTCATCATAATGTAATTTAGTATCACTGTGCATGCCATGTTGTATGATGAAAATTTAAAAAGAAAAGCAAACTACACTGTTCACTATTATTATTTTATTTCAATGTTGGAAAGGATAAGAAATGATATTTAAAAAATAATAGCTAGAGTATTTAAAAACATTTAAAAGGAGAATCTAACGTAACATATGCAATGAATTAAAAAATCGATAAAGAGATTGAAAAAATACATTTAGTGAAGAGTATGATGAAATATCAAGTGAAAACGTACTATACACTGTCTAGAGACCCTATTAAAATTAAAATAAAATTATTACTCCCAATAAATAAATAAATTTATATTTAAAGAGTTTTATTTTCTGGATTGTCTTCGTATGACTATATCTTTGTCAACAAAAAAGGTAGCAACTTCCGGTTTTCATCATTCTCTTCAGTTTTTTATGTGCTTCAATATTACGATATTAAAAATATACCGTTCTATTTGAAATTTTAAAGAAAAAACAAGAAATATACATGCATTGAGAACAGCGCCCCCTGTTATTTTCTTTGACAACCACGTAATTTCGTGCTACATATCCTTCAATTATTTGTAAAATTCTCTATCTAATGAGCCCAGAAACATTAAAATCCGTTGGGGGAAACCAAAGTTATACCTACTTTTGTGCGCAGACATACCCCCCTCCACTCTCCCCTTCGTATGGGAGTTAGATCAAAAAGTTTCAAATGAAAGTTGTATAAAAACGTCTAAAAATTTTGCTAGTAAATCTTTTAATCTATCCTAATCTAGAATTTAATGAAAAATTATCGAATTTTTAATTCATCTTGAGAATTGCGCCCCCTTGCGATCATTATGGAAACTTAAAAATATTTTTGTTGTAATTCCCGTCATCCATTTTACTATCAAGATTTTTTCCGCGAGGTTGTATGATAAACAGTTGCCGAGATATGGCCGGTGGCCGAGCTTAAACAGACACCCGGTATATTACTTAATACGAAGAAATTTAAATACAGGCTGTATTTGAAATAAGGGGACAGAGTATGATTAATGGAAAGATGTAATTTTATTAGACTCAAATCCAAAATATTTTGCGCAAATTCAAATTTTAAAAATTACAAAGATATTTTAAAATATTCGTCGCGCCACTGCACTTTAATACGACTGTAGGTTATGGAAGGGTGGGTTAGTAAGTAGGAGTGTGAAGGCGTGCGAGGTCAGTCTCGTTCGATTGTTACGTGTGGATGTTTCGACTATTGCTTACACAACACACGAACTGAAATAAATTATTTTTTTTTAATTTACTTGCGTCCAATTAAAATAAAAGTTTCTCATGAGTAGAGTGGGGCAAATTTTACAACACAAATTTGTTTTTATGAGAAATAAGAAGTAAAAAGTCGTTGAATTTAATCATAATAACAGTAATAGCGGAAGAAAACGTAATATCTAAATAATCCATCTCAATAAAAAAAATTCTCGTTGTTGAAAAATAAGATATTTTAACAGCTGATATTTCATATTAAGGTTGTTGAACTCTTAGCATGAACACCTGTTTAGAAATAGTAAACAATGCTATCATTGGGGTTTTTATAACGTCTACAGCTGTTATTGCGTATATCTATGCGTGTTTATTTACTTCGATGGAAATTATTACGTCTCCTCAACCTGTGTGGAACCGTCGACGTCTGGCGCGATACTTACGACATATAGACACATGCTAAATCCATAGGCGGCACATTAAACACTTTTCGGGGGTTTTTAATTTTGGCGTTCGTGTCGTAATTGACTCACAATTTTTGGGATTTATATTCTACATAATTGCACCTTTCCATTTATCATACTCTGTCCCCTTATTTCAAATACACCCTGTATAAAATTAAGTCTTGAATAAATAATAATTTAATAATTTTAATGGTTTAGTACTTGCTCTTGCACCAAATCACTAGACTGAAACACTATGTAGATGAGAAACGTAAGTCTGGGATCTAAAAAAAATCCTTTATGGTGTATGCCACAATGCGTACTGGACAAACCAAGTGTAATATACAAATACGAAAGACTTAAAATGTTATCGATCGGTTGAAATTTTCCCTCAGCAGTCGCTAAATACGTACATAATCTAACCGGAAAATATTAATATTATATTAAGAAAAACAAAACAAAATTTAATGGACTATGATACCTATCCAGTATTTGATTTCATTGTTTTATTTCTTGATTTACTATTTCCGCCAGTTCTACATATTCAATCAATATTCTGAAATAGATAATGTAACATCAATATTTAAAAAAAAGTATAGAGATCTTATATTTTAGAAAATGTTATATTTGTCACATATACACAATTTGTGTGTTTCCCTACATATAAAAAGAAAAAAATAGGCATGCTATAAATGTTAAATGTACGTCGCTTTTACACCCACAAGTTTGGAGTGGAAAGTATTTTTTATTTTGCATGTTTTTACTAATAATAAGGTAATACTCCTCATCTTAGCTTTAAGTCAGTGTTCTACCGTTCGAGGAAAGTGGCCTTGATTGTCAAGATGCACATACTAAATGCTTTTGTGTGGTGATATAGTGAAAAATATATTTTTCTTCTTAAAAAGAATATTATTAAAGTCTTAAATAAAGACAAATTATTCTGAAATTTTTGATGTACTTTTGTGTATAACCTTAATGGTATCAAAAAATTCTACATTGTGGAAATTTAATAAAATGTGAACTTTAAGAAAACAAATAAAATCTATTTATCTAATTAATTTATCAAGGATTTTAGGAGAAACTAGTCGATTGTGTTCCACATTCGCTTTACTGCTTGCTTGAATAAATAAGGTATGCAATGAGGCATACAGATCGAATGCTTGGTATGTATGTATGTTGCGAAAGTTGGGTGGGAAGTACACAGGCAGCTTGCCGTTGCTGTGGGCCACAGCTATTTCCGACCTACTGGAGTCGAAAAGCTTATTGATACCAAACACCACGACTACCAGTATTATACTTTGGCATGTGATATCGCAAAAGAAATGTTTTTTTCTTCTTTTTGTGGCAGGTAGCAATTAGAAAATTCGACTCTTGTTGGGCCGGAAGGTCCCAGAAAACTCTCTGAATAACAGCACTCAGCCTAAAATGGAATAATCTAAAAACAAACCAATTTAAACATGTGACTGAATAAATGCCATAATAAACAAACAGATAATAACATAAAAGCAAACAAAAAACGGATCGATAAAATGAAACAAATACTAAAGGCGTATGCCAACATGAAACAAAACGAATGATATAAAAATCAATGAAAACATACCTGGTTTAAAATTATATATGGGTACAAATATCTAGCGTGGTCACTGCAATTGTGTGCTAATCCACAGCCGAGCACATGAATAGAATGAAAAAAATGGCAAGTTAACACCCAACTTGAAGGCGTCTACCATATATATATATATAGATATATATAGATATTTAGCTCTTTCCTGTTGTGCCTCAATGTTGAAATGCAGTGGATGATTGTTGCATGCACCAAACAAAAAATATATGTAAAACAATTTAAACGAAAAAAAAAAACGCAAAACATACGACGCGAACGCGACCCCAAAAATATAATGTGACGATTTGTAACAAAGTTGACATAACGAAGCACTGTGTAAGGTCCTTCTCAACGGCTATTTTAACAATCTGTGTTGTTATGAAGTGCTGATGAGGGTTTCGACGGGACATTCCAAACAAACGTTGTGGTCAAACATAACGGCAGCTGCTTGTACGTCCCTCCGGGTATCTTCAAGAGCACATGCAAGATAGACATTACGTGGTTCCCATTTGACGACCAACACTGTGACATGAAGTTTGGTAGCTGGACCTATGATGGCAACCAGGTATAGCAATAATGTATACACGTTATTTATGTCCATATTACATAGCATTGAAACATAGTCTCAACATTTCCAGCCACACCGATACACATAATCATTTCTCACGCCTAATCAAAGTCTGCTTTCGATTAATGATTCATAATTAATATTGCTTTTTTCTCTAAACAATCAACAAGGCTTTTTTCTATTGATTCTTAAGCAAAATTTGAATTACACCGTTTTAAAGTACTACATGTAACTTGGATTCCGTAGTCGTTTGCAAAATTTTCTCTGGGAACATTTTAATTTTCGCCAACATTATAATGAACGCAAAAATATATATCTTCAATTTTGCAAAAATTATGTTTAATATCAGCAAGAGACAAGTATGGCAATTTAACATTAGGGAAAGTGTTTAATGTTTTTTAGGACTATTAAATAAAAAATAACCATACACCACGATACTTTCAGTCAGTCTACTTCTAAGTAATAGAACAAACATTTTTTAGTGCTGAAATAACACGTGATCCTAGTTACTTGAAGTAGTAGACACAAAAAAGTAACACCGTATTTAGTTAGATCAGACAATGTTAAAGTGATTTGCCCCAAGCTCCTTCAGGTCTCAGAATAGATATAATTGAATCAGTAGATCTGGTGTCATACAACTCTCTAACAAGGCTAAATACTCCAATTTCAGCTACTGCCTGTTATAATACTTCATTTCGGTTTTTCAGGTATTTTAGTGTAACTAGGATAACTAGTGTTCACTGTAATCTATGGCGAAATTCAATTTTCATGATAAATATATATCAAATTACAAGAAAGGTTCCCATTTTAGCGAGAATTTAAGTAGACAAAGAATAACTTCTGAAATCTTATAAAACTTACTGTAGAAGAATTTCAATAATGTCTCAAGGAAAAAAGCCTTAAAATGAAATTTAATAAGTTGATATCATCAATTCAAAATATAGTATAGTAGTATAATATCTGAGCTTGAAATGATGTAGGTATCTTATTCGATACATCATTTTATATTGATTTAAATTTAAATAATTCTTCATAATGATGTCTCACCAAAGATAATGTAAAAAACACACTCCAACGTAAATACATTCCAAAATTCTCTATTCATTCAAAATCTCGTATTTGAAATGAGTATTAAGTAGCTTAAGCAATCTTTGCTAGATTAGAAAAGTGTACACACAAACGGCTTTACAAGCTTACTATCGACTTGCTAGAATAGTGTATACAAAAATTTAATTACATAATTGTAAGATGATCATGTTATACATAAGTACAAGTTTAGAACATTCTTGTATTTAAGCTAAAACTTAAAAAACATATACACATACAAATCTATTCACACACACACACGCATATATATTATATATATATATATACATATATATATGTATATATAGAGGCAATTAACAAATTAACAGGTATTTGATTTGGTAAATAAAAAGACTATTCGTTCAAACGACGTATATATTCCGTTACGACTTGTAACTTTGTCAGTAGCCAATTAACAGTAGTTAAACTGAATAATAGAACTTCTGAAAAATCTGCTTAATCAGCTAGAGTATCATTGGCTGCATTCGGCAAACGAATTGAGAACCGTTCTCACTTCAGCTGTTACTGACAGCACGGTTTTTTTTGTGTCATCATCTGTCATCTGTCCTTTTCACTGCTGTCATATGTTAGAATGCGCGACAATTCTCTGATGTCATTATTAAGAGTGGTCAAGGTTCATAATCCAAAAAAACCGCACTGTCATTTTTCTCGCGTGTAAATTATATGGTGTGAATGTATTTTAATAAAGAGTGCCTACATAAATTGACCCTTTTAGTGATAGGTATGATGTGTGAAATGTGTTCTAATGATTTACTATAGTTTAACACAGAAAATACCTGTATTTTCAGATTTATAGACAATAAAAAATTGTGTTTACAACAAACTGTAACTGTTTTATTTAAACCTACCTAGTAAGTAATTTAACCTTTTCACATTAAGATTCTTCAAAAAAACCATGAAATTATAATTATCAGGAATTTTACTGAACTTGTATATGCAAAAGCTTTATTAAAATAACTTTCTATGCTACATACAATTTAAATATTGTTTCTTTTCTTGAAGTACATTGCTCTGTATTATTTATATAGTTAAACTTGCAAGTTCATAAAGATTTTCAACAAAAAGAAAAAAACAGTCACTGTTTGTTGTAAACACAACGATATATTGTCTAAACATTTAAAAATACAAGTATTTTATGTGTTAAACTATAATGAATCCTTAGAATACATTTCAAATATCATATCTAACACCAAAAAAGGTCATTCTATGTACACAGCTTTTATAAAAATGATTTTGAAACAGTCACTTCTTTAACTCCATATACTTTACACGCGATAAAAAGAAATATCCGGTTTGTTTGGATTGTGAACGTTGACCTAGAATAATAGTGACAACAGAAAATAATAATAGTTTTTTGTTCTTTTTCTGAATTATTTTTTGACGTTGTTTTTAGTGGGTAAGTAACTTCAATATTACAAAAAGTTATGTTAAATATGTAAACAAACTTATTGTGTTAATTAATTTACTTGTGCTATTACAGTGGAGCAGGGTTTGATGAGCGGCGATATTTTTGTATATTTAATTAATTGGTTTAATTCGCTGTTTTCGTATTTTAGTTACCGTTAACTAAGAAATTATTATCCATAATGAAATAATAAATCAGTATGTATAACGTAAACTATGTTTCAAAACAACGTCAAAAATCAAGAAAATCCGCGAGATCGTAATTTGGTTTGTTTGTCTTACTTTTCTAGTACCTTTCTTAAAATTTTGTGTCACGTAAGTGTTGGATAGCGTTAATGCGCATGTTGATTAGTGAGCCAAGAATTCCTACCCTCAATTATATAAATATCTCTCGAGTACTTGTTCAGAATGAGCGGATGCAAAAGTTGCGCAACTATTCAATAATCGGTTACCGAGAACATTCCCTCGTTCTGAACATGTTGCGGAGGGGTCGCCATTTTATTGAGCGTAGAATTCTAGGTTCACTAGTCAATGTATTATGATCACCATCCGCATTAACGCGTTCCACCACCAACATAACACAACATTTTAAGAAAGTTACTAGAAAACACACACAGTCCAACTTCTTTTGAGTGCTTCTTTCTTTTCAGTTGCGAGCTTGCCGTTTTTCTCAAATTTTAAATGTATTTTAAAGTAATAGTTCATGTTATACTGATTTATTGTTTCATTATGATTAATAATTTCCTAGTTAATGGTAAAGAAAATATGAAAAATACAAATTAAAGCAATTAATAAAATATACATAAATGTCATTGATCAAACTTTACTGCATTTTAATACTAGAAGTGAAGTTATTTTTGAACACAATAAATTTGCTTACATATTTAACACAAACTTTAATAATAATAATATTGAACTTACATTCAAAACAACACCGATCAAAGTAAAAAGTACTGATGACAAATAATGACATAGAGAGGAACAGTGCTACAGTCTTCATCTAATCGGTTGTTAAGTGAACAGTTGGAGCAAGAACGTACGGTACAGCTCGGGAGAGCTGTCTGCTGCGTACGACCATTGCCATCGATATCGATCACTAAACTGTTTGTTGTCTGCTGTGTACAACCATTTACAACGGTCATGGATGTATGTTTATGAAATTTGTACGAAACAGGTTAAACATATTAATTCTGCTGCTTAAGTTTTATTATTAAAGTCATAAATAATGAAAATATACATATAGAGTTCAAAGGAATGCTTATTTTTCTTTACATTTTCTCAGTGTATATAAACAGTTCGCTAGTTGGAGGACTAAAATGAATTGTCGTTCATAATCGAATTCTCAACATAAAATCACAAATAACTTTTCGTTATACAGCTTTTTTATATAAAAAAAAAACGTTTTTACTCACAACTTTGTAACGATAAATATTGTACCTACAGTTAATTACAATAAAATTTCAAAATTTCCACGCGGAAATATTCCTAATACTTCTACTGGTTCATCAAATAGCAATTTCTTGTGAAACATTATTTTAATTTTTTCAGTTTGACGATAAACGATTATATACAGAAGGCCTAAAAAAGTTAATTGAAAAAAAGGCGACGACATAATTGCCACCTGTGTGGATATCTTAAATTGTAATCTGATTAAGACGTCGAAATGGGTCCCCCACAACAGCATAAACATACCTTCAACTTAGACGCTACACGCTAGTACTGACTATATGGCGCACGGATCAAATTCAATCGCCGAATGGCGGCAATTTGTACTAAATAAACTCGTGTACTTCTTTGTTTTCTTATATAAATGTTTATAGTCCGTGTTAATATAGTAATAAATATGAAGTGTACTTTGTGTATTGTATAAGGTAATTAACTGATTTTATACAGTTACTTATGTAATACTGATTATATCCGTCAAAGCTAGGGCATTTGTGTGTTATGTGGTGTTTCCGATGAACATGTAACATTTCTGTCTAAAATAAACTAATTAACCTGCACGTGTAAAACATTTCGAATGTGCATTTGCCGTGTACATCGAGAACACCACATAACAACGAATGCCCTAGCTTTGATGGGTAATATTATGTCAGTACTACATAAGTAACTCTATAAAATCAATTAATTACCTTATATAACATTGAAAAAAAATTAAACGTCATACTTATTACTATATTAAAACGGATTATAAACATTTATATAAAAAAACAAGGATATACACAATTTTATTTATTTCAAATTGTCGTCATTTGGCGATTGCATCCGATACGCGTGCCTCGCTCGTCATAGCCAGGTACTAGCGTGTAGCATTTGAAGTTGAAGGGATTTTAACCTGAAAATACGTGTTTTTTAAGATGAAAATTTGATACTTTTTACTCACTTGCTGGCAATTAAATCTACATTTTTGGATGCCGTGATACGTAAGCTTTACATATTCATCTTTTTTTATATATTTTAAATATTGTTGTGAAGAACCCATATCGAAGAAAAGTCGTAGTCTGTTATTGTCAGCTTGACAAAACACATTTAATATTTTTTATTTTCATCTTGGCTTTACCTAATCGACGCTATACTCGTATTCAGAAAAAAAATCGTCTTGGTTTTATGTTTAAAATTCGATGTTTTATATGACATGTCCTTGTGGTACAACAATTACCGAACATCCCTATATATACGTCGTCGTATATAAGATTGATTATTGACCATGAAACCTAACTCAGCTTATAATTAAAAAATGTTTTAATTTGTAAAGTTTCGGAAATCTAGCATTTATGTTGAACGTTCATTATAAAAGATATCTGGAAATATTATCCATGTGAAATATGGTAGCCGACCGTTATCGACTGCTGCAAGTCTAAATAAAATATACCGAAAATGGTGAGATTTTTGCAAATTTAAATAAAAAGATCCAATCGTTCGATTTCTATATGAATTCTACAATAAATTTTGAGTTCAAGACATTATTATATCTGCACTATTCTCTCATAGTTTTTGACATATGTCTTATTTTTTGCAAAAAAAAAAACAGGACTGCAGGACTTCATTAGAAAATTTGTAAGTCCTATAAAGCTTTCAAATCGCATCTACCATTTTTATCACCAAAATACAATGTAAAATTGAATTTCAGGGCCAGTTTTGTTATCATTGTGAACATCAATCTAAAGTCGTCTTTTTTAGATATTGACATGTTTTGACTGACATGCTATTTTCCTCAAGGCTAATAGGTGCTTCCAAATGTCAAACGGTAGCCATTTTTGGTCATTCTTCTCTTATTATTTCAATTAATTTGCTCAATTTTCATTACGGAATATTATCCGGATGATATTGTTTTGTTTTGATTAAAATTTATGCTAAAAATATCACTCAGAACTCTTTGCAACGACAAATAAGAAACTCACAAATCTACAGATGTCGATCTATTAGACAGACATGGATGTGCTTCAAAATATTCTAGAACGTTAATTTCCACTTCTTCATTTCTTATTATGGGCTTAGTTCTAACAATGGGCCCAAGAAATTTAACTTTTGTCATTTCTGGAAACTATTCTGATATTTTCACCATAAAAACAAGCAAATCAAATACAACATCATTCGGATAATGTATTTTGACATGTCTGTCAAAATATATGATTAACTTAAAAACAACTCTAGCATACATAATAATAATAAAATTGACTCCAAAATTCAATTTTACATTATTTTTTGACTATAAAAGTGTAGATGTCATTTGAAAAAACGAGTTCCTGAAATTTTTTTCGTCAACTTCGAAAACTACTGTAGGTGCATGAACTATAGCATAAATGTCTTTAATTGCCCAAAATATTGGTTAAACATTTGAGTATTAAATTTAAAAAATCATCTATTTATTTTCGTCGGTTCAGTAGTTATAAGTTTTGTCAAGTGGTTCATTTCAATGAAAATAAATAGATGATATTTTCAATTTATTCTTAAATATTTAACCAATATTTTGGGCGATTACAGACATTTTTGCTATAGTTCATTCATCCACTGTGCGTTTTCAAAGTTGAAAAACTTAAAAAATTTCAATATTTTTTTTATAGCCAAAAAATAATGTAAAATGAAACCCTGATTTTTGCGAAAAATGTTATACAGTCTGTCTTACGAAAAACGTACCACGCTATAACTCTGTTACTAATAATCCGATATCAGTAATTCAAAAACCACATAAGAGAGGTGTATAACTACTACAAAACAATATAATTTTAATTTTTTTAATAGCAACACTTTATTTATTTTTTACAGTTTGGTAGAGATATTTTTTCTGAATACAATGGTGTTGTGATGCAATTTGATTTTGTAAAATATTCTTTGGAAATAATTTTATTTTTTAAAAAAAGGTTAAGGGTGCCGCGGCATACAAAACAATGAAAAATTTTATTAACGTCAAAAATACAACATCGTAACAAATCATAATTATTATAAATATTGCTCAATATGCCTCCCACCTTTCTGAATACAAAGCTGACACCTTCTAGTTACCCCATATGTAGCATTCAAGATTAAAAGAGGAGGTATCTCTCGACAAGTATGAATAATTCTCAGTTTTAAAACATGCTTATTCTCGGGGGGGTGTTAAATAGACACGGTCTTGAACCATAGCCAAAAATCGAGCGGCGTTACATCAGGTAGGCGCGCAGGCCACCGAACGCTATCTATTTATGACCAAATTTAGTATTCAACCAGTTAACATTTATCCTGGCATTATGTGGTATAGCGTCATCCTGCTGGAAAAGCACTCTATTTAACTCCGCAAGAGGTAATTCATCCAAAAAATTGTCCAAATTTTCAATTAGTAGTTGATGGTATTTGTCCTGATTTAGGGTGCCATCAATGAAAAAGGGTTCAATCAATCTGTCACCCAAAATACCACACCACACATTTATGGTGAATCTGTGTAGTCGATTGGTTTCAAGAATATTTCTTGGATTTTGTTGACTCCAATAACGGTGAATATTTCTGTTGAAAACGCCGTTATTGCTAAAACTGCACTCATCGGACCAATTCACATTTCTGTAGAACAGCCCATCTTGACGTAACATGTTTAAATAGAAAACACAAAATTGGTATCGTCGAGATTTGGATAGTTTTCATACAAAGCTTGTACTTTTTATGGGATGTGCGGTTTACTCGTAAATGTGTGAGTTTTTGAGATTTTATGAATAGTGTCCTTTGACGTGCCAATGTTATGTGCGATATCCCGAGTTGAAGTTCTTGGATTTTCTTGAACACTGAGAATGGCATCTAATTCAACATTTTCACAAAATTTGCGTTCATCTTTGGTTTCTTAAAATTCCCGTAATTTCTTACATTTCGTTCAATTCTTCTAAATTTCTGACGGTCAGGAACTTCTCTAACGGGAAAGCGCGCTGCGTAAATACGTACTGCTTGACCAGTACTTTTATGGCACTCGAAAACCAATTGCAACATATCACTTAATTGATTGCTATCCATAATAAAATAACAGTATGATCACAAAATAATAATAAAAATACAAGAAATAATACAACCAACAATGAATAGAAACAAGCTGACAATTCATAAATGACAGTTATTGTTTTATGCGTTATCATTGGATTCCGCACGACACTTGAAAATTTTAGAAAAAACAAAATTTCTTAACAGAAACATTTTACAAAATGAAGTTGAATCACACCATTGTATTCAGAACAAAATATCTGTACCAAACTGCAAACAAAAAAAAATTTTTGCTATTTAAAAATAAAATTGACTATCGCTTGTCATAAAATGCATTTCGAAATATATATAAATTGTACTATTTTGTAGTATTTATACACCTGTCTTATGTGATTTTTGGATCACTGGAATCGGATTATTAATAACAGAGTTATTGAGCGTGGTGCGTTTTTCGTAAGACAGACCGTATATGTCAAAAACGATGACTGAAAAGTTCTAATAAGTAGATTGCTCTTTAAGAAACTAAACTTGGAGTCTGTGGCTTGAAACTACACAAAAACACTAAAACACCTTACCACACTAAAGCACAAAAATGGCTAAATGCATATTTCAACAACTAAGTTGTCATCATCAGTAGCACTGATTAAAAATCGCGCTGTCTACACACCGTAGTGTACAGCACAACACTGATTTCCAATTTACGGGGATGGTTTATTCTTTTACCTAGGCTACTACTTCATTAAAAATACCTGATCGTTGTACCGTTAAATACGTCATACTTACTATTCTAATCCTATCCTTTAATTCTAATATTCTAAGAAAACCAACAATATAATTTCCTATTTACGGGGATGGTTTATATATTTTTACCTAAACTATTAACTACGTCATTACCAGTACCTGATCGCTGTATCGTTAAATTAGTCATGCTTAATACTATAATTCTATCATTTAATTCTAATGTACTATGAAAAACTAACGGTATCTAAAAGGTATTGTTTACACCACAAACTTATATAAACAAGATTGGGGAATTGGCCCGTTATCTGAATTCATTAATTTATTTTTATTTTTCTGAATGTATATACTCTCATAACTATCTAGTTCTCTATAATTGCGCACTTGTTTTATAAGTTTGAGGCCGCTTGCTGGAATATCATGACCTGTGTCCGAAATATGTCGAGCTACACTAGACTTCTCTGTCCTATTAAACCGAAAATGAGCAATGTGCTCTTTATAGCGAGTTGCAAGCGAACGTCTAGTTTGGCCGATATATTTTTTCTCGCATTTATTACAATTAATTTCATAAATTCCAGATTTTTGTTCTACCTCAATTTTATCTTTAGTACTGCTCAAAAGACTTTTCAACGAATTACATGATTTAAACGCGACTTGCAAACCAACATTTTTAAAAATATTATTTAAGTTTCTCGAAATATTATGAAAAGGTAGGACAACAAATTTCTTATCTATATCACTTTGAGGTAGCAAAGTTGTGGAATTTAGAATTACATTCTTACGTTTCATTTTTCTTAAGATATTGTCAACTACGTCTGACTGGAAACCATTGTATTCAGCGATACCTCTTATAAGGCGTAATTCTTTCTCGTATCTATCTCTTGTAAGTGGGAAGTTTAACACACGATGGATTAGAAAATTGAATGAAGACAATTTTTGTTGCAAACAATGATTAGAATCTGCTGTAATGAATCTGTTTACATTGGTTTCCTTTCTATAAATATCTATTTCTATATTGCAACCTGCTTTAATTACTAATGTATCTAGAAAAGCTAATTGTCCATTGTTTTCCTTCTCAAGAGTGAATTTAATCGTGGGGAATTTTGTTAACATCTCTTTGTATGTCTCATAACTGTTTTCAAATAGAAGGTAAATTCTATGAACAACGACATGGGACTGCCATAGGAAATTGCTTGTCTCCATTTATTGCCGATTTATTCATGAGTAATTTTGAAATGGATTTCAAAAAGAACGCCAAATATTTCCCTAAAGTATGGTTAAGGTACGTTGACGATATTTTCGCGATTTTTGACACTAAAATGTATGATACCGAAATGTTTCTTAATGAATTAAACTCAAAATTCCCCACGATTAAATTCACTCTTGAGAAGGAAAACAATGGACAATTAGCTTTTCTAGATACATTAGTAATTAAAGCAGGTTGCAATATAGAAATCGATATTTATAGAAAGGAAACCAATGTAAACAGATTCATTACAGCAGATTCTAATCATTGTTTGCAACAAAAATTGTCTTCATTCAATTTTCTAATCCATCGCTTGTTAAACTTCCCACTTACAAGAGATAGATACGAGAAAGAATTACGCCTTATAAGAGGTATCGCTGAATACAATGGTTTCCAGTCAGACGTAGTTGACAATATCTTAAGAAAAATGAAACGTAAGAATGTAATTCTAAATTCCACAACTTTGCTACCTCAAAGTGATATAGATAAGAAATTTGTTGTCCTGCCTTTTCATAATATTTCGAGAAACTTAAATAATATTTTTAAAAATGTTGGTTTGCAAGTCGCGTTTAAATCATGTAATTCGTTGAAAAGTCTTTTGAGCAGTACTAAAGATAAAATTGAGGTAGAACAAAAATCTGGAATTTATGAAATTAATTGTAATAAATGCGAGAAAAAATATATCGGCCAAACTAGACGTTCGCTTGCAACTCGCTATAAAGAGCACATTGCTCATTTTCGGTTTAATAGGACAGAGAAGTCTAGTGTAGCTCGACATATTTCGGACACAGGTCATGATATTCCAGCAAGCGGCCTCAAACTTATAAAACAAGTGCGCAATTATAGAGAACTAGATAGTTACGAGAGTATATACATTCAGAAAAATAAAAATAAATTAATGAATTCAGATAACGGGCCAATTCCCCAATCTTGTTTATATAAGTTTGTGGTGTAAACAATACCTTTTAGATACCGTTAGTTTTTCATAGTACATTAGAATTAAATGATAGAATTATAGTATTAAGCATGACTAATTTAACGATACAGCGATCAGGTACTGTTAATGACGTAGTTAATAGTTTAGGTAAAAATATATAAACCATCCCCGTAAATAGGAAATTATATTGTTGGTTTTCTTAGAATATTAGAATTAAAGGATAGGATTAGAATAGTAAGTATGACGTATTTAACGGTACAACGATCAGGTATTTTTAATGAAGTAGTAGCCTAGGTAAAAGAATAAACCATCCCCGTAAATTGGAAATCAGTGTTGTTCTGTACACTACGGTGTGTAGACAGCGCGATTTTTAATCAGTGCTACTGATGATGACAACTTAGTTGTTGAAATACGTATTTAGCCATTTTTGTGCTTTAGTGTGGTAAGGTGTTTTAGTGTTTTTGTGTAGATTGCTCTTTAATCACGATTTACTATAGAATTCAAATAAGAAATCGAAATGAAGTCCGGCCATTGATAATATTCCTCATAATTTTTATTAAAGATGACTACTAATTAATGTAGGAAATGAAACAAAAAAAATTCTTAAATTAAAAAATCCATATCTAGTATTTAAACGAAATATCTACACATTATTCCTAAAGATTTACAAAATGTAGGTATTACAATATAAAAAAAAACGTCATAAGAAAGATTTTTTGATTTAATTTGATTTTTGTTTTTATTATTAAATTAAACTATATATACATATATATATATATATAAATATATATTGAGAGAGAGAGAAAGAGGGAAAATTACCAGTCACGAATTAGGGAACCATGTGACTGTATCACTAGATTTGCTATTTTGCATGGAGCACCATTGTGAAGATTCCTCTGCTATTTACTTTGGCAATACCACGGATGTAGGATTGCACTGTAGCAGGCTGAAGTGTTTAGCTGAGGGATTTAAGTGAATTTGCTTCTGGCAGGGATGTGCAAATTAAATCATTTCAAGCTTCATTTTAACAGAAAATTAAAGAGTAACCAACTCTTATATATCGAGCACATGTAAGTTATTTAATATATTAGAAGATAATTTAGTACATGATTTCCGCCCCCATTTTTTGAAGAAAATGTTAGACTGGGGAAATTAAACTGGAATTCATTAACATTATTGCTAACTACTAAGGCGAAGTTAATATGATCTGCATATATATGGTATTTGCTATGAGGAAGCTCTAATTTACATGTGGTGTATATTCCATAATAAAGCGGTCCCAATACTAGTCCTTGGGGAAACCGCTGCGCATGATAACGCGTGATACTATATTAAGTTTTTATTCCTGTACAAATGTAAATTTGATTTATGGGCCAATGAACAGTTTGCTGTAATCACAATACTTCCTTTTTAATATTAAAATGGACTTCATAGCGGCAATTTTTCTCTTTCTCCTTACTTTCACTTTCTTAAAATGGCAAGTTATTCTTTATTTTCTGTTAAAATATGACGGAGGGGAAACATATCTCAATGCAAAATATGTATGTGCTTACTACTAGTACAATATATAGTAGTGAGGACAAAAAGCGAAATGTGAGAAGTACATACATGCATATGTACTATGTATTAATATAAATATTTCGACTTATCAAATATGCATTCCGACTATTCTGGAATTTCTCTATCGGAAACCAAAACATACGTACTAAAACGGAATGTCTTAAACCTACCTGTGTCGGTATTTGTGGCGATACACATATTTACAAACAACTAAATTTAAGTGTTTGTTCTATTTTTGTCCATACATATACAGCCTGATTAAGCATTATGCATCCTGCATGTAATGTATTAATATACCCACATGACTTTAATTTTACGACTAATGCTATAATTGATTTACCTTTCCCCGACTTAATTCCAATTCTGAATTCCGTAATAAAAATATTGGAATAAAATTTGTAGATATTTTACCATCAGTATCTTCGTAAAGAATTAAAAAATAATGAACTAATATAAATACATATTTTAAGGCTCCTCGCTACTGAAACGGCAATCGCAATATTGGTTGCATATACATACCTTAATAAACGAAGGATGTCCGAGTACCTATTGCCAATAGGGAATACATAATAAATATTTGAAAAAATAAGTCAATATATCTAAGCCAATAAAAATTCATTTATGATCAAATATTTACACATTTGTAACGGCGGGAAAGATTTTTACCAGAATAATATTCACTGTAATGTGGGTTGCCTAATTTTAATTTATTTTGTATTCATTTAAAACAAAGTAAAGGATAGTTGAACGAAAACTAAGTGCAGAGCGCGGTAGCTTTTTACTCAATTTTTAACGTGAACTAAAGCAAAAAAATCTGCTGCAAAAGATTTTTGAGAAAACTCGTTTCAGATATTATGACATATTAATTAATTTTCTTTAATCAGATAATTTTTTCTGAGTTTGATTATTCAGCGGGGTATAGATTACTAAATTCTTCATAAGTTGACGACCAAAAGCTTTCTCCAAATTTAAAATCAACAAAAATATCATGCATCAAAAATCTGCTATTTTTCAACTATTCACAGATCCACTGTCGAGGGGCCTTCATAGTTCAATATACCGGTTGATTCAACGATCTAACAAAGTAAAGAATAGTTGAACGGAAACTAAGTGCAGAGCGAGTTAGCTTTTTACTCAATTTTTAACGCGAAGTAAAGCAAAAAATCTGCTGCATAAGATTTTTGAGAAAACTCATTTCAAATATTTTGACATATTAATTAATTTCTTTAATCGGATAAATTTTTCTAAGTTTGATTATTCAGCGGGGTAGATTACTAAATTCTTCATAAGTTGACGACGAAAGGTTTTCTCCAAATTTAAAATCAACAAACATATCATGCATCAAAAATCTGCTATTTTTCAACTATTCACAGATCCACTGTCGAGGAGCCTTCAGTTGATTCAACGGTCTAACAAAGTAAATTTCCTTTTTAATACTTAATAAAATACAAAATTTGCGCACTGTATATAATATAGTTGCTATTGCGTCACAATTTAAAAATATATGCCCATATACAGAATGATACATAAGCCAATATCACAAAAAAGATTTTTTTTTAATTCAATATTCCAAATAAATTCAAATTTGGATTTTGCATTAAAGTATAAATATTTTTTATTTAGATATTTACTGGTAAAAGTTAATAGTTTTCGCGTTATATATAATTAAAGTCAAACAGTGACATTTACAAATGTCTTTTTAATAGAGTGTAATTCAGGAGTGCCATGACAAAACATGAAATAATTTGATTAAAGTGATTATACGCAGAACTTGTTCTAATATATACTGGGTGTTCGCAAAGCTGTGGCAAAATAAGGAAACTAGGAACCACGCCCAATTTTCTTTTACAGAATCATAGCTACTTTTTTTTTAATAAGGATGCCTTTTACCTAACTTCAATATTTTAGAAGATATTCAAATTTATTTTAAAATCGTATTCATTACCCAGTAAATATAACAGTAGCATGGAAAAACTTAATAACCACGAAATCACACATTGTTTTTTCTTTATTGTTCATGTTATTTTTATCAGTATTTGCTTTTTTGTTGTTACATCATATTTATAGTTTATCCCAATAACAATGAACTTTAAATCTTGCTTGCCTTACATATTTAATGATCAACTTTTAATAGTTATTTAACCAACAAGTACATTAATGAAGGCGATTAATGATCGAGATATTTTAACGCGTGAGCGCAGCGAGCGCGTTAATGTTCGAGATCATTATTCGCATTTTAATGTAAGAGTTAGTTACAATACTTTTCCGTCGACCATATATTTTTCTAAAGTGAAGAAAAGCAGTATACAACTTTTATTTTATTTATTAATGATAATTATTATAATTATATATGTTCATAGTCGAAATATTACAATTATTAAAAGTAATTGAACACGCATTAGAATTTGTATGGTTTTGTGAATGTAAGTTTACCTCACTACTTTGGATATTTGTCACAGAATTTATTTCAGCGTTGGTCCATTGCTTGTAAGAATTCAACGCAACACAAAACATTAAAAAACCGTTCGATTCTGTTTCACGCTTAATAATGACAGTGAATAGCGTTTTAGTTTGACGTTGTTTGATTTTGTTGATTTCCTTGGTTACCATGGAAACCATCAAAATCGTTCATTAACAGAAAATCATGCATTAATAAGGGTCATTAATGTATGATTTTGAGAACGTTAATAACGGATGTAAATACACGGTCGACGGAAAAAAACTTAAACGTATGACTCTAACGAAAAAGTACAGCATGATTCGGAGAGTCTTCTGCATCTCACACAAATTCGTCAGGTTAGTAGTAGACAATTACATAAGTGTTACTGCAAAAACATCACAGTCTACGATAAATCGCTTGTTATAAGCTTCATCGATATCGCATAAAATTGTACAGGGATTAAAATCTTCAGATTTTTAAAACCGAATACGTTTTTGCAATACAATTACTAGACACTTCAATAGTAATTATAACTTCCTGTCCCTGATAGTGTGGTTTCTCCATGACGGCATTATGGAGCACCAGCACATTACCATAACAATATCGGTCAATTTTTGTTGCTTGCTCTGAGAGACGAATTGTCCGAGGTAGTTTCATAGAATGGTCGCCGACATCATGTGTTCTTACCCTGTTGGATTTATTTTAATGGGGATATATTAAGACTATGATTTATAAGGAAAACACAGCAAAAAGGCGAAATGTGAAAACGAGAATGTAAAATGTTTACCGAGACAGGCCTACCGAAACGTTCCAACGATCCGAACAGCTTTTACAAAGAATTGATCTATATACTCAAGTGCAAGGGCATATCTTTGAACATTTAATATGATTTTGTTGAATCTAGTAATATAATACTACGTTCCTTTAATACGCTTTAAATATATCCTTTTTCCATAATTTTATATGTATTTACAACTTCTTCGTTACTTTATGAATGTGATTTTAAATATTTTCTTGACTATTACAAAGCTAACAAAATATCAACTATCCTCAAGTGTACTTAATATGATTAAGCAAAAAGAATATTTTGTATAGGTTAAAGAAAATAATTGTTATAATAATAAATTTAAATATCTTCTAAAATATAGAATATAGGTGTGGGACATATTTAACAAACAAAAAGTATCTGTCGAAGGGCTTATATAATATACTTCTGTGCAAAAATATTGATTGTTCTATTTCAATTAGAAATAAAGTAGATATGAAGTAACTGCTAAATATGAAAAAATTTGGTATGGAAATGATATGCTACATCCATTTTTATAATGTTATATCATTTGATTTTAAAAAGAAAAGAATCATGCAATTAAAATAATAGATATATATTAAAACGGAAAATTGTTTCAATTTATCTGATATTGACATGGGCCAAAACTCTTCAATAATTTGGCAAACCTATATTCATCGCAAAAAATGGCCACTCATTTGTGGGGTCAAACTCTGATATAAAAATGTTTATTGCAACCCCGTTCTCACGGGGCATCATAGCTTATCTACTAATCATTAGAACCTAGATAAAGAAATAGCCTTAAGATGCAAATTCTATATCCAGCAATAGATTTCCAAAAGCGGTCAACTTTCCTTAGTCATACCAACAAACGATAAAATAATTAATTAAAGTACATCCCCTACTTGCCCAGCTATACAAGAATACCAGCAATAAGGTATATACTGTAAAAACCTATCGTAGATGAAGAAATTGTAAAATTTTAGGACTGCCACACTAGCAAGCAGTTCATCAATTTAAGCCCGTGTGTTATGGATATAAAAATTGTACTAAGAACTAACAAAAAAGACTATATTAGATTCACGTGTGTTTATAGACCTAGTGTTACTCTCGGATCACGTAATATATTTCGATAACTACTTCAGCAATCATGGAATTTTAAAATTGGTAACAGGAGTAAACAGTCCAACAAATTTCCACTTTTGAATACAAGACTATTTAAAAGATAAACAACAGAAATACTGTGAGTACATCTCTTCTATTTGGTCGATGAAATAAATATAATACAGTCAATATGATTACCTACCTCGACATCCTGGAATTTATGATGTACCACAATAAGCTCTTTCTCGAAGCTGTAATAAATTAATCGATGGCTTTATTTATATTCATAATGAAGCAATAAATTGTTATAGAATTTCTATTTGTTGTATGCGTATATCAGTTGAAACATGAAAACTGTACCAATTATCATTTGAAGAGAATAGAAACATAGGTTGGCTGTGGTTTTAAAAATCTTCTGTCCAATATTATTTATTGATTAAAGAAAAATCAACATTCAGAAATCTATCAATCGGTCAGGCCAGGGTTCAACAAGATGAAGGAGTACATTTTCCAAAAAAAAAAGAAAAAACAGAAAACCCAAAGTGATATAAATCTGGAATGAAGCACTTATGCAAGCGTTGAGAGGTGGTTTAGCTTGGGTAGGTGAAGGTTGAACCTCTAATCCTTTCCCCCCTTGATGGGGGGAGAAATATGTGTACTCTGTGGTTTAAGAGCTAGATAAACTTATGCAAAATATAGTGTGATAATCAGTCTGACACATACCAGCGTTTAACGTGATGAAAGAGTGCATTTTCCTAAAAAAAACTTTGTGCAAGCGCTGAGATGTGCATTAATTCGAGTAGGAAGCGGTTGAACCTCTAGCTCCTTTCCCTAGATACGGCCTTGGAGATGTGTTCAGTGTGATGTAACACCTAGATTGTTTTATACAAATTATGAATGATAGTATGAATTGAATTGACTGTTTCAAAAATAATCATTCGGAGATATAGTGGTAGACAAATGGACAATGTAAATTGTCAGTGTAGACTGACCATTCAACATTTTTGACTTTTTGTACGTTTTGTAATTTTTATTTTAGTAGAACTACCCAGAGATGGAATAATCATGTTTCCTTTGTTTCCCGCGTTTCATTTACCTTGTTGTAATGGATATACCCGATTTACTTATTTAAGTACAGATAATTACAGTATAGTGTTGATTTCATATTGTAGCTTAAATTAAACTCATTCCTTGAAATATTATTCAAAACATTATTCTTGCAAAATAGAATCATAGGTTATAATGTATTAAATGGGATCCAATTAGGTGACATCATATATTTTCGCCCCATTTAATTTGGTAATTACGCATTCGAATTCGAATCAGACCAAAATTGGTAATTATATTTATCCATAATAATGCTTTTAGAATGTTATTTAAAGTAGCTATATCAATGCCGTGTAAACATGAAGCCATACAATAAATTACAGATGTCAATTTTCCTGTTCGAGGTGTGAACTAATGTAATTGAAATATCACATCAGCTTACTTGAATATGCTTCCACGTATAGAAGAACATTAATATATTTTCATAATTACAAACAGGATTTCGTCGATGCATACACTTTCTCCGAAGATAGTGTCCATAGTTTCCAGCTTTTTCCAGATATATAAAGGTTTCGTAACTATTTAATTTCGTGAGCACTTACCGTATACTAATCACATCATATCGTTTCAAACTTTTCAGGAAAATTATTTGGCAACACCTATACTATTACGAAAGTTGTTGAATATTAAGCAGATTTCTTGCCAACTTAACGATTATTAATGGTTTGACAAATTATTAGGTACCAAATTTACGTAACTTAATCAGGTACTCCATTTATTTCATACAGAAATGAAAGAGACGGAACCGAGTTCGTTCCCAACTCTTCAAGTAACAAAATGATACCGCGAGATCAGAAATTATATTGATAAACGTTTGCCATGGAATGTAAAACGTCCATCTTAGATATCATTCTTTTGAGATAATTCTGATTAAATTATCGTTAACTATCATACTGACATTTGACTGACATAAAATTTGTAAATATATGTTTATTTAAAATGATTTACATGTTTAAATAACATAACACGAACATTATCCAAACATAAACGCATACTATATTTCCAAATACGTAAGTTTTGTGTGCTGTGGTGTAAACCATAATTGAAAAACTACAAGATGTCAGAGAGAAAATATAGTGACAAATATTAATGACAGTATGACACTTAAGACAGACGTTTTACATTCCAATGCAAACCTTTATCAATATAATTTTTGATCTCGCGGTATAAACCCAATTCGTTCGAGATCACAGCCGCATTCGTTGCCAAAACGGATTAAGGAAAAAGGGCAATAATGAAAAGGTTATTATCTCATCAGAAACAAATGCATGTATCTAAGGGATATGTTACATTTTGGAAATATTTAATTATTTTTCAAAAAATAATGAAACTAGAGCAAACAGATATTATAGCAAACATATAGGTCGTTTACACATATTTTAAGTTTATATTTTAAATTTGTGTGAAATAACAGCACAAATTGTTAACCTATTAATTTTCTCATTTATGGGATCTCCCATTCTCATATCTGCACATTCATATCTTTTTATTAGTGAATAATCATACAATGGTTTCGCAGCGCTACTACTTTCTTGTTTTATACATGAAACAATTTGAATTTTTTTTTAATACAACAACAAATTGATGAATATTTGGATGTGCTGTGTTGAACGATGAATTGTACCTACTTAGCTTGAAAAGATTCACTCGTATTTGTGTTTCGTCGACGACATTTCGGCCCAAGTGTTCGTTGTAAAAATAGCATTTTCAGAAATATATCTAGCTACTAAATAGTCCAACAATTTTATTCACTCACGTTGTCTGGTTGCAACAACATGGACTTTTCAATAAACCATTCTTCAACATCCTGGAGGATTAAAAGTGGCGGACCAAATATGTAGGTTAAAAAATTTGATATTTCTGAGTCTTTATTCCGAAATTCAGTGGAGAAGCCCATTTCTTGGATATTTCGTCATCGGTCAATAATTAAAAAACATAGATATTAAAATTATTTACTTAAAAAACAGACAAAAATTACCAAGAAAGACCTAAATAAAAACGGCATTCATTAAGACAGTTGTGGGGGGAAAATCTACGGTAAATAAAACCAAAATTATCAAAAAATGTTTGCGACATACATCAACAGTTAAGCAAATGAAACAAGCAAACGGGAAAAGTTTTTGTATGTGAACGATGACAAAAATCACATAATGTTTTCGTGAAAATCAAATTTACAATTACATAATGGATTATGTTTTCTAATTATAGACAGGTGGCACAAAATTCAAAAATTAAGTCTTCCCACTGAATTTCGGAATAAAACTCAGAAATATGAATTTTTTTGAACCTACATTACAAGTCCGTCTTCTCATACCATTGGACAGCTCTTTTTCAAAAATAAACTTGTAACTACCCAACACCAGCATTTTTTTCTCTTTTTGACTTTGCTCAAACTGTACAACAGTCATATCTTATTAGGATTAGTAAATCAATTTGAAACTTAAACTGCAAAACTAATTCTTATTGCAAACTATCTTGCCAGGTAAACTTTGGTAAATTTATGGTTAATTGGGGATAATTAGTGGAAGAAATAATACCCATCCACTGACCGCTCATTTCCTATATCTTTGAATTCGGTTATTGCGTTTTTGTTATCTGCGGGTTTCGGAACGAACTGGGCTCCGGGAAGGGAATAATTTATCAAAGAAAATAATTATTTACACATAAACCATCAAGTTTAGCCATATATAATATTATATTTTTAAAACATTAATTATTGGTTTATTTGATTTACTTGAAAATAAGCTTTGCCGGACCCTGTATATATTCATTATTTTAATGAGTTTTGTTCAATTTTCGTTTTCGTAAACTTACCTTTTCAAAATTAATTGGAAAAAAGTTGAATACACATTCATTTCAAGTGTACAGATAAAAAATATTTTATTAGGGTAGTTAATACAAAAGTACATACAGTAATACATCTGGAAATATACGTATTTAATTTATTTATAAATCACTTCAGAGAATACAAATAACTATCCAAGTAAATTCGAAAAAAAAATGATTATAATACTTAAAAGCTACAAATTTTATTCCACTTTCCTTGGAACCATGTCAATATTGAAAACTATTATATTTGATTGACGATCTTTAGATGATATTTTCAGGGCAGCTACCCCTACTGTAAGTAGGTAGTGTATTGACAATCGCGATCCACCTTTTCTATTTTATACTTTGTAAACATTCCCAAATTCTTATCTCTCCTGCTGGGCATGGTCTGTGGGTACAAGAGAGCATGATATCCTTCTTCCTGGGTTTTCAATCTTATCTATACATGTCTTTGACGTAGCAATATCTCCAAGAGCAATGTTTAGATCGTATATATATATATATATAGGTACATAAATATATACAATATAATATATACATATATATATAGCGTTTATTTAGAATGCATGAATTTCTATATACTTTCTTCTTATAACAACGTGATCTCGTTTTCATATGTTACCCCGACTGCTGCCGTTGTATCGTAACCGTTTATCTCTATTATCCTGCTTTGTTATTTGTCGGTGAGCCAAAATGAGCTCTAGTCTGTTCACAATAATCCTGGAATCGAATAATACAGCTGAATCCACTGTTCATACAGTACTAGTATTGTTTCATTAAAATGTAGATTAGTTAAATACTAGAAACGACGTAGTGACGTGATGATAAACATGACATAATATCCTTTTATTATTTGCGTTTTGTCTGCTTGCAATTCAACTTTCGCCAGAGAGAAACCAATTAGAACTTGCCTTATTTTTTGTAATACTTGTTTCAATAAAGATTAAAATATATTATTATTATTATTACACATAATTTCTTCACTGCAATTAACCAATATCTCATAAAAATGATAATAAACTTGAAAAAAGTGTGCTTAACATAATTTTTGGTTTTCAGTATATTTGTGAACAAGTATTACACATCATTACATTTGACCTTGTTGGGCAAGTATATTTAATAAATAACCATATTTGATATTAGCATCTTGAAACTTTCTTGGGAAATTATATCCCATTCCCGCTATAATATTTTCTTCAGCATCCTAAGCTTGTTTTATAGTCTTACCATCTGGAAAATTGGCTAGCCATTCTTTATTCTATATACAACGTGTCCCAAAATTCGCCGAACAACTCCACACTACGGTTTGAAGTAGCGATCAAGAATCACGGAAAAAATATTTAAAAAATTCCACATTGTTCATTCTAGAAGATATTGGCCTTTTTGTAAAGGTAAATTTTGGCAACACGTTTGATTTATCCTAATAATGGATAAGGTACTAGAGTTGCCCATATCCATTGGAATAAGAGAGAATAATTAATTAAAAATTTTAATGTCAATCACAAATACGATAAATGTCAAAAAAATCAACGAGATGAAATTATAATAATAAATGTTCAAAATTATATCCGTGCTGATCTCTGCAAATTTCCGCTCTACTAATCATATTCCCCTACACTCTTTCTAGCATTTCTCCATCTATTGAACGAGCTGCTTCAAATATCCGGTCAGTTAAATCTGCAGCATTTAAAACTGGTGTTCTGTACACCAATTGTTTAATGTGACCCCAAAAGAAAAAGTCCAAAGGGGTGAGATCGGGAAATCTAGCTGGGCAACGAAACGGTCCACCTCTTCCTATCCATCCTAAGTTTTTCACCGGTGCCGTATGATGACCAAAAGCACCATCCATTTGTAGCCACATATTATTATTGATTACCGCTAATGGAAGTTCATGTACCAAATTTTAAAAAACATTTACCAAAAATTCTAAAAAGTTATCCCCGACCCGCCTCTTAGGAATAATGGCCCGATTAACCGATTCCCGATAATACCTGCCCAGACATTTACGCTAAACCTATGATGGTTAGCTGATCTAAATACTTAAGGATTTTCCAAAGCATAAAATGTGAATTTGGCTAACTGTAAAATCCACCTCGTGAAAAATTAGCTTCGTCCGTCCACAAAATATTTCTGCAAAATTGAAGATTTCTTTGTATTTGTTCTAAAAGCAAGTTACAAAAATTCTCACGACGTGGAAAATCTTCATGTAAAAAAGCTTGAACTTTTCTGTTATGATAAGGGTGAAACCCCTCACCCTTAATAATTCGACCAAGTGAACTGTAGATATGTAGATATGTAGTATATTACCGAGTTCACGTGTTGGATTGTCTGCTAATAAATTTAATACAGCATCCTCTACTTCAGGGGTCCTTGTAGTTTTTGGACGAACTCTATCCCGATAAAAGGCACCTCCTGTTGGTGATACGCTTCCTGTTTCTCTTATGCTTCGGTCTAAACGTCTAAAGACATTATTACTAGGATGTCTTCTCAGAGGATACCTTTCGCGATAGACTCTAGCAGCAGCATTGTTTCCGCATTCCCCCAGCACCAAATGCATGTCTGCACATTCGTCGTTTGAAAACATTTTAACATAAATTTTAAAAAAAAACACCAACACAAGACAGCGAACTCTAAAATTAGCACAAACACTAAAGAACTAATCAATGGAAAATACAGCTAAGAACTTGAGCATCCAAAATGCAACGAAAATTAATAAGGTAGTAATAGGGTTGAAATAAGCAGGACAATTTGACAACGTCAAACTGACATTAATAAGTAATTTTGATTTCGATATTTTTTTTACGTTAAAGTGTAAATTTAGGACAAAGTTGCCATATGTTTTTTCAGGTAAAATTAGCGTTAAATGATTTTCTGGAAATGGTATAATTACAAGAGTGATTAATTACAAACCTGGTTATAGATTATAGTTGTTCAAATTGGTATCCCATTGACCATACCAAAACCAATCTGTAAAATGTTTTACAGTAATTTAGACAAACGACATCTAAAGTGTTAACTTTGAATATTAATTTCTTTGAAATTAACAGCGATGGATTCGATAATACCACCGTTTTGAATACAAACCAGTTTGCTATTAGGAAAGGAAAAAGAGCAACTGATGCTATTCTGAAATTGATAGAAGGGATACTAGAGGATTTTAAGTGCAGTAGGATCACAGTAGCTGCATTTGACAACCTTATTAAAGCTACGTCTGAAGGAAACTATATATGTATATATAAGCTTCTGGAGTTTTTTGGAAGACACAGCATGTTATTTCTGAGGGGATAACTGTGCAGTGCTGTATTTTCCCATGTCCTGCGAACTTCTTCAAAGCCATGGTGGGAGCGTTCAATCTGCTGTGCATTTATAGACGAATTTGCTGTGTTTACGCGATACTTTCAAATATATAAATAAAACAAGAATTGATTAATTTAAGTTTAGAACAGGATGTTTCTGAAAACAAATTTAAGTGTAATTTGATTTTTATAAATATGGTGAATATAAGAAAACAGATTTTGAATTGCAAGTCATATATTAGAAAGAATATAATACTTTAATACTCTCTTTGTGAGATGAACATTACAAGAAATATAAAAAATACGATGTTTTGAAATAATAATATATGAACTGTATTTCATTTCCTGGTTTTTATAATTTACTCGTCCGTTTTCCAGATAACTAAATGTCCTCTAATATCATCAATAAATTGTTCCATTTTACTGAGTCTATTACAGAGCACAGCACCGCAAACCATGCGTATGAAATCGCTCACGTTGCCAAATCAATGCTGACTCAGCAGCACATAGCTTCCTTACTCCCACACACAATTACACAGTTTAGCATCAGTGGACGGTTGCCTATTTAAAACACACACGCGCGAAAACGCATGCTGGCAGCGTAAAGCCTGTCATCCATTGTATGTGAGGCTGTGTTGAGCGGTGATTTGCGGTGTCTTACTGAGCCAGCATGTTTTCAAGCGTGTATATTTTATAGCAAACCGTCCACTGATGCTAAACTGTGGGGAGTAAGGAAGCGGTGTGGGGCTGAGTCAGCTTGATTTCGCACCGTGATCGATTTTAACCGAGCAGTGTGCGGTGCTGTGTGGTTTGTATACATTCAGCGAAATGGGCGCATTTATTAAAGTGATTTGGGGACATTTACTTTTTTTTTGAAAAATGGACGAGAAAAATTATAAAAACCAGGAAATAAAAAACAATATATTATTTCGAAACAACGTATTTGGTTAGCAATATCAGAACGTATCTACTCATGAATTTTTAAATATTGCTTCTTTGTTAATGTAAATTATTTCTTATAAGCTACGTCTGACAAAGAGGGTATTAAAGTGTTATATTCGCTAAATATATTTCCTTCTAATATATAGCTACCTTGGAACACCAAGGTTCTAACTGCATTTTTTGCAAAACTGAGACTTCCTTTTACAATAAGGTTCTATCTGCTTCGCGCTACACATTCATATACGTTTCAAACCCATCTAGTGGCTAGTTTTGAAGTTATTTTTGGAACAAAGTTATATGTGCTTCGAAATTCATTCCAGCTTAGTACAACATGGTTCTATATGTGTAGATATAACTTTGTTTTCTTGAAGAAATGGCCGTTTTCTAGATAGAACCATGTTGCTTTGGATATGCAACTCAGGAGCATCGAAAGAGTTCCTGCGTTGCAGATAGCACTTTCTTACAGCCCTTCTTCGTGAATAATGATGGTTCCGTTGTTTTAAGGTTAATATATTAAAGTAGTGCTACAATTAAATAATAGTGTGTTACAAATGAAACAAAACGATAATGCAGTGTGTGAGAACTCTTTCGACAGTGGTGAGGTTGAAGACGAGACAATAATGATCAATGTGAGGTATCTAATTGTTCTCAGCGAATTGATTTGTTTAACCTACAAATTAATGTTCTTTATATCAGTTTTGGCTGCGACGACTCTTTCAACTTAATGACCATACCAGTGGTAATTCTACCCAACTGTTGCGATAAAAATTTTCTCAATTGCAATGAAGATCTTCAATTATTACATAGTTTGGAGACTACAACAGACGAAAACTTGAATATGGTAGTTGAATCTGGCTCAGAAGCTGGCCAAGCAAGTGAAAATATCATACTTTTAACAGAACACTACATCCAGTGACAATAATCCGCAATTATTATTGAATCCAATTCAAGAACTACACCATGCAGAAGAGACTGAACGACGTGTTAAAACAAGGAAAGTCGTGCGGAAAGTGGACGAATGGAAACGTAATATTCGCAAAATAAAACATCAATCGGGTGAAGAGTGCGTTAACAGCAGAGGAAAATTAATTAAAGCAAAGGAAATCATAAATAAAAAAGATTGTCTAAAAAACTGCAAGTACAAGTGCGCCCTAAACATAAATGAGGTTGACAGAAAAAACCAATTTAGATACACTTTAGATCAAAACAGAAAGTACCACTTTATTCTGAATACGACAGAAATATTAGTGAAGGCAAGATTCACTAAGTCGAATGAAATGTCGAGAAGGAACTATTGCTTTAAATGTTATTTTTTTGTGAATGATAAGATACAAGTTTGTAAAGCGTTCTACTTGGGTACTCTTAATATCTCCCAAAAGCCGATATATAATGTGCATTCTAACAAAAACAAATGCACTGGGCTACCACCAACCGATATGCGAGGAAAATATAAAAACAGATACAGTATTAGTGCTGATAGTCGGCAGTCTGTCATTAACCATATACAATCATTCCCTATTATTGAGTCACATTATTGCCGATCCAGAACTTCAAAGAAATACTTAGAATCGCATTTGAGCATTGAAAAAATGTACCAACCATATTTAGAAAAATGTCAGGAGGAGAACATACTGCTGTGGTATTTTTCTGTATTTTTAAAAATATAATTAAAAATAAAAAAATAATGAGAAATTGGATATAACCAGTTTTTGATATCCAAAATTTTATATATGTAAAAACAGAGATAGAACTGGATATAAGTGGATATTACTGAGTATAAGTGGATATAACCAAATACAAGTGGATATGGTTAACATTTTCTAATATAAAAAAATGTAAACAAATAAAATAAAAACAAAAGTAAAATTTCAGCACAATTTATTTTAGACAAATAAAAATATACGTATACATATTTGGTACATTAGTTATAATTTAACATTCCATCAGATATAAATGTATAGAATAATCCATTGACTTGTATATATATCTTGTTTAAATTATTGTATAACACAATAAAATATTTAACAGATGGACATGCAATACAATACACATCAATGCAATGTGGGTTGCACACCCGTCAAAAGAAACAAAAATAAAAGCATTAGAAATTCAAATAGGAATTGTATTATATATTGTACAAAACATAATGTTCAAATACTGACCTCAGTCTTAAAAAAAAGGATATGTAATGATTTAAAACAGTATTATTAGTAATTAATAGAAAAGTAGGTCATTCTGGTAATACATTCTTTTGCAGCGATAATAATCAACAAATAGGAAGCCTACGTTCAAAGAAACATTGCCATAATGATAAACACTACTGTAAAAACAAAGGTCTTTATACGTAAATAAGCATATTCCACTTATTTTTCAATCACCATATAAAATTCAATTGTATTTTCTTCTGTATGAGACATCTTAGAAATGCATGTAAAGATGTATGATGTATTTGTTTTCTTCTATACACCAACATACCAAGAAATTCCAAGCTATAAAAACAAATAAGATATTAGTCAGTATATAATGTAGTACAGCTTAAAAGGTACCTACCAATCGATAAAAATCAATCGATATTAATTAGATATGCAAATGCATAGTATGTAAACAACAACAAATGTAAGATGGCGGACGCAATGTCTTGTGATCACATGACATCGATAATTATCAAAACAAACACGGAAGTTAAGTTAAGTTAAGGCGATTCAACGAAGTGTTAACAATTTTACCTGGACAACAATAATTTTAAAAATATTATTTAAACACTTAATAAATCCTTCTTTGGGTAAGTCTTGACTTGACGTGAAAATCTCAAGTTAAGGCGATTCAACGAAGTGTTAACAATTTACCTGAATAACAATAATTTTAAAAATATTATTTGAACATTTAATAAATTCTTCTTTGGGTAAGTCTTGACTTGACGTGAAAATCTCAGGTTAAGGCGATTCAACGAAGTATTAACGTTTTCACTTGAATAACAATAGTTTCAAAATATTATTTGAAATATCTAATAGGTTCTTCATTGTTTAAATCTCAATTTTGACGTGAAAATCTCAGGTCGAGATGATCCAATGGGGATACGTCGGCAAAGAGTAAAGAAAATAATTTTAGTAATTTCTTTTTGAATTGTAAGCACACATTAAGAAGTAATTTAGTAGACTTCTACAATTTGAAACAGTGAAAGACTTGCCAGGTGCTTGTACTACAACGGAGGAGATAATATACCTTAATGAAACAAAAGTATTATATTATATAGTTGTCAATATTTTTTTATGTTTTGTAAAATCTCCATACTGTAAATAAATATAAGTTGTGCTGACATTCATCATTTTACTTGTTTATACCCATCCCAAAAGAGAACATGAGGAAAGTAAACATCACAATCACAGCTAGAACTCACAATAAGGAAAGGCTGTGACATATTTTCTTTTAAAACAAAGAAATCTACCTTTAGGACCCTGAGATTATTAAATAATATTAATTTAATTAATTTGACTATTGGTTGTCAACCATAGAGCAGATATCACAGCAATACATCCAGTGAAATATAGTATGTACAGAAATATATTTTGCACAGAGTTTAATCTTGATTTTCATAAACCAAAAAGCGACAGATGCGCGAAGTGTGAGGCATTCATTGTGCCTAAAAGAGAAAATTTATTAAAGGATGTAGAGGATGAACATTATAATCTCCATATATTAGAAAAAACGAAAATGAGAGATGAAAAGAAACAAGACAAAGAAAATAAGGAAACCCCTATTTTGTCTTTCGATTTGCATAATGTAATTACTTGTCCCAGGTCCGAAGTTTCACCCTTATTCTATTACAAAAAGCTGAATATCTATAACTTAACTGCATATCTATCTACAACGAAAAAGGTGTATTGTGCCTTATGGACTGAATTTACGTCAGGAAGATCTGGAAACGATCTCGCTTCGGCCATGATTCAGATTCTACAGAGAGTAGTAGATGACAATCAAATAACTGATTTAATGACTTGGAGCGACTCATGTGTACCCCAAAACTAGAAAAGCTTCATGTCTTAAGCTAAAATAAATTTCTTAAGAGAGAATCCTGACATTAACAGTATAACATTAAAGTATTCTGTTGAAGTTGATAGCGTACACAGTGTCATAGAGAAAGCGCTAACAAAAACAGAGTTTTACTCTCCACTGGGAATGATGAGGATATTAAAAACTATTAATCGCAGCAATCCATACTGCATAATTCAAATGAAACCCGAAAATTTCAAAGATTATGCTGGGTGCACGAAACAATAAAATTTTAAAACTGTGCCATTCTCTTCTGTGGCAATGCAAAAGTTTATCAACAATCTATGATACGAAGTATACTACAAGAAAAGCTTTAACGAGATTAACTTTTCTACAGCTTCTATTAAGGGTCGGTCCTCAGTAACATCGTTTGCAACACCACAACCAATTTATCAGAATCACAACAAAAATGATAATAGAGAACATTTTATCAAAATGATGAGATTCATGTCAATTCAAGACAGGAATTTTTATCAAGCACTTTTCAGTTTAACAGATAAATAAAGAAAGTTCTTCTAGTGCACATCATTTTATTGACTTTTCCATTTTTAATATAGAAGAGGAACTGAAAAAAGTTACGGAATCAGAGGATTTAAGTCATTATAACAGCAAATCGTTACAACATACGAATGGCAGTCAAAATGAACAAGGCACTTCCAGAATTTCTCCTTTAGCTAAAAGAACACGGCCACAGACTACGAAGAAGGGAAAGAAAGTGACAAAATCCACAGCAGGGAAGAAGCAGTTGTAATTTATTTAGTTTTTTTTAATTAAGAATGTATTATTTAATTTTTCCCAGTAAACTGGGTTTCAAATATTTATTTCAGTTCCATATTATTTCGTCATTATGCACTCGCTTTATTTTATAATGATGAGGAGTTAGAACCTTGTGACTGGATATTAAACGACGTAAATTTGCAACAAAGTTCTATCTGATTATATTTTGAACAAATTTCGAGGAATGACATTTTTATTATGAAATGTAACTATAAATTACTGTCATCTAATTGTATAAATGTTAGTAGATAGCAGCCACACAGATCTCTAATAGCAAAAACCTCCAAGTAACAATATCAGATTTTCAGCTATAACTCACAAGTACCAAAAGGATAGTTAGAACGTTGTTGATCCAAGGTAGCGATATAACACGCAATTCAAAATCTGTGTTTTGTTAATATATACCATATTTATAAAAATCAAATTCGCCTATAAATGCACAGCAGCAGTGGACGGTCCCACGACGTCTTCAAAGAAGCTCGCACGGCATAGCACAGTACAGTACACCACAGCCTCGTTTGCAGTGGACGACTAGCTTTCACATCGCACAACACCGCTCATCACAGTCTAAAAGCCATCTGACAAATCTCTATATTTAACAAATTTTGACATGTTTCCATTTCGGGCAACATTACACATCTGCACTACTAAACGCAGACGTGAATGTTTGGATAATGACAGAGGCGTAACCGCAAACGTAAATATGTTGGGACACTGTCTCTGTGTTTTTTGCTTAAGGGGGCGTTTGATTCTAAGAAAATTAAATTAATTTCGTTACAGTGAAAAAATAACAACATTTTAGTCCTAAAGATGTCGGGCGCTGTATCAAAACTCTTCATCTCAAATATACAAATAATTAAATTAGCAAAATTTGTTTGAAATAACAAATAGGTATACGATCACTATTAAATCATTTTAAATAACTTAGATATTTATGATTATCTGTTAATTTCCTTAGGTAACCAGTCACACTACAATATTTTCGGATCTCGCGCACTCTCTTAGGGAATCCTGCAAGGTACAAAGTACAAATATGACCGTTCTTTTCCAATTATTTAAAATATGCAAATAAACAAAACTAATACATCATTGTCAAAGTTTCTGTTATATTTTTCTTCTACGAAACACGCGAGAGGGGGGGGGGGTTAAGGGGTTCTTTTCATAAAATTGAAATAAAAATTTTATAAAAAGAATTTGTGTAAATTAAACGGATATTATGACTTATTACATCCATTAAAATAAACAATTAATGATTTTATAACCGACATTTGCATAATTATAAAAGTATGTTGTTTTGTATGATTCAAACGCCCCCTTAAGAATGATGAAACTAGTTATAGAGATATTTGTATGTGTTTTATAGCACTGCTTTTTATAATCAATTATATGGAATATCCGTTAATTGTTTTGAGTAGTGTTTTTAATCAATAATCAAATATATGCTAATCAATAAACTTTTGAAGGAAAAGGATATTATTATATTTCACCGACAATAAAGCACAAACAAAAGTTGTACCATTGATTGGATGATTGGATGATGTTCTGCATCATATATTATTCCATTTTCAAATTCTAAAACAAATTTTGGATGAGTATATTATCCAAAAATTGGATTGTGGAATTGTTTCGAAAATATTTTACTTTTTTTCAAAAGAGTGACCTTTGCGCTTCTTTTGATGGTTTTCCATGTCTTTACAAATATGCTAGATATTAAAATGCAGTTTGGACTGATTGATTAATATAAAAAGTAATTTTTCCGTTCCAATTTAAACTTATTCAACATTTTATAGTGCAATTTAATTTTTTCACGACATTAAAATCTTTTTATTTTTCTAAATTATATTGTGCATACAATATATGTTTCGCCAAATAGTGGTTTCATGAATTTAAGCAGTTTGGTACCTATGGATACAAACAAAAACACACAAAAATAAACAAAAATATTATCATTCTGCGAAGGGATGGAATGATTTCAGTTTTCAAATTGAGTAGAGAAGAATTATTTCAATCTCACTGGTCGTTTAAAATTACACCTAACTTGTTAAATTTATCAATTTCTAAACTTTCTAACATATTGAGTTTTTTTTCTACTTTTACGATATCTAATACATGTAATGTTTTGAAATTAGTATTTAATTTGTGATTGTGTTCTAAGCAGTGATTAGAAAAAGTTGAGGTCTTCTTGTCATTTAACATCTTTTGTGTTCTGCATAATTCTTGTTTCTAAGGTCCTCCCTATACTTGTTTACAATCTTCGCACGTCAACTTCCCTGGGCAGTGCCGGCCTAAGGCGTGTGCGACGTGTATGGTCGCCCACATGCGATTTTGAGAGGGGCGCCGAAATGAGAAAAAAAAAATATGGTAAAATTTTAAATTTGTATGTAATTTGAATGCAAATTAGCCATTTGAATATGTTAATAAGTTTTGTTCAACAAATAAAATGTTGCTTGAAAGTACAGTAAAAAGAATCTTAAGGCAAGAAGTCAACTAAGACAATTTTGCCATCGTTTTTTTCTTAGGCAATTATTTCCTGATTTTCATCATCAATTGCTTTACCTGTGCTGTCTCCTTTCCGCCTCCACCCCCTTTCATAACACTTTAGGGTGATTTGGAGGTTTCATGACGTGTCGGGAAGGAGACTGAGTATAGTATTGATGATGAAAATCAGAAAATAATTGCTCAAGAAAGAGAACGATATCAAAATTTTCTTAAACGACTTCTTGTCATAACACAATTTCTTGCTCAGTACCAGATCGCTGTCCGAGGAAGAAATGAAACCCTGTACAAAAAGGAGAATGGAAATTATTTAAGACTTATTGAACTAATTGACCAATTTGATCCTGTAATGAAAGAACATATATCTAGAGTATAGGCAAATGAAAAACAAAAGTGTCCGTCATACTTAGGAAAATACATACAAAACGAATTATTAACTCTGTTAGGAGACAAAGTAAGATATGAAATACTAAGTAGAATTAAAGGAGCCAAATACATTCATGACTGCACACGCGGTTTAAGTTAGAAAGAACAGCTCTCTGTTTTTTTGAGGTACGTTTATGAAACAAAAAAGAAGAAAGTTAAAATTTGTAAAAGTATCCTAGATTTCATTAAAATAGCCACTTCAGAGAAGAGAATGTCAAAAACAATCTTTAAAAAACTGCAAGAGTACGACTTGTACATTTCTAACTGTAGAGTGATGTAATGGGGCAAATATGAAATGAAAACACTGTGGACTACAAACACATATTTTAGAAACAACAAGCGAACATTTTTTGTACTATGTGGTTGTCACTGCCTAAACTTTAAGTGATTCCGAAAAAACCTTAGTACCAACAATTACCCCTTTTTGGAAGAATTCAACAATAGTTTGTGTTTTTTAGCTCATCAGCAAAACGTTGGAGCAAACTATTAAAGAGCCTGTCACAATCATATGACGCGTCATCGATATTTGTGCCTTCTCACGCATTGAAAGTACTTTGTCTAACTAGCTGGGAAGCACGTATTGAATCACTCAAAGCAGTAAGATACCAGATTGAGCAAATCCGACAAACACTTTGGGACCGGCACGAGGATACATCATTTGAAGACGAGGTTAGAACTGAGGCAAATTCCTTGTCCGAAGCAATTGAAGATTTTGGTTTGTTAGTGTGCTTGACTGCATGATACGATGTCCTGTTACAAATAAACGTTGCTAGTAAGATATTGCAATCAAAGATCGTTAACTTACTTCAGCTCTACCTATTTTGACGTCCGTTGAGGACTTTTTGACGAACTTTCGCGAAAATGGATTTGTTAGTTGAGTGAAAGCAAAAGAGTTGGCTGAAGATTTAGAAGTCGAAGGAAAACTCAAAACACCCCGAGTTAGAAAGAAGAAGAAGCAGTTTGATTACGAGGCTCATGATGAAGCACCGATTGGCCACCAAGAGCGTTTTAGAGTTGATTTATCACTTGTTGAAACTGCCCAAATGGATGTTCAATCAGCTTTTTAAACTTTTTGCTCCCAATTTTTTCATTTAATTTCCTAATGTTTGTGAAATTTTTCCAATGTACGTAATGGAATTATAGCTATATGATCTCCTGTTTTTTAGTACGGGGTAAATTAGGGAGAGAGTTGTAAATTTCTTTAGTGCTGTATTGAATATGCTGATTACATATTTCTATATCAAAGATTTCTTTATTCAAAGGAATGTTAATTAGTTTATACAACATTGATAATGTCTGTTTTATGGGATGAAACGGACTTGTGTGTATAGTCCTGTCTGTATGTGTAGGTATATTGTAGTACAAACATAAATTTTTTGTAAAAAAAGTATTCACCAAATTTTGACTAACAAACGAATCCTTAAGTTTGTATAATAATACAAAAATAGTACAATGTTTAGATGCTCCTTTTCAATTGATACAATTTTAGAGTGACACTTCCTTCTGGAACTACCCCTTTAAAGCAACATATTTTTAAAACGTACTCTTAATTATGCATAACAACTCCGATACCGACATATATTATGTTGCCGGATCCCGTATGTATATTATAGTCAAAATACATGAACAGTGGATCAGTGAAATAAAATTAATATTTTTTTCATTTTGAATGCAAATCGATATGCTTCCTTTATTGAATGTGTGTATGTAGATTATGTATACAAAGGCGTGTGTAGAATTAAATGATAGAGTTTTAAGTACCCAGCATGCATATGAATGTCGAATAGGGTAGAGCAGAATACATGTTAAAGTTTTCCGCAGCTGGATCTTGTGCTGAAGTCAGAAAACGGCGGTGATCTATCGGATTTTATAACAAATGGTGAATGGTATTTAATAGGTAAGTGCTGATGATACATTAGAAATATATGGATTGAGATACGATTTAACTTGGCGAGCTTTGTACATTTTGCAATTACCTGCGGCCTAAACATCTGATGCCAGTTACGTAACTTTGCTATATGAATGTTCATCTTTCTGATTCTTTCCTTATAGACGATAATAATAATAACAATAATTTCATTTAGCAACACGCTATTACATACACTTATATTGTATTGACAGTTGTTTCTTAAATCTATAATAATAATCCTAAATATTTCTTATAGTGTACTTTGTTTACTTGTATAAATAAATAACCTAGTTTTGTATAATATTCTTTGTCGTACATTCACTAATTTCAACGTACTCAGCATTAATGTAACTGGTGTATATTTGTTACACTTGAGAATTGATCTATCGCCCTATTTTGTATTTTTTGCAATTGCTGTTTCGTAATTGTTTAACATAAATAGTAAGGTTCTACAATACTCCAAGTGTGTTGAAACTATCGATTCGTATAGCGACAGCTTTACATACGTTGACATATTTTGACCTGCCCTAGCTTACTTTTTTAGACATTTTATTTAGTGTATGCTTTGCGTTTTCTTTAAAATTTAAATGATCTATAATTATGCCTAAATATTTTATACTGTTCCCTCTCTCTAAATAATTATTATCTGTTTTTACATTAATATTGTTAAATCTAATTTAGGTTATAATACTTAAACTATTGGTACATAACCATTTATATAATAATGACAAGTCTGCATTTACTTTATCCATCATATCATTAAGTCATTTCCACTAATATACAACATTGAGTCATCAGCAAACATATATAAATTACTATTTTGGTCCTAAGCATAATGTCATTCACATAATAATATAAATCAAAAGTAATGGTCCTAATATTGTTCCTTGTGGTACACCTTATTTAGTACTAGGCACACCTTATGTTGTCCCATTAAACGTGACTCTGTGGTATATGTCAATCATGTAAGTGCGACATCATTTCAGAACGATAACCTTTAAGCCAATGACTTCCAATTTCTTTAATAGTAATTCTCTGTTGATGGTCTAAAAAGCTTTTTTACAAGAGTGTGATTATTAGAAACCTGACTAATTTGATGATATTAAACAAATTTTATCACAATAATTGTGTTTCACAATAGTGTGATTATTTGAAACCTGACTGATTTGATGATATTACACAGATTTTATCACAATAATTATCATTTTTCAACACTTTTTCTTACAACGACTGTATTTATAGGTGTGTATTTTCCAGTATTTAGGAAATACTCCTGACTGCTTTAGTATTTATTATATCAGTATTCTATTTTCTAACACCAAAATAAGTTCTTTAAAACTCTGCTTGTTATTCCATAACCTACAACGTCTCCTGTACCTTTGGAGATGTAATATTATATCTTTAATTTCCATCATAGTTACGTTTTTAAATTTACCAAATTCCGAATGCATAACTCCAGCATCACTATCACTAATTTGGCTTTGTCTTCCATCAACTAATATATCTATGCTTCTTACAAAGTACTCATTAAATTGTTCAGCATTCAGTCAGATTCTCTCAGTATCCCATCGGCCTTGTGGACACCTGTTATAGTTTTCGATGAAAGTTCTTCGTCGTCAGCCAAATCTGCCAAGTTTTCTTCGCAAATGTGTTGCTGACAGAGTTTTTTGCTTTTTGGGGGGAGAGGGAAACTAGGAATTTTGGCATCCAACGTGCTGAAACTTTAGTCATTCTTGAATCTTCGTGTAAAATATTTAATATTGTAGCTTCTTACATCCCTATTTCAACGGAAATTATTGAAACTCTAATTCTTTGATTTACTAATACCAAATCTACATCGTGATGTTTTCGTTTGTTTTTGTTTCAACTAGCATTCGCATCTTGGTTCATTTTCTATTGAGTCCCTACCCTGTCAAAATTGTTAGCACCAAAATTTTATCTTAAAATATGAAGACACATTAATCATTATCTAGTGAATATTCTGGAATCCATTTCCTTACCTCGTTAAGAATTTGAAAATGCTTCTACGTTCTGGCTGATTTTTTGTTAGTTAAGACTACACCAAGACAACAAAACTCTTCGAATATGACTCAAACTAGATCAGTCAACATCAAAATGTCCCACTAACTTAACAACAAGAACTTTCGATCGTCACTTGTTTTCGTCATTGTTAGGTGGATAATATAAAAATATTCTCTTGTATTTGGCACGTCGTAAAATATAACCTTATAATTATTTATTTTAACTAGATGAAATATCAAATCTTTCAAGGTTTTATGCATCTATCAAAAGCGTGAAATTTGCTGGTAAATGAATTCTAATAGATATTATTTTCCGGGAAACTATGTCAAAAATTAACTTTATGGCCTTGTTATTTTAATTATACAATTATTCGCTTACTATTTTTGATAGATTCAAATAATTTCACCAGCCTTTTGATGTCACTACTAAAAGCTGTTCTCAGTATACTATACTAAGAAATAATAATTTCACGAAAGACCCTTCTGCGTTTTATTTTATCGTCATCTCTAATATGAAACATAACTTTCATACAATATTGCGATATTGAATTTTACATTGAATACAAGTTTCCCAATAATTCCAGTTGGCTTTCTGGATTTATTCTTCTATGGTTTTAAATTCAATTTTTATTTGTGCATTTCATTCGTTATTTTGTCATTTCTTAGGTATCTTTCTAAGAAATTGCTTTGTAATTAAACATATTTTTTATAACTAAAAATATCGACAATTGACAATTGTGTGTGCAAAATATATATTTTTCCTAATTAGAGAATATCTCAAGCATACAACGTGACATATAATGGCTAAGTCGCATTTAAAGTCGTATTGAACACTATAATTTCTCATGTTAGCAATGTTATTTTGATAGTAAGGTACCTGAACCCTATATGGCCTACCTAAGCTTTAATGATTTTTAAAAAAATTATCTTAGACACCAGAAGTCGCCCATGAAGGCAATACAAAACTTCAAAGTATTGCTAATTAAAAAATGCAAGTTATAATTTTTTTGAGCAGAACAGATAGTGAGCTCAAAAGTTTTAAAAAAATAGTGCACTTAGGCCAAATTGGGTACGCATATACCCAATATGGCCCAAAGTGTTGAACCAATAAAAAGACCAATTTATTTGAACAAATGAACTTTTTTTCCAGAGAAACTTGACAGTACCAACATACAAAAACTATTAATAGACATATTTGTATAAACAAATAAACCTTAATTCTAAAAAAAACTTGAAACTTAAGACATACGAAGTCCTAAAGATCACTAATAAACTTATATGCCCAAACAAATGGACTTTTATTCTAAAAAAAACTGACAATTTGAACATAAAAAAACTTAAAAATCACTAATAAGACATATGTATTTGTCTGAACAGCGAAACTTTTGTTATTAAACTTGATAGTCCGGACGTACAAAAACCTCGGTATCATCTTTCGTTAATCCTACACATTCCTCATGGATGTAGGAAGCACAAGAAACGTACATACGCATGTCTTTCACTTCATCTTCCTTACAGATGTCGCAATACCAAGATTCTGAACTTGCAGTTTTGTTTTCTTTCTTATTGGAAGATGTTTTTGGTAAATTTTTGATTGTTTTTTTGATTTCAGCCTGATTCGTTTTTTGGTCACCGTTAAATATTGATTTTTTCAAAACGACTGCCCTACTGTTGATAGCTTTTTGCCGTTTAGTACTGCTTTTAGGAGTGCTCTTGATTGGAGTGGGAAGCAAATCAGCAAATTTGCTTCTATTAGCCTCTGATTCACTTTCTTCGGCAGAACTGTCTGAATTAGAATTAAGCAAGGCGTCTTCAACAGCATCTTTTTCTTCTGTGGGCAAAATTTTTACACCAGTACACTTGCCATTTGACAGACCCGAAGGTCCCGCTTGCGGAGAAGTTCCTTTTAGTGAAGTTGATGACACAGGAGTCGATGCTGCTTGAGGTTTTTCCAAGGGTTCTTCATTCTCCGGTATTGGAATGTTAGATGCGGTACTTGGTTGAAAAGCAGTTTCAGCAATGGCGTGTGGGTTATATGGGTACAGCCCTGTAGCTCTGAATCCCGATTTGACATTAGATGGTGTCGAAGCCCGATCCCATACTGGAGTAAACACTTTCCCAAACCGTTGCTTTGTCAGCGTCCTCTCACCATGAAGCCAGTCGACGAAACATTTAGTTGTCATTGAACCTCTTTCTGTCATACGACAAACCGAACCAGGTGGTAAATCATCTGAAAATTCATCCTTCATTCGTTTTCCCTTGAATAAAATCATTGGAGGGATAACTGACCCGATTGCGTTTGCGCAGGAGACGATCGTGACATTTTCTCCATGCTCGTTGCCAATGATATGAACTCTACGGGCACCCTTCTTAGCTAAAACTTTTGGTTCTTTGTGCAAATTGAGCCTACATCCTTTCTCGTCCATATTAAACAGTCTCTCGGGTTTGTTAAAAATATCATTAGCCTCAAAAACTTGTTTAATTTTTTTGAAATGATCGTCAACCATAAATTTGTTTAACTTTTGCGCTCGAACAGGATTCAGGTACTGAGATTTTCTAATGGAAATGCCAGGATTATCTCTTAAAAATTGTCTTGCCCACTTATGGCTTGCAACTTTCTTAATATCGGAAAACTGATGTTTTAAATTATTGTTTTTGCAGTATTTGTATACGCATAGCCTTAAAATTTTTGATGTGATTGGGTAACCTACTTCTGCTAAACGTACGATTCGGCCACACAATTCATCCTTCCCCTGTTGAGAAAGTGTGAATTTCCTTCCCAATTTAGCTTTAGTATTGGCGCCTGATTTAATATACCGGCGCAGTGTTCTACGAGGAACTCCAAATCGGACTGATGCCTTATAATCGGACATCTTGTTTGTACGAATTGCCTCCAAAGCTTTCTGAAGATCAGGTATTTGTGGCATTCATACCTGAAAACAAAAAATACTGTTAATAAAACAAAAAAAATCACATACCCAATACGGCCTCTGTAGGCCATATTGGGTCCTATGGACATGGAGCACATTTTTCCTTAACCTCAGAAAAATATCAAACAAGATCCGAATATTATTATTGCCCTAGATAACTAACAAAACAAGCTAACTATTGGCCACTACAGTTTTTTGTAATCATTTTAACACAATTATAAAAGGAGATAACTTACCGTTGTAAAATTAGATCGCGGTGGAAAAAATTGCAGCATTGACAAAACGCTCTCATTCGGCAAACATTCCAGAACTGACCAGTAGTGACGAGCCGCGCACGTATGCATGTTATAAAAAGACGGTTGCTAGGAAGGTACTTGTGGTGACGCCACACAGATACACCGCATATTAACCGAGAACAGGCGATTAGGCCATATTGGGTCTTAGGCCATATAGGGTCCAGGTTTCTTAGTTGAGAATTGTATTCATTATGTTCATTTATTTTTACCTTCTGCGTATATCCTAGAAGTACTTAAATTTTCTCTTCTACATATATTTTCATATTTTAAAGCGTTTCTTGAAATCAAAGTGAAACATTTCTAATGTTTCACAGTATTGTATTCCTGTATATGTATTTAATTGTTTCTCAATCCATTCATATTTTATATTTAATATTATTATGTATAAGTATAGATAATGTTTCTATGCAGGTATGCCTGGAAAGAAGAACACAATTGTATATCAATGTTGTCCAGAACCTTACGTTGATGTTACGTTTACGATACAGATAAGAAGAAGAACATTATACTATTTCTTCAATCTAATAGTTCCTTGCGTACTCATCTCTTCAATGGCTCTACTAGGATTCACATTACCACCGGACTCGGGCGAAAAACTAACATTAGGTACATGCAAAATTGTCGCACTGTGTGTTATGCACTCATATGCTGTGTGAGTGCTGCTTTTAATAAACACTGATGGCCATGCTAAATGAATAGATCACGCAGTGTCATCTTTTTCTAGTTATTTTATTTTCCTTATTTTTATCACACTCACACTTAATCCAAAAATGCAATCAACACAATAAAACACATCCTTCAACGTCTTTCCTTCAACGACATAACACCATATTATGTATAAAAACAAAACATCACCAACTTAAACAAAATCAACAAAAATTACAACAACAACAACAACAACAACAACAATAACAACAACATCTAAAAGAAAACATCGAGAGCCGTTCCCTCTGTGTGCCACGTTTTGAACAACGGACACAAACACTTTCAAAATCCAAAATCTTCATTTCAGGTGTCACCATACTTCTTTCATTGACTGTATTTCTCAACCTAGTAGCAGAAAAGATACCAACTACGTCAGACGCAGTTCCTTTGATAGGTATGATAGGCCACCAGGAGCATCGTATGTTTTGACGCCCTATGTCCCTTGCAGGACCTGCCCGTTGATACTTGGAGGGCGTCACAACTGCATGTTAAATTCCTTGCTAATTGTTACACACTTTCCATATTTCCTGGCCGTGTAACCCTTCCAAAGAAATACTTGAGAAACATTCTCCTCACACTAAGTAGTACATAGTTTTAGATGTAGATAATTTTATTAGACATGGCTCTGATACCTAATGGTAAGTAAATCAAGACAACTTTAGACAATAATTTTTTTGAGGATTATAATAATCTACAGCATCTTCGGAAAATCGTCGTCGATACTTGTGCTTACATTATATACCTACAAGTCATCCTTGATAAAGACTTCAGTATGCTTTCATACATAATTCATTTAATGTTACTAGAATACCTACTCTCCTTAAATTCAGAAAAGTATAATAATTCTAATTTAAACTCATTTTAGGTAGTGCTGGCAGTGGAATAATCGACTAGTTGACAAAATTCACTTTCTGCTATTAATCGACTAATCGATCAATCACAAAAAGCGATTTCATCGGATAGTCGACTATTCGATTGCCAACAGTAGTTCAAAATGCTTTATTTTATTGTATAGTCTTACACCTAACGGTGAAGGTATTTAAAAATGAGTAAATAATGAAGTTTTGGGTACACATGTACCTAGATAAATTTGAATAAATAGTGACATACAGGCTGATCCAAATTAAGTCGGCACCCTAGATATAATATATAAATATGGTTTCGTTGAACTAAATATAGAAGCAACTAGACAAGGTAAAGTACGATATAAACAATAAAAATCTGACTGGTCTTGAAGAAAAACTGTGGTCGAGTGATCATATGGCGTAGAGTATATCATGCTATGTTGCCTATCCAAACTCGTTTGAATATCTATAAGAGGAGGAAATATCAGGCACGTGTTTCCGACTCATTGGTCATTGTCAGTACGGTGAGATATCCTTGGCGATAGAAGCATCAAATAGAAGTCCATAAGAATGACAGACCGTCATTTATAGCTTAGTTTTAGAAGATCCCCAGATCTGAGAGCAATCGACACAGCTACGAGGCAGCCATTGTCAACCCGCGTGCCAACCGATCCAGGAGTGATAAATTAAAGTCTGTCATCTTGATGGTCTTCCGTGCGTACCTCCTATCTCCAGGAATACACCACCTTATCTTTGGCTACACTATACTGATGATGACCAATGAGTCTGAAACACATATCTGCGCTTGTACTTCATGGAATTTCCCGATATTTTTTGTCTTGTATTATTATTTATCCATTACATTCCTTTTTTGATTTATATACAGGATGAGTCATCTCCGCGGGAAAGGCAGATTGTGACTTTATGAGAAAAGATATTTCAAAACGGTTTTCTTCCAATGATAGATATAGTTTTTTAAATGGGTCACCATATATATTATTACATTGTTGTATTCCCCGCATAATTCTTATTCAAAAGGTTACAAGGTGGTATAGGCCTAACATTTAAGGTTTTAGACTACCATTTTTGTGAAAAATTCATTGTTTTTATAAAATTATATTTCTCGAAAACGACGTATTAGAAGGACACAGTTTTTTATAGAGTTATTCATAATAAAAGGTCATAATACAAACGTTTTTATTTTTTTGCAATTACTAATTTAATTTGCCGAAAACTGGATTATAGTTACATGACATATTTTTGTTTAAAAGTGATTTTTTTTTGAAATGGAACACCTGTATATCGGTTCATTTTTGGATTGCTTACTAACTTTCGCACCAAAAAGTGGCCGTTACTGAGCTATTGTCGTTTGCTGATATAATTTTGCCAACTTTATGTTTTTTATTTGAATACGGCATAGTGATATTTGCCGTGAAATTGACAACTGAACAGATGATATTTAATAAGTTGCTTTTCAATTGTCAAGCCTGATTTTATAATGAATTTGTCTAAAAATGAGCTTCGAAATATGATTTTTGTATGTATTGGGGTAATGACAAAAAAATTGGATATATCTTATTTACAATACAACAATATAATTCAAAGAATATGTAGAATATGGTACAATAAATAAATTTTAAAACCAAACAAAAAAAGTTAATAACTTGCTTTTAGTATGTACAGAAACCGAAACTGATACGTGACTGGATGAGTAATTAGTGGAACAGAAATAATAATAATAAAATAACAATTAATATGAACATTAAAATAGGTCAAAATTAAAAGTGTTCAAATTCACTTTTAAAAGCTTCTGAACATGCGTAATGATAAATCGACATTAATAAGACGTTGACTACTTGTATTTCGAAGTTATTGTCGAATATGTTACCTCGTAACTTCTTTTGTGGTCACAAGTATACTGTAATTTACACCTTTACAGATCCCTATAAAAAGAAACTAAAAATCACCAAGAATACCTCCCTATACATTTATGCTCCACCTATCCTGATGATCTATTTATTAGTGAAGTAAGGGTTTTCATTTGAAAAGTAATTAAAATTTTTTTTTTGTTAACTGTTTCGTTTCTATGGAAACCAGCCTCATCCGCAAATAGCACACTATGAAAAAGAATTGCCCGGGCATTCATTTTAATTACTGCCCATTGGCAGAGCACTCTTCTAGCTTTAAAATGGGTGCGTAACTCAATATTTAAATGTATTCAGTAAGGATATGATATTTACTTAATTTTAAGGCCTTTGCAACGATGGTTTGGCTAATATCCAGCAAACGTCTTCTTTCATGGGTACTGACGTATGAATTATCTATTGTTACCATATTAATTTTTAATTGATTTACATCATAACCACATATTTAGGTTTCCTTGGTTTTGAATTAGCAATACTACCAATAATAATGAAATCATCCATTAGTCTTCTGAGGGCATCTGTTTTGGGATATCTTCTCTCAGGGTAACGCTTCTGGTAAACTTTTTGACCTAATAAATAATATTTTTGACATTCCTTCGGTACAAAAAGACCGTATTAAAAAAAACATAAAGTTGGCAAAATTATACAAAAAAACGATAATAGCTCAGTAATGGTCACTTTTAAAATAATAACGTCTTAGATGTTTTTGGTGCGAAATTTAGCAAGCAATTCAAAACTCAACCGATATACAGTCTGTTCCATTTGAAAAATTTACTTTTAGGCAAAAATATATCATTGCAAAAAAATAAATTATATTAGGACCTTTTCTTTTAAGCGACTCTACCAAAAATTGTGTTAATCTAATACGTCGTTTTCGAGAGATGTATTTTATAAAAACATGGAATTTTTCAGAAAAATGGTATTAAGTCAAAAACCTTAAATTTTAGGCTGATACTATCTTATAACTTTTTGACTGAGAATTATGCGGGAAAAAATGTAATAATATATAGTGTTCCATTTAAAAAACTATAACTATGGTCAGCCACCAAGTTATGAAACACTCTGTCTAATACAAAATAGTTGAAAACGTGCTCCTAATAAGTGGCTATCATAGGGAAAAAATGCCTTCCCCACGGAGATGGCTCACCGTGTATAATTTTCAAAACTTCCTTCAAGAACGTATATTGATCCTGGTTTAACGGCCTTCTATTCAAATACAAATAAAACGAGACGAATAGAAATAAAAGCCTCTAAATTAAGCGTTTTTTTTATTCATTGTGTTTATCCGTATACAACGATGCCCCAGATAACATTTCCAGCATGGTGATTTAGCTTGTTATATTACATGTCTGGTTAAATTAGATGAAATTTGTTAATTGGAGAGTATCGTATAATTTCACTAGACCCTAAGAATAATTCATCTAATTTAACCAAATCCTATCTTTTATAATAAGCGAGATCTCCATGTTGGAAATCTTATCTGGAACACGTTGTATGTTAAAGAAAATTCCTTGTTTCACAAACATAAAAACTATAAGATAACTATTTGATATATGTATATACAAAAATATATAGCTACATCTACGGAACTTACCTAATACCACACTTTTAGATTTTAAAATATTGAAATGGTTTTTCAGGTTCTTTGGAATCCTTTTCTTTATACGATTATAACAATGAACCCAAAATAGTTATGCTTCTCGGAAGCTTCACAATAACTCTTCTTGGTTCACTGTTATATTGATAATGAAAAATTATTTCCAAAGAATCTAAAAGAATAAAACCAATTCAATATTTTAAAATGTCATATTGACTTAGTGGCTTTATTCCCAATCATATTAAACTAATAACAAAAATACTAAGACAAGTTATCATTTGTAGCTTACCTATGTCAGAAGTTTTGCAATATTTTTTTAATTTCCAAGGTCTATGAGTTTTGATAGTTTCGGATGACATACTTCTAGACTGCCCTAGTTTATTGCATTCTTTCACTAATTGATGCTATTTTCGTGTACATGTGCGTTTTACTATTTATAAACATACTACTACTACTATAATTCTGCTACTTTAAATGTTATACAGTAAGAGATTTGATGGATAATGATAAACGCCATGAAGATCATGTAAAAACAAAATTTACTGGATACTCTTGTATGTCAAAGTCTTTTGAGGGTGAAAATATGAATAGACCATAAATTTTCATTTGAAGATACATTATGTTTTTGTTGCAAAAAGTGTATGTAATTCCTTTTAATCCTACATTAGCCCATTTTATCGCATAACCTTTGTTGTAATAGTCTAAAACTAATGATTAACGTACACCTACAAATCTGTTTGCTATTAGATTTGGTTTTGAGCAAAACCAAATGAAACATAATTGTCTTCTCCTGATTGGTGATGATCTATTCATATTAATGGTATATAAGGATAGCAAATAAATCTTTTAGCATATCATCAGATAGTACCATTGAATTGAAAAAAAATATGGAAGGAGCCCAAAGCTGTATTCAAGCTGTGTTCTGTTGCAGGAGTGACCATCTTGCTATCGTTGACTGTGTTCCTGAACCTCGTGGCAGAAACCTTGCCCCAAGTATCTGACGCCATTCCTCTGTTAGGTACCAATCGTTCTATGTCTGACCTGCCTGTGCTGACTACATATCCTCAGTGCTGCCTGATTATGACATATGTGTATTATTGTGTATATGTGACTGTTTGTATCCGCGCGCGTTTCCTATGTTACTTTTATTTTATTCAATTTGTATTCAACATTAGCTTCAATTATTATACTTATTTTCTTTTTCATTGGTTATTATAAATTCATTTATTTATTTATTTTTTAATTTTAATTACGATATCAAAGGAGAAATGTTTTAGGGCAGCCGGCAAGGTCGGGTCGAAGTGCTGTTTTTCGTATTATCGCAATTAGATATATATATTTTTTTTTTACTAGAATTCATTTTATAATTTTTTTAGTTATTTGCTTTGAACGGAAGTGAGTGTCCCATAAACATTTCCTCTTTGAATCGTAACGGGACAGGCCGGATACTTGGAAAAAAAGCGCTGAAGTACCAGAGACAATTGAAGGCACGGCAGCAGCGCGAGAAAAGAAATCTTGTCATTAAACTTTTTATTTGGATTCGTGTTAGACGCGGCACAGGTCACAGGTCAGACGCCTCGCGTGACGCAGCTGTCTGTTGCAGGTGTGACTATTCTGCTGTCACAGACTGTATTCTCCCTGCTGGTGGCGCACGTGATAACCCAGACCTCCGACGCTGTGCCACTGATAGGTTAGCGTTTACGGAATAATAAGCTCCTTATACTTTTTATTTGCAAACTACTAATTTAAACAATATAGAAATACGTATCCAACACACTGCATGCCGCGCATAAGCGCGACATATTCTATTCACGGGGACACCACTTCCTCGACTATTTGACAGCACTTCGCCCACCCAAAATGCCACAGCCACTGTTTTCTAGTGCTTTTTAGTATACATACTGTACTGAACTGTTGGGGTGAATGGATACTTCGCAGCGGTGGACTGGTCTTAAAAATTAATACTCAAAATGCCCGAATAAGTACACATGTACATCTTTTACTGTTTTTAATCCGAAGGTAATTTTCTAAATAATTGTCTAATTTAGCCTTCAGATTAGACCCACTAATAAAAGCTTCTCACTAATAATGATGACGCAAATAAACATTTAATTTCTGGACTAGTTTAATATACCATAAAATATAAAATGATCTTCATCTTTTTAAAACGAAAAATATTTTACAATAATTATTGTTTTGAACAAGCGTCACCATCTGGAATTTATAGTGATTTTAATGATTTATTTTATTGATACCTTTAATAATGGGTGTATTTTAGTGATTTACCGCTCTCAGCTAGAAATTTTCAAGTTAGTAAATTGCCAACATTGAAATTAAAACTTACGTTGTGTCTAAATGTCCGCCGGCGGTCTTGCCCGTATAAACTGTGAGTTTTAGTGCGCAATACAGCGACCTTTATCTTTTAATAATTACTAACAGGCTGAATTTTTTTTTTTTGTTTGACGAGATGCCAAACTTTTCCCTCTTGCGAAGATTCTCGGTAGTGGTAGCTGATAAACAACGCATGAGTGCAATATGTCGATTGGGTGATTGTTCAAATTTTATTACTAACGGTTAGCGTTTTAGTTAATTCTGGAGATAATTTGATAAGAAACACGAAAAGACATTTGTCCTACAAAATCGATAGTTTGACAGAAGTACCCCCACCCCCGAACATGTACAAATAACGAGCTCACAAAAAATGATTACTAACCAGCTGCTTTTTTTTTACTATTCCTTATAAATGTTTTCAAAATGAAATGGCCTCATTGCCCTACAAATTGAATGGTATGTTTTTCCAGTCCTACGCTCCGAAGTTGTCAGTTCCACTGTAACCCTTTTCTCATTACTAACTGTAGGACAAAGATAACACATGATAGGTTGGCGTATTCTCTGGCCAAATAAGATAGTGTCCTAAAAAAAATTGGCATGTATCGCTGGTCCGACAAAAATTATTTTAAATAACAAATTAATTTATAATTGCGGTTTTGGTAAATTAATATACTTTTATTACTTAAGCGGAATTCTAATGTCTACCAAATCTAGCAAATAGTTTTAGATTATCAAAAAGCATTTCTCGTGATTTTAAGCTGTAACGGTAGGCCCTGTATATAATGAACAAAATATAAATATAATATAACATCCAAAATATTTATATTAAGGTAATGTATATCATGAAATTAAGGTAGATAATAAATCAACACAGATCGGGAAACATATATTATTCATTTATTTGTATTAAATTATTATATTCCTGTTTAAAATGTTTCTATATAAATTCTGTATATGTAAGAAAGAAATAGTGCGTAGGTGTATCTGTGTGCAAGAAACACAAGTGGCGTCAATGTTATCAAAGTCAGCCAAGAGTTTAGGCGGCGTTAACAAGAAACGGTTTGTGTACAATCAACACGTGAGCAACCATGAACGCTACATATTTTGCGAGTGCATGTTCCCACGAACAGAGTTTGAATAGAAGTAAAGTACATAAGTGGCTCGGGGAATTCCCTAGAAGAATACGGTGTGACCTGCCTTAAGCAAGGAGTAGGCAGGCAGACGCTCCCGAACTCGTGAACAAGTAGGTTCACCGGTCCCTTTTGTCGAATAACGACTGGACCGCACCCAAGCTAAAGGGAACGATCTTACAGGCTAATAGTGCGAATAAAAAATATAGTAATTTCAAGAGTGTGTGAAGTTAGCCCCCCTTTTTTCGAATATCGGAAATCTGACGGTTGTTCCAGGTTGTTCTAGGTTTGTTCTAAATTGTTCCAAAGTATTTCAAAAAAAAAGTCAAAATTGGCCGAGATAATTGAAAAAAACGACTTTTTCACCCAGCCCCCCTTTTTTCGAAAATTGAAATTCTGAAGGTTGTTCCAGGTTGTTCTAGTTGTTCTAAACATTGTTCCAAAGAATCTCGAAAAAAAAATCAAAATTGGCCGAGATAATCGGAAAAAACGAGTTTTTGCCAGCCCCCCTTTTCTTGAAAATTGTAATTCTGATGATTGTTCTAGGTTGCTCTAGGTTTGTTCTAAATTGTTCCAAAGTATTTCATAGAAAAAATCAAAATCAGACGAGAAAATGGGAAAAAACCAAAGCCAAAAGTATGAAGTCGGACCCAGTTTTTGCAAAAATTAAAATTTTGACGGTTGTTCTAGGTTGTTCTAGGTTTGTTCTAAACATTGTTCGAATACGTCAAAACCGTATCTCTTATATATCAACAGATATGGCAAAAAAACCAAATCCAAAAGTGTGAAGTTAGCCCCCCTTTTTTCGAAAATCTAACTTCTGACGGTTGTTCCAGGTTACTCTAGGTGTGTTCTCAATTGTTCCAAAGTATTTCAAAAAATAAATCATAATTGGCCGAAAAAACGGCAAAAAAGTTTTTTTTTCTGGCGGCCCATTTTTCGAAAATCGAAATTCTGACGGTTGTTCTGGGTTGTTCTAAGTTTGTTTTAAATTGTTCCAAAGGATTTCAAAAAATAAATCATAATTGGCCGAAAAAACGGCAAAAAACAATTTTTTTCTGGCGCCCCTTTTTTCGAAAATCGAAATTTTGACGGTTGTTCTAGGTTGTTCTAAATTGTTCCAAAGGATTACAAAGAAAAAATCAAAATTGCCCAAGATAATAGGTAAATAGGTGTGAAGTTAGCCCCCCTTTTTTCGAAAATCTAACTTCTGACGGTTGTTCCAGGTTACTCTAGGTGTGTTCTCAATTGTTCCAAAGTATTTCAAAAAATAAATCATAATTGGCGGAGATAATAGGAAAAAACGATTTTACAATGGGCGGAATGCACTTTCCGAACATTACTGTGTTGAAGGAAGTTTTTGTATGATGCAGTTCTATTTAAAGAAATAAACATCTAATATAGCAATAAATATATATTTTCGCAAGAAATATAATGTTCATTTATTACAAAACGATATTGTTACCAAATGCTGATGAACTATTTCAAAGAAAAAATCAAAACCGGTTATGAAAAAACGATATTTTTCCCCAGTCCCTATTTCTTAAAAATCGAAATTCTTACAGTTTCAAAGTATTTCAAAAAAAAAAAAGCGCTGGATATGGGTACCCAACTAAAATCAAACAAAATGGGGAAGTCTATCAGGCTCCCTTTGTTATTTTATTTTGTCTAGTAATAATAAAAATAAAATACTGATTTTGAAGTTTGAAAATTTTAATTATAGTAAACCACTACAACGTTATTTTGTCTAGCCGTGGTCTGGCCACTTTTTTTCATGGTTTTTGCTCCGGGAATGCAAGCACGTGTAGACATTCCTATCAAGTATGCTTATTTTTTGTAGCCCCTCTTCGTAAACATGTTGAAATATGCTGTCTAATTTTCTCACTAAAACGATTCAAAGGCTACTATTACTTTATTTGGAAAAAATATTATATAGGTACCTATTTAGATAATATAAGATAGTATATCCGTCAAAGAGTAGCCGATTTGGGAAAGGCTGTTTTACAATACCAAATTGATAAAAAAATATATTATTTATGTCAATGTTATCAAATAATATAATAATATCAATAAATAAATTTTACAGAAAAAATATATATTTTAGATTTTAGGGATAAACTAAAGCATGAACTCTAATAAAAATAAACAAAGAAACATCAACCTAGCAGCTCATGAGAAAAACACTAATCTTTTTATGAGCAAGGTATAATCATTCTCAATATGTTTATGAGGTAGTTTTTAATCTACATTAATAATGTAACTAACGTCACTGTTCTAATATTATTTTATGTTAGGAGCATCAGCATTTAGTAACAATATTGTTTTCAAACAAATGAATTATATTACTTGGGAAAATATATGTATATTTACTGCTTCTGCTTTATTCTGAATCACAAATGAGTATTATTATTCATTTTAAAATATAGATAATAGGTAAAATCGATTTACCTATTATCTTGGGCAATTTTGATTTTTTCTTTGTAATCCTTTGGAACAATTTAGAACAACCTAGAACAACCGTCAAAATTTCGATTTTCGAAAAAAGGGGCGCCAGAAAAAAATTGTTTTTTGCCGTTTTTTCGGCCAATTATGATTTATTTTTTGAAATCCTTTGGAACAATTTAAAACAAACTTAGAACAACCCAGAACAACCGTCAGAATTTCGATTTTCGAAAAATGGGCCGCCAGAAAAAAAAACTTTTTTGCCGTTTTTTCGGCCAATTATGATTTATTTTTTGAAATACTTTGGAACAATTGAGAACACACCTAGAGTAACCTGGAACAACCGTCAGAAGTTAGATTTTCGAAAAAAGGGGGGCTAACTTCACACTTTTTTTAAAAACGTTTTTTTGCAATATCTTTTGAAATATAAGAGATACGGTTCTGATGTATAAGAATAATGTTTAGAACAAATCTAGAACAACCTGGAACAACCCTCAGAATTTGAATTTTCGCAAAAAGGGGGTCCGTGGGAAAATCGTTTTTTTCTATTATCTCGGCCAATTATGATTTTTTCTTTGAGATCCTTTGGAACAATTTAAAACAAACTTAGAACAACCCAGAACAACCGTCAGAATTTCGATTTTCGAAAAATGGGCCGCCAGAAAAAAAAAGTTTTTTGCCGTTTTTTCGGCCAATTATGATTTATTTTTTGAAATACTTTGGAACAATTGAGAACACACCTAGAGCAACCTGGAACAACCGTCAGAAGTTAGATTTTCGAAAAAAGGGGGGCTAACTTCACACTTTTTTTAAAAACGTTTTTTTGCAATATCTTTTGAAATATAAGAGATACGGTTCTGATGTATAAGAATAATGTTTAGAACAAATCTAGAACAACCTGAAACAACCCTCAGAATTTGAATTTTCGCAAAAAGGGGGTCCGTGGGAAAATCGTTTTTTTCTATTATCTCGGCCAATTATGATTTTTTCTTTGAGATCCTTTGGAACAATTTAAAACAAACTTAGAACAACTCAGAACAACCGTCAGAATTTCGATTTTCGAAAAATGGGCCGCCAGAAAAAAAAAGTTTTTTGCCGTTTTTTCGGCCAATTATGATTTATTTTTTGAAATACTTTGGAACAATTGAGAACACACCTAGAGCAACCTGGAACAACCGTCAGAAGTTAGATTTTCGAAAAAAGGGGGGCTAACTTCACACTTTTTTTAAAAACGTTTTTTTGCAATATCTTTTGAAATATAAGAGATACGGTTCTGATGTATAAGAATAATGTTTAGAACAAATCTAGAACAACCTGGAACAACCCTCAGAATTTGAATTTTCGCAAAAAGGGGGTCCGTGGGAAAATGGTTTTTTTCTATTATCTCGGCCAATTATGATTTTTTCTTTGAAATCCTTTGGAACAATTTAAAACAAACTTAGAACAACCCAGAACAACCGTCAGAATTTCGATTTTCGAAAAATGGGCCGCCAGAAAAAAAAAGGTTTTTGCCGTTTTTTCGGCCAATTATGATTTATTTTTTGAAATACTTTGGAACAATTGAGAACACCCTTAGAGCAACCTGGAACAACCGTCAGAAGTTAGATTTTCGATAAAAGGGGGGCTAACTTCACACTTTTGGATTTGGTTTTTTTGCCATATCTTTTGATATATAAGAGATACGGTTTTGACGTATTCGAACAATGTTTAGAACAAACCTAGAACAACCTAGAACAACCGTCAAAATTTTAATTTTTGCAAAAACTGGGTCCGACTTCATACTTTTGGCTTTGGTTTTTTCCCATTTTCTCGTCTGATTTTGATTTTTTCTATGAAATACTTTGGAACAATTTAGAACAAACCTAGAGCAACCTAGAACAATCATCAGAATTACAATTTTCAAGAAAAGGGGGGCTGGCAAAAACTCGTTTTTTCCGATTATCTCGGCCAATTTTGATTTTTTTTTCGAGATTCTTTGGAACAATGTTTAGAACAACTAGAACAACCTGGAACAACCTTCAGAATTTCAATTTTCGAAAAAAGGGGGGCTGGGTGAAAAAGTCGTTTTTTTCAATTATCTCGGCCAATTTTGACTTTTTTTTTGAAATACTTTGGAACAATTTAGAACAAACCTAGAACAACCTGGAACAACCGTCAGATTTCCGATATTCGAAAAAAGGGGGGCTAACTTCACACACTCTAATTTCAAGCATTATTTAAAAGTAAGAGAAAAGCCTAGTGAGAAAAGAGATATAATTTTAATAAAACAAATAGTGTACTACGTGAGGTAGAAGTTTTATTAAAAACAAGTGTGTGCCGTGATTCGCTATAAAAAAGACGGCGATTTCAATCCATCCGGGGGGAAAGCTGCTGATGAAAACACCATTTCCACCATCATAGCATCTGTATAAAGGTACCCAACGTAAATTGATTTAAAGGCCTATATCATGCATGCATTTTTTTGTGATTAAAGAAATAAAATCTAGTTAAATTCACGAGATATTATTTATGTAAGGCAACGTTGTGGTATTGATCTATTATATTTGCCTATGTTGTAATTGATGCGTAATTTGTATTGAGACATACCATTTGAATTGTGTTTCGTTCTGTAACATTTGTTTGTAACCTGATCTGTGTTGTTGGTGTTTTAATCAATATATTAATAATATTTAAATATCCTTTTGCATATTATTTGTCTATCTTAACATAAAAAGTTTGGATTATAAAAAAAGAAGTAATAGTACGTCCAGAAAAATAATCTTAGTGTCTAAATACCCGAACCGTCTGGAGATTAAGAGTCTTATGCAAAACCGAACTATTTATCTGAGCTAATTACGCGGAGCGTTCAATAAGTCAATTTTAGTCATTGTATTTATTTTATTCATTTTAATTATATTTTAAATCCGTACTATTACATATGGTGCCCAACTTTAGGGCCGTACTATTACAAAGCTTTAATATGCAAATTTACATTCGATGCAAGTTTTTGAATTTTTCATACACTTTTATGTGTTTTATTAAATCTTCCACAACGTGACCGAAAAATTTTCTTTTTAGTTCTAATATAATATTAATTTTAATATCTAGTTGTTTGTTTAATTAAAAAATAACGTAATTTATATGAAAAGTTCTGAAAAATTTGGGAAAAAATGTTATAAAAAAATGTTTTTTTAATAGCCAAAAAATATGCTTAGTTTTCATATTTGAATAAAATTTTTTATTATCTTATAAGAAATAATAACAGCATTTTTATTTATGCATATAACAAAAATTAATTAATCTTCATCAGATTCATTCGTCGACCCTTAATCTTCGTTACTACGAACATTATTCTCATCTCTATCTTCCTGACAAATCATTTTTATCCTTCATTTACTATTTAAGCGAAATGTATTATATTATACTTATAAGTTATAAAAGTAAATAGAAATAAAATGTACTTTTTAAAATTATTAGGTACTTAAAAAATGTAACAATAATTTTACATAAATACTCGTATATATAAATTTAATTTAAAAAAAATATTAATTTCATAATATAATTTTAGACAATATTTAATTTACTTACTTTTCATAAGACAAATATTTAGATTTTACCCTAAACTACACGTAGCAAGAGGCATGATATCCTATTACCTCGTCATTCCAACTCTCGGGCAGTACCACATCTTGATATCTGAGGTGTTATATGTTGCTTTCAAGCCTTTAAAAAAGTTTTACAAGAGAACAAAATTTCTTTTTACAATTTTTTAATGTCCTCTTTCTTTTCCCTAAAATTAGGTTTTCCAAACAGTAAATTGAAAAAAAAACACTCCATAATCACTTTTTATTTCGTGTGAATACATGATACAAACAATCATAGAATTACGACGGGCCAGTGCCCACATGATCCAAATGTAAGCCACAGTTTGTATTTTTTTATCAATATTTCCCACCTTTTTTGTAGGACATTAGTAAAATCGTGTTCTACACTTTATTCCCAATGAGAGAAAAAAACAGAATTAAGTAGGTTGTTAGTAATGAGAAATGTGTTACCGTGGAACTAACAATTTCGGAGCATAGGACTGGAAAACATATCATTCAATTTGTAGGACAATGTGACCATTTCAATTTAAAAGCATTTGTTAAGCAATAGTAAAAAAATCAGGTGGTTAGTAATCATTTTTTGTGACCTCGTCATTTGTACATGTTGGGGGTGGGAACGCTTCGGTCAAACCATGGATTTTGTCGGACAGATGTTTTTTCGTCTTTCTTATTAAATTATTTCCAGAAATAACTAAAACACTAACGAGTAGTGATAAAATTTGAACAATCACCCAGTCAACATATATGCACCTATGCGCAGTTTATTAACTACCACTACCGAGAATTTTTGCAAAAGGGAAAAGTTGAACGTCTAGTCAAAACGAAGCTACTCACGAAAATTCAGCCTATTAGTAATCATTAAAAAAAAGCCGATGTACTGAGGACTATTTCGCCGGTCGACGGAATTTTACGATTGTAGTAACGTGTTCGACAACAAAAGCGTGTTTTATGTAGATACGACAGAATGGGAGTACATATTTGCTTTGTCAATCCCCGCCGGTCGGCGGCATGTTACTAAACTACATGAAAACTCCGCCGTTATCGTAACGGTCATGATCATAACCATATACATGACATATATCTTAAAGATATTTTGTTTTTTCTAAGTTATGAGTTTTCATGTAGTTTAGTAACATAAACTACATGAAAACTCCGCCGTTATCGTAACGGTCATGATCATAACCATATACATGACATATATCTTAAAGATATTTTGTTTTTTCTAAGTTATGTAAAGTTAAGCTTAAATGCGGAATACTCGTTAAACAGTATTGAATTACTTTGAGCTAAATGCTTGTGTTGTTCTTTATACTATTATGAGTAATTCACTCCTGTATTTTTTAATTGTATTTGAATTATTATTGTTAAATTTTTAATTCAGTTAAAATCAGGTTTGTAATAATTAGTAAGCAATACATATATTAAAATACACAAATAAACACTGACAAAAAAATCTATTTTAAATTATTTGTGAGTAATTAACAACTATAAAATATGTGTTCTTGATATCTGAAGTATACACTTATTATATATAGTAATTATACTTTACTTATTATACCAATAATTGACACTATTTTTTAATTTTAATTATTCATTATATTCTTTATTATCAAACTAAGTATTGCTATAATTAATAGGAAATAAATTCATTAAAATCTATTTGTATAATGGTTTTGATGTAATTTGTAGAAAGAAAACAATCAATATTTAGTAGTTATAAGTAGTATTTATTGCTTGTGAAGTAATAAAACGAGTATTTCTTAATACATAAGCATTACAAAAATCTATGTCACTTATAATTATATCGTAAAATATTTACAAACATGTTTTTATAGTATTCCATTCTATTTTAAAAGCATGAACAAAGAATGAGTTGTTAAAACGACTTTGTTATACTTATGTGCGTTTCGAATTCTTTTTATATAAAAACGGTCCTATATTAAGTTTTAAATAGTTTTAACTTTTAAATAAATCTGTAATAAAGTATTACTATTAACTTAAAGAAAAGTATATGCAAGGACACTGATTAATCAAGTTAGGGAAAATTGAAAGATACTTGCTATACGATCCTCGTAACTTTCAAATTAATGTAATGAATAATAGTTTTTAAATAATAGCTTATGAACAGTCTCTAGTAAAAGTATTATCTCATAAATGAGAACATAATTCACAGTCAATAATAAAAAGTAATTAAAGTATGTACATAAATGATGTAGTCTCTATTTTTGCTCAGAGTAACACAACATAATATTCTAATTATATACTTAATATAACAAAGTCAAATATTGCTAAATTGTCGCCTAATAATTTCTTTCTAAATTCTTCGCTCCGTTGATAAATTTCTTTGTCTGCATGCAGTTTATGACCAGATTCACACGCACATAAATAACTAAAGCTAGGTTATGATCATGACCATCACATCAAGGGCGGAAAATTCATGTAGTATACTAATATGCCGCCGACTGGCGGAAATCGACAAAACAAGTGAGCCCATTTCGCAGTGTCCTTTAGTTTATACGGGCAAGACCGCCGGCGTACGTTTGGCCACTGCCTAAAATTTAATTCAGAACATAATCACAATTGAAATAAATTGGTGTGGGTACAACCCAGCTTTTTACAGCACAAATTTTGGAAGTTTTTCTTTTAACACGTCTGTATTCCTCATAAACATCCTTAGACTGCATAATTTAAACGATTGTTGTTAAAAAAAATGTTTTTTAATACGAAGCTTGTCTAAATTTTGATAATCTCTTTGCATAAAGGGTGTTTTAAAACTAAATTCTGAATATTTTGCAATTTATAAATTAGCATGGAAGGAATTATTCGCAAAGAATATGTACAAAATTGTTTCTTTAAAAACTGTTTCGCTAGAACAAATTTTAAAAATTTAAAAAACCTTTACATGAAAAATATTCTGGTTATTTTTATGTGAGTTGTAAAATTGCATGGAAGGAATGATTTGCGAAGTGTAAACAAGAAATTATTATATTTCTGGATACGAGCTCAAAGCAAATATTGAAAATTTCCTTGGACAAAATGTGTGTCAAACTGAATTCTAAATATTGTTATGCCCCTTATAAATGTGTATGAAAGAAAATATTGGTGAGGTACATCCAAGAATTTGTATCTACAAAAGGGTTGAAGTGACACTTCTCATCCAAATTTTGAAAGAATTTTTATACAAAAGTTGTCCAAGTATTTTCAAAATATCATTTTCACTCTTAAGTAAAGCGCTTCTTCTTGTTTACTAAGATTGCATGCATAAATTTAAAATATAGTGTCGATATGTTTAGCCGTTTAGGCGCAATCATGTTCTCAGACTGATATACGTAGGAACACAATCAGACACCCACAAAAGAAGACACACACATCATTCCAAGAACCACTTTGTCTTTATGAGAAAACTAGGAAACGTAATGATATGCGAACAGTTCGCATGGTCATACTTACATCTATATTTTATTATACTACGTGTAAGAAGATAAAATATGCATTTGAACTGAATTACATACTTTTTTTATAGGTCCGTGTAATCGTTATATTTTTAGAATACACAGGGTATGACAAATCCGATATGTTCTATATAAGGAACGATTTTTTGAGGTGTGAAATGACTATAAGCCATGACAATATTATATCATTTCTCTTAATAATTCTAATTAAACAAATTTTTTATGGCTGCTTAGGATTCATCTAATGATAAGAAATATTCAGTACATGATACGACTGTCGACCTGTCATGCCCATCTTTACGTTTTCAAATGGCACCTTAATTAGTTTTCCATGAACAAGTTTATTGATGTCATTATGTGACTTTCACCAGTAGCAAATCTAAAATTTTAAGATAAATATTAATTATTTAAATTATCTTAAAATTCTATTTAGTAGTTTAATTGATAATTTTAATTTAATAAGACGTATGGTATTTGCAATTAAAGTGCAAATACATAAATGAGAAAAAGTTTGAAACCGTTTTAATTGACGTAGTATAAAAAATTTCAATTTTATCAAATAATAATCTTTATGGCATTATGTTAATTTACAAAAAGAACAAAAAAGTAGTTAATAAAAAATAACAATATAGAAAAAAATTAAAAAACGTTTGAAACTTTTACTTAAATTTAGGCGACGCTTTATGTACTAGTAGTTGAGCCTGTTACCCATATATTGTATTAATCTGTGAAACGATGCCTTTCAATCGCCTCCTTGTCATACAAATAATTTGAGTTGTGCGCCTTCATTTAATTTAAATGATGTTTCATGAGCAAATGTTCTACTAATGGTTCATACAAGTCTGTCAATTTTTCTTATTATTATCATTAACATTTTCAAACCTCTCTTCAAGATCTAAGAAAGATCTGTGCATATTTTTATCAGTAAAACAATGAGCTACTAAAATAGTAAACATCTTACCTGGTTTTCTATAAATTAAGTAAGGAATGAAAAAGTCTATAATTAAGATATTGTATCAAAATGATGTAGTAAGCTGACGTGAGAAAACTGTTTATACATTTAAAAAAATGGGTGTTTCACTAAAAGAAATCTACATATGTATGTAATTTAATATACTTCCTATTAAATTTTAACGAATTAGCGATATTTTTTATTTAGTTTTCGCTTGACATATTATCATATACTATAAACGACAAATTAAATGGCGAGCGGTGGAAGTGCCGCGCATCTAACACTTAATAAATTAATAATTTATTAGACGTTACAGAAACAATTAAACGTATATATAATGAGATATATGCATATATATTCATTACCAAACGGAATAATATAAATAATGAGATTTTAATGTATAAACAGGTATTTAATAATATTTTCAAACCAGTATAATGTTTACAGAAGAAGCAATTTGATGTTACAATTAATAAAACAATTTACATATGAAATGAGATTTAAATGTACAAACAGGTGGTTAAGAATACCGCAATTCACAATTCCATTTGCTTGCATGCGTATAAAAAATATTTAATTTATAAATGGTTTATTCCTTTATTACAAACAGTACAATACACCACATTTCTTGGAAATATTTGTAATAGTAAATTAAAGTTTTAACTAAACAAATTAATCTTCTTCGGAACTGAAGTTGTCGTTTTCACTGTCACTCTCATTATTTACATTCATAATTACACTTTCTGTCGTTTCATCAACTAACATTTCTGATTCTAAATATTTATCTTCAATATTAACAACATGATTTCAACGTTATTGCCAATCTTCTTGAGAAATTCTCGAAAATTCTTCTTCCGCTATTCTACGAAAATCTTCTATCTTAAAATGTACATATCTTGCAATGACATTGTTGTTGACGGTGGCCCAGATCAAATCCAATTGAGATCGGGGTGATATGGTGGAAGTCTCAAAACTGTGTGTCCATTGCGTTGTAGAATTTCGTCGAACTTATACGTTTTATATTGACCCTAATAGCGTTCGATTAGCTGGTCTAGTTGTGGCTTTAACGTTCTAGTGCCAAGAGCAATTATTTTTAAATGCTAACCATTCAATCATTTCATTTTTCTTACAAATACTTGTTGGAGCATGATTTGTTTGTGTATTGTGTTACGGCGCATTATCAATTAGAACAACGGAGTTTGTGGGCAAATTTGGTATAAGTTTGTGTCCTATCGATCTGTCATAATTTTCTGCTTTCATATCCGAATGGTAATCACCCCTTTTTACGCCAGACTTAAAAATCAATAGGGCGTTAGGGATAAAGCCCATATTGCCTCCTGCGTACACTATTATTATTCTGGGTCCTTTAGATATGTTCTTAAAAAGACCTTTTGTACTTTCATAACTCCACATCTTGGAAGACGTATGACTACTGTGAATGTAAGTCTCATCTATATATACAATGGGTCGATTTGTCTTACAAAAATGTTTAATCTTTTGCAAGTAATCAATTCTTAATGCTCGTATATCTAATCGCTCTATCAAAACTTTCCTATTATTCTGTGTACATCGAAACTTGAATCCAAAATCAGTTAAAATTCTTCTTAATGTTGTGTATCGAACACACCCACGATGAATTGGAATGGAAAGGATCAAAGTTTCGATTCTAATTCATCGTGCATCCTTTGGCGTAGAGCTGAAACCGTAACTCGTCGCTCGTCTGTTCTATGAAAACCATAGACCATATCTCGCATTATTCTTATTTGATACTCCGGCAAACTTCCGACACTCCTTGTTCATTGTCTCTTCTTATCAGGACTTCTACATTTTTTTTATCGCTATTTGATGCTGTATTTTCCTCTTGCATAATTCTTTCTATTGTTCGCACCGACACACCACTTGCTTCATGAACACATCCTTTTATTTCACTTAATTGCACTGATGTACTTTTATGTTTATAAAAATAATTGTAAATATTAAGAACGACTTCTCGCGTTTGAGCGTGTATCACTTTATGATTCCCTAGCAAAGATATTATTATCCGCCACTGACAAATATAGTCTGACTACTACTTCAGTAAGTGGGCGTTCGCGTTTTTAGACTACAGCGCATCCCCACCTCTCGTCATCTAATTTGGCGTTTATTGTAAATGGTTTTCAAGTATGTAGTTCTATAAAGAAACCAGCTTTTTATACATAACATATTGAATTTTTCCCACCCTATACATACACTATAATTCGTTTGTGGTATGGTCAGTAGTTGTCTAAAGATTATTCTTTTAGACAGATGTCTTTGGGGAAATTACCACGGCCCCACTACACACGACTACTGTGTAAGTAAGATAAACGACGTTAAAAATGTTATAAGTATGGTAGATATTTGTTACTGTCAAAGTAGTGATGGAATCTAGCGCAGGGAAAACTTGTTTAAAAACACTAGATTAACGTTTCGAAAAAAATTATTTGCTTCTTCAAACCATTAAAAATTCAACTACCCCTTATAGTTGCCATACGAGAACACTAGCTAATGGCAAGATTTGACATCATTAATGAGGCAGTGGACCCAAACACATCTCATAAACATTGCTTAGGTATGCTCGTTTCAATCTTAAATAAACAGTGCATTTATTCCTCCTTCCTTATGTAAAAGAAAAAAATAGTTTCTTTCATCATTCTGAATATTCTAGAAATTTGAAATAAACTTTTAATATTTGATTGACATTTGGGACAAGATTCTTTTAGGACATTATATACACTCTCATTTAAGAAACTACATAGAACAAGGAAACGGAGAATATATTTGTAATCTCCATACCAAAAATATGGCAAATATTCCAAATGTGTCTGCTCGTTTCAATCTTAAATAAACAGTGCATTTATTCCTCCTTCCTTATGTAAAAGAAACAAATAGTTTCTTCCATCATTCTGAATATTCTAGAAATTTGAAATAAACTTTTAATATTTGATTGACATTTGGGACAAGATTCTTTTAGGACATTATATACACTCTCATTTAAGAAACTACATAGAACAAGGAAACGGAGAATATATTTGTAATCTCCATACCAAAAATATGGCAAATATTCCAAATGTGTCTGTGATGATTTTTTCCTTGCAAATCATGTTACCAATGACTCAGCGATAAATTAATAAAAAACACCAATTATTGAGTTAAACGCAAAAATATTTAACATAGAAAAATACCTTTTTTGTCCAAACCTCCATTTTAATTTTCTTCCTTTTTTGGGTAAGTATTTTGTCTTTTTCTTCATATCCATGTAATTTTATTGTGCTTTTTATCCTTTTGCTTAATTCCATGCGGAAAGTTTTTTAATAATACATGATACTTCGGATTTATAATTTCCAAAAAAAATGCCATCTCCCAACGTGTATCTGTTGCTTTTTGCTTTTCATGATGACAATGCAACTAAGTCAAACAATTAATTTATAGTTACTTGGTTCTTTCGATTTAGATAGAAACTTTGACATTATTTTGGATATTTATAGAAAAATCTCATCTCATCGTCTCGTCATTTTCTCTCCATTTTTCGTAAAATAGAACGTTAACGAATTAAACACTACTACAATTCGAAAACCAATGGAAAACCATTAATAATGGACTTGGAAATATTTCAAAGTTCAATTTAATATACTTACGCAAAATAGAAGAACAATAATTTTATACAATCTGCGATTATCGAGAGAGCAAACGAAAACAAAAGCAGCAATTAGGAGGGCAATATAGAGATTAGAAAGAAATTTTTATTTTCCAGTCCATCGCTGGTACTGCGACCGAGGCTAAACTAAATCAAGAGTAAAGTAACTATAATTTGAATCTCATAATCGCTGTGAACATGTGCCTCATGTGCCTCATGTTCCGAAAAGCTCTCCTATTATCCTACTACTCCGTTCCGCTTGCCACTTCTGGATGCCCTGTTTTGTAGGACGGGCCATGCAATTTTAGTCTCTTACTACTCAATATCTCTGCTAGTGAGTGTCAGTGGCTGATGATGGTGCCGTGCCTACCCAGTGCCTTCCCCCTAAAAAAAATTTCGCCATGGAAAAGTGAAGCTGCACGGGGCTAGTACGGGCCTGACTCCATGCCAGCACTCGTTCGCCGATTTACTCTTGTTTGCCAAAGACCTTCTCACCTCCAAGTATCAAATGGCTCTGTCCCACTAGGAGTATTCTTAATCTGTATGTTTTGTTGTTGATATGTTTCATTTCCTATAACTGTTTGTGACTATATTTTTTATGTTTTGTCTTTGTTTGGATTATTTACGTTATTATTGTTATTTGATTATAATTTTCTGTCATGATTCGTTACCTCCTCGTAAGTTTTTGAACTTTTTAAACAACACGAACACTGACTTAAACGATATAAAACTAAACAAACCGATTATAAAACAAAATGTATTTATTAATAAGATTTATTTAAATAAAGAATAGATCTAATCAATAATTTGGCAAGCTGTGTCTTTCATAATATTAAAATCATCATTTTGTGGTACGTAGTGAGGAGGTCGTGGCTATCATGAATCGGTATCAAGCTGGATAATCTCCTCCACGGCAACCACACAGGTAATAATGCACAGTAGGGTGGAGCGAAATATGACATTTTGAGGTACTGAAAAATTAGTAAGTACACGAAAAAGGTGCAACTATGTCTGTATGTTTATTATAAACTATTACTTTAAATCCCTCATCACTCAAAATTAAGATATACAGTGGACCTATTCTAATCATCACTGATACAGTGTCTGACAAAAGTATAACATAACAACAAATTACGATGACAATTGAAGGATGTGTTATGTGAATATCGAATACTCAATCTATGATAAATTAATCTTGACAAGATTCAAACCTTCAACTTCAGCATATCAGAAGGACTCCTATCGCTACAACGATCTGCTGCATCGTCTAGGATGCTAAAGTATATTAATATGGATTATACTTTTGTTATTTTACTGTATCTTTGTTGGTTAAATTCCTAACGATTTTCATAATATACCGTTCTTAAACTAAATTTTGGTCTTTAAATAAATGAAGGAAATACTTTCATTAAATTAGTTTGTTTGAAAGTATCGTGGCATTGTTAAAATTATATTATCTTCAATGAAAAGGTTATGAATCCTCTGCTATTCGTATTGTTAATCCTCATTTCGCGGCTTTTATTTTATATAGATTAGAGAGGGTGAGTTCAAATTCTACCTCTTAAATTTTGTACTTGTTATGGATTCAGAAGGAAAATTAACGTGTAGGAAATGGTCTGCGATTTTTTTATAGACAAACACTTGTTTTCGTCTTTTACTAAAAAGCTAAAAGCACATTCATAAGATCACTTTTCGTCGTATTTCTAATAGAGCACACAACATTGTTATAAGACATTTTGATTTTTTCTGGACATCATCACCTTTTTTATTTCTACTAGACACCATGTTATCTTCACCATTAGAAAGACATATCTCTTCTGATTTCTACTATATCTAATGTGTTGGCGAATGTTTTTGTTATAAGGTTTTACTAGTCAAAGAATTTATTTTAAGATACAAAATCGAAATGAAGGTCATCATAAATTTTACAAATATTAAATACCTCAGTGCCTGGTTATTAATTAGTAAAAGAAAATGTCCAACGGAAAGGAACGAAATATACCTTAACCGTTTTGAATTCATCAAATTGAACAGTATAACAATAGCGACTACAAAATATTTATAAATGTATCCAAAACGATAACAGCCTTATCGCACTGTTTCTTTAATGCTTACGTTAAAAGGAATTTGAATGACAGAATTAAATTTAAATACTACCAGATTCATGTTATATAGTTTTTAAGCTGAGGATAATTTAATTCAGAAGTTTTCTGAGCTAGATTCTCTGGATTTTTTGTATGGATGTTATTCAAATTAAAATTTATAAAGACGATGCCCCTCAAAATAAGATAATACCTTCAAGAAAAAGACTAGCAGAAACATACAAATATATAATTGCTCGTTAATTATTTTCTTTTCTATTGTTATTACTGTTATTGTTAATTTCTTTAACAAACTATAAGAAACTTAATTCATCGATAATTAAAAAATAATGTAATCTTAACATCGTATACATGTTTGAAATGATGTTTTAGAATCTAATATGGTGTCCATAAGACAAAATAAAGTTGATTATGTCCATCAAAAACTCAATTATTTTTTACTCGAGCAGTTGCATGATTAACTAAAACGTCTCAAAAACATTTTAAATATACTATTAGATAGCAAAAGAAAAACAGAAAAATCATATATACATTGTGAAAGAGTTAATAAATAAATTTAAGTATTTAAGAGTGATGCTAGCGAACAATAGACAAAGAAATATTGAAATCAATGAAAGGATAATAACAACAAACAGGTTTGTTTATGTCCATGCTGCTAAAGAGCAAATTACTAAATCTGCAAAATGAAGAGTTATAAAACAATAATCCAACCATCATTGATGTATGTGGAAACAACGTGTCTGACGAAGAAGCAGTAAGAAGACCTGAGAATAGCAAAGAGACGAATAGCGAGAAGTATACTAGAAATATGGAACGATGTAGTAAGAAAGAGCAGACAGCAAGTAGCCAAATGGCGGGGCTACATATAGACATTGAACTCTATACTATACGTAATTGGAACGGCAAGTGCTTTTAAACTTAGTGAAGCCATGTCGTGCTTATGCAACCCGTCATTAGTGGGTATTTCTGTCTCACTTTTGCACATTGTTAGCTATACACAATTCACCTCTAATTAAGTTTAAATTCGATATAAGAAGGTAACAAAGTGATTGAAATAGTTTAACAGTACCGATTTTGAAACCTTTTAAGTAAATAGGATTTATTTATTTATTTTGTATGTATATAATATAGAGGGTAGTAAAATAAAATTTTAAATAAACTTATGTAAATTCAAAATGAAAGCTTTTATCACTTCTTCTATCCGCTAAATTATTACACTTATATACAATACAGTTCCAAACCATTGTAAAATAGTAAATTATTTATAATTGAGGATAGAAGATTGTATATGCTCATATAACACAATAGATAAGACTGCGACAGAGATACCCACTTATCGGTTGTCACAGTCGGCTTCAACGCCTGCCGTAGTAAAATATACCTACACTCCGTTCCAGTTACGTATACTATAGAGTTCAATGCATATAGATAGCTGGTCCACTTTCAATTATATATGAAGTATTGGAATAGAATCTGGGCGGAATAAGGAGGCGCAAGCAAATGAGAAATACAGTAATACCAGAAGTGAAGTAAGATGGAAAGTAAAAGCAAATTGCATATTATGGAGACAAGGGTGTAAAACAATATAAATAAACGAAAGGTCAAGAGAACTTTACGGTGGTTTAACTTCTATAGAAGTGTAGTACTATAATAATTAGACAGAAGACCAAAAAGTGGTTTCAAGAATGTGTCTTTAGCTTTTATATACAATGTCAAATAAAGGCTAGATAAAGGTAAAAAAAATCTCGACGGTTATTACAGGCCCATTTTTTCTCAATATCAATAACATGCACAAAATTTAAAAAAATTTGACTTTTAACCGGCCGGTCTATCTCTAAAAAGAAGCTACATTCTCATAGTAAGGTTCAAAAATGAATCAGCATGTATACAAATTTTTCAATATAAATATCTTTTCTTCGTATATAGAATTTCAGGTAAGTATGAGCAACTTTTTCGTGTACAATTAATGTGAAATCATAATATTTAATGGTGATAAAATTATTAAGTTTCACTCCACCCTAATGCACAGTCTTAAGCCAGCCATAAACTAGCATCTAAAAACATGCACCTAATAATTTAAAAAAAAAAGCGCCACTATCTTTATAATATAAGTTATGCTTTGCCTGTCCTTTTTCGTCTGTTCTATGGCTTTTCATTCCCATCTAAAACCCGACAAACCAAGCTAAAAACGGAAATGTTATAAATAAACTCGATATATTAACCAATTACCGCGTAATTTTAAATTAAAAGTAGAACAAAAATATCGCGTGGCAGCGTCGTTGTCTACGTTTTGGCCATATGAAGGGGCCAACATCACGGATCACGACACTGCCCCGCGAACCTCGGCCGATCATATTGAACCCTTGTGTCTTTAATTTGAGGAGGGTACGATGGTAGATCATGATGCATTAGTAATAAATGAATAAGAAAAAACAAATGTTGAAAATGTTTGTGTAGTATTGTATTTGTTTTTTATTATATTTATAACTCATATAGCATATTGTATGGAGTGTTTGTAATGTAACGATTCTGAAGATGGATGTTTGTGCTTGGCGATACGACTGTACATAACCAACTATATACAATTTTTCTTTTGTTCCTAAAACATTAATTTAGACTTGTTTTTTCGTTTCATTCATTTTTTCGTATTGTTTCGTTTTATTATTTCATTATATGTAGATAAATTTTCGAATTTCCTTTGTTGTCGTAGTAATATATGTAGTCGTATAGTATGGTGTGTACGAAATATTGTGTATCGATACGTAACTAAGTGGCTGTTACAGGCACCTACTTCAACTGCATTATGTTCATGGTCGCATCTTCTGTGGTACTTACTGTTGTTGTCCTGAATTACCACCATAGAACGGCTGACATACATGAAATGCCACAATGGGTAAGTATTATGACCAGTAATTTATTTCAGTCACTTAATTTGTTTATACCCTGTCTCAGAATAAGGAGTGTTTCAACTATGCAGCTAAAACACGGAACACAGCTTAAAATGCAGTAAACAATTTGAACAAAAACAATTATGACATATAAACAGTTGAGAATATAGCAATTTGTCAACAATTTTAAATTTTATTATTTTTGCCTATAAACGTTAAGTATTTTAATTAATATAATGCATATATATAACATGTACTACTATATTGCGTGAAGAAAAGGAAAACGTCGCTCCAACATTGTGAAATAGAGACCATAGTGCTATGCCGTTTTTGAGTCACGTTGTCAAAACTTCGCGTGTGCTACAAATAATTTTTCAATTTTAGATCTGTTTGTTTATCACATAGATTTATTACTGTCAATGTTTAATTAAAGTTTGTAAATCGTCAAACAATCGTAACTAGTTTAAAAATCGACAAACCTCCTTATAATTAATAACTGTGCCTTGTTAAATGTGGAAAAATAATTTAATTTCCCTTAATGAATGAAGAAATATCATTGTGGCATCATATACATATCATAGACAAACAAACGATCAACTGAAGAAATACATTTATTTATCAAAAGTTGTACGAATTGTGGTTATGTTATAGTAAGTATTGTGAATTACTTAAGTAAAATCCACGGTTGCATTGCAACTGTGTTTCTTTGAAGATATTATGATGGGATTTTGTGAATAAATAAAACACCTCTATAGGTCATGTACAATAATTTGTGATATAATAACAACACCAAAATTTATCAACACAACATTCAAGAATAATAAGAATGAATTAGATAATGGTATTCTTGCATTCTAGAATTACTGTCATCTACGAGGTAGGCGCCATAAATTCTCGGCCTGATATACAAAGAAGAAACTTGGAACAATATAAGATTTTTTATTTTTCAATGTAATCTCCCCTAACTTCTATACATTTATTACAACGATTAATTAATAATTCGATACCCTTGTAAAAATAATCTGAAGTTTTTCCGTCAAAATGTTCTATAACAGCTACTTGCAACTCACTGTCGTCCTTAAAACTACGTCCCCTAAGGTGTTTTTTTAAATTAGAAAACAAAAAAAATCACAAGGAGCTATATCCGGACTATACGGTGGTTGTTCCAATCCTTGAAAGCCGCATTTGCGGATGGCAGCTTGTGAAGTGGCGGCAGTATGGACGGGAGCATTGTCCTGCAATAATCGCACACCTTTTGTCAATTTTCCACGACGTTTCGCATAAATACTGTCCCTTAATTTATGCAATAAAGACGCATAATATGTCACGTTCACACTTGTATTGCGCTCTTTAAAGTCAATTAGCAAAATGCCCTCACAATCTCAGAATATTGTGAATATCACCTTTTTCGTTGATTGAACGACTTTCGCCTTTCTGAGACGAGGTTCATCAGGTCGCCGCCATTCCATAGACTCCCTTTTCGATAGAGGATCGTAAAACAGAACCACTGTTTCATCCCCTGTGACAATGGACTCCAAAATCGGTTTTGGGTCGTCTCCACACATGTTTAAAAACGACTGCGCACATTCGACTCGACCTTCACGTTGAAGAGCAGAAGAAGTCGCGGTACCTATCCAGCACTAATTTTATTCATACCCAAATGGTCATGAAAATTTGGCGAACACTTGTTTCGGAAATGTTTGTTATCACTGCTAATCCTTCACTTTCAACGGCGATCTTCTAGCATTAAATGTTCAATAATTGAAATTTGTTGAGGCGTTATCACTTCAATAAGTCGACCCGATCGATCAGCATTCTCCAGGGATTCTTGTCCCAAACGGAAACATTTTGCCCACTTTTTTACAGTGAATACGACGGAGATGAATCACCGTAAACGCCGTCTAAACGTTGTTTAACCTTCGGATGACCAACCTTTTTTTCTGGCGTAGGCGACCAAGCGGGGTCAAAATTGACCCCATTTATTTTATAGCTAAAATTTATTCAAATAAGAAACTTTTGATGGTTTATGTTTTTAGAATGTTTTATTAATAATATTACAAAATTACATAAAATAATAATCAACAACAAAAAAATTCTTCGAACTGGAAAATGAAAAATTCTAATCTAAAAATTATGGGTGAATCAGTAGTTAATCCTACAGTTATTGCATATTATGGTTTTTTTGGTGACAGAATGCACTTGGCACACAAAATATCTGCAATTGTCGCATCTAGTCGATGTTTTTCGATCTGAAGTACGGCTACACATTTTGCACCTGCCAGGCTTGGGTTGAATTTGCCTCACATTTTGCTCTTCATCAGATGCTTGGACTTCGCATCCTGCAGTTTCGTCAGTTTCAAGCACCATATTGATTGCTATTTGGACATGTTTGTGTAATCCTTGAAGCGATCGTAATTTTATGAGAGGTGTAACTAACTCAAGGCCTAATTTTTGGAGAAACAGCCTCCTTCTGAATGACTTTCCTATTTCGTAGTCACGGTATTTATCAACATACAGCACAAAAGCATTTATTCCTGCAATGTCAATAAAATTGAAAAATAAAACTAACGGCCATCGTTTTGTATTACGATGGCAGGAATATTCCTTGACCATTTTATCTAGGGTATCAACCGCCCCCTTTTGGTCATTGTAGTCGAGAATAACTTGAGGTTTATAAGCTGTCTGTTCACCTGACACATTCAATTCATAATGTTGTGTGCTTAGCAACAGAACACTTCTGTTCTTTTTTGGTACATAAGAAACTAGAATTGCATCTTTAGTGTACAGAATTTCACTAGAATGTTCTGGACGAGTTTTTGAGGGAATAAATTCTTTCGATATCTCTTTATGATTTTTCCTTATTGTTCCTGTTAGAGTTTTGTTCTGGTCCAGAAGCTCCTGTGATAGCTGCAGCGATGTAAAGAAATTATCCGTGGTTACGCCATATCCGTTGCCCAATCCATTTACTAAATATAAAACGACTCTTTTACCTAAAAAAAAAAAAATTATTATACAATATTAGCGGCTTGTAAGTATATTTATGTTTATACCCTGCTCTTTTTCTGGTGTGTTGTTTGTCATTCCTGTGTACACTTGTAGATTCCAGCAATATGAATTTGTTGAATCGCACAGGGCCCAAACTTTGACACCATACTTATCAGGTTTTGATTTGATATATACTCTGAACGGACACCTTCCTCTAAAAGGTACTAGCTGCTCATCGATACAAACTCCAGCATTAGGAGTGTAAGACTTCTTGCAGTTTGAAGCAAAAGTGTCATGAATATAACGAATAGCTGCCAATTTATCAACTTCACGTCTCTCTGGTCGGGTTGCTAAATCGTCAAACCGTATGAATCTAAGTAAAGATTTCATTCTGTTGCGAGACATTGTGGCACAAAAAATTGGTCTTTGAAACGATGGATATTTAGTACTCCATAATTCTAATATTGGCTCGTGATTTGCTTTGAAGGAGCCAGCAAGAATAAGTAACCCAAAGAAAGCATTTATTTCTACCTTGTCAACGGGCTTCCAATCGTCTCCTAAAATTGTGTAAGCCCTTCTATTTGTTTCTTGAATGACGACATCCACAATTTCATCAGACATGAATAGATGGAAAGCTTCTGCTGCTGTTGTGAAGTTCTCACCGTAGGCAGTCCTGCCAGGCTTTTCGCAAAGGATATTTCTAGAGGGTCGTCTGCTCAATCTAGGTTTGATTTTGCTCCATATTGTACCATCTCTCGCTTGCAAGGTATCACTTGTGTTACCATCATCCTCAGCTGAATCACTTGAATTTGAACTTTCATTATCCGACGGAATATCTTCCAACACTTGATTTTCGTTTTCAGACACATTTTCGTCGTCAATATCATCGAAAAAGTCGCTTTCGTTAGCTATAGCCTCTAACTCTGGCGTGGTAAGATATTTTCGGGCCATCACAAAACTGTTACTGACCGAGACAAACTTACAAATTTAATGCACAGCAATTGAGGTAATGTTTGATGACACATTTAGCGCGCGGATTTTAAAAATAATCTTAAATTATAATTGTAGAAAAATGGTGCGTCGATGACCAAGAGGGGTCATTTTAGACCCCAAGGTGTCACAACATTTTTTTTGACAAATTTAGTTGCTCGATCAAGATAAAAATCAAACACATAAGAAAACTCGCCAAAAAAGTCGATTAAAAAAATTATGGTAACATTAGTACAAATATTGCAAAAAATTTCGATGAACAACGGTGTCTGGGGTCAAAATTGACCCCCCTTGGTCTTCCGAAGGTTAACGTGATAAGGTGTATGCCCTTCTTTTGTTAAAAATGTAATGACCGCGCGGTACTCAATTTTCGTTACTTCAGATATTTTCGTGCGCTAGTCACGTTTGTTGGCTGGTTACTAAAACCTACTAGGCTTCCAACCGTTATATTTATAGTGTACACCTTGCGTATGTGCATGGATGATGTGACGGAGTTTGAGCACGTTTGAACCTGTATAAGCCTGTCAGGCCGACAATTTATGGCGCCTACCTCGTACATCGAAACAGTGTACAGAAATAACACAGTAAATTTTACGTGAATTAGGTATATAAGTGTATTACTATTTTACATATTAAAATATTTGAATTGGTTGTAATAAAAAAGGATCTATTAAACATCTTAGAAGAAACGCAAACAAATCTTTTTGCGATGACCTCCTAATTTTTTTGATATATGTCTAATAGAATATATAAATGTTTATAGAAAGTTGAGGAATTTTGACATGTCGTAACTTTCAAAATAGACATTTTGATTTAACGCATGCGCAGAACAGACAATCTGACCAATTCTATCTCTCTTAGTTAAAAATTACACATTATCAAGATACAGCACACGCAATATACTAGTATTATACCATGTGCTTGCCGGCGACCTGCGGATACAGCCTATTGTAAGATAAAACGACGACACCGAGAGTTTGTATGTGTTAGTACGAGAAAGCAATATACAAACTGCATTTTGGTCGAGTATAGTGTTGGAAAAGAGGGGATTCGAGTACATTTACGCTGAGGCTAGACGGGCTAGACTGACTCTCGTTTAATCAGGGCAACAAGGATAGATAGTAGCTGTACTGCAGTTTGTATATTGCTTTCTGGTACTAACTCATACAAACTCTCGGTGTCGTCGTTTTATCTTATAGTAAGCTGTATCGCCAGGTCGCCGGCAAGCACATGGTATATGATATAATGATTGTATCAAAACGACTTTTTGGATTAATATGTAAAATCTTCTGGTGGCAATAATAAAAATAATAATAATAATAATAATAATTTTATTAGTCCAGTTAATCAAACATTGATATTAGACACGTCAACATTGCAATATAGTTATCATAGTTTCCCATAATTATAAAATTGATCCAATGTGTAAAAAGCATTGTTTATCAAGAACATTTTAAGGGATGACATAAACCTAGAAACATTAACAATATTCTTAATTGTAATTGGTAGACTATTATAAATTTTTGTACAATTAAATTTCACATTTTTTTCAAATAAAGTTGTCAAGTAACCCTCGGCTCTCAAATCTCCACAGTATCTAGTATTGTAATTATGATTTAAAGAGTTAAAACTAAAATAATGTTTATTTGTTTTGACAAACATACTGCACCGTAGTATATAAATTGATGTCAAGGTGAGCAACTTATTGTATATAAATGTAGGTTTACAGGTTTCCATCTGTGGCAAACTAAAAATTAATCGTATAATTCTTTTCTGCAGTTTGAAAAGGCGACTATTTAGAGCTGGGCGGCCCCAGACAATTATGTTGTAATTCAAATGGCAATATACCAATGCATGATATACCTGAAGGAGACCCGATGTGTCGAGCATATTTTTTAATCGGTTAATAGCAAAATAGGCTGAATTAAGTTTGTTAATTACCCACTCCACATGCTCATCCCACGACAGCCGAGGGTCGATATATAGCCCCAGAAATTTACAATTTTTGTTGTCATCTGCAGGGGCATAATCCGGGATCTTTCTGTTATAAAAATAAATACATTCAGTCTTAGTCTCATTTAAAATCAGTATATTGAGTCTACACCAATTCCTCATTTCAGAGGTTACAATGGCTATGTTAACTTTGAGCTGTTCAGGGCTCGACGCGGAGACCACAATGGACGTGTCGTCAGCATAGCAAATTAATTCACCTGTTGACAAGTGGTGTTGGAGGTCATTCATGTACAGTATAAAAATCAAGGGTCCCAGTATCGAGCCCTGGGCAACCCCAGCATCAGTCTTATAATCTTTGGAGCGAGCACAATTACACTTCACGTAAAATTTCCTGTCTGTCAGGAATGATGTCAGAACGTCCAATACACTGCCCCGAATGCCTAGTTTTTCAATTTTATGTCTGGCGAAACCCCTATCAACTATGTCAAACGCACGTGACATGTCAAACATGAGTCCGGCTACAAATTGTTTTTCATCCAGTTGTTTACTCACATGTCCCAGAAATCTGATGGCCGCGGTTTCTGTCGAATAGAATGCCCTGAAACCATGCTGAGACGGTGATAATATATCGTACTTTTCAATAAAACCCTTTAAACGATTATGTAATACTGTTTCGAAAACCTTCGAAATAACGCTAACCACTGCTATAGAACGATAGTTCTCAATGTTTACTCTATCATTTTTCTTATATACCGGAATAACAACGGTTTTTTTTAATATGGTTGGGTATTTTCCCGCACTTATTGCCCTATTAATCAAGTGTGCCATAGGGGCGGCTAAGTCTTCACATGTATTCTTCTGTATGTATCTGATTGACAGTTGATCGCTCCCTACACTGGTTTTATTCTTTACATTTCCTATGATAGTTTTTATTTCGGCGATATCTGTGTCTAAGAACACCATTGTGTTAGGAACACCTGAATCACACGTACGAGGTGTGATCAATATATAACCGTTATTTTCAATTTTTTCAAAAAGTATTTATTTATTCATCAATAACAATCTTGTCCCCTTCAAAGTAATCCCCCTCAGATATAATACACTTATGCCAGCGTTTTTCAAATCCTCGAAACACTTCTGAAACGCGCTTTTTGGTATCGCCAACAGCTCCTTTTTCGATTTTTCTTTTATCTCCTCAATCGTAGCAAAACGCTTTCCTTTCATCGGTGTCTTCGGTTTTGGGAAGAGGAAAAAGTCAGCGGGGGCCAAGTCCGGTGAATACGGTGGTTGAGGCATGATAACGGTTTTGTTTTTGGCCAAAAACTCACGCACAAGCATCGATGTGTGAGCTGGTGCGTTATCATGGTGCAAAATCCATGATTGTTTTTTCCACAATTCTGTGCGTTTCTGACGAATTGCTTCTCGCAAACGGCGCATAACTTCAAGGTAGTATTCCTTATTGACCGTACGACCTTGTGGCAAGAATTCATGATGCACCACGCCATTGCAGTCGAAGAAAACAGTGAGCAAAACCTTAACATTTGACCGAACTTGACGTGCTTTTTTCGGTCTTGGCTCTTCTGGACGCTTCCATTGGGATGATTGGGCTTTGGTTTCAATGTCATAGCCATACACCCATGATTCGTCACCAGTTATGACCTTTTTGAAGAAATCTGGATCGTCGTTGACGATGTTCAACAGCTCCTGAGCGATGTCCATGCGACGTTGTTTTTGCTCAAAATTTAGCAATTTTGGAACAATCTTCGCTGCCGCACGTTTCATGCCTAAAACATCCGTAAAAATTGCTTGACATGAGCCGAACGATATGCCAACATCATCAGCAACCTCTCTGATAGTGATTCGACGATTATCCAAAATCATTTTCTTCACTGCTTCAATGTTTTCATCGGTTGTTGACGTGCTCGGGCGACCCGGACGAGCATCGTCATTGACATCTTCTCGGCCTTCCTTAAACCGGTTATACCACAATTGAACTTGTGTTCTGCTCATAGTAGACTCGCCAAACGCCACAGTCAACATTTCAAATGTCCTTGCGCATTTAATTTCATTTTTTACACAAAACTTAATACAATTTCTTTGATCCATTTTTTCGAATAGTAAAAAATCGAAGAGCACACCAAAACACGACTAACCTTTTTATCTGTCAAAAACAAACTGACAATCCAAAATGGCTGATATTACCAACATATATAACAGACATGTGTACCAACATAACAGAAACAAAAATGCGAAAATCGAACATACGTAACTCACGAAATTTGAAAATAACGGTTATATATTGATCACCCCTCGTACACGAATCCGACAAGTCATTCCCGAACTGTTTGTCAAGGGCGTCCTGCACTACGCCCGAGAAGTAGCGACTGAATACTTCCACTATTTGTTCTGGATTAGTAATTGTTTCGTGATCGACTATAATTTTATCGATGCCATATGTTTTCTTTCTATTAAGCGTATCGTTCACAAGTTTCCATATACATTTTACCTTGTTTTGAGCACCATCGATGTGATTTTTATAATAATTTGCTTTTGTCGCCTCAATCAAACTTTTGTATGCCTTCCTTTTGGTATTGTACTGTTCATTGATATTGACAGAGTCACAGTGTGATTTTAACCAATATAGGTCGTTCAGTTGTTGTTTCATTAGTCTTAATTCATCATATTTTGTGTTCTGTGCTTGTCAACTATAGTCTGTAGTTCAGTTACAAATTCTTCAAATGCCGTGTCGGCATCAGGCACATTATAGATGCGTTGCCAGTCCGTGTTTCGGAGATCATGTTTTATTGATATCAAATCTTCGGTTCTTATTGTTTGCACTGAATTCTGTTTGGGGCTTGCCTCAGGAGTCACGGTACCCAGTCCCCGCCATGCATAATCTAACACCTGGGCCCTATGGTCAGAGATGTGCGGTTCGATGATGCGCACTGTCCACTCATTATTAGGGATGTTAGATACCATATAGTCGAGTGCGGTACTAGATGTGTGATTATTTTTGTTTGTAACTACTCTTGTGGGTTTTATATCTTTAGTTTGTAAACCATATGATTTAAATATATCTAACACAACCTTCTGACCATTAACGAACATAAAACAGAATTCATGACATTCTCGAACAAATTAAATACTCCAACATTTGACATAAAAATAAAAGCCCAGGCCATCAAGCAAATAGACCAAATAAAATACTTAGGATTAAACATACAGAGAAATTTAAAATGGGATCTGCACGTAAGCAGCCTAGTGAAAAAAAATGCAACAGCAATAGCTGGCATCAAAAAGATAAGAGCCATTATACCTGAAAACCTGCGAAAACCAATTTACAATGCTGTTTTTATGTCTCACATGAATTACTTAATAAATATATGGGGAAATACAACTAACAGAAATATTAAAAAAGTTACAAAGACAGCAAAATAAGATCTTAAAATTAATTTATAAGCTAGATAGAAGAACATCCACCGAGGAAGTATACGATGAGACAAAGGAACTGAATCTTGAACAAACAATAAAACTAAAAAATATAATACTGCTATACAAAATAAAACATAATCTCATAAAAACTGAAGTCAAGTTAATCACTAACACACATATACATATGCACGCAACTAGAAGAAAATCAAATATAAGAACGGAAATATGTAAGCAATTAAAATATGAAAAAGTACCTACACCAGACGATATAACACATTATAACACATTACCTAAAGAAATCAAAAACTTAAAATATCTTCACTTTAGAAAAGCAATAAAGAGCATGCTTTTAAATAAAAAGATATAGACAACCGCTGAAGGTAACCAGAGTAAGAACGGATAGGAGTCCTCAATACCATTAGTCCGGGGTAGATGTACCGACCAGGAAACAACCCGCGACGAAGATGTAGGACCGTATACAAGCATATATTTATATGCATCATTTGTAAGCTTAGCTTTACTATGATATGTATTACACATGTTTTTCAATAAAGTTAACTACTTACTTACTAATAAGCATCCTCTCTCTTTGGAAGCTACCAACATGTTTAGGTCTCCGCATAAAATCAACAGTTGGGATCTCTCATTCAGTAATTCTAATATCCTCAACAGGTTTCGCTCGAAGATTTCAAAATTGCCAGATGGCGACATGTATATAGCAATTAAGCCTATACGTTTCTCATTTATCTTAAATACAATTGCGATACATTCGATGTGACTTTCAACCGAATATCTTTCCTCAAAATTTAGGCATTTGTAATCCACATTATTTCTTGAATAGATTGCAACCCCCCCCCCCCCCCGTCCATGTGTAGTCCTGCAGAATCCAGTAGTTAGTCTATATCCGTCCGGAGCAGTATACTGTAATTGCTCTTTTGTGCACCAATGTTCGGTTACGCACATAATGAGTGGTTTTTCATACGAATTAAGTAAGTTTATTTGATCAAATTTTTTGCTTATTCCTTGTACGTTCATATGCAACAACGTAAAGGAAGAGGCTCCGCTCGTTGCGTCTCTTGTTTTCTGTTTTTTTTCTGTAGTTGTCTTTTTTCAGGCTTTCGTTGATCTATTTCATTTTCTGGCAAGTTTATATTTAAAGGACAAACATCACCGGTATTCGATGTTAATTTTTGTTCCCTACTTTCGACGCACTGAAGAAAAAAAAACGATTCAACTTTACTCTAGTAGGCCATATACTTGGATTTTTTATTTTTCCTAGGTCTTCATATTTACATGTTACATGAAATGATGAATAGTCCGGTCTCCTAGCCCGGAGTTCCTCGCATCTTACATCATTAACACCCCGAGACAACAAATAATCAACAACATCAGTTTCTTCGGTTGTAGGTATTAATCCATACACATGTATGTGGGCGGATTTCTCTGTCACTTTAATAGTTAAGTTATTTATTGCAGATCCCTGTATAATATTTTTCTTTCTTTTTTTCCAAATTACTGTTTTAAATCCCTCGTCATCATATTCTTCTTCACTGCCAGGTTTTATATTCTGTTTTATGTTTTTGTCATCTAAAGATGTATGGTTTTCTTGCTCAGTACTTTTACTTTCTTATACGTAGTATGAAAATTTTCGACCTCGATATTTTTGCAGATGTCCACGTTTTGAAGTCCCCTGATACCGAAAAAGTGGTTTTAAAAAATGTCTCTCTCTCTCTCTCTCTCTCTCTCTCTCTCTCTCTCTCTCTCTCTCTCTCTCTCTCTCTCTCTCTCTCTCTCTCTCTCTCTCTCTCTCTCTCTCTCTCTCTCTCTCTCTCTCTCTCTCTCTCTCTCTCTCTCTCTCTCTCTCTCTCTCTCTCTCTCTCTCTCTCTCTCTCTCTCTCTCTCTCTCTCTCTCTCTCTCTCTCTCTCTCTCTCTCTCTCTCTCTCTCTCTCTCTCTCTCTCTCTCTCTCTCTCTCTCTCTCTCTCTGTGTGTGTGTGTGTGTGTGACCACGATAGCGGTCAAACCGCTGTAGATATCAATTCCAAATTTTCTATTTACGTGTATAATCTCCCTCTTGAGATCTGATTAGTTTTTCAGTAAAATCGGTAGACCGGAAGTAGCAGTTTACTTCAGCGAAAAAATCGAATTTTGCCAATATTTCGTCAACTACTAAGTTTAAACAAATTTATAAAGAATTCATATATACTCAAAATTAAATTTGAGACAAATCATCTTAAAAATGTTTTTCGAGATTCCAACCGGAAGTAGGTCTTTTACTCTTATCGAAAATCAGCTTTTTGCGAATATTTCGCAAGTCATGCTTTTTAGACAAGTACGTTACGGGTATAAAAGTATTTAAAACATAATTTTCAATATCTTTTGTATAAAAAAAATTTCAAAATTCAGACCGGAAGTACCACTTTTACTCTTATCGAATAGCGATTTTTTGCAAATATGTCGTAAGTTATGCATTCTATATTAATTTATCAAGAGTACAAAAGTATTTAAAACTGGATCTGCAATATTTTTTGTATATATGAAATTTCAAAATTCGGACCGGAAGTAGCACTTTTACTCTTAGCGAGGAGCACTTTTTTGATAATATCTTGCAAAGTATGCATTCTGTAGAGATTTATTAAGAGAATGGAAGTACTTAGAATAGGATTTTGAATATTTTTCGTAAAAAGAAACTTCTTAAAATTCTATAATTTGAAGGGCTCATACGTATAAGAAAGTCGTGTGGTGGCCGCACCTCATTTTTTTGTTCTACATTCGGTATATCTTTATGTGTGTTTTTAGTATCTCTATCTTTTTGCTGTTTTTCTTTGAAATGTACAACTGTTGTATCTTTTTCGATATTATTGTTTACAGGTAAAATAAGTTTATTTTTCTTAAAGTTTCCTTCGAGTTTCACAGATAGGTCCTTAACTGTAGATGGTAATCTTTCTTTCTATTTCTTGTGAGAGGACTCTGTTGTCGAGATTTAATTTATTAATTTCCTCATTAAAGACCTTTGATAGTTTGTCGATGATTAAATTTGCTACTGCATTTAATTTTGAAGTAAAAATGGAATGCATTTTCTCACCCAGCTCTTCTTCGTTAACTGTATTCAAACTTTTTACTATTGCTTCCTTTACCCCGTCGAGTGAGGTTGTGTCTTCCATACAATAATTACATTTCCAAACCGCCAAACTTCCATTAGTTCTCATACTTGTATATTTTTCCACAGGGATATTTACACAAGATATATGATAATTTTGATCGCACTTGTCTCTGCACGCTACGTAATCATCATATCTGTCGATTTTCTTCTCGCACACATAGCACTTGATCGCCATTTTGAATACTACTTCGCGACTACACTCTAGGGAACAAATTAATATGTTCCCAGACAAGATTGTGATTCTCTTCAGATATATAAACATTTTTATGTTTACCTTGTGCGAAGGCTCCTGGCATGTTCGAAGTTGTTTTATTCATGTGAGCAGTGTAAACAGGCGTCTGACTTATATACAAAGTACAATCTACTGAATCTTGCCATTTTCCACACCAAAAAAAGATTTAACTATTTCTCTCTTTAGAGTTCGCTTTATGTAAATCTATTTGTCAAAACAACATCTTATACGTAGTATAAGGAAGTATTGTGATGACGAACATTTTTGACTTCGAGATTTTTGCAGATGTTCACGTTTTGAAGTCCCCTGATACCAAAGAAGTGGTTTTTAAAAAATGTCTGTCTCTCTCTCTCTCTCTCTGTGTGTGTGTGTGTGTGTGTGACCACGATGGCGGTCAAACCGCTGTAGATATCAATTCCAAATTTTGTATTTACGTGTATTATCTGCCTCTTGAGATCTGATTAGTTTTTCAGTAAAATCGGTAGACCGGAAGTAGTACTTTACTTCAGTGAAAAAATTGAATTTTGCAAATATTTCGTCAACTACTAAGTTTAAACAAATTTATAAAGAATTCATATGTGCTTAGAATTAAAATTGAGAACCATTTTATTTAAAAAGTTTTTCGAAATTCCTACCGGAAGTAGGTCTTTTACTCTTATCGAAAATCAGTTTTTTACCAATATTTTGCAAGTCATGCTTTTTAGACAGGTACGCTACAAATGTAAAAGTATTTACAACTTAATGTCCAATATCTTTTGTATAAAAAAAATTTCAAAATTCGGACCGGAAGTATCACTTTTACTCTTACCGAATAACGATTTTTGGCAAATATGTCGTAAATTATGCATTATATATATATTTATTAAGAGTACAAAAGTATTTAGAATTGGATTTGCAATATTTTTTGTATACTTAAAATTTCAAAATTCGGACCGGAAGTAGCACTTTTATTCTTAGCGAGTAGCACTTTTTTTCGAATATCTTGCAAAGTATGCATTCTATAGCGATTTATTAAGAGAATGAAAGTACTTAGAATAGGATTTTGAATAAGTTTTCTATAAAAAAATTCTTAAAATTGTATAGTTTGAAACGATCATATGTATAAGAAAGTCGTGCGGTGGCCACACCTTATTTTGTTTAATATTAATTTTCCTGGCTGTCATTTGGCATTAGTTTTCCTGCGTGTCTAGATTAGTTTGCAAAGTATAATATAACCTATAATTTTCAGCTTAACGTATACTATTACAGAGGTGTATAACATAGAACTTTGTTACGCCAGTATGTGTATATCTAAATTCTATGAATCGCATATAACTTTGATATCTGATGTATTATCATTTCGTAAAGTACAAAAGTATATGTTTTGACATGCAACTTTGCTTTTCGTTTAGGTCGGCAAAAATATCACGCAAGGTTCATACTTCATACACCTTTGTTTTGGCAAATATGTGACGACAATAACATACACCTTCGTAATTTTGCTGTTTATTGTATTAGTAATATTTATACCGAACTCTATTGTATATGTAGCTCAGACCACATATTATAACTTTGTAACAGTAAAGGGTCATTATTTTACTTTCTTATACGTAGTATAAGGAAGTATTGTGATGATGAAAATTTTCGACCTCGAGATTTTTGCAGATGTCCAAGTTTTGAAGTCCCCTGATACCGAAAAAGTGGTTTTTAAAAAATGTCTGTGTGTCTGTCTGTGTGTGTGTGACCACGATAGCGGTCAAACCGCTGTAGATATCAATTCGAAATTTTATATTTACGTGTATAATCTGCCTCTTGAGATCTGATTAGTTTTTCAGTAAAATCGGTTGACCGGAAGTAGTACTTTACTTCAGTGAAAAAATCGAATTTTGCAAATATTTCGTCAACTACTAAGTTTAAACAAATTTATAAAGAATTCATATGTACTTAAAATTAAAATTGAGAACCATTTCATTTAAAAGGTTTTTCGAAATTACTACCGGAAGTAGGTCTTTTACTCTTATCAAAAATCAGTTTTTTGCCAATATTTTGCAAGTCATGCTTTTTAGACAGGTACGCTACGAATATAAAAGTATTTAGAACTTAATTTCCAATATCTTTTGTATAAAGAAATTTCAAAATTCGGACCGGAAGTATCACTTTTACTCTTACCGAATAACGATTTTTTGCAAATATGTCGTAAATTATGCATTCTATATATATTTATTAAGAGTACAAAAGTATTTAGAATTGGATTTGCAATATTTTTTGTATACTTGAAATTTCAAAATTCGGACCGGAAGTAGCACTTTTACTCTTAGCGAGTAGCACTTTGTTGATATCTTGCAAAGTATGCATTCTATAGCGATTTATTAAGAGAATGAAAATACTTAGAATAGGATTTTGAATAAGTTTTGTATAAAAAACTTCTTAAAATTGTAAAGTTTGAAAAGCTCATACGTATAAGAAAGTCGCGTGGTGGCCACACCTAATTTTTTAATTTTGTTTTTGTGTTTACCCCTGTAATATTGGTCAAGCGATATGTAAGCTCGGGATGTTAACTGAGTAGTACTATACAATTATCAGCGCATTACTTTTTTCTCATTTTGCTTTGTTGTTGGTATTTTCTGCTTGACGTCTTCTTAATAATAATACTTTAAGAAGTGATTTACTTGTGTTAAATTATTTTACGTAAACACAAAATGCATAATAATTTATAAACCTAACGGAATTCTTATTTCATAGTAGTTTATTAGTTCAACGATTACAAATATTTACAAACCAATTACGGGACATAGAAATATCGTAGATTACATAAAATGAATCAACTATACGTATTTAAATATTACGTAATTTATAAGTATATTCACATACATTTATTAGATACAAATAAACAGGAAAGCTATAAGTGAATTGGAAACAAAAAAAGTATCATCATAGTATAAGTTTGCATGGTTACCAATGGCAATTCCGAAGTAGATTTGTTCTCGAAAAAAGCAACACAAACATGAAGGAAGAACCAAAGGATATCCTGGAAATAAAAATGTTTATGAAGATAGGGGACGATCAATTATTATCTTACATAACTTATAAAAAGCGCACCATGAATCTCTCAGAAAGGAATTATAGTCAATACTATGCTAATAATGCATTCCTGTTCCTTGAAAGACAAGTACTTCAGAAATCGCCGCTGCATTCTCTCAGTAGCAAGTGGCAGATCTGCAAACCATATTCCAATTTACTGACGACAAAACTGAAATAAGGACTTTTCAGGAGCACTGAGTTTTTTTTTTAATTGAAACAACGCATAATAAAACCTAAGGTTTTTGAGACTAAACTGCAAATATAATTTATACAACTAGAGAAGCTCAAATGACTATCAAAGAACAGATCCTTTACGTTATTCACTCGCTTTAAGTGGTTATTTTCAATAAAATACATACCTACCTGTAATAAATAGTGACATCATTCCAAGTCGTAGATCCTTAAATCATCCGCGTATGCGAGTACATCACATGTTAATGACTGGATGATAAAAAAATAATAGAGGCCCTAACTTAAGAGTCCTATGGCTGTCGGGGTAAAGGAGTAAACAGGAATGGTTAAATCCATAATTTAACGCATAGTTAAACTTATTCGTCAAATATGATTGAAATTATTTAAACAGTAATGGGCGGAATCCTAACACTGAGAGTTTTTCTAAAAAGATACTATGATCCATCGTGTCAAACAGGCTAGTAGTGTACTTCTAAATTACTTTTAGTTGGCCATGAGCATCCAATTTATGAGAAGCAGACTGAGTTATGGTGAGAAGGTTGGTAACCGTAAGCCGTCCACAATCAAAACCATGTTGACAAATCATAAATTAAAAGATGTTTATTGAAATATATACAGAAAAAAATAAATTTTCGAAAGCCTTCGCAAATTTCGATAGAATGAATAATTGACTTGCTTCTGGTTAAGTCGTCTTTTAAAAATTAAGCTTATGCTTGCTCGTCGCCATTGCCAAGGAAAATGAGTTGACGAATAAGTTTATCTATGTGTATTATGGATTTAAGTCATTTCAATTTACTCCTTTACCCGGACTGCCACAGGATTCATAAGTTAGGGCCTCTTTAGTTATTTTATCATCGAGTCATTAACATGTAATGTATTGGCATAAGCGGATGATTAAAGATCTACGACTTAATACGAACTTGGAATGATGTCACAATTTCAATTCAAAACTAAATATAAACTGATGTTGTTATGTGTTTTATTCTCGCCAAAATGACTGTATTACATGTATGTATTTTACTGAAAATAACCACTTTAAGCGAGTGAACAGCGTAATGGACCTGTTCTTTGATAGTAATTTGAGCTTCTCTAGTCGTATAAATTATATTTGCAGTTCAGCCTCAAAAACCTTAGGTTTTATTATGTGCTGTTTTAATTTTCTTTTTTAAAAGTCAGTGCTCCAGAAAACTCCCTATTTCAGTTTATCGTCAGTAAATTGGAATATGTTTTGCAGATCTGGTCTATAACTTGCCACTTGGGCCGTATAGTCTGATTGAAAGAAGACATTATTTTTTTTATCAGCTCGTCTTTTGAAAGAATGGGTAATGTGAAAACAACGTTCACAGCGGCCAAACGGTAAAACATATCAGTACCAAACTTTATAGAAATATAATCTGCCTCGGGGAAATTAACTAGATTTACAGTGAAATCGGTACACAATTTTATGAAAGAAGTTTTTCAACATTCCTACCGAAAGCAGGTCTTTTATGGAGAAACAGTCTTTTACAAATATATCACAAATTATACAAATAACACAGATTAATCGCGAGTATAAAAATATTGAGAATTAACTTCATTTAAAGCAACTTTTGTAGAAGAATATTTTCAAAATTCGAACCGGACATCACACTTTCACTTTTATGGAAAAGCTCTTTTTCGGAAATATTTCGCAAATTATACATTCTATACAGATTTATTAGCAACATAAAGATATTTACAACAGTTTTTGTGTAAAAGAAATTTCAAGACACTTTAGTCACAGCAACAGCTTTTTTCTTGCAAATTATGCATTCAGATTTATTAAAAGTATAGGGGAAGGTTGCCGAATATGCACCTAATATCGGATACCGAACTTCCTGGTCTGCCGCGTGCTGTAATCTAGCGGCAATATTTCCAAATACTAGCCCCCACTTCCGCCATCCCACAGTGCAGTCGAGTGCTCGTTCTTACGAAATCTTTGTACGTGAAAATATTTTTAGTGTTTTGGTGATTTAGAAATATTTCGAAGACCTTGCTGTTCCGGCGACTAAACACCTCTTAAGGTAAAGCATGAAAACTAATATTATAGGGTTATATAAAGGAAGGAGGTTAGTTTCATACTAGACTTGGTTATTTAGATTATGTTGAGTAGTTTTTTGGTTATGCCATGCCGATCTCAACAACATGGGTGCTCCTAATATGGGATGGCGCGGGACTCCTATTATCGTATATCCGATAATAGGCTCAGTAATTTTTTAACGCATACCTATAATTATTATTTTTAGATGCCTAACCAAGAGAGAAAGAGAAAAAAAATGGGACACAGAATCGATGAAACTTGCAGTAGCTGCAGTAAAAGAGAAAAGAATGGGATATTTGAAGGCATCTAAAACCTACGGGGTACCTAGGTCAACACTTGAGAATTACGTTAATAACAAAGAAAAAGATGTTAATAAGCTAATAAACACAAGACTGGGTAGAAAGAGCGTGTTGGGAGAAGAGCTAGACAGAGAATTGCTGCAATATTGCATAAAGTTGGAGGAACGGTTTTATGGAGTTACTCTTCGTGATATTAAGCAACTAGCTTCTCAGTTGACTGTCAATAACAATATGGAACACCCTTTTGCCCAGAGCAAAGGGGCAGCTGAAAAAAATGGCTTAGAAATTTTTTAAAGAGAAATCCTACTCTTTCTTTGCGGAAACCACAATCAATGGCACTTGCAAGAGCGAAGGGCTTCACCAAATTAAATGTAAATATGTTTTACGATTTACTTGAACCTGAAGATTATGAGAAAAAGAAGATTAATATGAAACCGAACAAAGTGTTCAACGTAGATGAAACAGGCATCTCTGTTGTTCAGTCTCGGCGTTCCAAGGAAAAAAGCAAATCGGAACGTGTCAAAGGAAAAAAGCAAATCGGAACCTTATCTTCTCAAGAAAGAGGTGCCCTCATGATAATTGTAACGTGTATGAGCCCATCGGGAATTTTTGTGCCTCCCCTGATTGTATTTCCCAGGAAGAATATGAAGCCCGAACTCTTAAACGGTTGTCCCCCAGGAACAATTGCAAGGTGCCACCAATCTGGATGGATACAAGCTCATATTTTTACTGACTGGATCCAACATTTCATTGATTATGTCAAACCAACCCCAATGGATCCTGTAGTTTTAATATTAGATGGACATGGGACACATATTAGAAACATTGATGTTATTGTTAAAGCCAGGGAGAATGGTGTGATCATTGTTTGTTTGCCACCCCATACATCACACAAACTTCAACCGATGGATGTTTCTTTCATGAGCCCATTCAAAGCTTATTATTCTCAAGAAGTTGAGACATGGCTATCTAACAATCCTTACAGGTCTGTAACCTGTTATCAAATCGGAGAATTGATGGGTAAAGCTTATGCTAAGGGTGCTACTCTTCAAATTGCATCAAAAGGTTTAAGTAAATGCGGTATTTTACCATTTGATAGGAACATATTTCTGGAATCTGATTTCATAGATGTAGAAGAACATCAACCTGAGCCTCTTTTAGATTTAGGCCAATGTATTAAATATTTCGTAAAACACTTCAAATTATGTTTTTATTTAAAATAAGTGCAATAAATCCCAAAAACATAATTTTTTTAGTAATTAGAAAAAAAGTATCCGATATTCGGCAACCTTCCCCTAATATTAGGAACCTAATTTGCAATAAATTGTATAACAAAATTTTCAAAATTCTTACACTTGCACTCTAATCAAAGAGTAGTTTTTACAAATATCTTGCACATGATGCAGTCCGCACAGATTTAGTAAGAGGAAAAGGAAGCATTAAAACTTAATTTCGAACAACATATGCATCAAAATAAGACAATCGTGTGATGTCCACAACTCATGTTTTTTTATTTACTAATTTACTGTAGATAATTAAACTAAATTGTAAATTCTTATTTTAGATAAAGACAGTCTTTCTACAATGGTTGCCTTGGGGTCTGGGAATGAGTCGACCAGGAAAGAAAATAACGAGGAAGACCATACTGATGAACAGTCGAATGAAGGAACTGGAACTGAAAGAAAGGTCTTCCAAAAGTTTACTTGCCAATGTACTGGATATCGACGATGATTTTCGAAACGTTTCTGGAGCAGGAGGAACAGTGGGTAGTGGCGGAGGGGGAGGGGGAGGAGCAGGAAATAACGCATCGATGACTACTACAAGTCTGGGTCCCGGTTACATAAGGCATCCTATCACCATTGAAGAAGGAGCGATGCCTAGTTCAGGTACGCAAAGAGATCTCCAGAACATTCTACGCGAACTGCAATTCATAACGAACCGCATGAAGAAGGCAGACGAGGAGGCTGAAGTGATCAGTGATTGGAAATTCGCCGCCATGGTTGTTGATCGCTTCTGCCTAATCATCTTTACATTGTTCACTATCATCGCCACAGTAGCGGTACTGCTCTCAGCACCGCACATCATTGTCCAATAGGGACATCGCCTACAATCATGCAGTTTTTCAATACTATTTTATAGTACCGCTAGATAGACTATATGAACGTTTACTGTGATACAATAGCAGCGTATCGTGTCGGCACAGCAGCAATGTGCCTTCCCTGTGGAACATTCACAAGCTGTTGAACAACTAAAAGGCAGGCGCTTATGTGCGATATAATTCGTGTCTCTTCGTTGCATTATGAAACAAAACCGTTACCTTCAATGTACCCCATCATATACACCTTGAAATCCCCAATGTTGCATGTCATCCACTAAATGTAATAATAATAAGAAGAACAACATTATGCATATATATATTACTCAAATAATATCTATACAATTAATACGAAGGTACACACGTGCCTGCCTTTTGTTCGCCCATTGATACAAATAAAAGGTGTCCACCTATATTAAAAATAATTGTGATGAACTTCGCAAGTTAATTAATAAAGTAATGTATAATGATCAGTTAGAAAAAGTAAATAGAACATATATATATTAAATAAAAAAACCGATACTGCGGGTAAGTTGCGCATTTTATACGCCTCAAAAATACGGACAGCATCTTCGTAGGGCCCGTTATTAAATAGATGATATATGTAATGTAATTTCGGGGAATTGCTCCTGATAAACCCACCTGATGTAATGTAAAACGCCTACGAAGTCGTTGTCAATAATTTCTCGGGTAATGTCAGCTCTTCAAATAGACAAGTTCATATCTACATAAGTAAAGAAATTGTTATAATAAGCCACTCATAGAAATGGAAATATATCGGCACAAGACTCTTATACATAGAACCATACAAATATATACATATAATTCAAGTTGCTCATTTTATACCGTATGTTTAAAAAATAAAGGGTGATCATTTTTCTCGGATTATTTTTCTTATATACAAAGAAAAAAGACGAGCTTGCATTACCTGTGTTTTATATCATGTACCATTTTTAATATCATGTTTAATAAAAAAAAAAACTTCGAATTTTTCATTACTATGCAAGTTTCTATACCGTATATGGTTAAGACGGGCCTGTTAAGCCCAATTTAATAATAAACAATAATATTGTTTACTTGATAATAATGGAGTAATTAACAATAGAATTTAATACGATTTTAATAAAAATTACTGAAAAAAAATGAAAAAGTTTCTTTGGGCATTTTACAAAGCATAGTGCAAGTAGCCTCAATCTGTTGGTTTGTCGGCGAATTTGTGTTGAGAGCATTGTTTTTCAATATTTATTCGCCGTTGCTGCCGATGCCGTTTTTTGGTGAACGGCCCCTAGACCCCCCCCCCTCCACACACCCGAAAACCTCACAACATTTTAACACACAATGTACCTATTTCCTGTCAATAACTATCATCCATCATCAACACACACGCACACTAAATTATCATTTAATACGGCAATAAATATTATAAATTCTACTCAAATTTATTTCTATATCAACAAGTTTAATTGATCCATGCTCCTTGTCCCCCAAAATACACATGTACACACAGAGAGACGACATACACACAGACATAAAACCACTTAAACATAAACACGCGTTTCACGCATTACACTACCTACACCCACACAGTAAGATCATAAAAACACCCGCACTAATAACCAGAATGTAAGTTGACAAAATGAGTGATTGTGTAGTTTTTAGCATCCGCAAATGTCCATTCTTAATAGATTAGTAATCGCAATGATGTGTAGCCGAACTTATTAGATATATTATCAAATATAAGTAGAATAAAATGTTCACCCAAAAACTTCCCAAGCTTCTTCATTTATTTGTAAATTTTTGGAAAAATATGTACTACTGTATAATTCATGCTCAAATGAAAATGATATTGAAATAAGTACGACGATTTCATTATGTTGCTGTTATATTTTATTAAACAGTTATCCTGATGCTGGTATAAATAGATGAATTATGTGGAATAAATGTATATTGTGTGGTTGAAACAATAAATGCAGATTATTCAGTTTTCATTCGTGTTTTCTATTTACAAAACCTTTATCCCACTGAACCCTTCACATCGAGACCTATAAATGCAAACAGTAAGAATGTCAGTTCGACCGATCGTTGCAAGCTCATTACAGACGATTCCCCCGAATGCTCTGAATAGTGTTCCAAACAAAACTCAAATACAGACAAACACATGTTTTCACGAAATAATAATGTTTATGGGTTTTTATTATATGTTTAGTAAATTTTTATTTTAACTTTCCAAAGTGCAAAATATAGTAAATAACGTAGATATAATACTGCCCTCCTTAGGAAAAAGGTCCTATCTGCAAAATCCTCTTTTTGAGTTATTTTAACTTTTATAAATTCTTCAATGGCGTCCACAGTTTTTACTGCACACAATCCAAATTTCGAACAACATTGTAAAACATGTTGCTTTATCACCCGACATAATTTACATTTCTAATATTTGCCGAATTTTCATTTTATGATAGATAGGACTTTTATCCTTAGTAAAGTAATTAGTTTTTATCATCACCTTTTTCATGTGGTATATAAGACTAAAAAGAATACAAAAAACTGCTTTTTAATAGAAAGTATTTATTTAAGAAATGCAAAAAAAACTTCTTGAAGTACAAAATTTAAATTAAACGCTACAAATTCAACAAAATAAAAAACTTCTTTTTTAAATAGAAAAGACATTATTATTGCATTAAATTTCTTCAGGTACATTTATTGCAACTGGTAAGTTTTGCCAAAAAGGCACACGATTTTTGGGCATTATTTGTGACAACTTTGCTAAAAGTCCTTCTTTTCTTTCTTTCGATATGCCTCTATATTGTGTGCGAGGTTGTGGTTTTGGTAGATTTGTTTTTATAGCTGTTGCCGTGAGAAAATTAAGTTTAACAAAATCGCCTTTAAAATCAATTTTATATTCTAACAATTGACTTCCTCTTTCAAAAGACACCCAAACCATATCGTGAAGATATACACGTGGCTGCAATTTTTGCAATTTATATTTGGAACAATAATCTGGCCAATCATAGAACTGTTCAATTTTCATTTCGACAATATCAACATTTGACAAATTTGCTGATTTTACGGCATCTGCAAAATCACCAAAATCATAAATTTTACCTTTTTTCTTTAGCGATAATTCCACTTGGTGGTGGAAATAATCCGCAGACATAAAAGTGTGTCCTGTCTCAAGATACTTAATATTAAGTTTGTTTAAAGATACTTCTGGCGAATTAACAAGATAAACAAAAAAACTGAAAATGGTCCAATTTTTGTTTTGGGCAGAGCAGTTATCTAGCCACAGTGTTATTTCAGTTTCGTCTCTGTACAATTGAAAAAACGCATAATAGGTCGAAATTAAGTCTTCTTTGGATCTTCCTGCTAAAGCCTCATGCCAAAGAATAGCTAAAGGTTTTCTTTTTTGTTTTTTTCCGATGCGGACAAAGCTTTCATTAAATACAATAATGCGTTTTGTAAACACAACTTCTTTGAACATATCTACTCGCGGAATCATGATAACCTGCAAAATTCAATTAATTAATAAAAAATTATAAAAACAACTACAAATTTGAAAAAATGCTTTTTCAAGGTCTGCTGAAAAAAAGAGGCCATTCTTCTTGTCGGCATCATTTTTATATTCCTCACGAGCAGTTACATATTTCATATGATGCACATTCCATTTTTGACATTCTTCACACAAAGTTCCCTCTTCATGATTTTCTTTCTTGTGAAGATTATAAATTTCGCACTGCCAACACTCCTCATGACCTAACTTTGCAAAAGAGATTTTAAGGTCATCTGATACCACTTTCCTATATAATTCATAGGAAACTTTTAAGGTCTTATTTTTTTCTTTGAAGTCGTTGTACATAAATCGTATTATAATATCTAATGGTAAATACCTTGTATTCGGAGCATGTTCCCTCCGATAGTGCGACTGAACGGGATTGAATAAGTTTACATGTTCCACAATAACTTGCCTATCAATTTTATGAGGACACGGCTGGCATCCCCTTCCATCTGCTTTGGGCGTTATTAATTTCGAATTCGTTTTTCTTACGTTTTTTAAAACTCTGTCGTTATTAAAGGTATATCCTAAAGTTGCCAAAAAAAATCTCTTGCACACTTGAACATCAAGAGCATTTGCGGTTTTTAAAAAATATTTATATGAAAATTGTCTTGCAGAGTTTGGTCCTGCTGTTTGTCTTTTTTTGGTCTCTTTTTTAGTTGAATTAAACATAAATGTTTTTCGTGCTTCTTCCTTAAGTTGCCAAAATTGAGTGTTAATGGCGGTTTGTCGGTCTTTATTGAGAAGTGAGGCACACTTGAATTTGCAGGTATCTTTACAAGGTTCCTTTACTTGAAACTTTTCAATTTTACTGGCTAGTTTTCTTTTTTTTCTTGCAGAAGGTGTGGTGTCAAAACACCTCCTCTTGCGTATTTGGCCCTTTTTGGTATATGTCAACTTTTGTTTATGCTCAATGTGTGCCATAACATTCTCAAGTAAAATTGGTAAAATAACTCTTTCAACGAATTCAATACTTGCGCAATTTTCACGTTCTATTATAATATCTGTGGTTATGTCTGTATGCTCAAACTCGTCAACTTCAGGATCGGATTGATCGGAATCAGTATCTTGACGTTCCTCACTTTCTAAGACAAAATCAGGGTCTTCCTCTACTTCTTTACGGTTACTGGAGCATTTACGAACAGCAGATACCTTTTCTTGGAACGATTTATTTAAAGCAAGGCTGACTAAATGTTTGCCTCTGTTAAACATTCTAAAAAAATTAATAGTTTACATGTTTCTATTACTTGAATTTAGTTTTTGTAGCTCACTTGTCTTATTTTTGCACTATCACAATTAACATTTAATAACTTCACACTACAGACGCAAAGAAAAAACACAGGAGGTTTGAGTTTTTAGGTTATGTTAATTTTAAACAACAGCGCAATATCAGTTTCAGTTATCCTTACTGCACTATTATTATAACTAGCCTACTAAGGAAAAAAGTCCGAAGTGCAAATAATTTCACAGATAGGACACACTTGCTTAGCATATGAAAGATAGTACATTTTTACTTAGTAACCCGATTAGTTATTGTAGATAGGACAAACTTTTTAGTGAATTATGAAAGGTATCGGCTGTAGTTAGGACTATCTTCTTTAGTAGATAGATAAAACACATTGCACTATATACAGAGCAATAAAAATCTGAAAAACACAAATTTTGCAGATGGGACCATCTTCCTTAGGAGGGCAGAATACCGGTTGCTGCAATAGTGTGTCGGCGGAGCTTAATAATAATAATAATAATAATAATATTTATTGATTTCAGAAAAACAAAGAACTACATATGGAGTATATTTGTGTTGATGAAATTTCGTCAAACATAGCTACACTAAATCAAAAAAATATATACGACAATAATTTTATTATAATATTACATTAATATAATATGAAAACTAATAACTTTGTAGCAGTGAGACTTTACGTACTTATGTAGTATGCTACTGGGTGTTCCAAATTTCCGCAACCACCTTCAACTTTTTTATTTTAAATAGATTTCTATACTTTCTAGGTATTATGATGATAGCCACTCAAATAATCTTTGCAATGATATATGGATATGTGCACTTACGACTGTTAGTTTTCGTTTTATTGATAATTTTGTTAAAATCTTGACAGTTGCAGCATCTAACATTTTAAGCCTTAGTTTGAAAATGGGTACAGTGCCTCAGTACTTATTTCAAAACTTCCCACCCTAAATTTCTGGAAACCTGGAAATCTATAAAAAAATCCATGAAACATGTAAGAAGTATTATCGTGAGGGCCATTTCTTGATGCAAAATCGACCCACCCACTTTAACCCCCTGTCCCCGGAAGCTACCCCTTTAAACATATTAAATGGGAAGGGGTATCGAGTAATATTATCATCATTTTAAAGGTCTTTTGAAACAGTACATTTTGGCGTTTACTTTTTTAACCCTCTAACAGGCAAGAGCGTAAAAATGATCGGATGAAGTAAATATAGTTGAACAGAGGGTAAATTTTAATTTTCAGGCGGAAGAAACATACTGAGCGGACACGTAATATAAAAAAAGTGTTGCCTTAGAGCAGTTTTCACTATTTGGATACAAACAAAATTGTTTTGTCGCAGTGGAGCCAAAAACTCGAAGACCGTCTAGAGACGGTCTTGCCGGTTAGAGGGTTAAAATTGATGGATTCGTTTTGAAGATTATTAAAAAAATCTCTTGGTTTGTCTTGTTTTGTATTTCTAGCTAGTCAATCTATTTTATGGGCATCGGACCAAAAGCCAATATTAAAAACGTCTATAAACTCCTTAAAACTTGGAAAATAAATAATAGTATGGTTTTTTAACTTTTTAGTTATGTTTAATGCAGAATACGTTTCCTTTTTTTTTTGTAGTTACTTACAAAAATGCATGTTGCTTTAGTATAAATTATTATTTAGTGTTATCAATCCAAAGTTATTTTAATAAAGTATCCTGAAAAAAATGATGTATGGGCAGGCATCTGGGGGGACCAACTGATTGGTCCGTTGTTTTAAATGGAAAGCTAAATAGCGAAGCATATTTGGATTTGTTGGAAAATACTATCAATAATTAACTGGGTAGAGATGAAAATACCCTACTTGAGGAGGACGAATTACGTTTTCAACAAAATGAAGCTCTTCCTCACTATGTCCTTCGAATACGGCGGTGATTAGCCACTGTATTTCCAAATAAATGGATAGGAGGAAGAGAACTTATAGAATAGCCAGCCAGGTCGCCTGGTTTGACACCACTAGACCTTTTTCTATGGGGTTATTTATAGTCTTTTGTATTTACCCCTCCACCTCAAAACTTAGGAAAACTTCGTCAGAGGTTTAATGCAACCCGCCCTGGAATTCAAATAGATGTTTTTGAAAATGTACGCCGCAGTTTTGAACAACGGCTATACCATTGTTTAGGGATCAACGGACAACATGCTGAACAATTATTGGATTGAATTTTACTGGAAAAAAATATTTCAATGGAATTTAAAAACAAAAATAAAACATTATAAGCAGTTAAAGTGTGTTTGAGTAATAAATATTTAAGCCTAAAACAAAAAATTAACAAATCAAAAGATTTTTTTAAAAATCTTCAAAATGAATCGTCAATTTTAAAAAAATAAACGCCAAAATATACTGTTTCAAGATACCTGTAAATGACGTATTACTCGATACCCCTTTCCGTTTAAGATTTTTAAGGGAGTAGCTCCCGGGGGCAGGTGGTTAAAGTGGGTGAGTCAATTTTTGTATCAAGATAATACTTTTTACGTGTTTCAGGGAATTTTTCATAGATTTCCAGATTTCCAGAAATTTAGGGTGGGATGTTTTGAAATGATATAAAACAAAGTAACTTTTACAAACACCTGTTTTTTAATTATTTATTGTTAGTTTTAGAATTACAATTTGACATTTTTCCATAATCTTAATTTAAAATGTGTTCAAATATATCTCCTTTCTGCTCTACACATGTTCTTAACTGCCTCTGTATCGACAGACTTACACTCTGAGCCATTTTGTTCTCACTTAATTGAAGAAAATCGTTTTTTATTCGTTGCCGCAAGTTCTCTGCCGTTGTAGAAGGTGTTGCGTAAACAATGTTTTTTACAATTGGCTACAGCAAGATATCACAAGTTGTGAGATTTGATGATCGAGGCCAGCTTATCATGTTCGCTCTTCCAATCTATTTATTGGTGAATACCCTAACTAAATGTGCTCTTGCAGCATTACCATAATGTGCTGGTGCACCATCAATCTCCTTATGACGTTATCTGGTAGGCCTTCTAATAACAATGGTAAACTATTTTGTAGGAAATGTGTGTAGATTGCACAATTAAAGTATTGTTAAAAAAGAATGGACCAATAATAGTGCTTCCTATGATGCCTCCTCAGGTATTCATACTCCATTTTTGTTTATATGAAATGCGATGCACAAAATAACGGTTTGTAGTGTCATAATAATGAGATTTTGTTTCTGTTTGTTATTCCGCAATTAGCAAATTTTCCCTCATCTGTGAAAAGCACATGGTCTATAAAAGTTATATCTTGTCGTAATTGTAAACGTTTTTTTGGAATTTTGTAAGGGAGAAATTTATGTTTTTTTTTAAATCCTTCTTACAGCAGTGACATTTATCCCGTGCCTGGACTGTCTTCTGTACTCTAGTCTTACTTCTTTCATGTTGGACGTAATTCACACACGTTCGAAGAAACCTTGTCAACAAATTTTCATACGTTTTACTATTCGGTGCTCTTCGGTTGGGATATTCCATGGCATATGTTTTTGATGCTAAAAATGGATTTCTATTGCTAGCGCCAAGAGCAATTATCATGTCTATGAGATCCCCCCCCCCCAAATTCATTTTAAAGCAAAAACAACTAAACGGAACAATAAACTATTATGGTATGTAAATAAAAATAAGGTCAACAAAACGACATAACTGACAACAAGGTAAATGCAACACGAAACAACTACTAACAAACAAACAGAAATTGATAATTAACTAGCCGATCTTATAACAATAAAACGAACTTACAGCAAAGAGACACTATGAAAAGGACATTATATGGAATTTTGAGGTAAAGATTTGACGTTTGGTTGCACAGCTATGTATATTTGTAAATAAAAGTAAAAAATGCACAGTAGCATACAATATACGTATGTAAAGTCTCATTGCTACAACTTCAGTTTTCGTGCTAAACTCCACTGACACACTATTGCCGCACCCGGTATACAATATGGTGATTCTAGAAAAATAAAAAACTACTGAATTATGAGTTGACAAGAACTTGGAAGGTTGCTTACACTGCTAAAACTTCATAAACTGGGTATTTTTATTTAGGAATTATTTTGTTTTTAACTCACACTTATAACTTAAATATTTTCATTATACCAAATGTACTAATAGACGTAACATAATCGCTTAGCACAGAAATATTACATCGAAATTTAATGGTCAAAGGAATTTTTTATAAAGGGTGTAGGGGAGCCTGGGGATGAATCAACCATTTTGCACAATTCTATTTTTATTTCAAAAATAGAGTCAAAGGATTCCAGGATTTTGGCATTTGAATGTGTTTTGGGATATATTACATCTAAAATTCAGGCAAAACTTAGATTTGAAACAAGGGTTTTTGCTTAACATGGTTTGAAAAAATATGTGACATATGGTTGTATCTACCCCAGTGATGGGGTTGATTAAACCGCTCCATAGGGATGATTCAACCGAAGAAAAAATCATTTTAAATAAGTTTAGTATTTATTTGGAATGTTCAAAATACATCACTCTAATCGTTTAAAACACAAAAGAAATCATAAACTTAACTTATTGTTCTTATATAGTAACTTAGAACGAACATTAACTAATGCAAACTAATGCAAATATATAAACTAGCATTTTTTTATTAATAAACTAAAAAGGTTAACGCACATCCCAGCCCTTAAAATTGAATTTAAATTTGTACAAAGAGGAGAGTTCTCGTCGTACCAGAGTTTTGTGGTGTTGGAAGCACCATTAGAATATTATCTCGTTCCACGTTTACGATATCATCAACAATTGGAAATGAGAAGGTATTTGAGTTATGTTTACGTCGTAAGAACTTAATTTTGTACTCACATAAATCTTTTGATAAAACCTGGCCTATGTAATACACCGTGGATGTTTTAGAACAAAATTTCGCCAGCACAAAGTCTTTAACATTAATAACGAACTCTTTTTCCATAAACATTGGAAATTCGTCCAAAGACGAATCTAGATCAGAGTCAATAAGTTCTATAGAGGCATTGCTATCAGTTTCTTCATCGGTTTCCACTAGAACATTACGTCTAGTTAGTTTTGATGTTTTTAAGGACTGCTTTCTAAGTTTCTCCTTTTGACTTTGCTTTATTTCGTCCATTATGGGAGTTGACGTGTAAATTTTTGATTTGGACTGCCTATTTCTTTTCTTCTTGTTATCTCTTGTAGCGTTTGGAAAAGGCTTAATATCTTCCGGTAACAAGTTTCTCTTCTTTTCAGATGGAATTTCGTTGTCTTCGGCTTTTGAAGTCGATGGCATATTTTGAGCATCAGTTAGTGTTGTGTGAGCCTCCTCACTTTCAGCATTTACTTGTTGGCAATTAGTTTCGGACAAAATTTCGCCCATTGATGTTTTTTGTCTATATGTCACGATACTGGGAGCAAAATCATCGTCGGTGAATATTTGACGGTTAACAGGCCAAATACCCGCTTTTTTAAATGCGTTGGTAATATTTGACATGGAGAATGCTCGCTTAAAAGCTGTATTCGACAAACTGCCAATATTTCGTATTGTTATAGATTTGCCTGGGTTGGAGAGTAACCAGTCGTCGAATGCAACCACTAATGATGCTTTAAATGGCCCAAACACCCCCACATCTAAAGGTTGCAGTCGATGCGTGGAGTGTGGTGGAAATGATAAAAGAGAAATTCCATTGTCTTTACAATATCTAATTGAATCATAGGACACATGTGACTCGTGGTTATCTAGGAGTAACAAAATTGGTTGCTCCTTAGAACAATGGGTGTGCATTTGAAGATGCTCCAATACTTTTAAAAAAAGATCCTTGGTCATCCAACCAGACTTATTATTTAAGATTAAAGATGATTCAGGTGCTCCTGTGATATATTCTTCAGGGTTTCGCATTCGTGGCACAACGTAGACAGGTGGAAGTGCATTTCCTAAAGCATTAATGAGTCCAACAAATGTAACCAACACCTAAAACAAATCCGATGTCAAAAATACTTTTTAATGTCCAAATTAATTTTCTTAAAAGAAATAGTTATTTTCCTAAGGTATAATTTTTCCGCACGCGATTGCAGTTATACGAACAGTTAAGAATTGTTGATATTTTATTTGTCCCACCCACCTGCCGTTTTATTCTCTCTCCATTTAGCCGGCATTCTACAAGATGGTATTTTGGATGCATATTCAAATGCTAGACTTCGAATTTGTCTAAATGACAAGCCATAATGTAGAGTTGATGATCTTTTTATATATTTTGCTAAATTTTCCTCTTCAGTGATAGAAAACACTTGGTTTACTGAATATTTACTGTGGAACTTTCTCTCTTCCTTGTTATCATCGTCTGAGAGTCCTGAATCCGATGATTTGGAATACATATCTTCCTTTCCCTCTTTCTTTACTTTTTTAATTCTGGACATCAAGGTATCCCTGTGTACATCATATTGCCTTGCAGTACCTCGAATAGATTCTTTTTTTCGAAAATAGTCCTTAAGTGCCTGTGTCATGGCATTTTCATTGACCTCTCGGTTGGTTTTTCGCAAATACACACGTGGCATCTACAACATATTTTTGTATTGCAAGAGATAAAATAAAATGGGGTAGTTTCAACCATGGTTGAATCTACCCTACAACATCTGGTTGAATCTACCCCATGGTACCAATTTTTATTTAAATCAAGAGATACAAATCACGTATTTTTTTAAGGTTATGTTATATACTGGAATGTGTGGCGAAAACAATGCTAATGTTGATGGCTTTACCAAAAAATATTATTTAGAAGCATCAAGGCATAGCACAATATTAAATATTTTCAAAATGTTACCTTAAAAAATGCCGATTTCCACGTTGTATTGTAAAAAATCCGGTTTTTGCGAGCCGACCACTATTCGCTATGCACACCAACAATACACTAAAACTTCGCGTTTAAATAGCCAAATCGCCCGCGAAATTCAAACTGGTTAGGAAAAAAAGCTGGTGGTTGAATCTTCCCCATGGTTTAATCATCCCCAGGCTCCCCTATATGAATATGTGTCATATACACTCTTTACGAACACACGTAAACAGGCCATAATAATAATAGTCTAGGTTAATAATAGTCTGAGATTTATTGAACAAAAGAAGAAAGCCCAGAATCACATGGAATAATAACGTTGCCGAGATCTTAAAGGTAAAAGAAAGAAGTTGCAAAGAAGCAAAGTAAATCAACCAAAATAGAAAAGACTGGCAACTCTTCGTCGAAAACCGAACTAGGGTATGAAGTAAACCTCGACACCAACGGTTATAAAGAAGATATAGAATCTAATATTTTCTTTTCTATATCAGATATGCTGATGGTGCATTAGCGTAACCAATAGATTTAATACCGATATTTTTAATTTTTAACAATTCTGAAATTGAGGCAAGCTAGTACAATAGGGTTACTTATTTGAAATAAGAGACAAGCTGCTTCATTTTAACGTTTTTAGAGTGACATAAATGTTTAAATATATCATCATATGTCGCCCTGAGGTTCTCCAGCTGTTAATCCTCTGAACTTTTTTGTTTAGGGTCTTTTAAGTAAAATGTGAACGTATCGCCTCCAGGTAAAGAAGAGGCCTTAAGTAATAAGTATAATTAATGCAGTAGTTTCAATCATCTCTCCATCATGTTGGAACGAGTCTTGAATTCGCTTCACCGAAGACTACAACCAAGTGTGAGCTAATGGCTACCAATTTGAACATTTACTTTTATGTTTGCAAGTTATTACTTTTTCAGTTGGAAGTTAATTAATTTTAAAAAAATATGTTAAAGAAACAGCAATACCATGTACAGGATTTTTAAAATTGAATAAAACTCATAAGCTAACATAATGTTTTTATTATTTAGTTTAATTAATTTTATCTAATCTATGTATAATAGATAATGAAATATTAGCTAATAAGCCTTTATAGGGCAAAATAAACGTTTGTAATTTTTTTTTGTAATTGATTGATTGTTTTGATCCTCTTCTCTAAAATTTACCAAAGGGATTTTGTCACTTCATTAGTTTAGATAAACATTACATCATTAGAAACCGAAGGAAAATCCGTTTAATAAACGGTGCAAGACTTATTTATTTAATCTTCTTTATCTGTGACAACCGATTAACTGATTATTTGGTCTAAATTTTTAAAAAGCTTTAGACAACGCATACATACATAACATTCCTCCTTTTTTGAAATGAAGGTTTGTCGACTTTGAATTAATTATGGAATATGGAATCCTTGTATAAGGACTCCACTAGATACACTAGACAGCGTATGAAAATAAAGACTACATATTTGTGTGTGTTATGATATGTACGTAATCTTTGTTCTACTATTAAAAGTGGGACAGTGTTGCCAGAGCTAGGGAAATTTCCCTAGACCTAGGGAATTTAGGTTGGTGCTAGGGAAAAAGGGAATTTTTACGAAATAAGGCTACAATCTAGGAAATTAAGCTATGTCACAATATTTCCAGTATATAAGGGATTATCTTAATGTAGAAACCTTAAATATTGTGAATCATGTAAGGAAAAATTTGGCGCAGTAGTTGTTAATTGCAACGCAAAATATTCTGGTTGCGTTTTTAGCCATTCCACTCATATGTAGTCGGCTGCAGTCGTTGTCACATATAGCGTAAACAATGCATTCTCATTAATTCTGAGACATACCTCGTATACATATTTACAGATATTTGTAAATATGTACTCTTTTATAGTGCGGGGCTATTTACGAATTTATAAATAATTAAGCAGATGTCTAAAAAATAAAAAGACAGCAGTTGTTTTATATTTGAACTGAAAAATTACTTATTTAAAAAAAATGATACATTGTATTAAGCAAACATAGAATTTATTAATTATGTAATTGCATATGTGGGCAGTTAAAATTTATTTATTAGCTGTATGTAGTATCTACATATAACTTATTCCAAAAAGCGAGAGACGAAATTCTGAACAGACCGCCACACCAAATTACTACATATAATGAAATCAATTTTAGGCGGTAAAATTAAATTTACATATCTGTCTGAAATATGAAATCTGTACCAAATTAAATTGTATCTAGATTCTTCAGAGATAAATCGACAGATAAGGCAATAGAATGGTGAAAGTAAATAAAGTTGTCTAGAAAACAAACAGTGTCAAAGATGTCAAAACATTTGACAATTGATAGCAAAAAGTGAATATATATATGTACGGTGTTATTTCGCTTTGCTGTCAACCAATAAGAAATAACTATCACTTGGGTCTGTCCAGAATTTCGTCTCTCTCTTTTTGGAACAACGTATAGTAAAAAAATTGTTTGTCTTTATTGCATAGTTTATTTAAATGTTATATATTTAATATTAAAGTTAGGTTACCTATACTTTAGGCTAAAGGTGGTAAAAATTGATTGATGTACTCAGGGGCTAATTTCAAGCTACAAATTTTAAAGACTCTTAACGATAAATACACAAAGCGTCCTAAAGATATTGCAACGATACTGTTGATAAATTGTGATTATTATACATATCAAATACGTTTAGCATTGCAAATGTTTCATACCTTAAGGCTGAACGCCCGCTTCAAGCTGAGTTCGATTTGAAATACCTAGGCGTACCACTGTTTTTCGTGCAAATGTAATAAAAGACAAATGTTTAAGGGTCCGCGTGCTCTGTCTTATGCTGAGGAAAAAGATAGAGAAAAGAACTTGTCACCTAATCTAATCTGCCTGTAATTTATGGCTGCGTTATCGTCTCAGATAATCTCCGGTTGGCCCACATGTTTGGCAGTCGGGAAGCAACCCCCCCAAATTAGACAATCTATATTTTCTCAAACACACAAAAAAAGTGAAGCTGAATATGTAAAATCACCTGCCGGATTCAAATTTTGAGTTGGAAAATAAAATCGAAATCGCAAAAAGGTCGAAAAATCGTTTTTGTGTGTAAATTTTAAAATTTTCATTTTCTTCAATTTTTAATACTTATCTCGTGATATCTCAGCAATGCAGAGAGCTAGGGATCTGTTTTTTTTAAGGTTATAACCTAAAGTATTTGGATGATACTAGTGTTTTCGATTTTTCTTTATGGTGTGTAAATTTTATAAAAAAAAAAAAGTTTTAGTAGACGACCAATTTGTGTAAGGTATTTTTCAGCTATCGAGTAACTAATCTTATTTTTCAGAATTTACCCATATATATGTGAAACAAAATAAAGCCAACATTCCAACATTATTTTTTGTGCAAGAAATAAATTTCTAGATCGTTTCAGAAGCAAATTATTGCGAGTCAAATATAATAATTATACTCCCTGCCCGCAAGCCGTGTGAGTCCTAGCATGCGCCTCTAGCAGGTATAGCGTTAGGGACGGGAAGAGATATTGCTTTTACTTTCTGATACGTAGTATAAGGAAGTATTGTGACGCTGACACTGTATATGTACACTATATTGTAAAGAAAATATCAACGGTTTCGATAAAATAATGTCCGAGTAACGATTCTTAACATACACCGATCTCAGAAGTATTTTACAAACTGCGTAGAAACTGCCCGAAATGGTAGGCGGAGCTACCTCTCGACACAATGTGCGAGCGTACCACATACTCTATTTGATTTCAGTGAATTTCGCCCAAATTTCAAAATTTTGTTTTCCGTTTCGTGACCTTATTTTTAAAAATTAAGAAAAAATAAAATTTATGTATTGCTGTTGAGTGTTACATAATTTTAAATAAAGGCTTGTTTTTTGAAATTTCTTACATTTTTATTTTTATTTAGGGCCCTTTGGACAATTTCGAAAAAATTACGATTTATCCATTGAAAGGCATTTTTTTCTTAAATTAGCGTGTAAATTCGGTAAGGTTTTCATGAAAAATACGATTAGGAAATGGGAAAAACGATTTCGAGGCCGGGCGTATAGCCTTAATAAAAAAAAACTATCACAAGATATCTGAAATTATTCTAGGTACAAAGTTATATTCTATCAAATTATGGTGGGTTTATGCAGCGTTGCTTAATTTAGTATTAGTATTAGTTCTAAGAATTAGTCTTAACCTTAAAAGTACCTACACGTTATACAGAAATTAAATTTTCAAGTACGCTGCGTAAGTGGTACGTAGTTGTATACGTATTACCTTACAAGGTTTAGATCTTGGCTAACAAGGTCTTAACTTAGTCCTAAGAGTTAAAAATTACTTTCAAGATCGTGTCCTAACGCGGTCCTAAGAAACTTACGACCATAAGACCAGCTGACTAAACGCTAACACGTATACTCAACAGAGATATAGAGAGAGGAGAATGCTCTTACCCTTACAAATGCGCGGAAGATAGAATGATTGCAAATGATGATGTGCGCCATTTTGACCCAGGGTTGTCAAGGAGCACCAATCATAGACATTCTTGAAAGAAGGAATTTTGAAACAAAAGATGACAAAGGAATGTGGAAAAAACGTTCGGGTGATTGGTTTATGCATTTAAACCGCAAAGTAATCGCCTTTTGCTTATTTTGTCAAACATTTATTTATTGTATTTTACATAGTTTATTGTTTATTATTAACATTCTTAAAAAATAGTCCTTTTTAGAAGGCGCAAGTAAAATATTCCCTTTATTAAGGTATTTTGTCTCTTTCATTAACTTTCTTTTTGTAATCGCTAATATTTTATAGTATGGTGGTAGCGCTTTACTGGGTCCTTCAAAAAATCGTAAAGGAAAACGTATAAGGTTTGGACAAAGGCAAATGGCGTATAATGTGTATTTTAAGCATAAATGTATTTTAAGAATAAAAACAATAACTTGGATGAAGCATAAAAAAAGCGTTTGGACGACATGTGCTCATTTTTCTTGAGGAATGAGTTACCAAATTGTAGAGAAATGTTAGTTAATATATATGTACATATTCTGTGAGTTATCGTATAAATTACATATGAGTATTTTGATTCTAAGTTATTAATACCAATGGTGGCTTATGGCCAATAAAACGAACATGTTATATGAAAGGTTGAATAACTTATACCACGAGGAATTTTTGCTGATAGCAGTATACTAAAATCTCAATGACTGGAGCTAGCAAAAAAACAACCTTTCATTTACCTTTATATGGTGTTAATGAAATATGTAGTATGAAAAAAGATTGTTCTTCTTTGCGTTTACCTCCATATCACCTCATCGAACTTGTATGGGTTCAAGTTAAACATCATGTCACTGCCAATAAGAATTCATTTAAATTAGACACAGAGTCCAGAATTTGTTGTTAGGATTAAACATGGTTGATGCTGATTTTATCATGTCATGACGGAAGAAGAGAAAGTGTATGGTACTGAAATATTGTTGACAATATCCGATCTTGAAAACATGTAATTTTAATGATCAACATTCATGTTTTAACATTAAGTTGGTGCAAATAACAGTAGTGTAAGTTAATTTTAGTGTTTTTTTAACTTATTGTAATAACAATTAGAAGTGTACTTTTTATTCTCTTCAAGCTTTCTGTTATTCAGTGTAATGTTTTGTGAAATAAAAATACTTGTTCATGTTTACAAGTTTTTATTAATAACAATATGAAATGATGCTTATTGCTTTTATTATAGATATTATATTTATTAAAGATATTTCATTTGAGGTATCAAACACTTTATCTTTACACTGCAATTAAATACTGCATATATCCATATACAATAGCTGCAATAATCTACAACAATAAAATAAGAAACTACAAAATATTAATTGCAACACAGGTAAGAGTTTAGATTTTTCATAGTTCGTGTTGTGCCATAAAGCTTCTTTCTTGATTTTGCTTGACTTCTTTTCCAAGCTTCATATTTTCTTTTATATTTACCAGGATATACCATAAACATAAATTGATTTTGTTTTACATAATATTTTTTAAATAAAATATAAAAACTTGCAAAATTATGAAAATTCTTTGTCAACTTTGCCTTTTTTTCCTGCAGCTTGTGTCAGAACAAGTCTCATAACCAGAAAACATTCTGAAAACAGTGTGCTATTATATACTTAATTTGATAATCATTTTAATTAATTTATTACATTTTAGTGCTCTCAATTTTCTATCTAATCTTGGTCTAATGGGATCATCCAATCAAGCTCTCTCCTTTGCAGAACTTAATGAAGGCACTTCATCTGTTCCTGCTAACGATTCATCAGTGAAATTTTGTCCACTAACACCAGCAAAACTAATACTTGAAATTTCATCTACAGCAGATGTTTCCAGTATTATTTTCAAAGATGCTACAGCATTGTTACACAATCGAAATCGCTGGTGTTCCATTAGCACATAATCTTCATCTCTGAAATGTTCTGAACAAACATATTTATTCTCTGACCATAGCCAATCAGTTGCAATATTCAAAGCTTTCAAGCATATCGGTAACATGGCACCTTCTGAAAATCTGAAATAATTTTGATATTTCAAAAAATTTAAAATGATTTCGCCATCAAACCTGTGAAAACTTTATCCTTCAGGTTTAAACCTCTTAATATTGGGACAGCTTTTTGCACTGCACGACATGTTTATATAAATATTTATGTATTTAATATCTAAAAGATTTATGAAATAATGATACCACACACTTACCTACAAACACAAACATAACCTAGATGAACATAAACAAAACCCTCATGACATACCTGGGTCAAAATGGCGGCGATCATTGCGTCGCGTAAAAATTAGATGCGCAGTGGTTCAAGAGCATTCTCCCCTCTCTATATCTCTGATACTCAATGACCGAACTTTCTTAAGACTAATACTAATACTAAGTTAGGACTAATTCACGCTGCATAAAATGGATGAGCAATGCAATAGGATGCGCGTGAAATTTTTATGCCAAATTGAATACTTATCTCGGGGCTTACGAGTATGCGCAGTCCCTTGTCTTTTGACATTCGAATATAAAATCACTAAAGTTCCGAACGCCGATTTCAATAGACGTGATATGTTTGATTCATCTATTTTACATGAAAGTCACGTTTCTCTTTTAATTAAGCATGTTGTGCGATGCATAGAGATGCAAAGAAACAAACAGAAGTAGAACGTGGAGAACTTCTAAGATAAAAGCTCTCCAGATTAATACCTACTTTTTTATAATAAATAAATATTTCAAAAGGAATATATTCTTTTTTTACGATACAGGACTGAAGAAATATTTGGGTACTGTAACATTACCAAAACATGAAGGAACAGCAACTCGCGCTCTGGTAGTTATGATTGGAGGAATTACTGCACGTTGGAAACAGACAGTGGCTTACTATTTAACAGGTGACTCAGTGAATGGTGCTATATACCAAGATATTTTATTTGAAATTATTAATAAAACGGAACAACTGGGTTTAAATATTTTAAGCATCACATCTGACATGGGCGCGTCTAATCAAGCCTTATGGAAACTGTGGCAAATAACAGCAGGAAGATATTCGCAGACCCACAATTTTATTGTGCATCCAACTAATCCACAGAAAAAAATTTACATTTTTGCAGATGTTCCACATTTATTTAAAAACATCAAGAATATGCTTATGACGAATCAAATAATAGAAATATCCGAAAATATCAGATTAAAACATAATTTACCAACAAATATTATATCTGCTCAGCATATTCAAGAACTTTTTGACTTTGACAAAGATCATGATCTTCGGCTTGCACCCAAATTAACAGAAGAAGATTTAGCTCCGACTCACTTTCAAAAGATGAAAGTATCGAAGTCTACCCACGTCGTAAGCCATGATGTTAGTAGTGGTTTAAAATTTTTAAGCGATGATCTAAATAAACCGGAATATAAAACAACAGCCTGGTTTCTGGATACTTTAGAAAAGTGGTTTAAATTGATGACTTCACGCCATCCATTATTTGCATTAAGCAAAATAAAAATTGATGAATATGAAAAGGCTATTTCATTTTTAAAAGAAGTGATAGAACTATTTTCTACTTTAAAAGTTGGAAAACAAAAAATGTGGAAACCATCGCAAACAGGATTATTAATATCAACAGAATCCGTTCTTAACCTTCAGGAATTTTTGTTAGAAAGTAAAAACTATAGTTTTGTACTTACTTCTAGATTTACGCAAGATTGTTTAGAGAATTTATTTAGTGCAATTAGATCTAAACAAATCATACCAAATGCACAGCAGTTTAAAAATAACTTAAAATTAATAACTGTTTCGCAATATTTAAAAGATGTTTCCAAATCTAGTTATGATAAAGATGAAAGAGAATTTTTAGCAGACTTTTTGGACGTAATAGCAACAAATACAGCACCATCATAGGATATGGTTCGCTTCCCTTCTAATTTTCAATTACAAAATGTAAATTTGAATAATTCAGAACAAAATTCTTTATACAGTATTGCAGGATATTTAATTATGAGTATTAAAAAAACTTCAAAAGTTTGTGATAATTGTATATATTCAGTAGGGTCAAAAAGTTATATAAAACTTCAGTGCAGTAAATATGTTAAAATCAAAAGTTTCAAAAAAGACACTTTATTTTATTGTAACGAAGAAACATTCAACTTTTTTTTAAATCTAGATTCTGCTTTTAGACAATACTACAATACTGTTTGTAAACGAAATATCAATTTAAAAGATTTTTTTATTGAGAAATTAAATGAAATATCAGAAGTCGATTTTATGTTAAATTGCCATAATTTAAAACAAAAAATAATAAAACGATTTGTTTTATTTAGGCTGAAAATTGCAAGCAAAAAACTAGAACGTAAGAAAATATTACATGCCAGTAAATCATTAATGTCTTCCACTTTGTAATTTGAGTTTTTTTTTGTTACTGTAACCTTTTTGTAAATATATTTACAGTAAAAACCATTTTTCCTATATTTCAATATACTTATATTACCTTGATGAACTCATTTTTGATACAATAAATTAAATATTTGTTCATGTAAAATTTATTGGTTTATTTTGTTTATTAGTGCTCTTCTATTTAAATTTAATACTAATTTTGTATGCAAATGATTTGAAATGAAATATTTCATCTTATGCATGAAGTCTCTTCTGACGGTGTTTTCTTTTTATTTAAATATAATGATTTTACATGCATTTCATTGGTCTATGTATTTTTTAAATTTTCAAATATGTGTATGCTTTAAATTTATAAATAAAAGATATATTAATTTCAAGGAATATGTTCGTAAGATAATATTTTCGTGTTATGCTTGTATACTATTCATGTTAAATTGGAACAAATATGGCGGCCACAATCGTATGTCATCACTCTCACTGTAGGCACCAGAGAAATAGAGTAGGGGAGAACGCGCTTCGACGAGTGCGCATCCAGTTTTAAGCAAACGCTATTGTGGTCGCCATTTTGCAGGGTAATTGGCACTTGTGTTGTTGTAATTGTCAAGCTTGGAGGTTATTTTTAATTAATTGTATTAAAAAGGACTTGTGTGTGTTATTAACATGTCGTGCTCTGTGTTGGGCTGCAGTAACAGTCGAAGATTTAAGCCGGAAGGCATTTCTTTTCACACGTAAGTTTGTTTACATTTTTCTAAGTCAATGAACTTTACATGCGAATTGTTGAGCTAGGTATAAATATTACCGTAATAGAATGAAAGAATTGCATCTTTAAGAGCGCGATTAATTCTGCACTATTTGTAGATTTCCACGGGGTGATTCATTGAAAATGTGGTTAGATGTGCTAGGAAAAAATGTTGAAACGTGGACCTGGTCCAAAAATAAAGTTATTTGTTCCAAACATTTTTGTAAGGAAGATTATATTGTCAGCGCCGGTAAAAGAACCCTCAAACCTAATGCAGTTCCTAGCGTTGCCTCCGGCAGCCAAACCATCGCAAGTCAAGCGAAGTCTTCCAAAAGCAAAGATGTTTCATCATCATCTACCAGTTCTATTACGCATACTTCATTGGAAGGTGAAACTAGTGGAGTTGCCGTACGGCCATTGAAGAGAAAACTGAAGTACATACTATAATTAATTTCTGAAGAGAGTCTGTTCAAATTCCCGCTTGTGAGCAACCTTCAAAATGGCGGAATTCAATTTAACTTAGTTGGCGCATCTTTAAGCGCGTTCTCCCCTACTCTATTTCTCTGGTAGGCACTCTACTGGATACTAGCGACATCGGTTGCATAAATTGGAAGCTTCAAAGTTAGAACTACTCTTTCACACTATTATCGTTGTACAACAGTTGAAGTTCACTCTTCTACGGAATTTTATGTTCATTTAGGGAAAAAGAGAATTTTTATAGAAATAGTATAAAATCTGTGGAAATATACGTTTTTCTTTAAAAATTATTAATCACCCGAAAATTTATTACAACCATCTGTATTGATATCTATATTGTCAGTATGCCATCTTATGGCAACTAGGAAATTCAAGGGTGTTATTAACATCTAAACACATTCCGCATGGGTGTTCTTTATATAATAAAATAAAGTAAATTTCTTGGAAAAAGTCCCTACTCTTAAATTATAGCAGCTTGCGCAAATATTTGAATTTTTTAATTCAGATTAGATTTATTGGTTCGTTTAATAAGTTGAACCTTTCTAACTACAGCTGAGTTTTATTTATTTAATGTGTAGAATTATCGAACAGATGCAGTAGCAACAGCGCATTTGCCCGTTTAAGCTATTACAAAAATGCAATGTTGCTACTGCATCTGTTCGGTAATTCAACTTATAGATACAAAATTACTTTTTTTATTGCCGAAGTAAAGTTTATCTGATTCCTACTTTCAGAATTCAGAATTTTGTAATCGTTCAATACTGAAACAATACATCTCTAATTTAAATATTTTGTATTTTTATATTGTATTATTATATTGGGTGTTTGAAATGAAGATGGAAAATAGTAAAAATAGGCTATATAATTCAATAAATGCAAATCTAAAATATAGTGTACACAAGTTCATGCAGGCAGTTCGAGAAAACATAACCCATAATTCGTGCCTATATAGTTAATAATTCGTAAGCATCTTTGTTGAAGTTTCGAAATACACTAAACCAGGCAGGCACTAAAGTTTATTTTTATTAATCGGTGATTCACACAAGCCTGTTCATACTATTAAATGTTTTTGTGAAAACACAGCATCATTATTTTAAAAACATGTATAGGATTACAAGACTTAAGGCCGAGTTTTAGTTTAGCAGATGCCTAGTCCATTGATTATATATAAGGAGATATATCAACGCAATAAGAAAATCGGCTACGCTTAAAACTCAGTTTCGGGATGAGGCCGCTTAAAGTCGCTAGTGTTCCTACATCCCAATATATATATGTATATCAAATTGAAAAGGTAGAACATCCAGTAAAATGCTGCCTATAATTATACTTTTCAACGCTAGATGACAGAACTATCGTAAGTAGGTATAATAGAAAAATATTTTTTTAATTTTCTGGGCGCCAACGAAGCCAGTGTAGTTGAATTTGCATATTTTCTTTTCAAACGAAAAATATGGCTGGTAATAAGTGTCAGTATTTTAAATGTGAGAACAACCGAAGAACTGTTCCGAATCTAAGTATGTTCTCATTTCCTGTGCAAGATTTGGAACGTGTAAAGCAATGGATATTAAATTCAGGTAAGTTTCATATTTAACCCTTCGGAGGTCGCGGTGTATCCATTAGATACACGAGCAATGGTTTAGGTTATATTTCCTATATGACAAACGATAGCGTACTGCGCTTGCGTATAGCTGTGACATTACTCTTTCTAAACACTCTACCATGTTTAGTTTCTTGCTAGGGAATTACATGTTTTAGTTATTTGTTGTAGTTTGATCGGAAAGCACGCTTTGTATCTGTCAGATACCGTGACCCCATAGGTGACCTTACAGGGTTCGTTAGAAGTGTTATATCTTTGAGACAATGAATAAACAAACATTTGACTTAACAAACTCTAGAGACGTTGAAGAGGTTCGCCGACTGTTGTTGGAATCGGATGACGAAGTAGATGATGCAACATTTGAGTTTGAAGATGAAAGCGACGTTGAACAGGAAGATTTTGTAGATACGCGTGATGCAAATTCTGATACAGAACAATCTAACGATGAAGATCTAGAAAATACTGGAGACTATGATTCGCAAGAGTATCCTAAGGTCAAAGAATAATCAAATCAAAATAGCCCCAAACCTATAGAAACGCTACATGTATCTGATAGATACACCGCGACCTACCGCGCTGCAAACTAGCCCGCGATCTCCGAAGGGTTAATATCAAATATTTACCTTTTGGGTTTAATAATAAATATACTCATCTTACTGCAGGAAGAAATTTTACCCTTTATAGACAGCGGAAATTAGACAGACACAGAAATAACACTAACAATAATAATAACCATAATTGTCCTTATTTTAAATATATAAGTACATATATTTTCTTCATTGTCTATTACTCTATTATTTACTAATTTGAATTATAAAATATATTCCGAAATCTGTTAACTGCTGTCATTACAAAATAGATATATTCCCAGAAATAAAATTATTTGAAATTATGTATTAGAGATACATCCATATCAGAATTCAAGGAAAAAGCCTAAGCATATTTGAAACCAGATGGGCTAGAACAGAAACAGCTATTGATAAGTGTGTTTACATAATATATCAGTTAAGGGCCACTAATTTTTAACATCCATGAAATACCTACCTTGTCTCTTTAAGGTTAGAAAGAGATAACAGAACTGGAATTTTGCGTTAATATTTTCATTATTTATTACCCTAATAATTATGAAGAGCTGAGGGATTTTGCGGGGTGCCAGGATAGTATTCAGGTAAACGCACGAATATAATGACCTTGTTTCGATGGGTGATGCATGCGTGATTTTATTGCTTTACATGCATTCGCTATTTATATCACTTAGGTATGTCAGTTATGTCGTTATAAAGTTTATATTTAGAGAAATACTAAGCAAAAAAAATTAAATTCTTAACATACATAACATAATTTTCTACAAAAAAGACAATTTCTCGGTCGTACGTATATTTTAGTAACTATGTGTACATTTTAAAAAAGAAGTCTATGCCTACATGTTTATACAAAAAATAAATAAAATTTGAGTTTATAATTAAATAATATATTCAGGTGAACGTATTTTCTACATAATTTAAATTGCACTGAAAAATAAAACAATCCTTATATTAAGCAGAAACACCATAAAAAGATCTATTGACAAAGCACAATGTCGCCTATTCATACATTTATACATAAACTCGATGCGGCTCTAGTACATAATGTATTATGTAAACATAATACATGCCGCTCTAGTACATAATGTATTATGTAAACATAATACATTATGTACTAGAGCCGCATCGAGTTTATGTATAAATGTATGAATAGGCGACATTGTGCTTTGTCGATAGATCTTTGTATGGTGTTTCTGCTGAATATAAGGATTGTTTTATTTTTCAGTGCAATTTAAATTATGTAGAAAATACGTTCACCTGAATATATTATTTAATTATAAACTCAAATTTTATTTATTTTTTGTATAAACATGTAGGCATAGACTTCTTTTTTAAAATGTACACATAGTTACTAAAATATACGTACGACCGAGAAATTGTCTTTTTTTTTGTAAAAAATTATGTTATGTATGTTAAGAATTTAATTTCTTTTGCTTAGTATTTCTCTAAATATAAACTTTATAACGACATAACTGACATACCTAAGTGATATAAATAGCGAATGCATGTAAAGCAATAAAATCACGCATGCATCACCGATCGAAACAAGGTCATTATATTCGTGCGTTTACCTGAATACTATCCTGGCACCCCGCAAAATCCCTCAGCTCGAATTATCAGTATTTTACACATAGGTAGGTATCTCTATATGCAGATAATAAGGATATATGTATGTTGACATACATATGTTAACTCACTAAGCCATAAATTTTTATTTATAGGTAGTACATACATATATAATTTCAAATATCTTTTACATTTAAATGACAGAGTTTAAACAATTTTTTATTCAGGATTATTATATTAACTTAGACCTATATATACAGTGTGCCCCGGATTGACCTAACTATACCCCTAAAATCTTTTATTTCTTATTTTTTGAGAAAGTCATTCTTCATAAAGAGTTTCGCTTGTTCTGAAAAGTCGATAGCTATAACCAGAATGTCGGTATAACGTAAAGGATGTTTAAAAATTAAGGAAACGTAAAATTATATCAAGAGTAAAGTACTAGTTATTTGAGATAAAATTAAAAATCGCAACCCTCAACTTTCTGTGCTAATTTGCAAGGTTTCTGAATATTGTGTTTATCATTGTATAAAAAATTACCAATACTAACACAACAAGACTTTCAAAAAAATGTTGGTATAAGATCAAGTTAATTAATAAATTACATTATTTTGTAAAGCAAAAGGTATTAAACAAACAAGTATTAATGATGATAGAGTACGGATTTTTCACATAATAAACATTTTAATTAATAATTATAGTTAATAAAGTAATAAAATACTATTTAAGTGAAAATTGGTATTAATTCATCTCCAAATCTATAAATGTAAATATCTTTGGTTTATAGGAAACTCTTCCTTAGCCACCACACCCCTGGAAGACCTAAAAAGGTATCAAATTTGCCAAAGACATTTCGAGAGTGACAGTTTTGTTAATCAAATACTGAAGAATCGTTTAACAAAATCAGCAGTTCCCCAACCATACGATTCTAAAAGAAAACGGGAAATATCTGAGCCGCAACCAGGCCCGTCTAAAATTATAACAACGTATGAAAGAAAAATACGAAGCGATGAAAATATAACTTTGGAAGAAGACGAAGGGGAAGAAGAGGTAGAATTAATGGATGAATCAGCGGATATGGATTGGCTGCGTGATATCACAAATCTTCCTGTTGCAGAAGTTTCAACTATATCTGGAAGAAATACATCTCGTGAAAAAAAATTAAAGAGCAATATTAAGAGTCAAAGTAAATTGCTTTTACGAAAACGAGCACAAATATCCAAATTAAAAAAAAAAGTGAGATTCTCAAATTTACATCATCAACTGAATACATATTCATTTAAAAAACAATGTAGCAAAACATTAGTGAATATGCAATTAGGACAAAATAGTGTAAGAAAGTGGCCATTAGATCAGAAAAATTTTGCGTTGGCATTATATTATAAATCACCCACAGCGTATAAGTTCTTGTTTGAAAAAATTGTACTACCAGCACCTAGTACAATAAAACGATGGATTAGTGGGTCTAGCTTTTTACCAGGACTTAGCCAAAAGCTCTTTTGGCAAATTAGCAGAAAGATAGAAAGTTGGAGCATTGTAGAGAGAGCTTGCGTGATAAGCTTCGATGAAATGTCACTTAAGGAAATAAGTGAATACAACAAACATCTGGATCTTATAGAAGGTTTTGAGGATTTGGGACATCTTGGAAGAACTAGCCGACCAGCAAGGTATGCGTTAGTCTTTCTTGCTAGAGGGTTGTTTTCAAGATGGAAGTTGTCACTGGCATACTTCCTTAGTCATTCTGGCGTGCCTGCAAACAAGCTTGTAGTACTACTGCAAGATATAATAGAAAGATGTTTAGAGAATGGATTACTCCCTTATGCAACAGTTTGCGATCAAGGTGCTTCGAATCAAAGCACTTACAAAAAATTGGGAGTGACTGAGAAAAAGCCCTTCTTTAATATTCAAAATCACCCCATTGTAGCTGTCTATGATGTGCCACATCTAATAAAGAATTTTCGCAATAATCTACTAAAGGCCGATTTTATTATTTCAAATAACACCGTTATTAGTTTTCAAGATATACGTAAAGCCTATCATATTGACAGCACAAAACCTTGCAGAGCAATGCCAAAAATCACGGAAAAACATATAAATCCCAAAGGATTTTAAAAAATGTCAGTGAAGCTAGCTACACAAATTTTCAGTCACTCCGTGGCAAGTTGTATTCGGACTCGTGTAGCAACAGGAGAACTAAGATCAAATACATCTTTACACACTGCAAATTTTATATCTACGATAAATAATCTTTTTGATACACTCAATAGCAGCACATTTCATGATCCTAACCCATACAAATGTAGTTTACATCATAGCCATCCGCTAGTAAGAACAACATTAGAAGAAAGTTTAGTCTTTATTCAAAATTTAAAAAAAAATAACCAAACAAGAGCACCATCAAGACCACCATGTTTTGATGGACTCCTACAAACAATTCGAGGAATATTAATGTTGTATGACAGTGAAACAACCAAACATCCTGATGCATATATTCTTACTAGAAAAACCAACCAGGATGTTATTGAAAATTTATTTTCCATTTTCCGTCAAAAAGGAGGATACAACCCTAATCCAAGCGCGCGAACATTCAGATCCACTTTCCGTTCATATGCAATAAATTCTCTTTTAACACCTTCGGAGGCATCAAACTGTGAACATCAATCAAGAGAAATAGAGACTGAAATAGATCTGTTGGAGCCAATTTCTTTAGATTCTACAGCCCAAGAAATACTGCACTCTTCCAGTAGCTTCTCCACATCTTCTTGTGATATTTTATCAGGAGGGACTGTTGAAACACCTACAAAAACCGAAACTACATTACAAGAATGCAGTATTACATATTTCGCCGGCTACCTGGCTAGAACATCGTTTGAGCAATCAAAATGTAAAATTTGCTACCACTCTTTTGTTGATACTACCTCTACACTTTCCAATAAAAATGAATTACTCATATTAAATAAAATGTATGGATATATTGAAGAAGGTGCATTTAGTTTATTAGCACCAACAGATCAGCTATGTGAAGCAATTAAATTGACTTTAGATACATTTGAAAAATATTTTGATTGTACAAAACATAAGAAGAAACTACGCAAAAGGATATTAAACAAAGTTACAAAAAATCTGGAAAGAACATCGTTTTTAACTGACGAACCTTGTAAACAACATAAGGTGCAACTATTAGAACGTTGCATAACATGTGTCATTTTTAAGAGATGTAAATTTACTTATTCTAAGCATGTAATTGGCAAAGAAAGCTTGAAATTAAAAAAGGTGAAGAATCTATAAATTATTTGTTATTTCTATTGATTTCTGTGCTATTTATTATAAAAAAATCTATGTAAAAAATCAAATAAAGTAATTTCAAGCATGTCTCTTGTTTTATCCTTAATAATATGTAAAATTATACATTTGGAATAAATCAATTTTTGTAAAACATTGGAAAGTACCTGAGTACCTATGTATGTAATGTAACACCTATGTCAAACAGATTTTCTATTAACTGTAATAAATATTTTCACTTCCTAATACATACAGACAGAAAGCATCCCTCTAAATAGCGAACGCGATATACTTAATGAATAATAGAGTAAATCACCCCTATACAGTAAGCACACGAATAGTTTTAATTATGGCCAGAAAATAAGAAAGTAAGACAGGAATTAAATAACAAATAAAACAAAGATAGTTCAGATTCAGATAGATAAATATACTGAGTTGTCCAACAATAGCCAATCTACTTACACTTTACAAACGGCTAACTTAGAATTCACTGGCTCAATTCCAATACACAGAGATTATCTTATTCCTGCGATTATATTAGCGATCCTAATTAAAACATTTCGTTTACATTTCTTCAATAATTGTTTTGATAGGACACATCATTATAGATACATTCATTATCTATTTTAATAACATTCATCATATCCTTGTTTATATAAGTATATTATAAAAACAGGGATCATATACACACACATTGAACAAAAACTGAGAAAAAATATTGTGCATTTGCAGGGTCATCGAAATCTTAATATGTTTTTATTGAAACTTAAAATACCTTATGGGGCTTGTGTAGGAACTTATTAAGTCACTAAAGGTAGGAAAATAAGAATTTTGGTCTTCAATATATTGCACATACAGACGTATGTATATATTTAGAAAGCATGACAAGTCAAAACAAATAATAAAAATATCACAATATATATCTAAAACAATTATGTGAGGTGAGAAAAGCAGGAAATACTGTTTCTTTCATTTATTTCAAGCAACTTCCCTATTTATATTCATTTTCCGTAATAATACAAAGGAGCATTTAGAAAAAAAAATAGAGGATGATTTTTTGGCCCTATATTATGCCGATTTATACAAATGTAAACAAAGTGTCAAATCAGTAGGATTTATTACATATTTACAAAGCAGGCTGTGAACCAAATTTTAGTACTTCCAATAAATACCAGAAAGCGCTAAATCTACAATTCCCAAATTGTGGGAAAAACTGCATAAGATGGTAATTTCTGGTTTGCTCCGACACCTATTGAGAATATTTACAATTTTTGTGAAAAAGTGCTCGTTGATATATCTCCTTATATATAATCAATGGCCTAGTCCAACAACATTTTTCGAATTTCGCAAGTGTTTTAAGTTGGCTACGAAAACAATCGAATAGAATACAAGTAGACTAATTCACATTTTATTGCAAAATTACTAGACAAACCATGTACCCAAGTAGAAGATTCGTCAAAAAATAGTCCTAGAAACTATGTTATTTTATTGTGCAAACTAAAGACACCCGCCAAATTTGAATAACGCTGCTAGGGTCATAAGAGAGCAGATAGCTAAGAAAAATATAAAATCAAAGTATGAACTTATTTTGATAAACTAATGCAATAACTATAGTTGTGCTACTGTCAATTAGTATGTGACATTGGTCACATTCAGCAGACGGATCGGGAACTATTCCCGCTCCAACTGCTCACTTGACAACAGTTGAGTGTTGGCTGGACAGGACCGTTCTCTTTTATGTGATCATGTTCCATTTGTACTTTTCATTGCTGTCATATGTTAGAATTATAGCGATTAAACCGAATAAACTATAATACATTGTTTTTCTGAATTAAATTTCGGCGTAGTTTTTAGTGTAAGGATCGGTTTTTCCAACCCCGATTAAAATACTCGCTTACTTCAATATTATAATAAATTTATTTCAGCACCATAGCTTTAATTTGTTCATCTACTTTTTCTAGTAACTTTCTTCAAAATTGTGTTACGTTGGTGTTGGAATGCGTTAATGCCCATGCGAATCAGAATACGCTCACCAAGTGAGCGTATAATTTACCTTATTATATGAAAATTATGCCCTCTACCAATCAATACCAATAAACTGCACAACTACAGTTATTAGTGTGGTATTAGTAAACAAAACTAATGGGAAGTAGAAGGAAAAAAAGACCAAATCAACAAAATTTTACCTTTAATCATAAGTGCCTACCCACTTAAAGATCTATTCTACATTACTACCTACAAAGAAAATTACATAACTTACAGATATTTTTTATTGAACAGTTTACAAATATTACATTGAAAAAGTTTATGGTTCCCTTATCATTTTTTTTATAAAAATACTATATATAGAAAGTAATAATTTCAACAGTTAATTAATTTTCACAATCTCGTTTTTAAAAAATAGCTACAATATATCCAATTTTAAATTTTTAATAAAGTTGATAAAATGAAATAAAGAAACAAATATGTATACAAGTCAGCTATGGTTACTATTATTTTGTAAATGGTTCGGTGCATCGGCAAATATAACTTTAAGTCTATACGCTTCCGCTACTAACATACTTATGTGAGATCCGTTCCATTTTTGCGTCGGAAGATTTTGCAATAATATCATCAACCCTTGAAAATCATTTTCCATTAGCAGTTGATCGCGCCAATACAATAAAAACGCTGCACAAACATATAATTGAAACAATGCAAAAGAATCACTTTCAGCTAAATAAGTATCCCACAATCTTATAGTACAACGCAACGGAAGTTCTCTTGTTAAAAGATTATTCAACCAACGGAATGAAAACTGCAAATAGTCTACATTATGTTGAATTAAATGTTTATGTAATGTATTATCAACCCTTTGTATTAATTCCTTTAACTGATTCACTTTCCTTTGAATACCTAATTGTGCAAAAACATAATTATCTTGTATACCATCTAGAAATTTAGATAAACACCAGAATGAGTCTGCCTCAATGATATCCCTTTGTTCTTTCTTTAAAGTATCTACTTTAAATGTTTCAAATGGCTGACTATCTGGTAAAGTCTCTTGTAAAAATACTACATAAAATGGCGTAACTAAATCATTTATCCCTTGAACATACCCCGATGCTGGATGTCTTATGGCCCATATGAATAATATCCTCTCAAACATTCTCTGAACAGTATCCTGTTGAAATAGTGGTATAGATGGATTCATCCTTGGCACATCAATATGAATTTGGTGATAGGTGTCTTGATATGTTTCATCCCTTTCTGTATCATAATACTGTTTGACTAAACTCCAATAATCTTTCCTTTTTCTTTCCAAGACACCTTGCCGCCTTTCTAAGTTCACAGGTAGATATCCAGATAATAATCTCCATGTTATAGGTCTTATTTTAACAGGTATACCGGACCAACTAAGCTGACACAATTCACTTAAACTTGGTGAACTTAATAACAGTGTCTCGAATTTTTCCAATTTTGATTCACAATCTTCACTAGAATTAATTTTCGAACCACCTTTCAGTGGATGAGGACGTCCAGGAAATTTATTTCTAAACCCTTCGATATCATTATCCAATGTAAATTCAGATGAAAAACTGGTATTAGGTAATTGATTTTCTGAAGTGTGTTTATGTCTATTCAATACATTTAAAGCGGCTGATTCAGACACTTTTTTGGAAATTTTTGTATCTTAAAAAATTGTTTCCTTATTAATAAATATATTCTGTTGTTTTAATAATTTTACCTGATATCACACAAAATTCATCATCATCTAAATCCCATGCATCTCTTACAGAATCTTGAAAATCTTGGAAAGAAGTATTTCCAGTTGTTCTAGATTTTTGTGCACTTCTAACATCTTTTTTTGGGCTTGGCCTATAATTATTAAATATACAACTATCATATAGAATTCTTGAATGCAATATGAATACCTGCCAGGCACTGTTTTACTATTTTTCTTCCAAAATGACGCTTTATCATCTGTATTTCTATTACCGTCCATATTATTGTAAATTATAAATTATCCTATCCATGATTAAAAACAACAAATGACAACAAATACATGTATATCTATATATATATATATACATGTAATTAAGTGAGGTTATGTATTATTATAATTCAAATAGTATTGTTGTTGACGTCGTAAGTATTTGTTTTATGTAACATTATTAACAATTATTTTTAATAAGCAGGTGTAGTTTGCATTTACAGTTATTCCTTAAGTTGTCTATATAAATGTATAACTAATATTTCTCTTGCTAGAAACAGAGGCGTACTAAAAGAAGATTTAATCGTGTTGTGTACAAGTACAACGAGTTGATATGTCAAGATACGCCAGGGTCGGCTTTTCAAGTGTCATTTCTTAAGAAAGAAAATCATTGCTCTTTTGTAATATTTTCAAAATGAAAACTCCATTTGTGTTCTAGATTGTTTCTTATAGTAAAAATTTTTTTTCTTTTTCTGCTTATAGATTCATTATCCACTTTTGTAGGTATGTGGTCCGAGATACTCAGGTGCGAATACTGTTTCGTTGCTGTTTTGATTTTATGTAGTTGCTTCCGTTATGTAATATTACAGAACAAAATTAATTACTATACTTAAAAATCTAAAGCATTTGAAATTTAGATTATTTTAATATTACCCATGAATATACATACGTAAATCGCATACTAAAATGAAAGTATAAAATCGTTGATACATTTATTACTAACTTTTGTATATTTATAGAAATATACACTATCATAGATATATGATAAGATAGGTACTTTCATTCAATATTAAAGTCATAATAATACATTTTGGTACTAATGTGGATTTACGGAAATAAATGGATATGTATATAGAATAGGCTAAAGAATAAATATCACACCTGCACAAAAGCACCTGGAAGATGACATCCAATTAGACACACGAATCCGGACCTGTTTTATTTGCCGAAATACGAAGGTTATAGATATGGACTCCCACTTGGCAAAATCACTATATGCTCACTTGTTCTACATTAGCAAATATATATTTTCATCCTTCCCTAAAATTGTGATTTTGCTGCTTGGGATATATATGTTCTGGCGCAGTTTGTTTATGACGTAATTGCACACCGTCACACCATTGACATTAATCGCAAACTTCCCTAGCAGCAAAATCACTATATGCACACTTGTTCTACATTAGCAAATATATATTTTCATCCTTCCCTAAAATTGTGATTTTGCTGCTTGGGATATATATGTTCTGGCGCAGTTTGTTTATGACGTAATTGCACACCGTCACACCATTGACATTAATCGCAAACTTCCCTAGCAGCAAAATCACTATATGCACACTTGTCCTACATTAGCAAATATATATTTTCATCTTTCTCTAAAATTATAATTTTGCTGCTTGCGATACGATGAATGTCACAAGAGAACCGCTTGTGTTTTATGACGTAGGTGTGTGTAGCGCGAAACATGCGAAATTGAGTTATAGCATAGCTTATATATTTGTAGCATGCTATCGATATATACTAGCTAGAATCACCAAACAGATTCAGTAATAAAAGTGCGTGATCACAACGTGAACAAGGCATCCTATGCATAAAAACGGTCAGCGGCAAAGATAGTTTACTACATACATATGTGTGCATACGACTTTAGTGTGATCACATGAACCCAACCTGATCACTGAATCTGTTCAGTGATTTGACAAGTCTAAAATTTTTACATCTATGTCATGCCTATGTGCATGACCGGTAAAAGTAAAACCGGCAGCCTGTTGCATGTGCTATAATTTTCTTTGCCTATCAAGCTCACAATATAGGTATGTAGATATTTAGAAATCATTCGGGATAATGAATAATAAAAAGCTTATCTTTATGAAATATGTATGTCATTGATAAAAAAAATAAATTTTAGTTGTGCGAGTTATGGACACTTATGGAGACGAATATTTGTATAGCATTAATAGCTATTTATGCGAACATTCTTTTACAACATGATTAAACGTGACCTTCTACAGCAGAAAAAATTAATTTATATTGAATTCATTTTTATGTCATATCACTAATAAAATATATTTCTACTTTGAGGAATTTTCCTATTATTATCTATATGTTCTAGTTTATATATTCTATTTCAAAATTAGTTTTCTAGACATATAAGAATTATATAATAAACGTTTTGTAAGGAACTGTCATTGTAAGTACATTTATAAAAGCTTTCATTTGACGAACTTGACATTTTTTAATGATAGTTTATATTCTAAATGACGATGAGTAGTTACAAGTCTGAGAGCAACGACTTGATACTTGATGCCATCAATCAATCAGCGATGTAAACCCATAAAGAATATGTCAAGTGCATCGAATAACCTCAAGACAAATTAATCTTATTTATTTCCCTTCCTATCATCGTTTTCCTCTATAGTATTGGCTCTATACCCCTTTTTAAGTGGTCCCTTAAGAAAATATCCAGCGGGGTCAAATCGGGTTACATGCAATAGGTCCACTACAGTTTATCCATTTAATTGGACAAAAAGGTGTGATTCGCAGAATGTCAGCACTAGGATTGGTAAACACTGTTAACATAGGAAATAAATCGTCTTGAAGAAAGTTCAAATAAAGCTGAGCAGTAAAAGATTTCCTTCAAAGAGAAATATTTATTTACGATAGAAACAGGATATTTATCAGAAATGTCCGCAATTAAAATATCCCCAAAGTTGCAACCATAGATAACAGATAAGTACGTGTCTGAAACACATAATGTTACTTTTGCAATTTTGCGGATATTTCCGATAATTCTCTTTTTTCTGTTTTATATATATACCTATATACTTATTGCAGTAAGTGGGTGGCATATTGTAGCTTGTCTTAACAAATGACGATTTTAGTACCACCAAGGAATTACATGATTCCATCAAAAATTCTTAACTTCAAAAAACTTTAATTTAATTTTTCAATATATTCATTTAGCCGTTTCAAGTTTTTTTTTTAATGCGATAAGAAAATCTGATTCTGAATTTTATGCGTTACTGTATTATAACAAGTATACAAACAGTATAGATTACATACCATTAGTTTAGGTTGTGTGCACTTGACTGCAATTACAAATTTCTACTAAAATCAGAAATTATTTTTATCGTGTAAAATGATTGCTAATCCATCAGTCAAGTCAGTTCATTGAACATGCTCTTAATTATTTAAGTAGGCAATTTGTTCTATTTTAAATTTTTCATTTGATGTGCGCATGCTCATGACAACAACAACGTGCATCTAATTCATAATAAAGCAATCTATGCTACCGTCGGATACATGGATTCTTAATTAAATAATTTATTAACAGATGCCGTATGGTATAGATATCTAGTACAATATCTAAATCACGTATCTGACATAAATTGAAGTTTTGTGATTTCGTGTAATGTCGGTACCGAGTCGTGTATTATTGTTTGCCTATACATGTTAATGACCGTGAGGCGTGAATGAAAATTAACAATACTCATGTTTGCGAAACACATAATTCCTAAAATATGCAAAATGATTATTACTATAAAATAATTCCTACATTCGTTTCCAATATTACTAATAGTATTAATATGTCGTCAACTGGATAAGTGTTCTGAAAATAGAATTTTGAATATCACGAAAATCATAAGGTAAAAGTTGTTTACAATTCGTTATAGAGGTAGATATGCATTGTTTATTGGAAGCAGAATTTGTTTTTTATTATGTTGATACTAATTATATACAAATTGCAGCGGAGCACTTATGCTTAGGCATAAGTACCTATACCTACACTAATAATTAGTAAATTTGTTATCATTTATTTTCATTCTATCATACATGTCTATCAATAGTTGTCGAATATCGAACAAACACTGCCATCGCTTTACATGTTTACTTTTTTTCATATGGCTAGATATAGACCTATGCATGCAGCTTATTAATGTCTACAAGCTTGCATCACATGTCAATAATAACACGATTTTGAATAATACAAATGTTATCGTGATTGTTTCAATTTACTATTCAAAAGTAAGAACAACTCAAAAAGTTCAAATCTATTTAATACACTAATGTTCATAATTAATTTTTCTAACATTAATAAAACATTACTAATAAAATGGCCTCGAAATGTCCATTACCTATATATAGATAGTTTGTTATGAAATTAGGAAAAATCTTGAGCTTACGTATGTAGATATTGCTTAATTATATTTAATAAGCAATTGTAACTAATTACATTTCATTTATTATCATTTGTTAAGTTCGTCCACTTCGTGAACTAATTGCGAATGCTCGCGGATTTTTTTCAAATATGAATTCACTAAACGAACTCCTACAACGTGGTATTATTTAAATTATAGTCGTGTTCACTTGACAATCAGATCCTATCTATATAATCTTGAAATGCACGACGAAAAGTATTAGTGGTTCATGTTCTTTGCTGCACAGTTAATAGATAGTAGATACGCAGATATATACTTATGTTCGTCTTAAAAAAATTTTAACTCATTCAAAATCGGATTTTCGTTTAAAACGAGGTCAGTTCTAGGAGAAATTTCTTTTACTCTCTCCATGTTTTTCTATGTTTAAATATTATGCTCATCAATGTTATTATATTATATATTCACTAGACTTTAAACAGATACAAACATATATTTCTGCTTATGCTACGTTGATTATACATATTAAAAAATATATCTCCGTCAAAAAAAGTATTAAGAAATAAATTTCTACGTACATAATAATAAAATTTTATTGTAATTTATTGTTTTTAGTGACCATTACAACAGCAGAAATGAACGGTTCCGATACGGAGGAAGACCAGGATCAAGATGATGTGAGTATTTTGTTAATCTCATATTGCTGAGATATCATTTTTATTTATTTACTCACACGCTTTAATGTATGTATTTATCAGATACATATTGATATGATTTATACAGATTAAATTTAAGATCACATAAATATATTATTAGTGATATAAATATTTGCGGGGGATATTAAAAGAATAATTTTTTAACGTATAATAAATCCATGTGATAAATATTTACGTATGCTTACATGAATGTGCATAAGTTGCAGCTATGCATCTAGAAAGAGAATTACTAAAAGCCAAATTGACTTTCATAAATTCTCATAATCTGTGAAGTATATTTCTTACCGAAAATGAAAAGTGTGAACACATGGATGTTAAAACTAACATCAAGCAGTAAATAATTACTGTGACTTACATATATACCTTTATATGATATTGAGTAATTTATTAGTTGTAATATAGTCATTATTATTATTATTGATTTTTTTGTTATAATTAATAAAAGATAGACCTACTTACAAATTTCGAATAAATCATAATTCCATAAATATACTCAATTATATACCTGACATCTAATTTAATAGATGTTATTAATTAGGTATTTGAGAGGTAATTTATAGTAGCCATTGTTTAGTATGTAGTGTGGGTATGTATTAATAATATACAATAATTAACTTTTACTCTGATATAAATACGTATTTTGAAATCTGGACACAGAAAAAGAGTATTATTGAATTTGCTATATTTTTATTGTTCTACTAAAACTATTAATATTAATAAATAATAATACAAAATTTCCTTAAAAAACAGGTTCTTGTTTCAAAACACAGTTCGGAGTCAAGAAACCCATAAACAGGTAGAATGTTATTTGGTTGGACTGTATTGTGACATACATTTATTATTCAAGGCAGTGGCGTACCTAGCCTTAAATGGCCCTGTATCAAAATTTGTTAGGAGGCCCTTTTTACCCGACTGCGGCGAAATAGACCCTTTTCTTGCCTTTTTTCCGCAAACTTATTTATTAAAACATCCATTTCTGAACACGATTCTAGTTTTTTAAGATTTTCTGCTTTATGGACAGTATTGATAAATCCGATAGCCGTTCTTATTCCATAGAAGTTCTATGATAAGATTTAATCAGTGTGAGCTTGGAAAAGCTTCTTTCAGCTGCTGCACTTGTAACCGGAAAGGTCAAAAATAGGAAGACGCATGCTGTTATTACCTCCGGAAAACTGGAGGAAAAGGCTATTGAATTTTATCAGCAATAATTCTGTGAGATCCATTATGGAATTAAAAAAAGGCGACTAATACTATAAAATCGTAGATCACTAAAATGTTAATTATATTTTTATATTCGTCACGTTCGTCGAAATTAAATTTAGTTGGTATAGAGCTTTCTTTATTGAATAATTTTTCTTTATAGCGAATAAAGCGACATTTCTAAAGACCATCTAATAGGACATACCTTTCTAAGGGTAATTTTATATTTTTCAGATGCATCGTTAAATTGACCAGCGTTTTATACTATTGTCAAAAAAAGTATATATTTTTTCCAAATTATCGTAAAGTTGTGTCACTTCGGGAACATGTATTGCACGATCATTTAGTATTAAATTTAATGCGTGTGCCACACAGTGTCCATAACCGGCATTTGATCTTTTATAAGGGCTTGCAATCCTTCATATACACGCGCCAAATCAATTCCATATTCTTCTGTGGTATTTAAAATTTCAGTTGTAAGCCCGTCCGCACTACAGTTGGCTACTGATATAAACCCCAAAAAAGACTCGTAGGTTTTTACTTCTTTAGGTACATTATCATTATTTTTTCTTATCGAGATATATCGAAAAACTACCGAAACTTGGTCAATTTTTGACAGGTGTTGTGTTGCATCCAAAGTAATCGCCAGAAATGGAGTTTTTTTACTTTCTTATACGTAGTATAAGGATGTCCACGTTTTGAAGTCCCCTGATACCAAAAAAGTGGTTTTTAAAAAATGTCTGTGTGTCTGTCTGTGACCACGATAGAGGTCAAACCGCTGTAGATATTTATTCCAAATATCTTGAGATCTGATTAGTTTTTCAGTAAAATCGGTAGACCGGAAGTAGTAGTTTACTTCAGTGAAAAAATCGAATTTTGCAAATATTTCGTCAATTACTAAGTTTAAACAAATTTATAAAGGAATCAAATGTACTCAAAATTAAATTTAAGACAAATTGTCTTAAAAAAGTTTTTCGAAATTCCAACTGGAAGTAGGTCTTTTACTCTTATCGAAAATCAGTCTTTTGCGAATATCTCGCAAGTCATGCTTGCTAGGCAGGTACATTACGAGTATAAAAGTATTTAAATGATAATTTTAAATATCTTTTGTATATAAAAGAATTTCAAAATTCGGACCGGAAGTACCACTTTTACTCTTACCGAATAGCGATTTTTTGCAAATATGTCGTAAATTATGCATTCTATATATATTTATTAAGAGTACAAAAGTATTTAGAGTTGGATTTGCAATATTTTTTGTATACATAAATTTTCAAAATTCGAACCGGAAGTAGCACTTTTACTCTTAGCGAGTAGCACTTTTTTCGAATATCTTGCAAAGTATGCATTCTATAGCGATTTATTAAGAGAACGAAAGTACTTAGAATAGGATTTTGAATAAGTTTTGTATAAAAAAATTCTTAAAATTGTGTAGTTTGAAACGCTTATACGTATAAGAAAGTCGTGTGGTGGCCACACCTCATTTTTAATTTCCAAAACAGATTGTTTACATCGCTCACCTAAACAAATAATGGGACTTCCCTTGGCCGCAGAGACATAATTAAAAATGATATCTGCCGGCAGAGGAAGTTCCGTTCTTGCAATGATTAATTTGTTCTACTTGCTATAGACCAAACACTATCATTATTTTCATTATTTATTCATTGCGGACCTCTTATCAATAAGAATTTGATGTTGTGGATAACAATTTACGAATTTTTGCTTACACACGTCGGGGTCCCTCGTTTTAAGGTTGTATGCACATTGATGTTTCTTTTGTTTTTTTAATCATGCTTATTTAATTGAAAGCAATATTTTTTCGCTAAAATTTATGCCGAGTCTCAAGGAACGAAATATTTTTTTATGATTATTTGTTTATATCAAATAAGTTTCGTTTTTATAAAAATATAAAATCAAAAGTATTAGTACTACCACAGGTAATACCTAGTAGTAGTAGTACTGAAAAGAATACCGCAATTGTTTCTTAAAACAAGTATCTATTGAAGAGAATCAATAGTTGCAAGGCATCCAGGCAGTTAATCCATTAATATTTGTATTTTCAAGAATATATTTATTATTGTGTTAAAACTAATACACAAGACAAAGTTATTTCGAACTCGATATAAAATGATAGCGGATTTGTGCAATTAATGCAGAATGTTTGTCAACAAAACCGTAATTTTATATTAGATTCATACTCGAGCTAGCAAATTTTGTGTGACGGAAACAATAGGACGTAACTCTGATTGGAGAATCTAAAAAAAAGAATGTGCAGTTTGCATTGAAGATCTTCGATGTCAAATGGAAAGCACACAAGAAACTGACCCACGAAGTTCAGTTATTTCAATATTAAGTTAAATTATATCAATATTAAATTTTATAACCACAAACTCAGTACCGTTGACTTTGGTAGTGGTATTAGAAAACTTGAGTAATGACTTTTTGATTTTCTAACGTCCTGATTACATCTTCTTCGGGATATTTAAAAGAAACAAAATATGAAAATATGCCTAAGATACCTGAAATATAATTGGTGTTAGGCCAGCTCTGTCAAGCAGGCGTGTTATTAGACGCGCATTTCTTAACGGAACAACATATTCTGTAGGATACCGAAATGAGTTATTAGAATTAATCATGATCAGAATTTACAGAGTGATTTTTTCAACAGGAAATGTTCCAACATAGATGACTCAACAAACACATTCCCGTTTGGAACAATTATTTGATAATCTTCTGCTGAATTTCCTTGTCTTCAAACCATACTGTAACGTTTTCGGGTTCACAATAAACAACTCGTGCAATTATTTATTTAAAACAGTCTCTATATTTATACACTTAAAATTAATTACAATATAAAATATAAAACTAATGTATCACACTTAAACTACTACAATTTAATTTAACACTTGTATTTATTTCTTTCTATTACTAATATGTCCGTCCGTATATTTATATAACACTTCTATTTATATAACACGGCACTATTTATTTATTTCTTTGGCTACCACTATTTGTTTATTTCTACCGTACGACTTATATTTATTTCTTATATTTATTTCTACGCGCGTCGGCTACTTCTTGCGGACTTTCTTATTCCGGAATTAATCCGCAATTAATTCTCCATCGGTGATCCAGTCGCCTTATATGTATACACGTACGAAACATCTGGAGCATTCGCGTAAAACTTCATCCTTCTCTCGATGTTTGAAGAACATTCCATAGACATTCTGACTCCGACACAGTACCATGCGTAAATGGATGATTCACTGCTTTACGATGTTTACCAGTCGCGCCGAGATGATTCACATCCTTTTTTTTTAACGTCGCTCGGTCTGCCTCATACATTTTTCGTTACATTGCCCCCTTCTTAAAACACCCAGCCGTCTTATGGAAATGGCAATCCACCGTCCCAGGCTGCACAACGGGCTGATTGGGCCGACAGCCGCACACGACCATTTCCATACCAGTACGCCGAAACACCGCCTCCAGCATGTTTCTTGCGATTCTCCATTCGAAACGGTCTAATCGCAGCCCAGTTTCGGAATTGCCAGCCTCCTTACATTTTGCTCGAGTCGGTAATTTGTCACACATCCGCCACTTCACCGCTGTCACGTCCATGGTATGGGGCCAATTGGTTGAAACGCACCACCCCTGGCTCACTATGGGGTGTTAGTCTCACTCTTCCGGAAGTAAGGTCTGCAGAACATCACTGGCCTGTCCTCTTAATGACACAATCAGACCAGTAGCTTTCTTCGGGGACGTCCACCCATTTGCTCCTGCAGCGGCTTCGAATTGATTCCGGTACGTCATCCATCGAAGGTGGGAGGTTTTACCTTTGCCTTCGCTGTTCGGGAGATCTCCAGGCTTCCGCTTGAGATGTCATGGGGACCGCAGTCGTTCATCGCTGGCAACTGAAGCTGAACCCCAAACTCGTCCCCCATTCCGAACACGCGCTCCTCAACTTTCTGTTCTACGGCTTCGATGGCCTCAGAAAATTCCTGTCTCCCATTCGATGAATTCTTTTGAATGTCTTCCTTAAAAGTAGTCTCGAGTTGTTTTGAATGTTTTGCGATTTCAACTTTTAAAGTCTCGAATTGTTTTACAGTTTCATCTTTTAGAGTCTTAAATTGTTTTGCAACTTCGTCTCTTAGAGTCTTCATATTAGTGTCGATTTGTTTTGAATAAGTTGCAATTTCATCTTTTAGAGTCTCCGCTATTAAGCTTAGATCAGCCTGTACTTGAAACAAATATTTCTCGGGATCCTCACCTTCATTTATTAAAAGGTCACGAAGCCGATCCTGGAGAATTGTTTTTCTTCCAGACGTATCTGCGTCCCTTTCTTCCAATTCTGCCCTTAACTCGGAGACCTTTAGTTCTTCCAAACGTTTGGTAGCCATTTATTTATTTATTTATTTGCACTTGTATTGTTTATCCCACTTCTGACACCAATTGTAACGTTTTCGGGTTCGCAATAAACAACTCGTGCAATTTATTTATTTAAAACAGTCTGTATATTTATATACTTAAAATTATTTACAATATAAAAATATATAACTAAAGTATCACACTTAAAATACTACGATTTAATTAACACTTGTATTTATTTCTTTCTATTACTAATATGTCCGTCCGTATATTTATATAACACTTCTATTTATATAACACGGCACTATTTATTTATTTCTTTGGCTACCACTATTTATTTATTTCTACCGTACGACTTATATTTATTTCTTATATTTATTTCTACGCGCGCGGCTACTTCTTACGGACTTTCTTATTCCGGAATTAATCCGCAATTAATTCTCCATCGGTGATCCAGCCGCCTTATATACACATACGAAACATCTGGAGCATTCGCGTAAAACTCCATCCTTCTCTCGATGTTTGAAGAACATTCCATAGACATTCTGACTCCGACACAGTACCATGCGTAAATGGATGATTCACTGCTTTACGATGTTTACCAGTCGCGCCGAGATGATTTACAACCTTTTTTTTTTAACGTCGCTCGGTCTGCCTCATACATATTTCGTTACAATACGTAATTATGAATTACTACATTTTAACACATGTAAAGTACACCATTTTTAGAAGCCATGCACCACATAATCGAAGAAGTTGGTAGCAGTTAAGGTTTTTAAATTTTCTTAACTTAAAACTGACAGAATTTCACACATTTTAAATCAAATAATATGCAAGTGTAATTCAACAGATGACAACTGTCAAAATGTTAGCTCAAAAATATCATATCATAAAATGTCAATTTTATATCAAAATCATAGCCTACAACAAACAAGAATTTAATTGCAGACATGGTATTTTTGGTACAATATAACAATGATGATAGGTTACGCAAATTTATTCTGGGGGGCTATTAAAGTGACGAAAATAAATTGAAAAAAAAGTACTTACATTAGGGTGGCCCAAAATGTTCAAGTTTTTAATAGGACCTAAAAACATCGTATAAAAAATTTAAGCCAAAGTCGAGGACTTTAACCCATGCCGATGTGGGCATAAACATTTACCATTTCGAACATTCAATTGCACGTGTTTTTGCGGTTTTGGGCTTAAAACAATGCTATAAGTGAATATAATTATTCTAAAAATGTTTAACCTGTAGTGCATCTTGACATCAAGTCGAATGTTACCCTTGCGACGAGAATTCCGCTTGTTGGTAACACGTTTAAACATGTCATTTTGAGCGTTTGCGTTTCAACAGATCTCTAGAATATCCAGCGATATACCTATTCAGTTGACGATAAGGTTACGTTCGAACAGTGCGGAAATTCATTTCCTTAAGGGGATATTAAAGTCGAATTTGCTAAAATTGGAGTGAGAAGAGAATAAGTGAAATAAAATACTGCAGACTACCGCAAACAGTTCGGAGAGTCCCATAGGCGGGGCCAAGAAGTAGGTAGGAGCTGAAGGCGCTGTTAAAATACAAATAATTCAGTACCGCACCATTCCGGAATTTCTTAATTTAATTACTCAAAATTAGACGGCTCGGTGGTCTCGTGGTAAGATGACCAATACTATCTGTGGGAGAGATAGTAGCGAGGGTTCGAGTCCCGCCTGGAACAATAAAATTTTTCTGGCGGGTCCGGTACACCTCTCGAGTCACCATTCTCTGTTGGGATATAATTAACAGTGCTTCACCCTTTACGGCGAAGGGGTGTAAGTAACAAAGCCATGAAACACTTTACACACATAAAATATACACCAAAAAGGCTCCTGGGGTTATGACAAGCTTAAAGCTTATAACCCCGGGGTAAGCCGCCCACCACAAGTTCAAAAAAAAAAAAAATAATAAACTTTTTTCCGCAATTCAAAAAGCTATATCTCACAAGAAAACATTGGTCTACACGGGACTTACATCCGTTTTGATCAATTTCATTTAATTATTTCAGATTTTGACCGAGAAACACACGTACATTTTACTCTAATTTGGAATAAAAAAAAATAGATGGTTGTGACAAAAATTACATAATCTGACAACCTTTCCGTGTACTCATATCTATATTGAAGTTGTACAAAAAATTTCACATTTCTATCTTGAACAATAGTAAAAAAAACTGATAAATTCGATACCTTGCTTTCTCGACAGCTTTAATATCCCCTTAATAATTTTATAGTACGCTTACAAGTACGTGCTTTATATTTTGCTGAAAAATATTTCGAAAATAGAGAAGTGAGATGAGAATATTTTTCTTGTGGGAAAGATTTCTCATCAAATTCTAAGCACAATATTGCCAGCAAATGGACAAGTTTCAAGTGTTATTTTATAATTTGCGTCAAGTTAACTTTAGTGAAAGCGTCAATTTAGCATTCCCTGAATGCTTAATTTTTTGGGAGAAAGCTCGAGTTCCCACTAGAGCTGTTCCGTATTGCGTACAGAAATTAGTTGACTTACATACAGAATGGAGAAAATTTCAAAGAAAATCTACAAAAGACGGAGAAAGTATCGGAAACGGGAGAATGACCTTGAATTGAAATTGTTAAATCTTTTTGACATCGTGCATGCAGACGCAATGAAAATAATCAAGATCGAGGAAGATAAGACGTTTTTAATTATTAGAAGAAAACCAGGTCGTGTTAGGTGCTTAGGTGGAACAGATATGATATTGACCAATTTTATCTTGCATTCATTTGGTTGCAAATAGTAGTGATTTCTTTGTCTTTTACTCTTCTTGTAGATAAAACAGTACACGATTTCGTGGGTCCAGAAGGTATCAATTTATTGAAGCTTTTGAAAATTGATACAGGGTTATTTTAATAGATCTCTCAAAATGGAATAAAAACCAAGAGTTCATCAAGGCCAAAAAGATCGTGAGAACATTGGTTTGTTTAATGGAAGGGTATAATAGATTACTTACTGAAAATGAAGAACAACAACAATTTATTTTACAATTCGTAATGGAGTAATGGAGCACCGGAAGCTGTTTCCCGACTGCACTAAAAAGACATTGAGAAGAAAATATCCTGAATGATTTATTCATTAGTATAGCACATGTGTTATAGTTCGTACAAAAAAATTGTTTTCTTAAATATGTTGACCACTTACTTTTTAAAACCTACAGGGAAATATAATAAATATAATAAAATTAATGTCAGATTAGTAAAAAAAATAATTCGATAAAAATCAGTACGTAAATTTGTACGCAAAAACACGTTAAATTGAGTGTTATTTGGAATGGTAAATGTTGTAAGTCCATATCGGCATGGGTTAATGTTCTCCAACTTGGCTGAAATTTATTGTAGGATGTTTTCATGTGCTAATGAAAAAAATTAGGGGGTATGCGTTCTAAATTTCAAACTTTCCAAAATTTTGGGCCACCCTAACCTACATATTTACTTAAAAATTCTACATGGTAAATTTTTGGGTAGATATTGTTTCCAGCAAATCCAATAACATAAATAATGCATTAAAATTACCGTATTGTGGACTTTGTCATGATGCCCAAGGATATTCTGGTATTGCACATGACAACATATCCAGCAAGTATTCAAAAGTTCATCCAATCTCCAGGGCGACTTTTCAAATAAAAATTATTATAGGTAATAAAATATTATGTTTATTTAATAGTTAATTGTGTAGACTTTGAATATGGCCTCTGTTAATTTAGTCAGTAATGTGATCCCTGCTAATGAAAATTGAATTGAAAGAAAATAAAAAATAGTTCTACAAACACTGCGCGACTTTCTGGCAGGGGTGGCCAAGCTCCTTGATAGTCCGAGCCATTTTTCAAAATTTGAAATTTTTAGCGAGCCGCAATTAAATACGTATTTAAAAGGTATGCAAAAAAGATATTAAAAATTTTTTTTTTACAGAAATTATATTTATTGAAAACATAAATAAAAGTACAAAATATATGTATTGAATTGAAATATTAAAAATTAAACACATTTATTTTACTTCTCTTGGTAATTCTTTAAAATTTGGTGAATAATTGGTGACTTCTCAGTAATTCTTTGAGATGCTGGTTCGTTAATACTGATCGGTGTTTGGATTTCACGAATTTTAAAGTGGAATAAAATGATTCACATAAGTACGTTGTTCCGAATATTGAAATAATTCGACAAGCAGCCATTTTTTAATTCAGGATACTTCGATTCTGGTACAAATATCCAAAATTCAGTAATCGACGTCGACTTATATTTTAATTGTAGAGCTTGATCTTCTTGCATCTCTATTAATTCTAATTCTCCAGATGCTTTTTGGGTCATAATTATATTGGAAATGGAAAACTCACCTTGAATTATGCTAATTTCAAATGGATACCGAAAAAAATCAAGAGACGATTTAAAATATTTCAAGTTTTGAAATCTATTTTGGAATTCCTTCAATATTTCTTCTAGTTTTTTTATATACTCGTTGAGTTTTCCTTGTTTAATATTGGAACAAATTTTTTTAATTCGAGAAAAATGACAAAATGTTTTATTTTTAATGTCCTTTTGAAAAAGTTGTAATTTAGTTTGAAAACTAAATATACACTGTGAGAGGTCAGATACTATTTTATCTTTCCCCTGCAATTGTAAATTCAGTGTTTGCAAATGTTCCATGACATCAGTCAAAAACATTAAGTCTTGTAACCAAATCTACAAAACGATTTAATACGTTGTAGCTAGATAACCATCTAACAATGCAAAATAAATTAATGTCATTTGGAAGTTCTTCGTCCTTTAATTCTTCAAGGAAATTTTTGAATTGTCGATGAATTTTTGCATTGTTGCGAATGTAATTTACAATGTGTAACACTGTTTTCATAACATCAGGATATTTTAAATATTTTGTAACGAGATATTCTCGGTGAATTATGCAGTGAATCGGTATGAATTGTGAAATTTGAGAATCATCTCTTAAAAGCCCAATAAGACCGATTTTTTTAACCAGCATTGCCGGAGCTCCATCAGTTGCAATGCTTACAAGTTTATTAAGAGGCACATCAAAAGGTTTCATTATGGAATCTAATGCATTTTTAATATCGACACCGCGGGATGACTCTTGAAGTGCTACTAAATCTAATAATTCTTCTTTAACAACGAAGTCAGGTGAAACAAAACGTATGAAAATTACCAATTGCGGAAGATCTGTGATATCTGTCGATTCGTCAAGGGCTAAGCTGTATGCAATACAGTTCTTCAAATCATTTTTTAAATTATATTCAAGAGATGTATTAATTGCAGTTATGCGTCGTCCGGTTGTGTGTCTCGAGATGAGAATTTGCGAAAGAACTTTGTGCAATGCTGCATTATTTGGATCTAAAAATTTAAGTACATCTTCCAAGTTTTTTTTAATAAACTCTCCCTTTCCATACGGGCGTTTTGCACGAGCAATATTCCAGGCAATAACAAAACTGGCTTCAGCCACATTATTAGCTTGATTGCTAAAGGTCATCAAAATTGACTGTTGATTATTTAAATTTGATTTTAAAGAAGCAAGTTTATCTGATCTTAATTTGGAATTTGGTGGATACTGATTAGAAAACTGAGGATGATTAGTTTCATAATGTCGACGTAAATTGCTAGCTTTATAATTTTTGACCGTAGAATTACAAATAACACATAGGTAATGCTTTTCCGTTCTTGTCAATAAAAAAATGAGGTGTGGCCACCACACGACTTTCTTATACGTATGAAAGTGTTACTTCCGGTCCGAATTTTGAAATTTCATTTATACAAAAAATATTTCAAATCCAACTCTAAATACTTTTGTACTCTTCATAAATATATATAGAATGCATAATTTACGACATATTTGCAAAAAATCGTTATTCGGTAAGAGTAAAAGTGTTACTTCCGGTCCGAATTTTGAAATTTTTTTTATACAAGAGATATTTAAAAGTACGTTCTAAATACTTTTATACTGGTAATGTACCTGCCTAGAAAGCATGATTTGCGAGATATTCGCAAAAAACTGATTTTCGATAAGAGTAAAAGACATACTTCCGGTCGGAATTTCGAAAAACTTTACTAACACAATTTTTCTCAAATTTAATTCTAAGTACATTTGAATTCTTTATAAATTTGTTTAAACTTAGTAATTGACGAAATATTTGCAAAATTCGATTTTTTCACTGAAGTAAACTACTACTTCCGGTATGCCGATTTTGCTCAAAATCTAATCAGTTCTCAAGAGGGAGATTATATTCGTAAATACAAAATTTCAAATTGATAGCTATAGCGGTTTGACCGCTATCGTGGTCACACACACACACAGACAGACACACACACACACACACACACACACACACACACACACACTGACAGACATTTTTTAAAAACCACTTTTTTGGTATCAGGGGACCTCAAAACGTGGACATCTGCAAAAATCACGAGGTCGAAAATTTTCATCATCACAATACTTCCTTATACTACGTATAAGAAAGTAAAAGAAACTCTCCTCCCACTCATTATTAAAACTTCTATTTTCTTGTTCGTATTATCTTTTTTTATTTTCGTTCTCTGTCGTCATATTTTTAAAAGAACTGTAAATAAATAAAGAAATTTAGAAAATACAAATTTTGTGTTACATAACTACGAAACAAATTTAGTTAACTTACCAAAAATTCCAGATTACAAATTATATTCGTAGCAAGAGTGATACAAATTGTGTCCTCCAGAGTACAATGTCAACTGTCCGTTGCAATGAAAGTTGAAATTCAAAATCGGTTTGGAGTCGGTCGATTACGGACGATTACGCTACTGTTCATGTTTGTTCGCGCAGTTTTCGATGAGTCATATCATTCTTAACTTGGACGGAAATGAAATTTGTTACAACGTTACGCCGTTACTTAGTCTTTCATATTTGTGGTCAGTAATTTAAAAGACATTTTGAAACACATACGGAATAATCCTTCAAAGAGCCGCATATGGCTCGCGAGCCGCAGGTTGGCCCTGGTCTAGAGTCTAGAGGTCTGAATACGCTTGAGATAATCAAGAGTTCGTGATTTCCCCAAAACAAAGTAATATTTTCTAAATACAATACCTAGTCGCTGGAGGCGTAGCATCTCCTATACTCTTATAAACATCAGTAAGTTTTAATAATGGTGTTAATATCGAATACGAATCGGAACACGTTTTTTCTAATATTTTAACTACACATTCACCAAATATTTCAGGAGGAAAATCTTCCATTTTATGGAGTTAGATTTATAAAAAAAAAACATATTACAGTTTATGATTCATAAGAGAATAACAACCGATCAACGAGAGGCGACACAGACGTCCCTGTTTTTTCGAGGGGGGGGGGGCGTCTGTCGCGTCTGGTCCAGTCTGGCCAGAGGAAAAGTTGTTCCATAGAGTTGTTCCTATGAATGAACATTTTTTTCTCTCAAATACACAAAACGAGAGTTGACACTTATAATGTCTTCTTAACTAAACAAAAATAATTTCGGATTTTTTAAATTCTATAAACCTCTTAGTTAATTTAATTAGTTAATCTGATACGAGTCACCAACGAAATTATACTAATTAATAATCAGAATAGCACAGGAACAGGTTACAGCTGTTTGTTTTAATTAAGACTTGTGGTTAAAACCTCTAGAAATCGTCCTAAATAGCATGCTTGTCGTACATAATTATAACACATGTATATACAATATTATTGGGAATATTTGTGGGAATATCAATTAATCATCAACTAACTCATATGTAAAGTAATATTATGTATAAACATTCAGGGTCAGAGAAGCCATTAAAATGTCTTTCATGTGTGATACCTACTTAATTTCCTATGTAATAAATAGTGTTACACTATTGGCAATTCCAAATGTAACACTTCCAAAAAATGAGGTGTGGCCACCACACGACTTCCTTATACGTATGAAAGTGTTACTTCCGGTCCGAATTTTGAAATTTCATTTATACAAAACATATTCCAAATCCAACTCTAAATACTTTTGTACTCTTCATAAATATATATAGAACGCATAATTTACGACATATTTGCAAAAAATCGTTATTCGGTAAGAGTAAAAGTGTTACTTCCGGTCCGAATTTTGAAATTTTTTTTATACAAAAGATATTTAAAAGTACGTTCTAAATACTTTTATACTGATAATGTACCCGCTTAGAAAGCATGACTTGCGAGATATTCGCAAACCACTGATTTTCGATAAGAGTAAAAGACCTACTTCCGGTCGGAATTTCGAAAAACTTTATGAATACAATTTTTCTCAAATTTTATTTTGAGTACATTTGAATTCCTTATAAATTTGTTTACATTTAGCAATTGACGAAATATTTGCAAAATTCGATTTTTTCACTGAAGTAAACTACTACTTCCGGTCTGCCGATTTTGCTCAAAATCTAATCAGTTCTCAAGAGGAAGATTATATTCGTAAATACAAAATTTGGAATTGATATCTGTAGCGGTTTGACCGCTATCGTGGTCACACACAGACAGACAGACAGGCAGACAGACACACACACACACAGGGAGAGAGAGAGAGAGAGAGAGACATTTTTTAAAAACCACTTTTTTGGTATCAGGGGACCTCAAAACGTGGACATCTGCAAAAATCTCGAGGTCGAAAATTTTCATCATCACAATACTTCCTTATACTACGTATAAGAAAGTAAAAATGGTCAAAACTCCTTAAATAAAACTGCGTTAATATATTTAAAGATTACTTGATTATACCTACGTTTGATACATAGATAATTGTCTGTTAGCCTAATTCGTGGATACTTAAATAGTTTTGAAATAATAACGGATACAAATAATGCAGGTTAAATATTGCTTTCATGTAAAATAATACCATATATATTTTTTTAATTAAATGCCTATAAGTATGTAGGTAATAAAAATAATGTCGTATCTGTTTGTCCCTTATACATATTACTAATTAATTTTATTTATAGTTTCAGGATGCCTGTGAAACCTATGATATGTAAGTAAAATATTTATAGTACATCCGTACATGTCATTCATTTTTAATAATTTTAATATTCATATAATTTTATACATGTAGGCCAGCTGATATGACAATGGAAAAGGCAGTAGAAGAAGCGCAATTGGCAATAAACTTATTCTTTAATAATAAGTTCGATGAAGCCAAAAATTTAATGAAACCATAGTAAGTTAAAATATATCGAAACATAACGACACCTATTTCTAATCCTTTTGACTTTCTAGCTGCAATTCCAGCATGTACCACGCAGTTGGGCATTCGGTTTTTAGTTTTTTAGAAGCCATGTTGACATTTCAACATCGACACATAGTTCGTGCCGGAGAAGCACTGAAAAGCTCATTAGCAGTTTGTGACAGATACAGAAAGAAGAACACTATTGGTGAATCATTAGGAAAAATTGTCAAAAAGACAAACTATGAACAATTTACTGAGGAAGAGTCACATGCTGAACTATGTCATGCAGAGTGTTTACTCCTCAAAGCCATGCTGACCTTCATGGAGGACGAAACTTTAAGCAGTTTTATTAAAGCTGGAATCAAAATAAGATCATGTTATAATTCTTACAAGTGCGTAAAATTTCCTTGAATTAATAATATAAGGTGACCAGAGTTTAACACTGGTAAAGCTGGATACCATTGACTGTGGGAGGGGGTTCTTGATTAAAAATTTGGTCTATATAACAAAAATTTTCATAGAACGCGAAAATAGTATTGGAGTATCGGGACGTCTTGTCACCTTAAATTAATATGTTGTGTTTACTAAACTGTATTTTGCCAAATTTTAATTTCATTAACTCTTCTTGAATAAGGATATTTATTTTATATATGTTTTATGTAGCAGTTTAGTAACATAAATAAAATATTTGCCAGGAATGTCTTCCCAGAAGAAGTATATAAATCACAAAAAAAAATAATTGCTGTGCATGTATAATTTTAATAGAATGTCCACTACATAGTTATCTATTAAGCCGATTTGGCCTAAATTCGGTCTTTAATTGCATATTATGTCAATTGAAAAAAACTTTCTATTTTTAGAGAATGTCATCAAATCTTATTAAATAAAAATTGGGAAAAGAGTAAGACAAAACCTCATTTTGAAAGCGGAGTGAAAATGGGTATTGGTACATTTAACTTAATGATCTCTTTGTTACCGAGCAGGGTTATAAAATTATTGGAATTTATCGGATTTTCAGGAAATAAGGTTTCACTTTGCATGGGAAACATATTTAACTGAATAAACCAAGTGTATATTTTTAGCAATTAGGTCTACAAGATCTCCAAAAAGGTTACGCTATGCAAGGACTAAGGCAAATCCTTTGCGTGATGATCCTTTTGGCGTATCATTTAATTGTGATATATGTTCTGAGTCACCAGGAAGGTGACCTAAAATTGTGTGAAAAAATTATAACAGACCAATTAAAACTTTACCCTGGTGGGGTGTGGTTCTTATTTTTTAAGGGCCGTTTGGAATTTGTGAAAGGCAATTTAAACGCGAGCATAGAATGGTATACAAAATCGTGGAAGTCGCAGGAACTGTGGCCTCAATTTCATCACTTCTGTTACTGGGAATTGCTCTGGGTGAACTGGTAAGTAAAATTTCTTTTTATAAAATATCTATAAGTACATGTCTTTGGACCACAGTTTTAAGTTGGACTGGAAACAAGCTGGTGTATTTGCAACAAATCTTCTAGAAGGAAGTAGATGGTCACGGACGATGTACAGTTACCAGAAGGCAATTATACTCTTAATGTCTAATGATGAGCCAACTAAAAGTGAAAAAGGCATTATACAAAACTTGATGAGGTATATTATATATTTTAATAAATTAAATACTTATGTGAATAATAATAAAAGAACATTTTTTTCAGAGATGTGCCAAAATATAAGCAAAGGATAGCAGGAAAGTCTTTACCAATGGAAAAATTTGCAATAAAAAAGGCTGAGAGATACTTTTCGCAAAATGAAACTCTAATACTACCAGTTATAGAATTGATGTTCTTGTGGAATTTATTCAAATTATTAAAGAAAAATTTTAAGATGGCGGAAAATATTCTGAAATTGATCGAAAAGGCACTGAGAAACTTAACATACTCCGTTCCATTAAATAAATATGATAAGGACAACAGAGCTCTTTTAATGTTACTGAAGGGTGCGTGCCTCAGACAAATGGCCAGTCCACTGCAAGCTTTAGAGTGCTTGGAAAATGCGATCTCCTTACAGAAGGAAATTTTAGACGATGGGTTCATCGTTCCATATGCCATAGTTGAATTAGCACTTTTGGAGTGGGATGCAGGAAATAAAGAAAAAGCCATTCTTGCTTTAGAGGATGCTAAGTAAGTTAACATATATTTTAATAATCATGAAAATGGTAATTTCTTCTAATCTTTTCTATAAATTGCTGCCGCTTTTCCGACACCCCTTTTGAAACACAATTTTTGTATCATTTATAAATTTTCTTTTACAGGAAAAATTATTCAGGATACTCATTAGAGTCAAGACTACATTTTAGGATACACACAGCACTATCGGAGTTCAAGAAACAAGACCAAATATAATATAGATATCTGTTGATGTTACATGTATTCTACATAATATATAGGAGAATTATTATGTATCTGACATAACTTTTTGATATGCCCTCATTATTTTACAAACAGTACTGTGGTATTTATGAAACTTGGTGTTTTGCTTTTACAAATTGTGCATTATCATTTCTTCAGAAAATACTTACAATTTACAATTTACAACAGTTTGTAAAATTTTACGACATATCAGTTCTTGTTTGCTTAAAGTACCTGCGCTTTTATGTGAAATTTATTTCAGTGACACTTAAGAATTATGTGGTACATGTTAACTTACAGACCTGTACTGTAGGTATACGTGACTGACATCAAAGCTGCTTGCTTACAAATATTATACCATAGGAATGACGATATACATCTTAACATGGTGTAGTTGCATTATTTTGATCAATCTACATCGCTATAAAATATCAGTTAGGTATACTGCCGCTTCCGATATAATATTTGTTAGTAAGCTCATAAATCCGCATTTCGATATCTATGTTGTCATCATCAATAGCACTGATTAACAAAAAACTGTGTTGTTTGTACATCGCACAGCATACATGATGATGAACTGCTGATGATGACAACGTAGTTGAAATACATATTTTAGTATTTTATGCGTTAGTGCGGTAATGGCGTTTTAGTATATTTTGTTTAGTGTCACCCCACAGTCTTCAAATTAGTTTAGTAAGCTCACTAGCTATGTACAAGGTTTATTATTAATGAAACTACATTTTAATAACTTGGAGTTGTCGGTTCTTTGTATTTACTAATCAGCTAAATAAATATAAAATTCGTATGTCGCAGGTATGAATGGAATTCCATTGGCATTAAAATGTTGCCGGCTTATTTACTTATTATACTACCTCTCGCTTTCATAGCGTAATGTGGATATTATATTAAATTATACAAGATGGTATATGTTAACTTATAGATCTATGTTATACGTTTAATTTTAGATACATTTTACATAACCATGTAAAATGTAACTTACAGATGTATGCTGTATGTATAAATGTTAAATATTCTGTACTTTACGATATTTAGAAAAAAGTGGTTTTAGAAAACTTCATGTCGAAACTGGTTTCAAATATTATACCAGAGGAGCGATGATGCAAGTGTTCGCTTGGTCTAAAAATATATTCCGTTGGTAAAGTGTTGTTATTACTGTGGTGCCCGTTTTTATATAGTATTTGAAAATTTATTTCTTGTATACATGGTTTATTATTAAAGAATCGACAACTTTAATCACTTGGTAGTGTTTGCTAGTTTTCCAAGGAAGTACTGCATACATGTGTCGCAAGCATTGATACGGTAGTGCGGTATTTGACTGGCAATAGATGTCGACTTCTGTTTTATTATACTGCTTGCCGCTGTAATAGCGATGTAGTTAAAGTAGGGGAACCTGGACTAAAGTGACATACCACTTTGTACACACATGTCTTTATTAGTTCACGTAGAAACTAAAATCAAATGCCATCCTGTCACAAAAAGTGGAAAACATAAACAAAAAATAATAAAATAAAGAAACTCTTCATAAAAAAATATCACAAAAATTATTGAAGGTGTGACATTTTACACAAGTTGCCTTGGTTAAAATGACATGAAAAAAATAAATTCTTGGAGCATCTGCTACACAATCACTGTGGGCCCATCTGGAGCACTGTAGACACCCGATCTAGAATTCTCCGGATCTGGAGTGCAAGCTTAACCCGTTGCAGTATATACACGGGGGTTATCCTTCTCTTTTTCTATTACTTCTCCCCCTATTTCTTCTTCTGGTTCGATTAGCTGCACTTCTTCTTCGCTCTTTTAGCTGTTCGCCGTTGCCCAATAGCCTTCTTTGCTCCATCTTTTGCTTTAATTTCTTCAATGAGAGGCGTGCTTGTAAGTACTTGAGTGCCTTGATGACCCTTTCGTCTTCTTCCAGATGGTTGACGTTCTGAACAGCTTGGTAAAGGATAAACATCAGACGGTTGAAATCGTATTTCAATACCGCTTTTGAATTCCTTTCTAGATTTTTAACGGTTTCTAGCCCTGCATAAAGTGTTGGTGATGGTGTTTAGTCTGGATACAAGTCCATCATGGATTTCCAAAACAGTTTCATATTCTGTTGGTTGCAAATACTCTTCTTGGGTGTTGTCATCATGGTCTCCACGGGGTTCTTCTCTAACCGCTGCCTCTGCAACATCAGTTCCTGCTGCCGGACTGAATAAATGATCGGGGAAAATATCAAATACCGGTGTTTTTAAATCCGATTACAGCAGTTTGATGGGCGGCGGCTTTGCCATATGCGTGTGTAAATAAACTTGCCACTTGGTATTGTGTCACGCTCCTTCCTGGAGTGCATTTTATCCATTTTGTTCTTGGTCGTAGTATATCTTTATTGTGCCAAACAAGCACACATCTAAAGGCTGTAGTCTTTGTGTACAATGAGGCGGTAAGCAAAGCATAATAATCCCGTTCTCGTTTGCGTAGTTGAGAACATGGATACTCTTGTGAGTACCGTGTCAATCGACGATTAATAAAACTTTGTTTTCAAGAGTTACATGTGAGAATTTTTTAAAGTGCTTCATTCACCTCAAAAAAACATCTGAAGTCACCCATTCGGTTTCTTGAGCAATGCCAAGTGTTCCAAGTGGGGCGCCATCTATAAATTCATTCTTCCAGTTCTTCCTAGGAAATATTAAAGTGGGCGGAATGTAATTGCCCACAGAACTCATGCATGCCACTATAGTGATGTGCTGGCCTCGCTCAGCGCTAGTAATCACACCGACTTGTTTTCTGCCTCTTGTTGCAAAAATCTTCCCAGGTTTCTGAACAGTAGAAACTCCTGATTCATCAACATTCCACAACCGCGTGGGATAAATATTATACTTGCTAAACGTCTCTTCCAACGTTTTATAAAATTGCTGTACTTGAGGTTTGTTAAAAGACTGAGCTACGAAAACCTGAGCCAGAGACATTTTGGCTCAGGTTTCCATAGTGATATATCTCGATGACTTTGTCTAAATCCACGCAACCAATCCCATCCTGCTATCTTGGAAGTTCTGTTGAATCGATGCTGCACTCCATTGTTTTCTTCCGATTGATAGGCCAAAGAACGAATATAGTCACAACACAGCTCGAATAGGTGAGATTCCAATGTTTTTACATGTTCTATCAAGGCTCTTTCTAGCTCGAAGGAGAAAGTTGTTTGATATCGTTACTTGTTTATTTTTGTCTAACATTCTACGCCGAATAGTAGCTTGAGGTACATTAAAAGTCTTGGATGCTTTAGGCCATCCCATTTCATTGTTTCCTAGAGTTTCAAGTGTACTTTGCATCTGCTGCGAGTCCCATGATTGGCGGGTAGATTTTCTTTATACTTGTCCACCATACTGCAACTGAAAACGAAATTATCAAGTCATCACTGTCATTTAGCCGACATTGATGACTTGGATAAAGTTTTACACTGACTTGCGTGGTAAACTTGCCATTTTACCCTAGTAGGCTCGTTTTCATTTATTGATGTAGTACATAAACAAATAAAATATTTTCATGCCGATTTTAATAAGAACATGCAATTAACAAAAAAATTTGGGACTCACCTGTTGACGGTTTTTCTCTTTATTCTCGAACGAAGTTAGCTACATAAGTGGCGTTTCGAGTTTCGAAGAATGCTCTTACGTGATATAAAGAGTAGGAATCCGTTCACACTTTACTCACAGATGGCGTTAATATTCAGAAAGGCCCAGTATGTCATTTTAGGCCAGTTTCCCCTATCGATTTCACTAATTAGTTCAACACTATGACAATGCTACTTTAACACAAGTTATTGCCTCCTTACCCTAGGAAAACTTTTTTAATCCCTTTACTTAACTTGAACGTTCAGTATTAAGCGGCAGACTGTGATTGTAATTTTAACACTTATGTATGTCGTCCATAAGTCAGTCCATTGTTTTATGGTACTTATCGCAAAGTAGATTGCTTTTTGTGCGCAGCCTAACCAGATCTGAAACTTGTTGTGTCAACCCACAGAAACTTCTAACGAGAATTGTGGGTATAAAACATTGCGCAGGACCTCCTTAGCAGATACAAGTATTAGAATAGGTCACAATTTTTGAAGAAGTAGTACCTTATGCATTAACCTTGGCAAGATTAGAAACCGAAACACTGGTTTCAAACCAATCAAAAGCGAAAAATAAGAAGACCGATTTTCATTAAAAAAATTTAGATCCAGTCTTCTGTTAGAGTTACTATAATATAATATTATGAACAGATATCAAATATATTATGAATTTTAGATAAGACTATTAAAATTTAAGTATTTACACTCAATTGTCATAATTAATTACTCAAATGTTTAGAACCGTTGCACCTTTCTTTGCGCAATATCATTTTACATCTATATCACTCGAGTATACATAGACGAAAAATTTTCGTATATGAATAAATGTATGAATGCACATCTACCCTAAGCTGGCATTGCGGACAACAACGTGCAGGCAGCTGTTTCGACCTTACATTGGTCTCATCAGTGCACAAGCGTGTTGTTCACAATGCCTTAAAAACTTAGATTACCTGATATAGTCAACTTACGCACCAAATGCCATGAGAGATTTCCAGCGGCATCTGTTACCCAAGCACGACATCGCAAGGTAATGTTATCCTCCGTAGTACAACTACTAATCGGGCAACTGTAGATATACGTGCATTCAATGAACACGCCATAGGTGGCGTACCGGCGTACCTATTAAATACAATGCAGCGCTTACTCTCCAAGAATTACTTTGTTGCATTGTACATCTATATAATTAACGATTCTAAGGTGGCTACTTATACCAGAACAACGATGCATTCAAACATGGTCACCTACAAGCCGGTTATACATTCGAGTCTTGACGTGTGGAGAAATAAAATTTGATATTTTTTTCGCACTAAAGAAGAAGTGAAATAAGAGCAACGATAACATTACTACTCAGTTTATTTAGTTACTAACGGTTCTATTCAAAATAAAAAAAATATATTTTGTAGAATTTTAAGGCGGTATTTTGCGCATAGTTAACATATAATACATTTAATCTACAATGAAATTATTTCATACTTACTGAGAACTCGTAGTATACCCGTTTTTCGGACGGGGGAGAGTTATATGCCGCGTTCAACTCTTTTGGTAATATAGATAACACGGTGTAAGTATGTATAACGTATAAACAGAAAGTCATGGTCATGGTGCTATTAATGCATCCCAAATAGTATTTTTACTTGACATCGTCGAATTTGTTGAACATTTTTCTATTTTTATTTCTAAGAATTCTAATACAAAAAAATACGAAACCTATAAGTATTTTTAAAACCAAGCTTGAATTAGGCGCACAGCTGTCCAAAAGGCTTTACTGTTATTGAAACTTAGATATTAGTCCAGTCAGACGATGAATCAAAATATAGTAAAATAAAGTAATTTGCGCGATATAATTTGTTAAAGGGGTGTATATTCTGACCATAATTCCGGATTTGAGGGAATCTCTGTGGAGAACGGTTCATTTTACACAAAAAACTTTTCGTTAGAAATGCACAAACTTCCCTATTTCTGTCTTTTTCACCGTTCATTTTTTCGAATTTTATCTATTATCAAACTGATGATTTCATGATCTACATCTTTTGTTTAAAACTTTTTTCCTCTACTGATAATACTTTGGTAGTTATTGCTTAGTTTATCGATCGAAATCCGCACCATCAACGCAATGTGCCATCAGTGTGTATTCAGCAAGGAGATAAAAATATGAAAGTATTCGATGATTATTTATTACTCAACTTAACCTGAATAAGAAGGTAAATCGATTGAATATCTCTATCTGAGACAGCCATGTATTCTTCACAATTGTTTAAATATTATATTTTTCCGATTTTAGTATTTTTCATTGTATTAAACTAAATATTAATCTAATTAACGATCAGAAAAGGAAAGAAATTAATAATTAAAATTGTTCCACACATTTATTAATAATAAATACGACAATTATTATAATTTAAAATTATTCCCGTGATGTGGATATAGATGAGATTCATCTGGATTCATCTATACGAGTATTCTCCGCAATTTCTTCGGTGATCGAGACATCTATCCTTACATCGTCTTTGTCCATAGTATAAGCTACGAGTAACATTCGGTAAATTACAACAAGAATTTTCGTTACAATTAATACAAATAACCGAGCAGTGTAAACTGGCTTTTCTGCACACACAAGCTTTTCCACATTTTTTTGCATTTACAAGAAATTGCTCTAAGTAAAAAAAAAAGATATTTAAAAAATAAAAAGTAGATTTCCAGGGCCCACAGATCCGAAGGTTATTGTGTGGTGGGACAATGGAGTTCCTTTTTAGCCTAACCTAACCTAGTCCATGCAATGGCGTGTCCGTGAACAATCAATAACTACCAAAGTATTGTCAGTAGAGAAAAGAGTTTAAAACAAAAGATGTAGATAATGAAATTATTCATAAGTTTGATAATAAATAAAATTCAAAAGAAGTGAACGGTTAGAGAGATAAAGTGGAGAAAAAGACGAAAATAGGGAAGTTCGTGTATTTCTAACGAAATAACTCGGAAAATATTTATGCCAGAATAAAAAGTTTCGAACAAGAAAAGATAGGAAATCTAATTCATTAAAGAAAAGGTCTATATAGTTTTTTGTGTAAAATGAACCGTTCTCGCGATATCGAATTAAACGCGTTACTCGTGATAGTAGCGCCACTGAATCTCGGAGAACTTCTCAAATCCGGCATTTTCTTAGAATACACCTCTTAAACAAATTATACTATCGCGAAAATTAATTTATTTTATGTAAATTTTTCTTGTTTTAGCGACGCTTTGACTGGGCTATATAATAATTCGTTATCTTTCTGTAATCGTTGCTTTCGTAGCTATCCTTGCTACTGTCCTTTAGAGAAAATCATAACATACATCACCACTATTAAACCTAAATTTCTTGCAGATTTAGAAATAAGGTGCCCACATATTACATTATATCAATTTATCTTTTCTATTTCCTCACAGCTATTGACATTCTGGAGACTCTTACGTACGTATTCTTTATATGTGCTATTGTTTACACCCCTGTAAAAAACAATGACTACTGTGAGCCTAAGTACTTGCTTCATACCCAACATACGTTGATGGTAGTAAATTGGCGGTTTTGAGATGCCAGAAATTATCATATGAGCAAACAGCAAAATGAGTTTGATATCAACATTTAAATAATGTGAATTAATTTAAATTCCCCCTTCTTATATGCTTGTATTTAAATTAATTCACGTCTCGCTAGTATGAATGTATGGGCGAACATAAACAAGTCTTGGAGCTGCGTTTGTACGATACGCAACATAGAAACAATTCCTTTTATTCTATTATCAACCTCTAACTAATTATGTTTAATGTTCTTTTTTTTTAAGAAAGAAGTTTTTTGGCTGCCAAGCAGGTTCTTGACATTTTTAATATATGATAAATCTTTACGGGGACGTTATTATTATATTATTCGGGTAATTTCTAGGCTGTTCCTGATTTTATCTGGGAAGAGGGGGCATCGTAAAGGTAGGGAAGTTCAAACTGTAGTCAAAAATCTGAAAATGTAATCTTATTTAATTAGAAAAGTTGAGGGAGAGGTTGTTGTCTCTCTCAATACTGACACTGAAAATAACGTAGGTATTTAAAATAAGTATTTTTTATGTAATCACAACGATTCAAGTATCTCCTTGTAAGTGATTTATACATATCGATACGTTGCCCGCCCATTTGGCCAGCATTAAACAAAGGGTTATAAAAGAATTATATCATATACATAAGAAACATGTATGGGACATAAATATATATATATTACTAATTAGTTTATACAACAAATACTATTGACATTTAGCTACACCCTCGGTGGGATGGTCAGTGTACCAGATTTCGGACTCCATCCAAGGCGGATTTTTTATTTCAAGAATAATTCTGTCAAAATAATTAGTAATTAGTATGATGCGGATTTATTAGAAATATTTACAATTGGTACATTATCTCAAAATTGGAATATTATAGATAAGCAATAGTTATTTGTTGTATAATATGGATTTTTATAATGAAAGTGTTAAGTAAATTTTTATTTTTTCTAGGCTGTGTCTGTTTCACCATTGTATATTTTTTTAATTATATTTTTTATTCGTTTTATGTAAAAACCGGTAAAAACAGATGTTGTTTTATTTAACCAATCCAATGTAATTCACTTCAAAATCTATAACCTAAACTTCACCTCATATGTCAAAAGAACGTTCCGGTAAGCTAGCGCGAATAATTGCGTTAGTTGTATTATCTAGGCTCAGTTTACTTCCATATGTTTATTATACCAAGTGCTTGCTGGCAAGCTGCGGATGGCATTTACTATGTGATAAAACGACGACACCGAGAGTTTGTATGAGTTAGTACGAGAAAGCAATATACAAACTGTTCTATTGGTCGAGTGTAGTGACGCTAGACTGACTCGCGTTTAGGATAGTAACTGTACATACATGCGCATTTCATTTCAATTTGTTAACGGTCGGTGTTTAGTTGACTTGCAAGCACATTTTTAAATCGCGTTTCGTCCATCTAATTTAGAACAATTACGCTCCAAAATTATTGAAGTTTCTGATCATGTTACCCCGGAAATGTTCACAAATGTCCGACGAAATTTTTATAATCAGCTGGGTTACTGCTCAGCTTAAGAGGGAGGCTTATTTGAGCATTTAATAAATAATTAAGTACCTACTTGTAGAAATTCATTTTTCTTTAATAATTTAATTCTTAACTTCCAACTAAATTCATTGTTTCTGCGTTTATAGTTTATCTTACTGAAACATTTTGTTTAGTTTCATACAAATTTATTGTCTTCTTTCAGAATTTTAGTTTGTTTTCTTTTCTATTTAACAATACTACGGAATTATTTACTTTTTATCTTAATAAGAGTTTTGCTATTGTTACGTTTTCGTTTTGTATATCAGCTATATTCTTATCTTTGATATTTTAAGAAGAAAATTATTATTTTTAAGTTTTTTTAGAATTGATTATCATTTCTTTTATTTACTCATACAATTTGGAAAGCTGTGATGATATCCGTTACTAAAATTGTTTACTGCGATTATTTGATGCTTCAACAAGTTTCTACTTATAATTTATCCAGGTAGTGATTTTTTATTGATTAATATTATTTCCATCATCTCTAAAGCAGTACAGTAAATGACTTTATTCTTGGTTAAAGAATTTGTTATTAACAGTAACAGTAGCAATTTTCACGGACGAACGCAGTAACGATTTCTGCGATGTCTACTTTAACGTAGGTAGCTCTAATGTTAGTAACAGACGCTACCCCCTTATTCTCCCACTTATAGTCGACCAGCTTGTCTGGTATATTCATCCGCAGGTAGACCACGTGCACACTGTATACAATAAATCGTGGCTTATTGTATCTAAAATTTCTATTATCGCCATCATAGGCGTTTTCGGAGAACGCATAGCAATTACCTGACTCGCTCAGACAGTACCTGACCGGTTCAGTTATTTGAAGATTTACATAACCAATATTCATAACTTAGAATCCGTACCTGCAGAACGCCCAAATAAATGGATACCACAGTATCGAAGTACTCGTAAAATAGTTTTATTAGCAAGTTTATTTATACTCGAGTCTGACGATAACGATGATACTATACTCTGTACGCAGCTTAACGCAAAGAGGACGAGGAAAAGAGTTTGTATTAAAAACTATGAAGCAGTTTTCTCAAAATACAGCTTACTATCTTTTTGTTTAAATTTAGGTACTTCGTATAAAGAAAAGTATATTGACGCAAACGCTTTGTAAATTTACGTCCGGAGAGGACGTAGAGCAACCTACACTACCCTATTCACTTACCAGGGTTATGAAAACTGATCCGGGTTATTGAACCCGGTTACTTTTTCGCTTTTACGAACACCTTGATACCAGGGTTTAATTTACTCAAAACGAACAATAAGCATTTAAAGCAGTGGCGGTTGGTGAGTACGTTTTGGTGGAGCAGTTACATAGATAAGACTGATTCATTTATTATCGATAATATGCTCGGCATCTATATCACCGATAATAAACGAATCAGTCTTGTCTATGTAATTGCTCCACCTAGCAGTACTCACCAGCCGCGACTGATTTAAGGTTAGAATTTTCAAAATCCTATAATCGTCATATAACATATGGATGTAAGGGAAAAGAGGATTCCGCTAGGAGTATTCAAAACCGGCTCCAGAATTCAAATAAACGTAAGCGTTAGTTCGATTTGACTGATATCCGGATTGCTGGAACGAAAGCAAATTATGTGCCAGTCAAGAATTACAGAAATCTCACACTGCAAATTATATTTTGATAAAAATATATATACCGCATGTGTCAAATATCATTAGCCATAGGGAATCTGTGCATACGTATGTATGTACGATGTATAGACACCGTGCTGCGACGTATTACATACATACGTATAAACTGATTCCCTTTGGTTAATGGTATTTGACACAACCGGTATATGCATTTTAGTTATTAGATTTTTTCATCTATGAAAATTTATATATTTACATTAGAGCATCTCGACCGGAGATTAACAGTTTTAGACTAACGTAACAATCCATTGCTGACATAAAGTAATACCAGATATTCACAGAGAAAACTGTATAATACAGGCTATTAGAAATATAATAGTAGGTATTAAATTTTGTATTACGAATAGTGACAGCAACAAAAATTAATACACAGTATTACACAAATTTAACCCGTAACTGGTGAGGTCAGATTTTTGATACATAACTGGTGAGGTGGGGTTTGACAAACCCCATTGAAAAAATGCTATTTCTGCGAAAACATTATAAACGCTATCGTAATTAAATTTTTTAAACACCTTTTAGTGACTTTTAAGCAGATTACAGTGAGCTATGAAATGAAAAAGTTATATCCATTAGGGAAAGTATTTGTGTTTCAAGCCTATGTTAAAAAAACTGCAAAATTTCACCTGGAGGATATTTATTTATTATACAACTAAAATAAAATACACGAAAACAAATTACACAGAAATACTAAGACGGCTTATAATAAACTATCTAAGAAATAATTTTACAAGTTTAAGGAAGAATAGGTAATATTTAACCAACATACGTTATTGGTTACAATCCACACAACGACCCAGAGTACAGCTGCCACAAATGGGAGTATTACAGTCAATACAAGTGAATCTTGTCTTCTTATTCTTATCTCTTGGGCATTTACCGCATCTAACTTGTTTTTGCAAGGATTGTGGAACACTGCTTGTTATTGGTTTCATGAGAATTCGACCGATAGACAACCGCAATTCGCGAGGTAAACGGCTGTTGAGCAGTCTTATATTCAGTTGAGGCTCTACCAGTTCTCTAGCAACACTTTTGACAAAATCTATTCTTGTCTTGTCGCTATTTCCAGGAAATCTCGAAAATATCACATATGCATTGACGAGACTAATGTTGAGGAGCGTATAGAAAATAGCAAGCGGCCAGCGGTTGGTTCGTCGACGTGTAGAGTACACGGTGCACTTTTCGTCTAAAGCATCCACTCCGCCTTTCGTTGCATTATAGAACATAATAATTTCTGGTTTTTCAGTTTCCGGATCAGTTCTACTGTCGTGATGCATAGAGGAAATTAAAAGAACAACTTTGTTCCTTTTTGGTACGAAAGATACTAAGCTGAGGTCATTGGTAAAACCGTAAAGTGTTGACTTTTCTTGCTTTCCTTTTGCCGGCAGGAATTCTCGTGGAACCTCTCTTTTGTTCCTTTTCAAAGTGCCAACATATTGCAGTGATCTTGAATAAATAATAATATGTAAATAAATAAGTATAATCAAGATCACTCCAAGTTTTATTTAAATTAATTTTTACTTTATTCATTTTTACTATGATGTGTATAAATATTCACTATATTGATAATTTACTAAAACTTTATTTTTATTTAAGTAAAACGATAAAAGAATCTTAGTAAATTTTTATAAGGTTATAATATTAAGACGTATTAAATGTTATGTGAAAAGGATCGAGCAGGTGTTTCTCGCACAGACACTTCTGGCATTGGCAAAGATTGACTGGGTGGACCGGCGTAAAAAGTATTGTTTATCAGGTGCACGGCTGAGTCATAAACGTATAGACGAATTTATATTCGCATGTTTGTTTACCTTTTTCAAGGATCATATATACGCTGTTTCCCCATGCGACCGATAAGAGCAGCACCGTCGATTTACAATTTTGGAAGTGGATTCGTGTTTGCCGAAAGTGGCCGGATGTTTTTATAAAGAAATTTAAGCATAAAAGCGCGGACGGATAAAATTTCCGGGATTGCTGGTGAAAACCGCAATTTTAACTAGTCTAAAAGTAGGTGATAAACCACTTCCTCTTTCTTTTTAAAGGATTATTTTAAAATCCGGACTTAGAATAAATTTTGAGATTTTCGATACTTATAAAATTTTAACAAGATTCCACACTTATAATATTTTTATTTTTAACATGCAGCGCGTATCACATTGAAATGTCCAAATGTATCTGAATAATTACTTATGTATGAAAATACTTTTATTTATGAACTCGGTTTTTGAATTTGTTTAATTTCATTTTATTTTCTTTTTCTAGAGAGTTTTGTTTTGCATGTAGGGGTACTATGCCATACATTATGACAAAACCTTCTAGTATTTGTAATGATAACTTTGAATAACATAATCATTTCATTTCCGTATACTTTATTTTTCTTTTAAATTTATTTATCCTACAAAAAGATATTTGAAATTAATGATTTTGTTTTATGTGTATTTAGGTTATATAGATAAGTGAATCGAATTTTTATTGAAAATTTATGATGGATGAGTTTAATACGATGTACGAAGAATTAAGGTGATTAAACAATATTTGTTATAAATGTGTGTATAGTGGCGTACCAAATTCTTTATTTGTAGTGGTGTCTTTTGTATTGGAATTTCGCGGAAAAGGTAAAGTTTATTTTTTTTAATGTATATATTATTTCTTTTGATATGTGTATTAAGTATATTTTTGCTGTATTTGGGTGTTCAATATTAACGTGTTGAATAATACATCAGGGATGTGTGAAATGAATTATGTCATTATTTAATTCATAGCATGGAGTCCTGGTGAATTTGAAAGACACGAATTGGTCTTGGTGGTACTGCGTTTGGGAGCGAGAAAAGGCACCAGGCAGAACTAATCAGGGCTGAGTTAATTTATTGAATACGCAGAGACATTATTTTATTTCATTTTATTTATTTAATTTAAAATTTATATATATTCCTTAAGGAATGTGCGCATGGTGATGTATGTTCGGGTTGCGTCCAACGAGTTGAAAATGACATGCTCGTAGGGTGGAACTTTGGGATACTCATCTGTGTGAATTTGTTATCTGATGGTACTGTGTTGGGAGCGAGAAAAGGCGCCGGACAGGACTAATTAGGGCAAAGCCATTTCCTTAATGTCTATATTTTGTTAGCAAACAGTAGACCGTACAAATTTTATTTTTATTTATATTCCAGTACAATTCATCACGGGTAATTTATTTTATTTTTGATTGTTTACATGTATCTATGACAAATATTAATCATAATAATCACGTTCACATTTTTAGATGTAAGTTTTTCACGACATCATAATTTCATTTATTCTTTATTTCTTGTAATACTTTATTGATGATGATATATAAATTTGAATTATGACTGAATATTGTTTTTTTTTTTCTTTGGTGTGTAAATATTTGTAGACAAAAACTTTTGGATTCGTTTTAAAATTATTTTATTTTAATAAATTAGACATTAAGATTTATTTTGTATTTTATTTCTTTACCTGACCTGGAGATAATTAAAGAGCAGGAGAATCAACTCATATTTTCTGCCCCTGAGAGAACTATTTATTCTCAAACTGAGCTAGTTGCATGTAAAATGTTTTGCTTAACCTACCTTTCAGCAGAAAGTTCACCGTATCTTAGTCTAGCATAAGGCCTAGCACTGGGATGCGTGCTTGACTCTCAGTTACGCTTTAATTAAGTAAACTAAATTTATTTTATATATTTATAAATTTGTAAGAGTCACAGCATAATTAAATGGCACCCAACGTAGTGGGGCAAAACTTTTGCATTTACATTTCATATATATTTACAATTTACTAGCAATTTCACATTTCCATATTATTCATATGATGTCCAATGTTCATGGTGTAAAAATTTTGCCGTTCCACAGTATATATATGGCGACCAACGTAGTGGGGCAAAACTTTTACGTTTTTAAACTATTTAGATAAAAATTAATTGTTTATTTAATATTCGAGTAGCTGTGTAATTAAAGGGAGGTATTTTCACCTTTAAGTGCATTTGAATAATTAATAAATATAATTCACAAATAAAATTTTGTCAAGTTTTGATTTATTTTTCTCCACAAATAAGTCTCTTTAAGTGCCAGGACAGATAAAGTAAATATGTCTGAGTATAAAGGTGAGGGTGAAAATCCTGAAAGTGGTATGGATACCAAATATTTATTTGAAACGTACAGGGAACCACAAGGCATTTCCTCTGTGACAGATTCAGAAAAGACGCTACCTCTTGATGAGGATGAAAATATAACTGAAAATGTAAAAATTGAAACGAAAGAAATGCCAGGCGGAGACAGATTCGATTTCCTATTTGAAAAACTTTTCTGTAAATTGGAATGTGACAAGATAGAAATGAATAAGAAGTTTGATGAGAAGTTTAAAGAAAATAAAGAAGATATAAATAAAAAGTTAGATGAAAATAAAGCTGAAATGAAAGAAGAGATGAATAGAAATAAAATAGAGATACAAACTGTGGTAAAGTCGATGAATGAGAAGATTGACGAAAGGATAAAAGCTTGTAGAATGGAAATGTCTGCAATGAACAATAAATTAAAAGAAGATGTGAAACAAAGCACGACACAGATCAATGAAAGAATTGAAGCAAATGAAAAGAAGTGCAAGGATAGCAGTAATTTTTTAATAGATGAAATGAATCAGAGGGCTGGTGTAGCAAGAGAAAATTTTAGACTGATAGAAGAAAGGATTGGAGGACAAGATGAAAAAATACAATCCTTGGATCTGAATTTAACAAATAAATTTGAGGACTGTAGGGTTAAATATGGTGCATGCACAGACTCTCTTTTAAAGCTACAGGATATGACATTAAATTGTCAAGATACAATTAAGAATTTAAAAACAAGAGTTGAACAAGGTACAATCACACCCGGTGTTGTACCACAACAGATATCTATTGGTACAGAAAACATACCTAAGTTTTCTGGATACAACAAAGACAACCCAATGGCATTTCTTAAAACCATTAAGACATACATTCGTGGTATTAATGATGATATGTCAAAATTACATTTCATGAGGGGGTGTCTTAGAGATTATGCATTATTATGGTACGACATGGTAATTGATGAGGTACAGACGTACGAAGAATTAGAAAATATGTTTATCAGACAGTACTGGGGACAAACTCAGCAAAGACGCATCAGACATGACCTTACCTTTGGCAAGTATCGTTCTATTACGTCTAGGGAGAACTATGTTATTCGGAAATATTCTTTCTTGAAACATATACAACCTGTGATCCAGGAGTGTGACATTGTTACACAATTGGCTAATCATTTTGAGCATGAGGTAGTACAAGCAGTTGCTTTACAGGGTATAGACACCGTTGAGCAACTCTTGGAATTGGTAAAGCGTCTGGACGACGTGGAAGATAGGAGTGTATCTCAGAATAAAAATGGGTATAAAGCAGGTAACAATGGTAACTATTATAATGCCCAGCAAAGATATAATGGTAATAACCACAATAACCAACAAAGATACAATGGTAATCGATATCAGAATAACAGTTACCAAAGAGGAAAGGTGGAGAATGGTAACAACAAGAATATGAGTAATAGTAGTAATGGTAATAATAATAACTGGAGACAGGAGGGTCATGTAGCAAGGAAATATGAAAAAAATGAAACAGAAGATAATCGGGGATTTAATAACATAATTATAGAAAATAAAGAAAATAAAACAGAAGCTGTGATGAAAGATGCGTCAAGAGGAGCAATAAAGAAGGACCTGGATTTTTGGTAGGTCCAACCAAAGGGAGAAAGAAGAAACAACGAGGCAAGAGAAACGTCGTAGATTTAAGTAATATAACCACTGAATTTCCACTGGTAGATGTTAAAGTAGGGGATGTATATGGTGTAGCTGTAATAGATAGTGAATTAGAATTGTCACTTTTAGATGGGGGATTATTTGATAAAAGGTTTGAAAAATTAGGTTTTTATAAGCAAGATAATGTATTTTGTATAAATATAGAGATGGGTGATGTAGAACTTGTAACACAATTTATTGTTACACCGAGATTAAAATATTGCTGCGTACTTGGGATGGATTTTTTGAGTCTATATACATCGAAATTGGAAAGGGAAAATAGAACCCTTCACAATAGTAAAGTAAACATGTCTTGGGACAAAGGCGCTCAAGATGATAAAATATTAGTTAATAATTCAATCATTAATAATTTTGATAGGGACCTCACTTTAAAAATAAATAATGATAGTTTGATTGACAAGGATAAAGGTTCACACCATGTGGATGATCTTCAAAAAGAAGAGTCCATGTTTGCCACGGGTGACATAAATAATAAATGTACACACCATGTGGAGGGTCTTCAAAAGAAAGACGCCACGAAATATATGGGTGACATAATAAATAAATGTTCACACCGGGAAATAATTATGGGTGACAAAAATTTGATTTGCAACAAACTATTTAATAATGATAATATGAGTGATCCTTTGACAAAAGATGTTAAATTATTTAATGGTAATATAGATTTAACAGTAGGCTATATAAGTTGTATTAAAACAGAAACGACTCGTCCATTTTCCCAGTACAAAGTAAGTGTCAAGTTAAAAATTAAAAGTTTGTTAAAAGATGAAATTATTGAAAATTTAGTATATAACCTAATAAACCCCATCACAGTAGTAATTAAGAAATATTTAGATTATTTAGAAAACACTAAGAATAATAAATCAAGTTTGTGTAAATTTAAGTCAATAAAACAACAGCTACAACTCCCCAAATTAATAGAAACATTATTGTTAATAAGTACTAATGCAAAGTGGTTTGTAAACGTTAATTCTCTTTGGTTGGTACAGCTATATAAATGTTTCGTGAAATTATATCCAATAGTGGTAAATTTATTAGTGAATTTAAATAAAATTGTTCATAAGGAACAAAATATTTTACATTATGGGTATGTAAAGCCCGTACAGCACATATTAAACCCACATGATGAAAATGTGTCACATCATGTGAATGATAAAATGATTTTACAAGAGGGTGTGAAATTTATATGGACCCATGCGAGAATAGAGGTTTTGGATGCAGTTGAAAAGTACCCACAGCCCAGATACTTAAAAATGTTAAGAAGTTTTCCCAAAATAGTGGACTACAATTGCCACTTCATTTTAAGGGAACTCGATGATGCAATTACAATATTTGTAATACCTATGAAAGGTGTTAAATTTAAAGAATTTAAGTACACTTTTGTATATATAGTAATAAGTAGTTTAATTAGTTTAGGTGTTTTAAATGTCATTTGTTTAAACTTTCTCGTCATGAAAGGAGTAAAGTTTAAAATAAACTCCAAGAGTTTTGCATATTTACTTCTGACTTGTATATAGATAGAATAAGCATATTATAGGGAAATTTCATGTCTCTATGCTTTATATCAATAATATGATAAGCAATCTATAAGTATATTAACTGGTATTTATGGGAAATCTTGAATTTATACCATTGGCATTAGCGATTCTCGCTTATAAATCGCAGATATTCCCATAGGGATATTTATGCAGTGATCTTGAATAAATAATAATATGTAAATAAATAAGTATAATCAAGATCACTCCAAGTTTTATTTAAATTAATTTTTACTTTATTCATTTTTACTATGATGTGTATAAATATTCACTATATTGATAATTTACTAAAACTTTATTTTTATTTAAGTAAAACGATAAAAGAATCTTAGTAAATTTTTATAAGGTTATAATATTAAGACGTATTAAATGTTATGTGAAAAGGATCGAGCAGGTGTTTCTCGCACAGACACTTCTGGCATTGGCAAAGATTGACTGGGTGGACCGGCGTAAAAAGTATTGTTTATCAGGTGCACGGCTGAGTCATAAACGTATAGACGAATTTATATTCGCATGTTTGTTTACCTTTTTCAAGGATCATATATACGCTGTTTCCCCATGCGACCGATAAGAGCAGCACCGTCGATTTACAATTTTGGAAGTGGATTCGTGTTTGCCGAAAGTGGCCGGATGTTTTTATAAAGAAATTTAAGCATAAAAGCGCGGACGGATAAAATTTCCGGGATTACTGGTGAAAACCGCAATTTTAACTAGTCTAAAAGTAGGTGATAAACCACTTCCTCTTTCTTTTTAAAGGATTATTTTAAAATCCGGACTTAGAATAAATTTTGAGATTTTCGATACTTATAAAATTTTAACAAGATTCCACACTTATAATATTTTTATTTTTAACATGCAGCGCGTATCACATTGAAATGTCCAAATGTATCTGAATAATTACTTATGTATGAAAATACTTTTATTTATGAACTCGGTTTTTGAATTTGTTTAATTTCATTTTATTTTCTTTTTCTAGAGAGTTTTGTTTTGCATGTAGGGGTACTATGCCATACATTATGACAAAACCTTCTAGTATTTGTAATGATAACTTTGAATAACATAATCATTTCATTTCCGTATACTTTATTTTTCTTTTAAATTTATTTATCCTACAAAAAGATATTTGAAATTAATGATTTTGTTTTATGTGTATTTAGGTTATATAGATAAGTGAATCGAATTTTTATTGAAAATTTATGATGGATGAGTTTAATACGATGTACGAAGAATTAAGGTGATTAAACAATATTTGTTATAAATGTGTGTATAGTGGCGTACCAAATTCTTTATTTGTAGTGGTGTCTTTTGTATTGGAATTTCGCGGAAAAGGTAAAGTTTATTTTTTTTAATGTATATATTATTTCTTTTGATATGTGTATTAAGTATATTTTTGCTGTATTTGGGTGTTCAATATTAACGTGTTGAATAATACATCAGGGATGTGTGAAATGAATTATGTCATTATTTAATTCATAGCATGGAGTCCTGGTGAATTTGAAAGACACGAATTGGTCTTGGTGGTACTGCGTTTGGGAGCGAGAAAAGGCACCAGGCAGAACTAATCAGGGCTGAGTTAATTTATTGAATACGCAGAGACATTATTTTATTTCATTTTATTTATTTAATTTAAAATTTATATATATTCCTTAAGGAATGTGCGCATGGTGATGTATGTTCGGGTTGCGTCCAACGAGTTGAAAATGACATGCTCGTAGGGTGGAACTTTGGGATACTCATCTGTGTGAATTTGTTATCTGATGGTACTGTGTTGGGAGCGAGAAAAGGCGCCGGACAGGACTAATTAGGGCAAAGCCATTTCCTTAATGTCTATATTTTGTTAGCAAACAGTAGACCGTACAAATTTTATTTTTATTTATATTCCAGTACAATTCATCACGGGTAATTTATTTTATTTTTGATTGTTTACATGTATCTATGACAAATATTAATCATAATAATCACGTTCACATTTTTAGATGTAAGTTTTTCACGACATCATAATTTCATTTATTCTTTATTTCTTGTAATACTTTATTGATGATGATATATAAATTTGAATTATGACTGAATATTGTTTTTTTTTTTCTTTGGTGTGTAAATATTTGTAGACAAAAACTTTTGGATTCGTTTTAAAATTATTTTATTTTAATAAATTAGACATTAAGATTTATTTTGTATTTTATTTCTTTACCTGACCTGGAGATAATTAAAGAGCAGGAGAATCAACTCATATTTTCTGCCCCTGAGAGAACTATTTATTCTCAAACTGAGCTAGTTGCATGTAAAATGTTTTGCTTAACCTACCTTTCAGCAGAAAGTTCACCGTATCTTAGTCTAGCATAAGGCCTAGCACTGGGATGCGTGCTTGACTCTCAGTTACGCTTTAATTAAGTAAACTAAATTTATTTTATATATTTATAAATTTGTAAGAGTCACAGCAATATGTCAAGCCTCTTTTCTGTAGCTCTTCTACAAGCTGGATTGATGAAAACCAGTTGTCGGCTGTAATGTTTCGGTTTGTTCCGTTAATTGGAGTAGCTAGGCGTAAAACCGACTCTGTAGGTTTTGCCATTTTTCTCTCGACTTCAGACAGTGTATCTCCATCGCTGTCTTTACCAGAGTAAATATAGGCGTTTAGAAAGTAGTGTGTCTTTGCGTCGTTCAATATCATCCCCTTTAGACCATATTTGCGAGGCTTGTTGGGAATATACATCCGAAATTTACACCGGCCCCTGAATCCTACAAGCATCTCATCGACGCAGGCGTATTCTCCTATGGAGTAACATGCTTGGCAATTTTTTATAAAAGTTTCGAACACCCAAGATATTGCAGCAGTGGCATCAACCTTTTTTCTTTCTTCCCTATCTAAAGCATTATCAAAGCGAAGGCACGCTAGAATGACCAAGACTCGCTTCAAAGATATAGTGCAGCGAAAGATATCACGTCCGGTGCCATCTGTAGCAAATAGTGCTTCCAGATCTTCATGATTTGATTTAAACACTGAAGAATATAAAAAGATCCCCAGAAATGCTCTAGTCGTACCGATCTGGTGTAGAAAGATGCTGTCTAACCTGTAATATTTTTTCGTTCGTTCGGAGAAGTATTTCGTTTAATATTTCGTCTGTAAACAATAGTTCCCAAGAAGAAAGAGGCCTACAATACTTTCCCATCCGTTTTGCAGGACCAATGATGCCTGGTAGATGTGAAATTATGTTATTATGTCTCGTGCGAACATTTGGATTCGGGGGTTCAGCAGACCACTTGAATTTGTTCTTCCCATAAAATGCTTTAGAATTGCTTTTCTTTCTTTTTTCACTATCACTATTGGTCTGGCTATCATCCTGAGACAGCTCTTGGACGGAATCACTCTCATGATCACTGTGAAAGTTCGGGTCAACGACATCTTCTTCATCGCCACTATAATTGCTTTCTAAATCATTGTAAACATCTGTAGCCCATTCCTCAAAACGAGGATCATCAGTTCTCATTTTATAAACAGAAGATGTAGACGCCATAATACAGTTTGAAACATAAAAAGTAACGTATTTGGTGAGGTGGGGTTTGGTACACCCCAAACTGAACTTGAATCGAAATTGATCAAAACGTCGAACGTATTTCACGGCATGCGAACACTAGTAGTATAGATGATCAACTGATTGAAAGCTACACGAACGGTTGCCGATCCCCCACCACTCCTTATCGCGCGGGCGCACTTCTTAATTTCGATGGGGTTTGGCAAACCCCACCTCACCAGCTACGGGTTAATATGAATCTGTTTATACAGATTATTATAACGTATAATACTATTAACTATTCGTCTTCTTCTTTACTTGAAATATTTTTCAATTAAGTAAGATAATTAGCACAGCCTGTATAGTTGTCTCGATTGATTCAGCCTATATACCAAAAATTACCTCACAATATTAAAAAAATTACCCGATTTTCTTTAATTACGCCGTTGTCATCTGCAGATTGATTTAATCGCCATCGTGTTAACATCAGCAAATTTGAGGTTGTATATACCAAATAAACGAATGTTGAGTGGTCATCCACAAAATAAAACAATTTAGGAAACTACAGGTGCACCACATTATATTTCGATTGTTATATCTAAACTTTCAACAACAAAAAAACAGCTACGTCCGAACCGTCACTGTTTGTGGGAAGGTTAGTGTTTAAAGCAATTATTGAGGTTTTATTTATCTGTAGCTATTCCTTTTTCGTTGTATGGATTCTTGCCTTTTTCAATATATTTGAAATTTGAAAGCACTTAAATTTTTATACAGGCCAAAACTTTATTGTTTAGTAAATGTTAAAGATATTTATATTATACATATTGTATATATTTGTATTATAGAGGCAATTAACTGGATTAATAAGTATTAATAAAACTTATTATAACCGGTATTATATTTTTTCTATAATCTAGATTGTGCTAGACAGTTTTCTTTTTCATATTGGGGATCCACTGTATACTCATAAGAGATATTTTCAATAATAACATAAATCCACAGCATGGCAGCTGTATTTTCAAGCAGAAGCAAGAAATAATTTTTCTTTTTTGAGGACACCTCTGTTTGTATAAGAATCAATGCGCACTTCGCTTGCCCCGAACCCCGAAGCATATACGAACGTTAGAGGACCATCAATGAACGATAATGTTTGAACTCAACATTGTTCAAGAAAAACCTCTTTCTAATTCAAATTTATGTATGCCAACCAATTTCTTTGCGATCTGTTTAAATCTTCTAAATAAGCGTAAATTGGCACAGCAAGCATTTTCTTAGATTTGGGCTCTTACCGAAAAAATACGTTTTCACTGTATTTACATTAGGTTTTTAAAACAAGTAAACTTATATTGAAAACACGTAAACAAAACTTACAAAAACTTTGAGACAAAGATTCAGTCCTATATATCGATTAGAAACAGACTCTCACAATAATACGAAAGAATTATAGATTCGAAAAGGAAGTGATAAAAGACGTTTATTCAGATATATTTGAAAATGAAGAATATTATTGCCTGTCAATTATAATCATTTATTTGGCGAAGTTGCTGTAGTAAAAATAATCAAAATTGTGCTATTAAGGTTGACGGCACACGTGGAATGTATGAAGAATGTAGGATTATCAAAATAAACAATGACAATAATAATAATTTTTAATCCATTATTATAAATATAAAATGTCCAAGAAATACTTTTTTTTTTAAATTTAACTCCATCGAATTTACAATGTGTAAACAATAAGTAAATACCTAAGGAATTCGTAAAATAAGGCATGAAGAAAATATTGCCATTGAACCTTTCTCAGGTTACATTTTCAGGATATATACTTAAACCTATTTAATAGATCTGTTGGTCTAAAACGTTTTAGTCAGCGCACTTCACCGAAAGTTTTAAATACCTTCAAACTGCGAACACATTTGGATGTGAATTCATTATATCTCCATATTTCCTGCTGTAGCGTTTTACTACACTTTTGATTGTCGGAATGTGAAATCTTTTTCTGTTACGGAGTTTGGCATATACCATGCGAGCCTTGACTCAAAATTTTTAAAAGGCCTCTGGATTGTTTCTATGTTGCACTGAGAGACAGATAAAATGTATGATGCCTTTATATACAACATTTTTATTGTGTAATGACAATTTAATTTTTTATCACTTACCAGCTCCTGTAGTAGTCTCAGTTTCTTTTTCTTGCTAAGTATATGTATTCTTTAGTTAGTCGTTTGTCCAGTTGTATGCCCAGGTATATATATACATATATATATAAATATATATACACATACAGGGTGAGTCAACTACGCGGGTAAGGCCGATTGTACCTTCACGAGTAAAGATATTTCGAAGCGGTTTTTTTCTTGTGGTAGCTGTTCATTAGGGGCACATTTTAAAAATATTTTGTATTATACAGAGTGTTCCATAACTTGGTAGCTAACCATAGTTATAGTTTTTTTAAATGGAACACCCTATATATTATTGCATTTTTGAATTCCCCGTATAATTTTTAGTCAAAAAGTAATAAGATAGTATAGGCATAAAGTGTAAAGTTTTTGACTTATTCCCATTTTTCTGAAAAATTCAATGTTTGTATAAAATTATATTTCTCGAAAACGACGTATTAGATGGACAAAATTTTTTGCAATATTGTTTACAATAAGAGGTCCTAATAGAAGCATGTTTTATTTTTTTACAGTTACTAACTGCATGTGCAGGAAACTGGATTAAAATTAGATGACATGTTTTTGTATAAAAGTAATTTTTTTTTAATGGAACACCCTGTATATCCGTTCATTTTTGAATTGTTTATTAAATGTCATATCAAAAACATGTAAGACGTTAATACTTTAAATGTGACTATTACTGAACTACTGTCGTTTTCTGATATACTTTTGTTATTTTTTGCAAAAAAGTCAATTTTTCCAAATACCGGGTGTCTATTTAAGCTCGGCCACCGGCCATATCTTGGCAACCGTTTATCGTACAACCTGGCGGAAAAGATCTTTATAATAAAATGGACCACGGGAATTACAACAAAAATATTTTTAAGTTTCCAAAATGATTGCAAGGGGCGCAATTCTCAAGATGAATTAAAAATTCGATAATTTTTCATTAAATTCTAGATTAAGATAGATTAAAAATTTTACTAGCAACATTCTTAGACGTTTTCACACAACTTTTATTTGAAACCGTGATCTAACTCCCATACGAAGAGGATGGTGGAGGGGGGTATGTCTGCGTACAAAAGTAGGTATAATTTCGGTTTGCCCCAACGGAAATTTAATGTTTCTGGGCTCATTAGATAGAGAATTTTACAAAAAAATTGAAAGATATGTCGTACAAAATTACGTGGTTCACAAAGAAAATACAGTGCATAGTTTGTTTTCACTTGAAATTTCATCATACTCTTCCCTAAATGTGTTTATTTCAATCTTTTTATCGATTTTTAATTCATTGCATATGTTACGTTAGATTCTCCTTTTCAATGTTTTTAAATTCTCTAGCTATTATTTTTTAAATATCATTTCTTATCCTTTCCAACATTGAAATACAGGGTGTAACAAAATAAGTGTAAAACATTTCAGGGGGTGATTCCTTAGCGAAAAAGAGATAGGGTCTTTCATATAAAAAACTTCAATGGAGCATCCCTTGTTAAGATACAGCCCCATAAAGGGGATATATAAAATTTGTTTTACGATTTTTCTCACAAACACTAAAAATGTAATTTATTTCCAATGTAATTTTTTGTCTGATTATTTGTTTACCATTTAAAAATTTATTCCCAATAGCTTGTTTCATTCGAAACAAAAAATGTCTCTTGAATTTTTTGCCCAAAAGTAATCAGTTCGCAGCAAAAAATTATTTTACGAACAACTACAGAGATACATCGTCATAAAACGAAAATGTAAAACTAATTTATTTAGTAGGCCGCTAGTAGTGGTATCACGCTGGCAGTTTGTAAATTTTTGAAATTGAATTAATACTTAATTGTGTGTCGTTGTTTTGTTCGTAATTTGTTAGTTTAATAATTCACTTGTTATTAAAATGGCATACACAAATGAGGAAATGGCTGATATGCATTACGTTTACGGTCTGTCGCAGGGGAATGGGTTAGAAGCTTCTAGAAGATATGCTGAAATGTATCCTCAACGGCAGCTTCCTTCGCATAGAATATTTGCCCGACTTCATCAACGATTACGAGAATATGGTTCATACGACAAAAGAACGCAGGATTGTGGTCGCCATCAAGAAGTTAGAACAACACATCTTGAAGAAGCAGTACTTAATTTGGTTGATGAACAACCTACTAGCAGTACTAGAAAGATTGCTTTCGAGTTAAATGTTGATCATATGACGAGTACAGGCACTGTTACAGCGAGATTTTCCGAACCGTCTTGAATTTTCCAATTGGATGCTGGAAATGATTAGAAGAAATCCTGACTTTCTGAAGACGATCGAATTCACAGACGAATGTACTTTTTCTCGGGACAAGATAATTAATTTTCATAATAACCACATATGGGCTGATGAAAACCCTCACGCTATTGTACAAGCTAACCATCAAGAACACTTTTCTCTTAACGTGTGGCTCGGAGTTATTGGGAATTATTTAATTGGCCCTCATTTTCTACCTCCTCGATTAAATGGTGAGGCATACACTCAATTTTTAAGAGAAGTGCAGCAGTACTGCTGGAGGAAGTTCCTTTGGGCGTCAGAAGGGATATGTTTTTTATGCATGATGGGGCTCCCGCCCATTTTAGTCAAGCAGCACGTCAGCATTTAACCCAAACATATCCAAATCATTGGATAGGTCGAGGAGGACCACAGAATTGGCCCGCTCGATCCCCGGATCTCAATCCTCTCGATTTCTCTACTTGGGGCCATTTACAGACTTTGGTTTATCCTACTCCTGTTCGCGATGTAGAGGACTTAAGAAACCGCATCATCGATGCGTGCAGGGTAATTAGAGAGAATCCAGGAATATTTGAGCGAATACGTGGCTCAATGCGCCGACGTCTAGACGCATGTGTAATGACTGAAGGTGGACATATTAAACATTTACTATGATTTCTACATGTTTTATGTTTTGTTATTAATAAATTAGTTTTGTTTATTCATCTTTAATCATATGTATTTTGATGCAGGTAGTAACTACAAAATAACGATGTATCTCTGTAGTTGTTCGTAAAATAATTTTTTGCTGCGAACTGATTACTATTGGGCAAAAAATTCAAGAGACATTTTTTGTTTCGAATGAAACAAGGTATTGGAAATAGATTTTTAAATGGTAAACAAATAATCAGACAAAAAGTTACATTGGAAATAAATTACATTTTTAGTGTTTGTGAGAAAAATTGTAAAACAAATTTTATGTACCCCCTTTATGGGGCTGTATCTTTACAAGGGATGCTCCATTGAAGTTTTTTTATATGAAAGACCCTATCTCTTTTTCGCTAAGGAATCACCCCCTGAAATGTTTTACACTTATTTTGTTACACCCTGTATAATAATAATGGTGATCAGTGTAGTTTGCTTTTTTTTTTTAAATCTCCATGATACAACATGGCATGCACAATGATATTAAATTACATATATGATGAGATTTCCAAGGTGGGTCATGAAAATCGAAATGCAAAGATATTAGTGTCACTTGTCGTTAAACTTTTTGTACGTATTTAGCAAATTAAGCCTTTTTGGACACCTGCACATAATTATTAAATTTGTAAAATGTATTCTAACGTTGAAGCTTATGACATGATCAGAATGTATTTTCAATGCTTTGAAAATGCATTCTTGCTTCGGGGCAATATTCCCTAAATTATCCCGAAAGAAGACATTATTGAGTTTTTATTCACCTTGCCAGATGTTCTTGATTTTTATTTATGAGGCAGAATAAAAGACATAGTTTATCACAAAAAGCCGAGTACAACAATTGCTGTCTCCGAAATTGCTCTGTACTAATCGACAAGTAAACATGTGTATTGAAAATGAAGGTGAACACTTTGAACATTTGTTAAGTTGCAGTTTTTTTTTTGTTTTTTTTTTTGTACTTCCTTTTCTTTTATATTACTTGGTCAATATATTTTCTTATTTATGTTTAGGAATTGTAATTTCTTTTATTTACTTTCACGTTATAGGCGGGGATGAATTAGATATCAATTTTATACCCTTTCGTTACTAATGAGTAAATGATTTGGTTATAACTAATGCATTATATTATATTGTTTTTTTTCTCGTTATTGTCTACTTAGTTCATGAGTTATGGAAATTATTTTTGCTGTTTTCCTATAATTAGATCTACCTATATCTGTTGGGTAATAAAGATATATTATTATTATTATTATTATCATCATTATTATTATTTTATTTCAATGTCTAAATGGACAAGACATGAAATTTAGAAATAGCTAGAGAATTTGAAAACATTTAAAAGGAGAATCTAATGTAACATGCAATGAATTAAAAACTCTAAATTATTGCTAGCGCAATCCGATTGAAATAATTTGGGCCCAACTAGAAGGTGAAGTTATTTCAAAACAATTCTCTTTCAGAATATCACTTATACGAGAACTTTTGACAGAAGCAATTACAAATGTTACAATTTTTACAAGTATTTGGAAAAATTGTGCCGACCATGTAAATTTTTAATCTTTTTAACATGATGTGAACACTAAATTATTGTTACTATTCAATATATAATAGATATAAAAATTTGTTGTACTTTATAAGATAGTGTAAATTATTCAATGAAAATGTTTCTATATATTTTCAGAATACATAAATTTTAATAGGGAATAATAATTAGTAATGTGTAAGTATATGTAATTATTAGGGAGCGGACACGAAAGGTTGTTGACTCATCGCCCATGGGCGCACTATTGAAATGTTGTATTTTTAAAGAGGTTTTAATTTTATTTATATAATTGGATAACAAGTGGCTGGTGATCTATAAAATACAAAATACCTTATTGTTCATTTTCTCTTGTGTAAGATTTGTTCTCTTTGAATGAAGTACATCCTTGTAGATAGAAAACGTCCTTTCTACATCGCAACTGGTTATAGGTGCGTATTGAAAATATTCTTTTATTTCAGCGTATTTAGCAGTCCCCATACACAATTGCCACAATGGTATTAAATCTGGATTTCTATTAAAAACTGCGTCTAACTTTTGCCGAAGGCCACATCCGAAGTCACTTGGAATACTTTTGAAATTATTAATAGCCACATCTAAAGTGGTTAATCCGTCTTTCAATTTGAGATTTGGATTTTCAAATTATGTGATTAGTTTAGGCAAATTTCCAAAGTGTTCCTGAAGGAATAACAACTGATTTTTTAAATTTGGGATTTGTGTTAGTTCCTTGCAGTCAGAAATACTCGAGCATCGTCATTTAAACTTATATCGAAATTTTGTAAACTATCGAAATTCTCTTCATAAAAACTAGTAGTTTCAAATCATGTTTCCCATCTAGTTATTACTGGCAAGGAAGGCAGTGAAAAAGATGGACGTTTTTCCCTGTAAATGGTTTTAGCAACTGTTTCCGCATCAACTGTTATATGGAATAGTTGAATGTAGTACACCAGCCATCCATTTGAAAGATGCGTTCTAATGCATTCTACTGCTTTCGTGAAGCACTTAGAAACATATTTGCGTAAGGTGGATTTATCAGGAATATTTCGACCAGTATATTTTTGATGAAATGTTTTGAAAGTGGTATTGTCAAGTTTATTTAATGGGATACTAGCCGCCATTAAAGCTTCACAGAGTTCTTCGTTAAAATTTCAGCTTTCAACGGGTCCAATGTCTGGCTATGTTTTAGCGATACTAAGTGACCTGGTACGTGCACTTTTTGGGCATTCTGTAACGATATTTTACAGACTTTGCAATAAATATCGGAATCACTGACAATGAACATACAATCAGTATGACCCTCAATCCAACTCACCATTGTTTCACTATGCCATTCTCGACGTTCTTCCATATCATATATGAAAATGTAACATAAACAATGATCTAGATCTAAATAAATGATAACTAAAAATGTATGAGTATGTTATTGAAACTTAACGAAATCCAATGCACACTTACGTCGATATAAATTGGAGAAGTAGATTCAATGAAACGGTATTAAACAGGAACTATTACAAAAGTATGAATTGGTATATACATTTATAATATCTTAGGAAATAAAAGGTAAATATAATAAATTTGAAAAACTTGTCACCCTTCTACCTACGCCGATGAAGAAAGAAATTTAGGAGGATTTAATGGACTTTTTTTGTTGTTGTTTTCGCTTCAAAACAGATGTTGCAGTTCACCATATGAATTAGTGCTATTCAGTAACTACGTGTTGTAAACATTATTTCTTTGCTCCGTTGTAACTCCGTCGTAATTTAAACCTAGCACGTCCGCTGTATAGTAATTATTTTTGCAGGTCGTGTAAACAACTTCAGCCGATGTAAATTTTTCTGTTTATTACTGTTGTATATAAGATTCACATTTCCAAGAGTAGTTGCCTGAATTTATCTCCTCAAGGTTTATAGCAGTAATATGAATGATTTATTTGTTCTTTATTGATATTTAAAATAGAAACTAATATGCAAAACTTTTTCTGCAAGTTCTTAAGGACGTGTTGATAAAAGATAGAAATTTGATTACTTCTGGCTCTCTGGTACAAATATTTAATAATAAATAGGCTTGATTCACAACTTTCATTTTGGTATAGCACATTCACTAAAATGTGTAGTAATTATATATTTCTACTCCTTTCATTTGGAAATTGGGCCTATATCTTTCTCCATAGATTACTCTAATGGTTTTTTTTTTGAAAAACTAGATGAGACAAAAAAATTATATTCATCAAATTATAGATGTATGTACCTACTTGTGTTTATCAATTTTACTCTCATGTTCCATGTTTTGGCGGGATATTTGAATCACTCCTTCTTATTCTAAGACAGGGTATAGTCAAATCGGTCTTAAATAGAGTACTAAAACATTATTTCATTCTTAGGTGATCTAGAATCATCTATAGTATTTGGTTGGACATATCTCTTAGAGAAATTAAAAATAAATGCACTTTTCGTATGTTATGGGAAACAGAAGGAAACTTAAATTCAGAGTATTATATCCACGTTCTAGGTAATGTGATGTTGCCTTCAGTGGAGCTATTTTTTCCAAATCGCAATTTTATAATTCAACAGGATAACTCTCCCATCTACACATTGAACAGAGTGAAAACATGGTTCAAAGAAAATAATATTAATGTGTTGGATTTTCCGCCAAGAAGTCCTGATTTGAATATTATCGAAAATGTGTGGGGGTTGATGATCAGAAAAATAAAATAAATAAATCGTAGACCTCAATAGACAAGAATTGGTAGAAATAGTTCACACAGCATTGGAAAATGTAAATCAAAATAATTGTATTAACCTTTATAACTCTATTCCAAATAGATTTTAAGAAGTTTGAAACAAAAACGGCTCTATAACCAGATATTAATTCCTATTCTTCATGATGTTTTTTAATTAGTATTTTGATTCGCATTAATCAGATAGAAGATGTTTTGATAATTATTTGATATTCCATAGAATAATGACTTGACACTAATGACAAGCAGTGGCGGCTGCTGCAGGGAGGGCAACGGGGCACTGCCCCCCTGTGACAAATTTCCCCATGACAAATTTCTTTTAACAGATAAATTAATTATAAATACCTAGTTTGTATGTAATTTTTCTGATTTGTTTGATAACAAATAATATGTTTTCGGAAGTAACAGTCCGTCTTTTCAGCGCGTTTAAAAATCGCAGTCTGATGTACGCTCCGGGGCATCTCGCGCGACTGCCTCGTGAGGCCCCATCTGCATTGGAAATCGAGCGATGAAACTGGCGCGGGTAGCGCGCAGGTGTACGTCAGCGGTGGGGCACTCATCTATGGTGCCGCGTGGCTGTCCAGTATGTAATATACAGTGAGGACGCGCGGGTTGGAATAAATTCATTTAAAATTTTTGGTTTTGTTTTATGGAAAAACGCTCGGATAGGTCGATTTTTATTTTTAGCTGCGGTTTTTTTGATGGTAAATTGATGTACAAAGGTGGTCCAAAAATAAGTTACGACCATCAATTTTTGTTTTCAAATGGAAACATATGTTTTTTATTTAATTTGTTAATTCTAGATCGAATTCTAAGTATGTTTCATGTACCATGTCCTATACCCAAACTCAACAGTTATCGAGAAATTTACAATTGAACATATCAATAACTGCATGTTCAATTGTAAATTTCTCGATAACTGTTGAGTTTGGGTATAGGACATGGTACATGAAACATACTTAGAATTCGATGCGAAATTAACAAATTAAATAAAAAACAACAAAAATAAGTTACGACCATCAATTTTTTGTTCTAATGGAAACATATGTTTTTTACTAATAATGACAAACATGTGCAATAGAAGTTGTACAAAGAATAAAAAGCACACATGCTAACATTTTATTTACTAATTAACATTATAAATTGTTAAGCAGAGTTGATGATAAGTTTTCTGATGCTACTATTGAAATTTACTTCCAATGTTGATAGTACAAATGTTATAAAAGTTTGTTTTTGATAATATGTCGAGACTATGTTGGCGAAAGATTTTGTAAACTGTCTTCTGCTATTTTGCGAATCTCTAGGGGCGTGCAATTATTTATTTCGTCCTTTTTGTTGATAATTTGAAATAATTTATTGCATAAATCAGTCTGAATTTTAATCATAATTACATAATACACATAACACTGCCTATATTCAAATATTTAAAATGTTCACGAAGTTGGCCGAAGACAAGGCAAGGCCTTCACCGATATTCCGAAGACGTCCGAACACTTTGCCGAAGCCAAGGCAAGGCCTTCACCGACATTCCGAAGACGTCCGAACCCATACGAAGTTGGCCGAAGTCAAAGCAAGGCCACCACTGACATTCCGAAGACATCCAAACTCGTACGAAGTTACAGTTTCCATAGACGTTCTAACCATAATATATAACACCGCCTATATTAAAATATTTAAAATGTTCGAACGAAACATGTCTCTCATTTTAAGCTTCTATGAACTTTTAATAACCAAAATAGAAAAAATAGTATAAAATACACGTTTCATAATACATTTTGCACACTTGTTCTTGTTCTTAACTTAAACGCGTGCGCAAAAATCGTGTGTTATGAAACTTGTAGTTTAATATACTATTTTTTGTTATGTGTGCTTAATTAGGAATTCTCCACAAAACGACCCTGTCTGGACTTCTAACGGTAGTAGGGATTTAAAACACTTTGGTGAGAAAGTATAAAGACATAAAGTAAGTGAAAAACATCTTAGTAACATGATAGAATATTCAGTTTTGGGAAAGGTAAATACCTATAATGTGCCAGCTGAACACTGCATATAGATAGATTAAATATAATTCAGCACAATGAAAACGTCAGTAAAAACAGACATACTCTTGGAAAATTAATAGACTGCATTAAGTTTTGTGTCATGTTTGAAATCGCTTTAATGGGCCATGACGAAACACAGTGCGAACCCGGGGATCTTTCGTGGATTGGTTAATTTATTGGTAGTGTTATATTTTTAATACTGATGCTTGTTGTTATATTTTAATGAGGAGTGCCAATGCCACTTATTGTCCTTAAAATATGCCGTATTAGCTAGCTCTAATGGTGAATTACGTAAAAGAAAGAAACACAAAATATATAATAAGAAAATAAAACAAATGTAGGATTATTATATTTATTTTCCTGTAAAAGAATTTTAATTAGTACATAAAAGAAGAGATAAAAAATTAAGGAAAATAAAACAACAAGAGTGTCCTCAAATTCTTTAATAAATTATTACTAAATAAAACAAATATTGATTCACGTAAGGAGTAGGTGAGATAGAAAGGAGGAGAGTGAGAGGGAACGAGTGGGTCGTTTGAATGATTGTTAGTTAGGCAGGTATTATCGGTACGGGGGTTCGAGGGATCGTTAATCTCAAAGCCGTGATTTTTAGCTATATTAAGAATGAATGGAGTAAAATTTAGTGTAACGAATAGAATAATTAATAAACAAAATAACAAGTATGGATGAGGAATACTTATACTTTGTGATGTCTTCGTTGTCCTCGGGTCCCGTTAGTCTGGAGTCGAAGCGTAGATTAATCGGCGAATCAGAATAGGGATCTGACAAGGTACGCGAACGATTAAACGAACAGGCGAAAAGGGTCGCGGACTGTAACTTGACTTTGTTATGTTGAAGCACTAGTGGCACTAAAACAAACGTGACTTAGGGCCAGTTGTACGAAAGCCGTTCAATACAAGATCAACGGTGAACCGGGTTCAAGGCAAAGAATTGCGTTGTACAAAGCTCGATCAATCTTGAACGAGCGATCTAGATATCGTTCAACAGAACGACCGATGAGGACCGTTCAAGCGCAGATCAACGTCGTGATCTGATAAACATAACCTTATACGTGTGTTAGATTGACAGTTACCATCCATCCAACTTATAAATATTTATACCTTCGTGATGTTTTATTTAATAATAATGTGTGAAGGATCCCTACGAAGAAATAACAGATGATGAAGACTTTGTAGAATTACTAGAATGTCAATAGTGTTATAAGGAATGTGCTAATAAATGATTACTTTGAAAATTTATTAAATACCTATAAATTAAGTTGTTACTGCAATACCCAATTTATTTGATCCACTGACCAATAAGGTGATAGATTCCAAAGGTTGTATTTTAATTATATAAATCTTATTACACACTTCACAAGTTCTACATTTTGTAATCATTTTGCAGTGTTGTTTGTAGTATAAATAAAATTATTTATTAAACGAAATGGATTTCTATTGATACAATACACAGTGAAGATTGAAAATATAGTACAATAATACAATATATACATTTTACTTTCTAAATTCAACTACAACTATTTATCTTAAAAAATGATAATCAGTATATACATTTTTGAAATTGAAAATAAAACACAAAATATGGTACTTACACAACTTAGAATCTAAAAATAATAAGTACAATGCTACATAATTATTAATTACAAAAAAAAATTAGATTTATAAGAGTACCTAGTTGATACTGACTGAGTGCGTACTACATCTGAAAAAAAATTAATTCAAAGTCCATAACATTTACAGCTAGTTTATGTAACTCACCATTCTCACTAGAATTCATATCCATTTCATCTACAAATTCTTGCCGAGCAGCTACAATTTTACATATATGTATCTCATTAAAAATACAGATCTACGTACAATACTCCCAATTGTTTAATGTATCCATTACTGTAACTTCATTTGATATTTCTGGTAGGACAAATTCTGTAAAGAATAGGTACTTGTAACAAAATGGTATGCAAATTATACACATTTAACATACGTATTGCAATATCTTTATCAAATTCAGAAGGAAATCCAGTAAATTGGGAACCAATTATCTCCTCCATGTCTTTCTCTACTTCTGTTAATACGATTTCTTGTGCAGGCCCCCCAACTGTTTCCAATACCTCCTTTTTATGTCACCTAATTTCTGCTTTGTCCTTTTTTTAATATTGTCAAACTTATTGCACAGCGTTTGTGCATTCCTGTAGTTCTCTCCACTTAAGGCATTAAATTCCCTTTCTATATATTTCTTCCCACGCTTGCTGTTTGAGTCAGTTAGTGTTTGTACCAGATCGCTTACAATCCACTTCATTTTTATATTTTTTAATAAGCTTAAAAATTAATAACGACACTTTTTTTTCCTATCTATTCCACTATAATTACATTCAGATTAGATTGCAGCTAAACATTTAAACCGCGCCAAAAATTTCTTTTAAATGCGCATGCTTAAACGGAATGTCAGTGCTACCAATTCACATTATCAAGAGTTCTGTTGAACCGATGTGAAATATCGTTCATACAACTCGCTTTTTCTTGAACTGGGTTCAGCGGTGATCGTCCGATCAAGTGATCTTACGTTCAAGAATCTTTCGTACAACTGGCCCTTAGAACTGGGAGGGACGCGAACTTAGAACGATGTAAAGCTGTGGATGCGTAAGAGGAAAAAAATTAAGAGAGCTTTTTTCTTCGATCGTGATTTATATAGACCGTGGTTAGAAGCAGGAGGGTGAGGATGGTAAGGGTGCGAACTGTTTTAAGGGAATCAAGAAAAACATAATTCGCGGACAATAAATCATGATTCAGCGAAACGAACATTATGATGAGATTCGTTATTAAATATAGAAAAGAATGACACCTGACTCGAGGTAATTTGTTTGAGGATTACGGCATCTGCCTTTCAGGTAACAAAGACATTATGAAGGTGAGTCACAATAAGGTGCTTTCTATAGCAGGTTATGGGTATTTAAAGCGATTGGAAAGCGGCGATGAAGAAATACATTACACCTTATATTAAGAACAATTAAATAAGAACAAATACTGAATAACTCGTAAATCTCTGATCTGAGAGTTATAGGCCTCGAATGGGAAACAAAATAGCGATTAAGGAACATTATAATGTGAGATCTGTTGTCGTCTGATAATTAGATCGCGAGTAAATTAATAATTAAGAAATAGCAATGCTAAGTATTTCGTGTTTAAAATAAGCGAAAAGGCTTCATTTGTAGGTAGGTGGGTAAGGGACTGGATCGACCTTCCGGGAAATGACCGTCGAAACGTGATCTTAACAAAACAATTTTTATTTTAGAAATCTCTCCTGTCGTAAAGCCAAAGTTGTTGATGTAGGGAAGAAGCGATGAGTAATTCTTTAGGCGCGAAAATGTATTACATGACTAAAATAGATAAATTAATAATAATAGAAAAAAAATCGAATTAAATAAATTACGCGCTTCTTTCGTACATGAGGTTGTTAACAGTAGGAATTGACAGCACCTACAAGTCTAATAAGAGAGTTTTTTTGGGTTTGCCAAAAACCATTCAAAATGAATTGCCGGACAGTATCTACGAAGTTTCTCGCACTTTGATTCTAGACGAAATTAACAAAGCCCATTATATCGCTATACATAAGCAGACGAGACGACAGATTCGGCTACATTTTCCCAGTTAGCTTTTATAGTTCGATGCGAATTGGTAACTTGTATAATAGACCAGATTTTGGAACTGCTTCATCTGCTCTAACATTACTGTAATGTTTCTATGAAAATAATTTAACAACTACATTTGCCGAATCTGTGAAGCTATTGAAAATAATTTGCACCATACCGATGACAACAGCTGAAAGTGAACGGTGTTTTTCTACTTTGAAGAGAATAAAAACATTTTCTAGAAATACCATGCGGTAAAGCAGACTATGTGCCTTAGCAATGTGTTCCATTGAAAAACAATTACTGACATCAACACCAAACTTCAATGAATTAGTTATTAATCATTTTGCTGTTCGTAAGGAACGGCGGACAGATTTCATTTTCAAACAAAAATTAATTAAATAGCATATTGAGTTTATTTTTTGTCTGTACTTAATTTTTGATATTAAACACTCAGAGCCGGTGCCCTCCCGTCCCAAAAAATCACGAGCCGCCACTGATGACAAGTAAATAAAGCCAGGTTTACAAAGTACGAGATCTCTTGTCTGTTTTTTTGCTTTCGACTGTAGTTTCTATTATGTCTGTGTAATTTAAATTGCTTAATTTTTTAGTTACTTAAGTTTAATTTCAAGTCTATTTTAACTGCTATAAATCAAATGAAATTAATTCGTGTATTTTTACTTTGTGGACTTGAAAACGACACCGGGAGATTTATTATCACATATTCATGCATTTCTTTCATATTGTAAATACGGAAATCTTATAAAGACGGGTACGTTATTGAGAAACAGACCGTATATGGAAATGTAAATATATAAACTGCACATTGCGTGTTTATTAACTCCTATCAACAAATTTGTGCATGATATAAAAGTTAATTCTAAAAACTAATCGGTGGCTATATGGGAATTCAGACAGGGTTTAAAAATAAGAAAGAAATTGTTCTTGTGATATTCGCTACAAATTCGTGGACCATTTTGAAGCATTTAAACGGTGCTATGAAGGCGTAATAATTTAATAACTTAATAGCAACAAGCTATTGCTGTCCACTTATAAGTACCTAAACTAGTTTGGAGTACGACATACTCCTTGCAAGACTTTTAATAAATTTTAAAATTGAAACTTTTTCTGTTCCGGAAGTCTAACATTAGATGTTTAGTTTTATTTTCAAATAACGAATATCAAAGCATTTTATTATATCGTTAAAATACTGATATTAACATTGTTATCATTTATTTATGTATTTATACATACGCTGGTGGTTCACATTTAAAGTGACATAAATGTGTTGTTAAAATGTGCATTGAAAAAGTTGTTATTTTTCTACAAGTGAGGAGAATTAAAACGATTGGCAGATGATCACATTGTAAGTAAATATGTTCTCTTTTTATTCTCCGGCTAACAAATCAGACGTGGCGATAATAATTGGACGTAATGGAACAGCATTCTTCAAAAGAATTAAGCACAATTATACATCAACCCTCTGTGATGACGTCGGAATATATTATAAACAAAGATTACATAATAATATTTTCCAATTGAAGTTATTATTCTTCAGATAAATTTTCAACAAAAAATAATAAATATAGAGAGTAGGTTACACAAATATGCACCTATATATGGATATTTAATATTTCAACTAGACTTTATTATGCGGAATCAAAATTTGAGCCTTATTTTTTCATTTTGAGTCCAAGAAGTCAATATATGAAAGCAATACCCGGTGGAACCAATGTGTTCTTGTTCCTGACAATATGTTTGTAATCGATTAAACATCCAAACTTATTATTAGTTATTTTTCGTTATAAAACGGCCAGTCATCAACTTTCTACGTTATTCTTTATTAAAACTGGTTAAATATTAAAGTTTTAGGTTGTTTTTACTTAGACAACACACTGGCCAAGTAGTTTGGACTGACAAAGCTTACAACTTCTGAAGTTACTGTTACCTAGGAACTCTTTTTTTTAATTCTTAAAGCAACGCAAATGAGTATCCGAAAGGTACTACAATGCTTCTTCACATTATGTACCTACATTATTCCTTTTATGTCATTTTCTTCTAAGTTAATTCAATGAATACATAAAGTCCTAAAATAGGTAACAGTTCAGTTAGTACTTTAACTGCACTGATATCTGTTAATTAGAAGGTACATATTTTGGAGTATATGTTATAGTCGAAGCTTTCCTTATTTAGAGAGCACACTTGTTCTATCTTTCATGTTTTTCAGAAATGAACACCGAAGAGAACGTATTCAATTCGTTTCCCGGATTTTACCCATTTGCTGCCAAAGTTTAAATATAATTAGGAACACGTGTACTCTTTGGTGACTGGAACTGAGTTCTATCTATTTTCCAGTGTTCAAGCTTGTCCTATACGAAACTATATTTATAATAATGGAAAGTATATTTTCTTTTTGCTTTATCGTCGGAAATGATTCATTATTCCAATCCAATAATTTAAATAATGCTTTAATAAAGAAGATGATGATTTTATTTAATTTATACACACTAATTACGTCTATGTTACTTTACTCAGTAGCCCGATCCTTGATTACATAATTTATATATACACCGTGTTTCATGTAACTAGCACATTAGAAGTTTTTGTGCTTACAACGCGAATTTTTTCCAGAAGTTTTGCCTTCTCACATAATTGACCGCAATCTTTCAAGTTAAAATATTTTTAAACTCGTGCAACTTCCGGTTACACCGGAAGTAGGCGCCATCTTTGTTATTTTAAATGTGACACCCTGTATTTTATTCGAGATTTGAATTGCTTATTTAAATAGAAGAACAAAGATACCGGGTTGGATTATGTCAAAGTCAACCGTTTCGGAGTTATTCAACTGTTTTCCATTTTTAGGGCACTTGAACGTAAATTTTAAAAGTTCTTTATCTGAGACATGAAAAAAGATAAACAATTGAAATTTGTTCCTGAGATAGTCAAAGTATTGTCCTATTCGAATATCACCAGGTTTTGCAATAATATTACACAGGGTGTTCTCTAATTAATTTCCAATTACACACATTTCAAATGCAAGAAACTCAATTTTTTCAAATGAAACACCCTGTATATTTTCGCCTTTTCTGAAGCAGAAAAAAAATTGTCTTTCGATCCACTATTACATGCCCTATACCTATCTCTAGAGGTTTTTGAGTTATTGGGGAGATCAGCCTGAAGGCCCGATATTTTGCCAAATAAAACTGAAAAAATAATAGATTAAGTATAGGACGAGTGGATTAATAGTCATTTGTAAGCATGTTATGGGCATGGAAAAAAAGTCTTCTAGTTCAAAACCAAACATTTATTAATTGCGAAAACATTTTTGATCTCACGGTATAAGTTAAAGAAAGAAAACAAAAACAAATCTAAAACCAAATCACAGCAAGTGCTCAATATGTCCACCGCCTACTTCAATGCATTTATTGAACCTTGTTTGGAGCTGGTCCGTCGTTGCACGTTCAATCATTTGAACTTCAATTTGGTCAAATGCTCTTCGCACCCTATCCTCTAGTTCTTGCCTGGAGTTAACTGGTGTTGCATAGACCTCTTTTTTTATGTAACTCCATAAAAAAAAGTCAACTGGAGTTAAATCCGGAGATCTAGCAGGCCAAAGACATGGTCCATTTGAACCAATCCACCTATCCTCAAATAGCTGGGTCAACTCTTGATATACAGCATGAGTAGAGTGAGCTGGAGCTCCATCCAGTTGCAACCAATAATAGTTTTGGTGTGGCATGTCATTGACTATGTTTGCCACCACTTCCCTAATGATTCGCAAATATCTTTCGGAAGTTAGTCTTTCATCATAAATATGATAAAATACCCTTCCCCACCCTATTATGGCGAATACATTAAAACTAAATTGATATTGAAAATGGCTTACTCGTGAAAAGTGGGGATTTTCATCTGCCCAAAAATGACAATTTTTATTATTTACAACGCCTTGCCTGGTAAACTTGGATTCATCCGACCATAAAATCTTTCGTAACATGTCCGGATCTTCCTGTTTACGAATAGTTAGCCACTCACAAAAATCAATTCTTCTCTGAGCGTCTCCATTTCTCAGTTCGTGGACTTTCCTTTGTGCATATGGGTGCCATTTGTTCTTTGCTAGCACGCGTTGAATTGACGTCATACTAATATCTAAATCCACCTTTGCTTTACGTATCGAAGCATGGGGATGAGCTGTGAAATATCCCAGAATATTAATTTCGTTGTTTTCTTCACCTGTTACTGGCTTAGTACAATTTCTGTTTGTGTTCATATTCCAATGTCGCAAAAAATGTGTTTCAATTTTTGCAAATTTGAATCGATTCATCGGAGGCAAATTAGGGTATCTCTGATTGAACACACGGCAAGTTCTACTTATTATGCGATTACATTCTCCGTGTATGTAAAATAAATTAAGGATACTTTCATTTGGATAATTATTGTTATAGCCTTCCATTATGCACTAATCAAATCATTCAGTAAAGTACAAAAAATATCCAAGCATCAAATTAATAACACTGACAGCGAACAAAATTTTGACAACTAAACATTTTGTTACTTCCAAGGCATTCTTGAAATTGTGTGTGATAAATGGCAAAATATCGGGCCTTCAGGCTGATTTCCCCAATAACTCAAAAACCTCTAGAGCTAGGTATAGGGAATGTAATAGTGGATCGAAAGACAATTTTTTCTGCTTCAGAAAAGGCGAAAATATACAGGGTGTTTCATTTGAAAAAATTGAGTTTCTTGCATTTGAAATGTGTATAATTGTAAATTAATTAGAGAACACTCTGTGTAATATTATTGCAAAACCTGGTGATATTCGAATAGGACAATACTTTGACTATCTCAGGAACAAATTTCAATTGTTTATCTTTTTTCATGTCTCAGATAAAGAACTTTTAAAATTTACGTTCAAGTGCCCTAAAAATGGAAAACAGTTGAATAACTCCGAAACGGTTGACTTTGACATAATCCAACCCGGTATCTCTGTTCTTCTATTTAAATAAGCAATTCAAATCTCGAATAAAATACAGGGTGTCACATTTAAAATAACAAAGATGGCGCCTACTTCCGGTGCAACCGGAAGTTGCACGAGTTTAAACATATTTTAACTTGAAAGATTGCGGTCAATTATGTGAGAAGGCAAAACTTCTGGAAAAAATTCGCGTTGTAAGCACAAAAACTTCTAATGTGCTAGTTACATGAAACACGGTGTATACAGCTTGAGCGCGCGGGGTATGATCACCCGATGCTAGTCGATATTCTTCGGACGTATATTCGGCAAATGATCTCCGCTAGCTGTGTTCGCCAGATATAGATATATAGATTTATTTTTCCAGAGTTGTTATTTCGTTATATTTACTGGAGAGAATCTCTAATTTTAATTTCTATTTCAAGGGTCGTTTTTATGTTATTTTATGGTATTCCTGTTATACTTATTTATAGTTTTTTTTTACCATGAAATTTCTATTTATTTATTTTTCTCTAGACATCTTGGTTTATTCTGCAGATGTTTCAGGCGGGTTGTTTTTATTTCATTCTAAAACCCAGTTGTACTGCTATAACTTTGTACACAACTACATTATTATTTAATTTCATTAGGATAATCATAATTACGTTATAAGTATTACAATCTTCGCGTTATTATCGACTTAGTTATCTAAGCAATCGTCATCACTTAAAGAGAAAATTTAATTTGTTCTTTTTGTCAATCTGCAAAAAAATAATCAGATCACTATGAGTTCGAATATGAGCAGGCAATGCTAGTATGTTGTGCCGTTACTCTAATATGTATTATCGGACCACGTTTAGATGCGAGTTTACGTATACCATCGGGTGATCATACCTCGCGCGCTCTTGCTGTATACAGGGTCGGGCAAAAAGAGCGGAACACCGAATTTATGGCTTAACTAGCACTTTTTCGAAAATTTAACCTAAATTAAAGTTTTTGTATACTTTATGTATTATTTATTGGTGTTTGCAGATTTTCCGTTTTTGTCACATTTTTGGAGATATGATGTCACCGGATAGTATTTTAAATGAATCACCCTGTATTTATATTTTTTTTTGAGTAGATATTTTTTTCCTGAATTCACTAATACCAGGTTTAGTGGGTCTCTGACTTATGGTTTCATAAGAAAAAAATAAAATGTAATGGCACCTAAATATTTATTTAATAAAAAACGAACGACAATAACTAAAGATTCTATTCATTAAAGCGTCCATTAACTTTAACAAATGATTATGAAATTCATTTCTCGCTTAAAGGTGACATGAACTTTTAATGCAGCATTAACTTTTATTATGATATCGGCCCTAAGTAATTATCGTAGTAGGTATACCAAAAACTTTTTTTTTTTGAAATGATACAAAATTCATTAAGGTCATTTGTTGACAGATTAGGATACTGTCAGGCAGCCGAAGGTTTTCAGTTTGAACACCTATTGTAAATAAATGTACGTAGATTCAGTTATTGTCGTTCGTTTTTTATTAAATAAATATTTAGGTGCCATTACATTTTATTTTTTTCTTATGAAACCATAAGTCAGAGACTCACTAAACCTGGTATTAGTGAATTCAGGAAAAAAATATCTACTCAAAAAAAATATAAATACAGGGTGATTCATTTAAAATACTATCCGGTGACATCATATCTCCAAAAATGTGACAAAAACGGAAAATCTGCAAACACCAATAAATAATACATAAAGTATACAAAAACTTTAATTTAGGTTAAATTTTCGAAAAAGTGCTAGTTAAGCCATAAATTCGGTGTTCCGCTCTTTTTGCCCGACCCTGTATATATATATGATAATAAAAATGGATATTCTTGTGATACCTACTATGTAGTAGAATCTTCAATGGAACCTCCATTATCTGGACTAATTGGGGGTTAACATAGTCGGGATAACGAAAAACCAGTATAACCGAGAAGAGAAAAAATACATACCCACACATTATGAACACATTATATACATGCGAGCAGATTTCTTGAAATTAACGGCTTATATGAAATTGAAAAATTACTTGCTTTTGTTTAAGTTAATTAATGAACTTATGGAAATGAGTAATTTCATCATCGAAGACTAACATGTTAGTTTCGCCCACGCTCATCAGTCCGATAATGAAATCAGACCTTCCATCTAATTTTCGATCGAAAATTAGAATTTGATATATGTGTTTAATGCATATTAAGTACATATTAAATTAATACAATTATCCTGAATGAAATAAGGATTTTTCATTAATACCGACGTTAAGAAGAATTAATACTATTTTCACTCTCTGCTTGTAATTGTAATGCAGTAAAACAACACTATAAGAAATATTTTTTCCTATTATGAGGTTTTCACTGTCATATATATACAGGGTGTAACAAAATAAGAGTAAAACATTTCAGGGGGTGATTCCTTAGCGAAAAAGAGATAGGGTCTTTCATATAAAAAAACTTCAATGGAGCATCCCTTGTTAAGATACAGCCCCATAAAGGGGGTACATAAAATTTGTTTTACAAAAAAAAGTCAACTGGAGTTAAATCCGGAGATCTAGCAGGCCAAAGACATGGTCCATTTGAACCAATCCACCTATCCTCAAATAGCTGGGTCAACTCTTGATATACAGCATGAGTAGAGTGAGCTGGAGCTCCATCCAGTTGCAACCAATAATAGTTTTGGTGTGGCATGTCATTGACTATGTTTGCCACCACTTCCCTAATGATTCGCAAATATCTTTCGGAAGTTAGCCTTTCATCATAAATATGATAAAATACCCTTCCCCACCCTATTATGGCGAATACATTAAAACTAAATTGATATTGAAAATGGCTTACTCGTGAAAAGTGGGGATTTTCATCTGCCCAAAAATGACAATTTTTATTATTTACAACGCCTTGCCTGGTAAACTTGGATTCATCCGACCATAAAATCTTTCGTAACATGTCCGGATCTTCCTGTTTACGAATAGTTAGCCACTCACAAAAATCAATTCTTCTCTGAGCGTCTCCATTTCTCAGTTCGTGGACTTTCCTTTGTGCATATGGGTGCCATTTGTTCTTTGCTAGCACGCGTTGAATTGACGTCATACTAATATCTAAATCCACCTTTGCTTTACGTATCGAAGCATGGGGATGAGCTGTGAAATATCCCAGAATATTAATTTCGTTGTTTTCTTCACCTGTTACTGGCTTAGTACAATTTCTGTTTGTGTTCATATTCCAATGTCGCAAAAAATGTGTTTCAATTTTTGCAAATTTGAATCGATTCATCGGAGGCAAATTAGGGTATCTCTGATTGAACACACGGCAAGTTCTACTTATTATGCGATTACATTCTCCGTGTATGTAAAATAAATTAAGGATACTTTCATTTGGATAATTATTGTTATAGCCTTCCATTATGCACTAATCAAATCATTCAGTAAAGTACAAAAAATATCCAAGCATCAAATTAATAACACTGACAGCGAACGAAATTTTGACAACTAAACATTTTGTTACTTCCAAGGCATTCTTGAAATTGTGTGTGATAAATGGCAAAATATCGGGCCTTCAGGCTGATTTCCCCAATAACTCAAAAACCTCTAGAGCTAGGTATAGGGAATGTAATAGCGGATCGAAAGACAATTTTTTTCTGCTTCAGAAAAGGCGAAAATATACAGGGTGTTTCATTTGAAAAAATTGAGTTTCTTGCATTTGAAATGTGTATAAAATGTAAATTAATTAGAGAACACTCTGTGTAATATTATTGCAAAACCTGGTGATATTCGAATAGGACAATACTTTGACTATCTCAGGAACAAATTTCAATTGTTTATCTTTTTTCATGTCTCAGATAAAGAACTTTTAAAATTTACGTTCAAGTGCCCTAAAAATGGAAAACAGTTGAATAACTCCGAAACGGTTGACTTTGACATAATCCAACCCGGTATCTCTGTTCTTCTATTTAAACAAGCAATTCAAATCTCGAATAAAATACAGGGTGTCACATTTAAAATAACAAAGATGGCGCCTACTTCCGGTGCAACCGGAAGTTGCACGAGTTTAAAAATATTTTAACTTGAAAGATTGCGGTCAATTATGTGAGAAGGCAAAACTTCTGGAAAAAATTCGCGTTGTAAGCACAAAAACTTCTAATGTGCTAGTTACATGAAACACGGTGTATATACAGGGTCGGGCAAAAAGAGCGGAACACCGAATTTATGGCTTAACTAGCACTTTTTCGAAAATTTAACCTAAATTAAAGTTTTTGTATACTTTATGTATTATTTATTGGTGTTTGCAGATTTTCCGTTTTTGTCACATTTTTGGAGATATGATGTCACCGGATAGTATTTTAAATGAACCACCCTGTATTTATATTTTTTTTTGAGTAGATATTTTTTTCCTGAATTCACTAATACCAGGTTTAGTGGGTCTCTGACTTATGGTTTCATAAGAAAAAAATAAAATGTAGTGGCACCTAAATATTTATTTAATAAAAAACGAACGACAATAACTAAAGATTCTATTCATTAAAGCGTCCATTAACTTTAACAAATGATTATGAAATTCATTTCTCGCTTAAAGGTGACATGAACTTTTAATGCAGCATTAACTTTTATTATGATATCGGCCCTAAGTAATTATCGCAGTAGGTATACCAAAAACTTTTTTTTTTTTTTTTTTTTTTTTGAAATGATACAAAATTCATTAAGGTCATTTGTTGACAGATTAGGATACTGTCAGGCAGCCGAAGGTTTTCAGTTTGAACACCTATTGTAAATAAATGTACGTAGATTCAGTTATTGTCGTTCGTTTTTTATTAAATAAATATTTAGGTGCCATTACATTTTATTTTTTTCTTATGAAACCATAAGTCAGAGACTCACTAAACCTGGTATTAGTGAATTCAGGAAAAAAATATCTACTCAAAAAAAAATATAAATACAGGGTGATTCATTTAAAATACTATCCGGTGACATCATATCTCCAAAAATGTGACAGAAACGGAAAATCTGCAAACACCAATAAATAATACATAAAGTATACAAAAACTTTAATTTAGGTTAAATTTTCGAAGAAGTGCTAGTTAAGCCATAAATTCGGTGTTCCGCTCTTTTTGCCCGACCCTGTATATATATATGATAATAAAAATGGATATTCTTGTGATACCTACTATGTAGTAGAATCTTCAATGGAACCTCCATTATCTGGACTAATTGGGGGTTAACATAGTCGGGATAACGAAAAACCAGTATAACCGAGAAGAGAAAAAATACATACCCACACATTATGAACACATTATATACATGCGAGCAGATTTCTTGAAATTAACGGCTTATATGAAATTGAAAAATTACTTGCTTTTGTTTAAGTTAATTAATGAAAAGAGTAATTTCATCATCGAAGACTAACATGTTAGTTTCGCCCACGCTCATCAGTCCGATAATGAAATCAGACCTTCCATCTAATTTTCGATCGAAAATTAGAATTTGATATATGTGTTTAATGCATATTAAGTACATATTAAATTAATACAATTATCCTGAATGAAATAAGGATTTTTCATTAATACCGACGTTAAGAAGAATTAATACTATTTTCACTCTCTGCTTGTAATTGTAATGCAGTAAAACAACACTATAAGAAATATTTTTTTCCCATTATGAGGTTTTCACTGTCATATATATACAGGGTGTAACAAGATAAGAGTAAAACATTTCAGGGGGTGATTCCTTAGCGAAAAAGAGATAGGGTCTTTCATATAAAAAAACTTCAATGGAGCATCCCTTGTTAAGATACAGCCCCATAAAGGGGGTACATAAAATTTGTTTTACAATTTTTCTCACAAACACTAAAAATGTAATTTATTTCCAATGTAACTTTTTGTCTGATTATTTGTTTACCATTTAAAAATCTATTTCCAATACCTTGTTTCATTCGAAACAAAAAAAGTCTCTTGAATTTTTTGCCCAAAAGTAATCAGTTCGCAGCAAAAAATTATTTTACGAACAACTACAGAGATACATCGTCATAAATGCGAACTGGATTAGTATTGTTATTTTGTAGTTACTACCTGCATCAAAATACATATGATTAAAGATGAATAAACAAAACTAATTTATTAATAACAAAACATAAAACATGTAGAAATCATAGTAAATGTTCAATATGTCCACCTTCAGTCATTACACATGCGTCTAGACGTCGGCGCATTGAGCCACGTATTCGCTCAAATATTCCTGGATTCTCTCTAATTACCCTGCACGCATCGATGATGCGGTTTCTTAAGTCCTCTGATCGCGAACAGGAGTAGGATAAACCAAAGTCTGTAAATGGCCCCAAGTAGAGAAATCGAGAGGATTGAGATCCGGGGATCGAGCGGGCCAATTCTGTGGTCCTCCTCGACCTATCCAATGATTTGGATATGTTTGGGTTAAATGCTGACGTGCTGCTTGAGTATAATGGGCGGGAGCCCCATCATGCATAAAAAACATATCCCTTCTGACGCCCAAAGGAACTTCCTCCAGCAGTACTGGATGCACTTCTCTTAAAAATTGAGTGTATGCCTCACCATTTAATCGAGGAGGTAGAAAATGAGGGCCAATTAAATAATCCCCAATAACTCCGAGCCACACGTTAAGAGAAAAGTGTTCTTGATGGTTAGCTTGTACAATAGCGTGAGGATTTTCATCAGCCCATATGTGGTTATTATGAAAATTAATTATCTTGTCCCGAAAAAAAGTACATTCGTCTGTGAATTCGATCGTCTTCAGAAAGTCAGGATTTCTTCTAATCATTTCCAGCATCCAATTGGAAAATTCAAGACGGTTCGGAAAATCTCGCTGTAACAGTGCCTGTACTCGTTGCAGATGGTAAGGGTATAAGAGTTGTTCCTTTAAAATTCGAAATACCGTCATATGATCAACATTTAACTCGAAAGCAATCTTTCTAGTACTGCTAGTAGGTTGTTCTTCAACCAAATTAAGTACTGCTTCTTCAAGATGTGTTGTTCTAACTTCTCGATGGCGACCACAATCCTGCGTTGCTGCCCCAACAAAAACCATAGTGGCAATAAAAAATGTTTAACGAAAGACAGTGGCGTCCAACTAAATTAAAAATTACTTGGATTTTAACACCAAATAAACGGAGATTATTTTTTTAATACACTAGTGTGAATATATGTTTTAAACTGGTTTATGAAAGACACAACATCAGACATATAGGTGCAAGCAAATCCATTCAAATATTTGTGTTCTATTTAAGATTTATAGCATGATAATGATCACATTGGTTTCTTAGAAAAAAATATTTTTCCTACTCCTCCTCCACATTTTTCTCGCTTTGAGAATGTATTTTTCAAAGGTGAGAAGGAATATTTTATTAAGATATCGGCTTTATTTTGTTATTACTTTAATGCTATTTGGGAGAATGAATTGGGCATTAATTTTTCTTGTGGAATAAATATAATAAGCAATATTTTATAGACTAATATATGACAAAACAATTTGTTGTTCTAACAGGAACAGTACCTGTAGTACCAGTAGTTCTAATAAAATGTAATATTTATATTCTCTAATAAGTGAATCTTTTGAATTAGTGAATATTATATTCTTTCTGTTCGACATTGATAGTGTTAATTAGCGAAATTAAATTATAATAATGTTGCCACAAATAAGATTCGAACATTTGTATATTAAGGTTGCGTTTGAAAAAGTTTTGGAGGGAGAGGAATGTGCCCAAATAGCATTTTTACATCAATTTTTTTCGGCGTTAGAAAGCAAAACATATAAAATTTATGCTTTGGCTAAGAGATAAAGGTTTAACGAAGTGCGCGACTACACTATCTTGCAAATTAAGTTAATATATAAGCTATCGTTTCACTAGTGAGGTAAATTTTTCAAAAGTGTTGTACGCAGATGAAAGCCTAATAGCTGTTTTACACTTGACCAGGAAGTTGATCAATCGAACATTAACAACAACTGGAACTTCTGTATTACAATTGTAAAGTCGAGATGACCAAATAGTTGTTGCCTTAGAATATGTTCTATATTTTTCTTCATCTTTTGAATTTTTATTATATATCATTGTAAACAAACATTTTATTATAGAACATTGGGACAAACATTTAATTTTAGTAATTCAAGTTCACGTATTATGTTAGTCGCGGTAAAAAGTTTTAGCGATATGGAAGGTATGTCTTGGTCAAATGTAGTAAATTTTAACACCAAAGAAAAAGAGATTAAATTATTCTTTTTGATACATAAGTTTGAGAGAGAATATGAATTGTAAATTGTAGATTATTAGTGCTAGTTCATCATGGTAATGTTTATAGTTGCAGGTAAGCATGATTATATGATTGTAAAGTGATGTTTATTTTGTAAACTAAATATTTAGGACGTTTCCAAGTTGCCGACTTAACACGAACATTACTAAATCGCAAGGCGTAAATCTTTTACAGACACCCATTTTAAAGCGGCTTCTAAAAGAAAATATATCTGGCAAATATCACCAAATATATTTCAAATATTTGTGTTCATTTATGCATTACTGCTGGATAACAGTATTTACTTTATTTGAAAAATCGTATTGCTTTGATATAGGTACTACCTTTCAGAATACATTTTACTTATTATTTCTCGCAGTGATCTGTATTTACTTTGGATGTTGACGATTATTAATTGTAATAGAATGAGGAAAGTTTTGGAGAAAACTAAAATTTAATATGACACAAACAATTTCGTGTTGTTAAAATAACAGGTTCTGTTTTTCTTATAGAATATAAAAAATATTTGTATTCTCTAGTAAGCGGATGTTCTGAATTATTAAAAATTATATTCTTACCAACTGACATAGACACTGTTAATTAGCTAATTAAATTATAAATATTTTCAAACATCTATTTCTTAATACAATTTACGAGGTTTAAAAATGATTCATACTTATGTCACCGCTCTGCTCCACAGCTGAGAACCAATTGGTTAGCTCGAAGGGTTTGGCTAACCCCTGAAGCGTAGTTCAAATCTTACCGGCGCGGGCGATGTGGAATTTTTATAATTTAATTTCACTAATCAGTGTCGATTGAGAAAAATATAATTTTCAATAATAATAATAATAATAATAGCGATAAAGAATAAAATAACAGTGAGAAGGATATTGAGGAACAGAAACAATACTTTTTTATAATATGTAGTATGGTCTATATGCCAGATGTAGCTTCTTTTGCAAAGCAGTTTAGTACATCCTGAAACCTCTGCTTTACAAAAAATTGAATATATCTCTTTATTTGGTGTTAAAATCCAGTATACTTGACCAGACATACCTTCCATATCGCTGGTACGACCCGACAAAACTTTTTGCCGCAACTGTAACTTTTTGTTTTGCCATGAAATGACGTGTGTTATTTTGTATATACATACATAGTAACATTTATTTTAATAAAAGGTAGATGGCCAACTTAAACTTTAATTTTGTATGGATTTTAGTGAAAAGATTTTTTTCTGTTTATAACATACCTACTAATGTATATTTAAAATTTTTAAATTTGAGAAAAATTGTATTAAAAAGGTTTTTCGAAATTCCTACCGGACGTAGGTCTTTTACTCTTACCGAAAATTAGTTTTTTGCGCATATCTCGCAAGTAGTCGCAAGTCATGTTTTCTAGGCGGGCACATTACTAGTATAAAAGTATTGAAAATATAATTTTCAATACCGTTTGTATTAAAAAAAAATTTCAAAATTCGGACCGGAAGTAACACTTTTACTTTTATCGAAAAGCGATTTTTGCAAATTTGTCATAAATTATGCATTCTGTATATATTTACCAAGAGTACAAAAGTATTTAGAGCTTGATTTGCAATGTTTTCTGTATACATGAAATTTCAAAATTCGGACCGAAAGCAACACTTTTACTCTTAGCGAGTAGCACTTGTTTTCGAATATCTTGCAAAGTATGCATTCTATAGAGATCTATTAAGAGAGAAAAAGTACTTAAAATAGGATTTTGAATAATTCTTGTATAAAAAATTCTTAAAATTCTATAATTGGAAACACTCGTACGTATAAGAAAGTTGTGTGGTGGCCACACCTCATTATTTATTCACAACATCTTTTCTTAATGCCCAACAGTAATCTCTAACATTAGAAGATTTCGTCCATCGTGGTACCATTTCTCAATTCCCATAATGTCTTTTTAGAAGTTCTTGCTGTGCTCATCGTCCATATTTTCTGGACAAAAGTCTTAGTGACAATGTAGAATGTGCACTTTAAGCGACATATTGCATCCATCACCGTGAAATGCTTGTATCATGTCCATTTCAAAAGTTTTGTTGTTTTATGTTTTTTTATTTCTCAAAAAAACGGCAAAAACGTTTACCTTAGACATCTACCCACGCAGTCTTTTCCTGATATAATGTTCTGTCCTAGAGGTATCTCCTGTTTACTGTAATGGTTATTTCTGTTGTGACTGTCTCAAAGACATAAAACAGTATTTAGTTTAACTTGATTGTATACCCAAAACGTATAGCTTGTGATTCCCTCCCTAGAGCAAGAACAAGAATGCATTTGTCGTTCATTGATTGAACAAGTGATGTGTCACATCACATCAGAACAAGTCTCAACCGATTTTAAGTTTCAGAGAAACACAGGGGCATGCACTTAGGCATTTTGCATTTAAACATATTTAATACCCAAAATTATACTAAAACATTGCTATATTGGTAAAAGTGGTGTCAAAAAACCTTCAGATAATGGTTACACTTTAAAGTAAACAATAAGCAATAGACCTGTTGTAACTTATGTCTACACACTTGGGCTGCAGATATACTTATGTGTACTATAATGGTTTTCATTCGAAACACTTTACGCCTATTTGTGGTGTTCCTCAGGGTTCCAACCGGGTCCCCTGTTCTTGTATTCTGTATTAGCCCTCGCGGATGATATCAATATTTATTTCCTAGTTTCTACAATGAGTGACATTGAACATCTGTAACGAGATCTCCATTTTATTATTGACTGGAGCAATCAAAACAGAATTATCCATAACGTCAGAGAAACCACGACCGCAGTATTTCGTTAACGGAATCATATAACAAAAGCAATATTAACATTGTTGAGAAAACATTTTAGTGGCTTCATTAGATCCAAATCATTCATATACTATTTGGAGCCTAATGAGGGCATAAGCGGTACTATCGTGGTCCGGATATTCTCCTGATATGAAAATAATAGAAATGGAATACATTAAAAAATACCGTTTATGTGAGAGATAATAAGACGAAACAGGAATTTAATAGCGAACATTGAAGAAATATGGGGAAGGAAAATAAAAGAGACATTAAAGAGTACATTTCTAACAAATCTTTAACTCTTCATTTGTACTTTAATAAAGCTCTCTTATTTGCAGGTGGTTCTAATATTTTGGCCAGGTACTGTATGTGTTTTTAAATGGAAACTAGAGCATGAATGACATTTTAAAATGCTATTGACTAATGCGATCTATTTTTAATTTACTCGTTTTATTTAAGTGAAATAAATTAATTTATAGGAACAAGATCTAAATAATCCAAAGAACCATATATGTACAGTGTGACCAGTGAAGTCCGCATCATATGGGATTTTTTTTTATTAATAGATTTATTCTAAATTTTGGCGAGTTTGGCATCAATTTCTGCTTCGATCAAGTTGAAAATTAACCAAAAAAATAATAGTCAAACACAAGTTGGTCGCAAAACAAATGATAAAAAAGATCAATATTGCTTTATTAATGACAGTCAAATCGCTTTTTGTTTGTCAAAGTGGCTTTTAATTAATATTGCGTATTATATAAAAAAATGTTAACTGTACAGGAAAGAATTGAAATTGTATTAATATGTGGTGAAAACACAAGTCATCGTGTAGCGACCAACATTTTTAATGAAAGGCATCCAGGCAAAAATGTGCAACAATCTACTGTGAGTAGGATTATGGTGAAATTTAAATCAACTGGATCGGTGGAAAGTTCATTTAAAAAACCTCACAATCCTATAAAACATAGTGAAGAAGTCCAATTAAATGTTTGCCTAGATATTATGGAACATGGTCAAACTAGTATTAGACATGTTTCTCGCAGAACTGACGTTCAAAGAGAGAGTGTAAGGAATATTTTGCACAAAAATAAATTTAAGCCGTATAAAACTAAATTTATAAATACTCTTAAGGAACAAGAGTTTGACATACGTTTGGGATTCTCTTTTTGGTACCAAGGGGAAAAAGAAGAAAATGTGTCCTTTCCGTTTCACGTTTTATGGACCGACGAGGCCACTTTCACTTCAAACGGCGTTGTTAGCTCTCAAAATTGTAGATGGTGGGCTCAAGAAAATCCAAATTTTATAATAGAATGCAAGGACCAGTATTCCTTTAAAACTAATGTGTGGTGCGGTATTTTAAACGATCAAGTTGTTGGGCCTTATTTTTTTAGAGGCAATTTAAATTCTGAAGAATACCTACGCTTCCTTAACACCGAGGTCATTGAAGTTTTGGACAATATGCCTATTGAAATAAGGCATAATTTGTGGTACCAGTGTGACGGTGCTCCCGTCCATACTACAAGACGGGTTCAAGAACGCCTCTTGGAAATATTTAGGGGCGAAGTAATTGGGCGTAATATGGAGCAATACTGGCCGGCTAGGTCTCCGGATTTAACCCCACTTGATTTTTTCTTGTGGGGTTGCCTAAAACAAAAAGTTTACAGAGAAAAACCTTTCCGTAATGTTGATCATTTGAAAACGGTGATTCGAAACTGTATTTTAGAAATAAGGCCCCTTAGTATCAGAAATTCCATTAAAGATGTATCAAGAAGAACAATTGTTTGTATTGAACGCAATGGGAGGCACACAGAAATGTAATTTTAATTTTTAGGTTTTTCAAATTATGTTTAATTTAATATTCAAATACCAAAAATACATATTGTTATTAATTGAAAAGGTGGAATTTTAAATGCGTTTCATTTTTATAATGTATTATGATTATTTTATTAGAAAATTTGACTTTTCAATTAAACTATTTTCTTAATATTAATGTGTATTACTTTTAGACACAAACTACATTTTCAAAAATAGTTATTTTATGAAGTTACCTTATACAGGGTCAAAAACAAATAAACTTTGCATCACATGTGACCAAATTTTAATAGCCCTATTTGGATTTTGTAGAAAAATACACATTGAATATGGCGCTGCCTTAAATAAAATGTGTCTGGAATAAAGCATTGTTAAAACTAAGAAGTTTTATGTAGGTTGCGTTTTCTTATTTCGCAACAGTGGTGCAATTTACAAAAAAATTGGCAAAAAATCTAAATTATCTTATGCAGCTGAAATTTTGCATATGGGCTAAAAATTGTTTTTAGAAAAACTTTTTCTAATAACTTTTTTCGATATTTTGAGAAATAACCCCACTTTTGAATTTTTTTTGGAAAAAAAATTAAATTTGACAAATAATGCGAATCACGTGACTATTATTTTTTTGATTAATTTTCATCTTGATCGAAGCAGAAATTGATGCCAAACTCTAATTTAGAATAAATCTATTAATAAAAAAGAATCCCATATGATGCGGACTTTACTGGTCACGCTGTATGTAGTTAAATCTTCAAATAGAAATGACAGAATACATCAACTAAATAAATAATATTATATTGCTCGAAAAGATCGTGGGATGCTGAGATTTGACGTATTTTGTAAAATAAATGTGAGTTGGTTGAGATTTTTGGTTGTGTGATATAATAATAATAATAATAATTATTATAAGATTTATTACATACACATACCGATTATGAGCTAGAGATAGTAATTTGTAGGGATGAATTCCAATTAAAGGAGTACCTATATTGCTAATGCATTTTGATAGATGCATTCTTGCATCATTTCCGTTCGTGTTGAAAATTAATATAGGTAAGAAGTATTTTTGGAGTTCAAGTAAGTACACGTATTATTATGTCAGACGTCTGTCGCCAGACATAATCGACTTTGCCATTGAATAATACACGTGCAGCAACACGTGAACACACAGAACACGTTAGATAACTAATTTCGTACAAAATCAATATGATTCTCCAATTACATTCTTGAAATTCAAGAAAACGAAATACTTGGGTATGTTACAAGATAGTCAATTAAAATATAGGTCGTACATCACACAAACAAATGAAATATGTGGAAAAGCTGATTTTTATATCACCAGACTATATAGTACTACGATAAGAGTAAGTAAATATTTACTTAGTAAACTAGATTTGGTTAACAATAATAACCGCGTCGTGGTAGCTGCTTCTGCTGCTGACGTTTCGTCCACGATCCTAAGGTACATCTTAGAGCTTTCACTGCTACGATAACCTGAAACAGATGCTGTTTCAACCCAGACACCAACAAGGTATCAATGACAAACGTGGAATCCTAGGACAGATGTCTATACAAAAACAACAATACAAGTACAAGCACTTACGCGGCAGCAAATGAACCACCGTTGTACCTTCGGCAAGAATACCTATTCGAAAAATGTATACTGCAAGTAGAGCAAAAAAAAAGGTAATTCTTAGATTAAATTTCTAGACTTAACCGTCAAGGTCTGATATCAAAGTAGTAAAACAATAAAGCTTTGTATTTCTTTTTGATGTCTTGATACATACTTCTACTGTTTACCTCCCCCAGTTCTCTGAAAATTTACGCCTTTATTGCCACATATAGAATACAATTGCAAAGGAACATCACCATATACCGCATGTGTCAAGTAACATTAGCCATAGGGGATCTGTGTATACGTATGTATGTATGTACGGTGTATAGACACCGCACTGCGACGTATTACATAATATACGTATACATCGTACATACGTATAAACTGATTCGCTATGGCTAATGGTATTTGACACAACCGGTATACAAATTGGTACGCAAGGAAAACTATTACTGAAGCAGTGCAATACTCTCTACATGACAACATAAATATTTCAAGTTCAATTATTTACCGATTCTAAAAGGGTTGTCTTAAGTGTAAAAATGTTATATGCAAGTAATCTTCTCCTATTGTCAACGAAATAATACAACTTGATCATTACTAACATGCATACATTGAAGGAAACGAAGAGGTTTATGCTCTAGTTAAAGAAACCTGTTCGGGAAATTCCGTCACATTAAGAAAAATTTATGGTCTGAGAATAAATATATTAAGAAACTGATTAAACTGGCGTCCAATCACGGTAAATTTCCAGCATAGCTACAAAGAATATTGTTAGCCGTTTTAATCGTAGGAATCGGCACTCAGGGGCACAATGCAGAACTGGATTTATATGAATAATGCAATTCGAAATTGGGCACAGTAATGTAATTAATTTCATCGTAATGAGTGACAATTATTCACTACTCATTGTTTTTTATGATTAAAACTCAGAACCTCTTCATTTGTTTTTGTCCTGTGTGGGGCTGCTCTTTTCTCTTTGGTCCGCCTTTTTGAGTTCAATTGTGGGTTAACCGATCAGCCCCGGTTTGGGAAGTATTTGAGAGTGTTTGATCCTGGGTTCATTCAGGCGAGCTGAGTTATTCTGACCAACTGGCGTAATACGATGTAACGATAGTAATAATAACAACTTGGCATTGGTCTAGGCATTTTCAAAATGCTCCCTAATGATGCCATAAAATATTTCAGTTTAGTGTGTAAAACCTCAAATAAGTGTAATTCTTCATTAAGGCATCTATAAAAGGCGATAAGATTTTTCTTATATCCTAGAATTTTCAGTTTCCGCTTATACAGGGGGCGGCACTGAAAATGATACAGTTTGAATATCTCGAAGCGGAAATCTTTTGTGAAAAAAAGCAAAAAGAAGTCGAATTTTATCCAAGAGGTACACCCTTCCATCATATTCCCAGCTGTGATAAGTCCCTTTCCACCATCACTCTAATCTTTATAGGGAAAATACTAAGCATGATACACCACTGAAAAGGCAATTTTATGGAGAATTCATCAATGTGATTGCTAATTGCGGTACTTCTGACTTCAGCGCCCTCTAGCAGGATAAAAACGGTCAAGTATTGAAAAATGTGACACATCATTTGAAAGCTAATTTTATTGCAATTTAATGAACAATTGAAAAAAAAATATTAACTTAGATAATTAAAAAACTTTGCAGATCTCTAAGGCTAGGAACTACAAACTTAATTAGTTTACAATAGATGCTGAAAGTGTTCACCATTGACTGTCATGGATGAGTATAAGTTTTGTTTGAACCGTTGTCTGACGTTTTGGAGCATTTTTGGAGTTATTTGACGACATTTGGTAACAATGCCACGTAGTTCTTTTAATGAAGGTGGAGTGGCATACGTTTTACTATTTAAACATCCCCACAAAAAGTAATCTAAGGGGGATAAATCTGGAGATCGCGGGGGACATTCTATGAATCCTCTTCACCCAATCCAATGTCGAGGAAAGTACTGGAGGAAGTACTGACGAACCGCTAAAGCAACATGTGGAGGAGCTCCTACCTGTTAAAATATAAGGTAATCTTCTAAGTAATCGGTTATCGTTTTCTATTATGCCTGTTAACAGTAATTCCAGATATATGTTACCATTTAAATTACCAGGTAGAAAAAATGAACCGACAATAAAATCGCCAAATATTCCAGTCCAAACATTCAACTTTTGAGGGTACTGAGTGTGAATCTCATGAAATATCCTTCGGTTGGAATCTGACTAATACCGACAATTATGACGATTGACAGTGCCTTTGATAAAAAAAAGAGCATTCATCAGAAAATCAAATACTAATAAAAAATTTGGATCTTTAATACATTCACTCATAATTTCACAAAATTGTAAACGATGGTCATAATCGTCTCTCATTAAGATCCTGAACCTGATGAACTTTATAGAGGTGGTAGCTTTCTTGTACTTACAGTTGGATCCGCAACAACTTGCCCTAAATTTTCTTAATTGAAGTGTTATTTATTTTGTACAGACACCGTGTCGCTAAATTTTGAAATTAGTTCCGAAACATACTTCCGATTTAGATGTTTGTTTGGGTGATGTTCATTGAATATTTCAGTGATTCAGTTGGCACATTCGTTATTTTAAAATACAATGTAACTGTTTCTAGTCTCTCCTGAATACATATAGTAAACCATTTTATTTATTAAAATTTGATATAATTTTAATGACAGTATGTACGTGACAATGATGACAATCAATTGTCAAAAATATTACGTATCTAGTTGCTCATAAAATCAGCTTTCAAATGATGTGTCACATTTAGGAATACGTAACCATACTTTATCTCGTTAGAGGGCGCTTAAAAGTAACGTAACCAGCAATCACGTTGCTGAATTCTCCATAAAATTACCTTTTCAATCATTTATCATACCTATTTAGTACTTTTCCTATATAAACTGGTTGAGTGATGGAGGAGAATCACAGTTGCGATTATGATGGAAGGGAGAGTGTCCCCTATGGATTAAAACAATCTACCAGTTTTTGCGTTTTTTCACAAAAGATTTCTCCTTCGAAATATTCAATGTGTTTCATTTTCAGTGACGCACTCTGTATAATAATGAGATAGTGCAGAAACTGTATCTGCATTTTATAGCATCTTCACTGCGTAAACGAATTTAAATAATTAATAATAGTTTAACATTAGTTAACATACTACACCTGGACAGTTACATTACAGAATTACACTAAAGGCATCAACACCTGATCACCGAAAAAATAATAACACAAGGTATACAGAGGTAATGCTGTAATGATTACCTTGCGGGCTTTGGTAATGTATGTACATACATGCACTAGAATAGACGATTCAAGATAAGTCGCGTTAAAACTTAATATATGGCTTTTCGAGTTACATATACACGGTTGATGTCAATCGTCTGTCTGTCCCTAGATACAATCAATTTCGCTATTTAAAAAAAATGAGGTGTGGCCACCACACGACTTTCTTATACGTATGAGCGTTTGAAACTACAATTTTTAAAAAAATAATATACAAAAGTTATTCAAAATCCTATTCTAAGTACATCCATTCTCTTAATAAATCTCTATAGAATGCATATTTTGCAAGATATTCGAAGAAACGTGCTACTCGCTAAGAGTAAGTGTTTTACTTCCGGTACGAATTTTGAAATTTCGTGTATACAAAGAATATTGCAAATCCAGCTCTAAATACTTTTGTACTCTTGATAGATATACAGGGTGTCCAGAAACTCTCCTGACAAACGAAGACCGGAGATTCCTCAGATAATTTTAAGACAATTTAACCCAATTCACCCTAGTCCGAAAATGCTTCCTAAGGGAGCTAGAGCTCTTTGAAGATGGCGCCTTGTAATTAGTTTTTTTTAATATCTCCCGAACGCTTCTATTTAGAAAAACAAAAACTGGTATGCTTATTTATCCTCCAGAGATGAATCGATTCCATCAATTGCGAATTTCTAGTACCGCTCATAGGCGTCCGTTTTGGGTAGGTAAACGGTTATTTTAACGTACAACTTTTTTGTATTTAACTTTTAAGCATTTGTGACACTAGATTATTAAATTTTCAGGTATTCTAGTACGAAAAGGTACTCTTACTTTAAGTCGGTAGGATACACTGTTTTCTAGAAAAATCGATTTGAAAATTTTTCGTTTTTTCGTCATTTCATCTTTCGTCATTTGAACTTCGCGAACTGACAACAATTTGACAATTAAAAACGTAGGTTTTATTTCTGTTGGCAGTTCAGAGCGAACTAGTGCAAAAAATAATAAATTGAATTTTAATGACGAAAAAACGAAAAATTCTCAAATCGATTTTTCTAGAAAACGGTGTATCCTACCGACTTAAAGTAAGAGTACCTGTTAGTACTAGAATGCCTGAAAATTTAATAATCTAGTGTCACAAATGCTCAAAAGTTAAAGACAAAAAAGTTATGTGTTAAAATAACCGTTTACCTACCCAAAACGGACGCCTATGACCTTAGGAAGCATTTTCGGACTAAGGTGAATTGGGTTAAATTGTCTTAAAATTATCTTAGGAATCTCCGGTCTTCGTTTGTCAGGAGAGTTTCTGGACACCCTGTATATAGAATGCATAATTTACCGTATATTTGCAAAAAATCGGTATTCGGTAAGAGTAAAAGAGGTACTTCCGGTCCGAATTTTGAATTTTTTTTTATACAAAACTTATTGAAAATTAAGTTCTAAATAGTTTTATACTCGTAACGTACCTGTCTAAAAAGCATGACTTGCAAAATATTGGCAAGAAATTGATTTTCGATAAGAGTAAAAGACCTACTTCCGGTAGGAATATTGAAAAACTTTCATAATAAAATTCTTCTCAAACTTAATTTTGTGTATATATGAATTCTTTATAAATTAGTTTAAAATTAGTAGTTGACGAAATATTGGAAGAATTTAATTTTTTTACTGAAGTAAACTACTACTTCCGGTCTGCCGATTTTATTGAAAATCTAATCAGTTCTCAACAAGGAGATTATACTCGTCAATACAAAATTTGGAATTGCTAGCTATAGCGGTTTGACCGCTATCGTGGTCACACACAGAGACACACAGAGAGACATTTTTTAAAAACCACTTTTTCGGTATCAGGGTAGTTCAAAACGTAGGACATCTGCAAAAATCTCGAAGTCGAAAATTTTCATCACAATACTTCCTTATACTACGTATAAGAAAGTAATACACATGCGAGAACCCGTGAATGGATAGTGGGCGTTAAATAGTTAATTATATAAAAGATCAATATATTCTCCAATTATCTACATCCGAGAAATTCAGCAAACCCTCAAAGGTTTTAGTCATTTCACTACCATCTACCATCTAGAAACTCTTAATTTACTTTGGTGTCATGAAATGTCCCAGCTTCCATGAAAAAAAAAGATGTGTTCTTATTATTTCCAAAAGGCTAAGATCAAGTACCACGCGATCATTTAAATTCTACATTATAGCAGGCGGGATTTTTTTTATTAGGTTGTCCAGAATGTCAATTATTGATTAATTAACATTTTGAAACGTCACTTTGACAATTCAAATTGTAAATTAGTACTTATATACCAACTTAATTTAAATTTCACAGCCTGCTCTAATTTAGAATTTAAATGATCGCGCGGTACAAATGCAATCAGTTAATTGTTCATTAAAACATCTACACAAAAATAACTGCATTTTTTTCGTATCACGGAATTTTCAGTTTCACCCACTGAAGAAACAAGGACATTTTTTAACGTCTTTGTCTCGTTGATCGTTATTCTCTATAAAAAGTACATACATATTACAACCAACTCTCATAATAAATAGCATATACCTTAAGGGCGTACAAATATACAATCAAACATCGCTTACAAAAACGTGTCTATAGACCACACTCCTTTATTTACTCATAAAATATTCGTTTAATAGATGTTAGTTTATAGTGCAAACAGTTTGTGTTTTATACATTTATATTATATTAGTTTTAAACAATGACAACCTTCGAGTTCTTGAGTATGTATTAATTGAAAAGGAAATTCTAAGCATATGACTACTTTATTTTGAGTTGTAAACCGCCCAGGAATTGTTTTTACGTTTCCTGAGCAGTTTATATAAATATAAATATATATGTTAGGCCCAAACAGCGAAAAAAACAACCACAAACCGTAGCAAAAATTGAAAAGACCATTAACCATATATATATATATTAAAATTATTATCGACCGTACAACACAATAAAACAAAAAGGAATTGCGGGAATGCGGTCTGTATTAAATTGAAACTCAATCGTTCACACTCAATATTTCGACATGTATTTCATATCTTCATCAGGAGCGAAGAACATAGAGTCAGTCACTGGCACCTAATCATCACAGAAAGATCACGAATTTTATTAATTCTACAAATCATTTCGTCTTTATACATTTAAAACTCCTTCAAAATACACATATATACATACATATATCTAACGCTCGAACGCATTAGGAGCACATTTTAAAAATAGTTTGTATTATACCGAGTGTTCGAGAACTTGGTGGCTAACCATAGTTATAGTTTTTTAAATGGAACACCTATATCTTATTGCATTTTTGTTTTCCCCGTATAATTTTTAGTCAAAAAGTAATAAGATAGTATAGGTCTAAAATCTAAAGTTTTTGACTTATAATATATAGGGTGTTCCATTTAAAAACTATCACTATGGTTAGCCACCAAGTTATGGAACACTCTGTATAAGACAAAATATTTTTAAAATGTGCTCCTAATGAGCAGGTATCACAAGAAAGAAACCGCTTCGAAATATCTTTACTCATAAAGGCATAATCGGCCTTACCCGCGGAGATGACTCAACCTGTATATATAATATATTTCAAAGCGGTTTTCTTCTTAAGATAGCCACTCATTAGAAGCACCATTTAAACTTATTTTTATTTTCCCCGTATAATTCTTAGTCAAAAAGGAATAAATTAGCACAGGCATAAAATCTAAAATGTTTGATTTATTACCATTTTTCTGAAAAAAATCAATGTTTTTAAGAAAATGATATATTTCGAAAACAGAGTGCCAACATTTTTGGTAGTGTTGTTCATTATAAGAGGACCTAATGCAAGCATGTTTCATTTTTGTTTAACTACAAAGCGCAAGCGCAGAAACTGGATTAAAATTACATGACAAATTTTTGTCTAAAAGTCTTTCTTTTCAAATGGAACAGCCAGTATATTTCTTCATTTTTGACTCGCTTGCTACATTTTACACCAAAAACTTATAAGACGTTATTACTTTAAAAGTGACCAGTTCTCGGCTATTGTCATTTTTCCCCAATTTTATGTCTTATTTGCATACGGTATTTTAGTGCTAAAGAAATGTCAAAGAAATTATTTATTAGACCAGAGAATTTACCATCAGCTTTACTCTGGAAGAAGATTCCCAGAGCAGATACCTTTTGAAAAGTAATGGACACTTTCATTACTGCTGGTATCATTGCTTATTCAAAATCACCGAAACCTTAACACGTGATAAATGATGAAAATCAATTACGAATTCTTATGGCAACAACAGAATATCCTCACGTCAGTACCCGTAAAGTAAGTCGTTTGCAGAATATTAGCCAACCCAGCGTTAAAAGAAACCTCAAAATAAAATAAGTATCATCCGTAATGAATACAATATTCAGTTACGCACCCATCATTTTAAAGCTAGAAGAGTGTTCTGGTATTGGGTAATAACTAAAATTAATGTCCAGGCAATTCCTTTTGAAAATATTTTATTTTACGGGTGCAGCTATTTTCTATAGTAATGGAATACTTGACAGAAGAAATGTTCATTATTATTCAAACTAAAGCCCTTACTTCACTAGTAAATAGATCATCAGCGTAGGTGGAGCATAAATGTATGGAGAGGCAGCATTCTTATTGATCCGAAGATATATCCGCACGAAATATTAGAAATGAAATGTGCCGAGGGAAGTGGCTAGCTTGTGGTGGCCCTATTCACTAGCCTGGTAGATCTTCGGACATCACAAAATTAGATTTTTTATAGGGCTACGTAAAAGCAAATATACATAATACATAACTACTTGTAACAAAAAAAATTAAATTGTATATTACAGAATGTTGTTTAAATGACCTAATCCTAACAACATTTTTCGAATCTCACGGGTGTTTTAAATTGGCTACTAAGACAATCGGATAGAATACAGGTAGGCCAATTCACATTTTATTACGAAATTCCTAGACAAAGCGTGTACCCAAGCAGAAGTTGGTCAAATAATATGGAGAAACTGATAAAATTACATATTTATTTACTACTTTTGCAAGTGAAATATCATCGAATACACCTTTGTATATTATTCTGTTGCGTCCAGTGAAAAACTTAAAACACCCGCAAAATTCGAAAAATACTGTTTTATTTTTCGGCAGTCTCCTCTACTACAAGTTGGTTATATATAATCAACACACGCTAAGACAACAACAGTCCTACTTGATAAGTTAATAAAGATACACATAAAATAATAAATAATATGAAATATGCGTGTGATATGTGTGGAAAGTACCACACAATTTAATTATCTAAATACTTTAGATTTGTGATACATTAATAAACTTCAAACACATCAAAATTAATAGAAAGAAAAATAATACTCAAGAAACTGCTCGAAGCAATTACAGGACGTTGCAATATGATTTCTATTGCCAATGAATACACCTAAAAAATCGAATGGTGTTATAGCTAATGATCTCGCTTATCACGACTAAAAACCTAATTTCCGTGTCTAGCGGTCCTCAAAGAAAATTACTAACAGTCGTTTAAAAAAAAAAAACTAAATATACCGCTGCATGTAAATGTGGTATATCAATTTATTATCTTCTACAGATAATATGTACATTAAAACTAGATGTTTCCTGGTTGGAACTACGTGAATTAACAGTAATCTAAAATCGATTATTTTGGCTTCATACAACTTGGCTTGAATTTTAAGAACCATCCATTCATAAAATTCGCATATTCATTCTAAATACTCGTGAATCAAAGCTTGTGTTCGACCAAACTTATAACCGTGCATATAATAGTTTCGTATACCGTAGTCGACATATTTTAATTTCTGATACGAAAGTAGAAAGAGGAAAAGAGCGCGATGAAATAAACTAAAGATAAACATAACCGAGGCTGCCAAGGCAGTACACTCGACAAATGTTTCCTATGAAATGTAAGGCGTGAGGGTCCCCCGACACTGCGTTGCTCTCCCACCACTGTTAGCAAGCAGGCATCGCTGCATATCATAAGGTCATCTTCTGCATGGGATAGAAGTGTAAACAGAAATTAAAATTTGACGACTATGGTATGTCTTTGTACAAAAGAAAATTATTTCTAAGAGCCTTTGGTGCATGCAATTGATACTTGAGGACAAGGCTGTAGCTGTGAAATCTGGAGCGCGGGGGGGATTTTGGGAAAAGTAAGGGTGTTAACTTAGTTAAGGAATTGCTACATATTTTTGAACATTTTTTAAAATAAATGTAGATTCCAGAGAAAGATAAACTGACGACCTAAGATAGCATAACAAGAGTCTACAAAAACAGTTTAATTTCTCAACTATTATTATTCAAGCAATTACTAGATGCTAAGATACAGAATTGGTAGAATTAGGAAAGTGGCTTAGAAATTTATGGTGTATTTGACAGAATTTTCAGATTTGTCATTTATTGTCAAGGTTGGAGGATATTGAATAAAAATTTATAACCGCCGAAATTTTCAGTTTTAGACATTTTCGTAACCATTAAAGATATAATAAAATTGAAAATGGCATTTGTAGTAATTTTTACCTATAACTTAATCTTCATAAGACAGATCGTAGAGAAGTCGATCGAATACAACAAACCAGTCTACATGTGCTTCATAGATCTGCAGAAAGAATTTGACCGGGTTGAGTTAGAAAATGTCGTACACTTACTATATGACAGACAAGTACCCCATAACCTAATCAAAGTCATAGAGAACTTATATAGTGCCAACAAAATCCAGGCCCAGATCGACGGGGAACTGAACCAATCCCTGTAGAAAAGGGAATACGACAGGGCGACTCACTAAGCCCACTTCTTTTTAACATAATTATGGATGAAATAATAAAACAAGTACGGAGTTTTAGTGGATACAAAATGGATGACCGCAACATTACAATTCTGTACTACGTCGATGATGCTGTACTTGTGGCAGAAAACGAAGACGACCTCCAAAGACTACTATATCGTTTCAACTGTACAGCAAAGTCCCTTAATATGATAATTTCTGCCTCTAAAACAAAAAGCCTGACAACATCAAGGATTTCTATAAGATGCAAACTTGTCGTTGACGACAAAATAATACAGCAGGAAATGAAATTCAAATACCTCGGTATAGAACTATCCGGATACGGTGACATTGACACAGAGGTCAGACAGCAGACAAAAAAAGCACTAAAAGTAGCGGGATGTCTCAACGACACTATATGGAAAAACAAATACCTATATAGATGTCGAGGTCAAATCAAGAATATATAAGACTCATAATGACCTATACAGCAGAGACCCGACCTGACACAACAAAAACAAAAAGGCTCCTAGAATCAAGCGAGATGAGGATTCTAAGGAAAATTACTGAGAAAACGCTACTAGACAGAGAGCGTAGCGAAGACATAAGGCGAACATGCGGGGTGGAAAGTGTAAATGAGTGGGTTCTGGGCAGGAAGCACGAGTAGGACGAACACATAGGTCGAATGGACGAAGGAAGAATAGTAACGATAGTACGAGACAAATCACCAATGGGGAGAAGAAGTATGGGGAGGCCGCGAAAGAGATGGAGTGACAATCTTGCAATTGATTGAGCTGAAGGCACGCTGCGAAGTTTGAACAGGCAATTTGCCTAGAATAGAGAGAGAAGAAGAAGAACTTAATCTTCATTAAAAAATTCATGGCCCACTTAATATCAAGAAATAACGCAAACTTTTTTTTTTGTGGAAATCACAGATTTCATTAAAATGCTTATTTTTTCAGATTTCATAGATATAAGGGTTATTATGATTGTCTTTGTAAAATTTTTAATACAGCTGAAGAAATTCAAATACTTTTACTTTTTGATAGAATAATGGGCATGTAAGACTAATTTAATGCCGAAAAGAAAATAAATATTGATTGATTACAAATCATAACTATACTCAAATCAGTGATCATGTGGGGTTCACGTGATCACACCAAAGTTGTATCCACACAGGAACATAAAATCATTCATAAGATCAATGTCTGTCAAATAGTTATCGCCGTAGTATTTGACATAAGAAATTGTGCATATTCAAATGAAAACAGAATAAATGCAGCCGAAACAGATTTAACGGAAGCAGAAACGTAAAAGTAAATAAACACCTGCGATCTGTGATACTATATATACTATTACAGTTTACTTAATCGTCTACTGTGAACGATCTTTGCTGCCGACCGTAGGTGCCGTGATCACGCACATTTATTACTGAATCTCTTCGGCGATTCTAGTATAGACTAATTGACGTGAACCTGTCAGCTTTGGAAGAATTTCTTCAATGTTTTGAATTCCATTTTGTATTGCAGCTTTTTCAATATAGTTTAATATGTTAACGACATATCTTCAGTGAGAATATGATGATGTTTTAATAAGGTGTTGTAAAATGCAATTACAAAGAGGAAATGATCAAACACAAGCGTAAATTGCCACAGAATATTTAGGATCTTCACGAATTGAGTTGAAGTCCCAGAATTGTTGTAAAAGCTTCCAAAACTGAACCGTCCTCATCAGAAAAGATAAAATGTATTCGTGATTATCAATTAATTATATTTCTGTAGTAAGCTAAAAGTTACACATTTAATATTATGTGAAAACTTCTATGGGCGCGTTGATGCATTGATTGTTGGGCACTGAACGAGACTGAGCCGTCACGCTCGGAATGAAACGCTAGTTCGGGTAAAGTCGGCTCGACGCTCGGCTTTGTATTATAATATTAACTAGCAGTATTTAATTTCAATTGAATTGAAATTTAGAATAAACACGCGAAATATTGTATATTTATTTTCTCAAAAATTCTTTTCCGCGTGCAGATTCGATCCCGAGCCGCCCGGGTATAAGGCCGGCACGTTACCATTAGACCAGCGCTGGTACTAATATGAGAATTATAATATTACATACATGCGTACGTATGAATTTTTGAAGTGAAAACTTGATCAGACCGAGCGAAATGTACTAGAATAATGTATACACAATAATAATAAATATATATTTTTTAAATGTAATATAGAACGAAAATGGAAAATGTAAATGTAAATGAATATAGAACGGAAAAAAAGTTGTATTTCGTATTATTAACCTCGCCTTGATGAAGTTTTCACTTCTGCCGTGTGGTCTAAAGCACACCCAATTTTTTTTTAAAAAAATACTTTCATACAGCAAACAAATGCATATGGAAAAATATCCGCTGTCAATAATAACAAAAATTCAAGTCTTCAATCTCAAGAAATAATAACGCAAGTCTTTCTGCCATGGGAACAAACTGTCATCGGGCGCATTCTGTTGAGGAATCGTGTGCTAGATGTTTAAGCTTCGTAATTCGTTGAAGCGATTACTGACGATCATCTTTTGTAGGTAACATCTTGAGTAATATGGCGGGCAAAAATGACTGATTAGAAGTTTCAAATGGTTGAGCTTTAAAGCGACGACTGTAGTACTGCCACAGTTTTTCCTGTCTACGCGTTTAGGTCCGTCCATAATAATATATTTAATCTGGGAGGAGTGCATTTACAAATAACGACCACTAATTGTAGCAATTTTCACATTTTTTAAATCATTTTGAAAAGCTGATTTTGATTATCACAAAATATAAGGCGTGTTCCGTTTAACAGGAAAAGTTTTCAATTTTTGGAAATAAAAAATTAGTGGCAGAATGGTAGAAGCACATTATTCCACGACATAACCTGTACTTAAGATTAGAAATTTAATATAGACTTGTTCAGTTTTGACTCCAACTATAAAGTCAACATAGGACATTAAAACGTACTAGGTATAACAATTAAATAACAAAATTACTTTAAGGTAATAGATAAGTGCAAAAGACAAAACTTAAATGGCTTTGCGTTCAATCTTACGTTTGAATCGTAATTGTAATAAAGAATGCTACATCCCGGTCAAATTGCCTCAGTTAGTTTTCAGTGCAGGAAATTTGCGATTACATCCAATGATAACATAAGCAATAGATTATGCGGCATTAGATATGCATAAGAATTGAAACTTGACCGATATTATGCCGCGAAATTTGCGCGAATACGCCGCTGCGCCCGCTTAACATCGTTTCTTGTTCGTAGCCGGCCAGCAATGTAAAAGACCGAAATGTCCCTAAAACCCCACACACTTTAAAACCAGTCTACCGATCGATAATTTAGTTAAACGCATGATGTAGCGGTTGATGTATTTTGGGCTTTAAAAGCCTGAAAAAAATTGGTGATATGAGAATTAAATTTAATCGTGAAGATTATTAAAAGAAATCTACCGAATTCAACTAATATAGAAAGGTTAAAAAAATCAATTCTAGGTATGTTCTCTAAGTATTTAAGCACGTGCAGCCATGCGGTGCAATTTTTTAACTTTGCACATTATTGATTTTATAATACTTACATAAGAAATAATTAAATATATAAAAATAAATATAGTTTCATATTCATATACGTAAATAATTCCATATACATTTTTACGAGATATTTTTGTAAATATTAGAAGTAATTTAAATTTTAAAAGTCAGAGCAACAAAGTACATATTATACACAAATCTATAATTTTTTTAATATTTCATGCAATATTGAATTGTTATTATAATATTTATATACATAAATACTTTGACATAATTTATGTTTTATATATGGCACCTCTAAATGGAACATAGGTATATGAAATTTTACAAAACGTATATTAAATTTTTAGATGTAGGTGCAATTTTAAGGAGATGCTTCAAATATCAAAGGTCGAATTGTATAGCCAACCAAAAACTGATCAATATATAATCAGACAATGCATATTACTATATTAATTGATTTCCCTTAAATATAATTACTTAAGTCACGCACTTTGCCTATATGGAAGCCCTGAATACAGCTTTAAATGTGTACACATTTTGCAGCCAAGAAAGCTATGGATTTGAAGCTATGGAAAGTCCAAACCACATACAACCCTGTACTAAATCCAATGAGAATCCCACTCCATCAAGTGCCTTCATCTCTGAAATAGAACATGATATGGAACTAACACTGGTAGTCACAACAAGTGAAAATGATAACGAAAATGGTAGATTACCGGACGTCGTTGTCGTCGCCAAAGTTTCGGACGAAGAGGAAGAATTGGACACGAACCAAATTCAAGAAACTTATTTAACTATAGCTATACAAGTATTTATTCCGTTTCTGATAGCAGGTTTTGGAATGGTATGCGCTGGACTAGTTTTAGATAAGATACAGGTATAAAAAGATAATTTTACTATTAGCTTAAATTACTTTTGGATACCGAAATCAATAATTTATAGTATTCCACCAAATTCATTTCATTAATGCACGCAAACCTATTGCGACAATTTATAAATACAAATATGTTTTCATATGCATTTCACTATTAATTATTTATGACTAAATTCTAACTTTAATGGGAATAATTATTTTAATTTCAAAAAATAATGTATTTTTACTTATAAACGGCGAGATATTAGCAAATTTATGTCAAAGAATCTATCTCTTTATGCGTAAATTAAGTCAATCGGGTATATTCGTAAAACAGAGGGGAACAATTACTTTTATAATGAAACTCAAAACGATCTTAATTCGGAAAACACAAAATGTTATTGTTTAAAGAATTATGTGAATTATTATTAAATATTTTAAAATTATAAAGAAATTAAGGAAATTCATACAAAGAAAAACGAAAATCAAATTTGCAGTATGTATATTTTTGAGGCAAAAGCTTTGGCAATACTCCATAATTTAACTTATTGTAATGAAATAATCAGCTTTTAAATTAATAAAAATTTTTATGGTTTTATTAATTAAATGTACTACACTCAGCTTACTTTATTTACTTAAATTTGGATATCTGACATCATTTACTTAAATTTTTGTAGATGAGAATAAAAACAAACCAAATTTCTGATTTAAAACTTCTTATTTGGGAAAGTTATGTAATTCTCTTTTTTACACAGTTAGATTATTCCCAGTTTTTCCTTTATTCCCACGACGTCTTCTTAAACCTCCCTCCACTTTGTTGTCCTGGCAGGATTCAGATATTTTTAAACATATTTTCTCATCCAAGTCGTACGTTTCCACGATTGTCGTTGTTGGACAAACACAATGTTTTCTCAGTCTAGTTAGTAGTTATATTTTTAAAAAAATTTCTTTAAATATAGAAAAATTAATTAAAAAACTATGAATAGCTTCTTAGTATTTTATAAATAAGTGTACCGGCATTTTATATTTAATTTAATCTTTGTGTGTTATTTTAAATTGCAGAATTTGTACTTATAAATTGGAATCTAAACCTTTTCAATAAAATTTTTGAAGTACGTTAAAGAAGCAGTAATTTTCTTTTTTTTGCAGTTAGATTATTCCCGGTTTTTCCTTTATTTCCATAGTTTGTTAAGGACCCTAACCGTCGGAGTTTTCTATTTTTATTATTTTATTTTCCGACGCACCATTCCGTTACTTTCTTCGGCTCCAAGTCGTCTTATACCTCATCCCAGGACGTCTTCTTAGACTTTCCTCCACTTTGTTGCTCTAGCAGGATTCAGATATTTTTAAACTTATGTTCTCATCCAAGTCGTATGTTTCCACGATTGTCGTTGATACCTTCTTGGCTTATGGGTTGAAACCGCATCAACTTCTCTACCTCTGCTGCCGATGTTTTATTTACAATCCATGCCACATTTTCAGGTTATCCCAGTAAGAAAAGCCCTTCATCCCAGAAACTACTTCAAACTTTTCTTTTTCATTACGTTATTGGACAAACACAATGTATTCTCTGTCTAGTTAGTAGTTTTAATTTTTTAAAAATCTTTAAATTTAAAAAAAATTAATTAAAAAATTATCAATAGCTTCTTAGTTTTTTTTAATTATATATATAATATTTTGTCACCGGCATTTTATACTTAATTTAATCTTTGTCTGTTATTTTAAATTGCAGAATTTGTACTTATAAATTGGAATCTAAACTTTTTCAATAATATTGTTTGAACTACGTTATTTAATACATGAAAGAAGCAGTAATTTCCATTTTTGCACAGTTAGATTATTCCCAATTTTTCCTTTATTGCCACAGTTTGTTAGGGATCCTAACCGTCGCAGTTATCTATTCTCATTACACACTATCCCCATTCCGTTACTTTCTTCGGTTCCAAATCATCTTATACCTCATCCCACCACGTCTTGTTAGACCTTCCTCCACTGTGTTGCCCTAGCAGGATTCAGATATTTTTAAACATAGGGGAACAGAAGGCAAAATGGCACCCTAAAGAAAATTCTTCAGTAAAAAAAAAACTATAAACTTTATTTATAAAATAAAATCACTTTTCCATAACGTAACATGTCTTCTTGCATATAAATATGTAAAATTCAACAATATTCGAAAGTATATGTTTAAAAAAAAATAAAACAAAATATTTGCGTTTGGGCCGTTCTGCCCACACGTGAAGGCACAATGGCACCAGTATGCAGGCAAAATGGGCTTGAGTACAAATGTCTAACTTTGGCAATTTTCACACGTAAAAACAGCTTCGTCATCCTCATCTTCAACTCCAGCGCATGAACAATGTGCCCAACTTAGGCACTGGGAACACTGGATCCACCCTTCTGCAGATTCAGAATAGAAATAATGGCAGTACAAACAGTCTACGTCACTATCTTCATCGGAAGAATCATGTTTCTCAGTCTTTTTAATTCTCTTTTTCTTCATCTCTTTACTCTTCACGGTATTATCAAAAGCAACTTTCCTCTTAACTTTACTTGCATCGATTTGTGAGCCTTCTAGTTCTTTGTAATAAGGTGATGAAGTAATAATTGCAGTTTTGCCCCTCTTTCGTGTGACTCTTTTCGTTTGTTTAGCTTTGGGTGTTGGCATGATTTGTGCAGGGGACACAACAAAACTCCTAGATGCATTTGAAGAATTCAGATCACAGGCAAGACGAGATTGGACAAGTGATTCGTCGTCAGATTCATTTTTTTCATGTTCTACAACAATTTTCTCTGGAGGTAACGATCTCGAACAACCCGGCTGAGGTTCTTCTATAATGTTCTCTTGTTCCTGGCGGTTTTGAACGATGTTAGTTGTATCTGCTGCTATAAAATCTGCTTCTGTAAATACATCTGGGTCTAGTGGCCATATTCCTGTTGCACGAAAAGCGTTATGTGCTGTAGGAATTGTAGCTGACTTTTCAAACGCTTTGCCAACTAGTTCCGCAATTTGAAATTGAGTAATCACTCGTCCTGGGATAGTTCTCAACCACTGCTTTGCGGCATCTGTATAATATGCAGAAAATGGTTTCATGAACGCTACATCCAGAGGTTGTAGTCTATGTGTGCAATGCGGGGGGAAGGAAATGATGTGCACACCATGTTCGCGAGCTAATTTAATCACATCCAAATTTTTGGTGTGAGTTGCATGGCCGTCCAACAGCAGCAACACTGGACTGTCTTTGGAAGCTCTAGAAAATGTAATAAACTTCTGAAACCATTTTGTAAATATATCTTTTTGGATCCATCCACTTTCGTGACACTGCGCCCAGGACCCTCGAGGGGCATTGTTCATTAGCTCTGGTTTGAATCTCTTACGCGGAAACACAAACATCGGAGGCATATATGACTCATCAGCACTAAAGCAGCAAACGGTAGTGACTAGTTGGCCTCGCTCAGCAGAAGTTAACATACCCACTTGTTTTTTCCCTTTGGTACTAATTATTTTTGGCAAAGACTTTGGTACTGATGTCCTTCCAGTCTCATCCACGTTAAAAATTTTATCAGGTGTCAATTTGTATTTATCAGTTACCTCTAATAGCAGTGAAAAAAATTTCTTTACCGCAACTTGATTAAAACCACTTGCCCTGGCAGCAGAAGTAGCTTCTGGTTTTCGTAAGCTTAAATCTGGATTTCGCTTTAAGAAATTTTCCAACCAATACCTACCAGCCATTTTTGTGCTGCGATCAAAATTATGTTTTATATTATTTATTTCTGCTAGATCATATGCCAAAAATCTCAAATCTTTGGTTGTGAGACCAAACAAGCGAGATTCCATATTTTTGACGTAAGTGGCCAGTTCTTCTTCCTGCTGTTTATTAAATACAGTAACAAACCGACCCATCTTCTTCGTTGTTACTACAGATATATCATTATTTTGATTTCTTTTGTATATCTCCACTCTGCGTTTTAATGTCGTTTTCGGTATGTTATAAGTCTCAGAAGCCTTCCTAAGGCCTAAGGCTTTGGTGAAAACCATTTGAATTGCGTGTTTCATAGAGTCTTCAGACCAGTTCTGTCTATTTGACTTCCTTTTGTAGTTACTGACCATGGTAGCGAATAATGAAACCTAAAATAAGAATATTGAATGGCTCTTTTTTATTTAAGAAGGCAAAATGGACCACCAGAAGGCATAACGGTCCAAGTGGTCCATTTTGCCCGGTCCGTTTTACCTTTACACTATCTCGAACAAAACGCGATAGTTGTGAGGTTATGTAAACAAGCTACAGAATAACAAAATGGTCTCTGAGAAACTAAAACAATACTGTTTCAAACAGTACAGTCGATTACTCTCTATAATGTATGATACAAAAGTATAGCATGCTTAGAAAAACCGAATTTTACATGAAATGATATTGAAAAGAACTTACTTGCTAAAAAATGCCGGGGCGTGTTAACTGACTTACTAGTTTAGTGTCCGAAGTTGCCTATTTACAGTATATTTTAGATCCACATGCTGCAGACAGATGGCGTTATAAATATGTAAAATTATTAAATGGACCATTTTGCCCGCTGGGTCCGTTTTGCCTGCAGTTCCCCTACATTCTCAAGTCGTAGGTTTCCACGATTGTCGTCGATACCTTCTTGGTTTAGCTTTTCAGTAGTGTTTTATGAAACCCATATACCTTACTTCCTTTTATCATTCTGTCGTGAATCTTTCCTTTCCAATGTTCCCTGTCGTTATTCCTAGATAGTGGATCGCGATTACTTCTTCAACTTTTTATATGGCCCTCGTATATACAAAGCCGTAACTATAGGAAACGTATAAATTGTCGGCTCGTTGTTTCTCACACAATCAAGTAAATACTATA